>CM065593.1:53890162-55090162 GCA_033119425.1 Bufotes viridis
AAAAGATCACGAGAAGGCAGAAACAGAGTCTGAAGGTACGTCTAGAAATATGTCCATTATCCTTTCTTGTCTCTTGCAGAATTCAAATTAGGTTTCACCTTGGATTAGCATTGGTTCTATAATAAGTAAAAGTAACACCCTCCATCTCTAAAACTGTTGAATCACATAGCTACTGTTAAAGCACCTCTTTATGACTTACCTAGTATAACATACAGTATGTGAATAACAGTGGCCACTTCCCCTCTAGTTATAGTGCTGTGTCGGTAATTTTGGATGGAATTTACTACCACGTCTATTAATTATTGGGTTCTGCAGATTAGTAAATATCTTGTATTCTTTTCACTGCTCTTGCTGTGACTATAACATTGCATTTGTGTTAATCTTTATCCATTTGTTTTTTCCTTTCTCCAGACTAGCTCCACCACAACAACTGCTGCCTGCCGAGCATCTCACTCCAGACATAATTGGCATCGCTAGATTATATAGGTAAGTCAACCTTTCTATGACTTTTTACATGAATTTTCATGTTTTTTAGTGTCGCCCTCCATTTCCACATATAGCATCAAGGGGGCAGTCCCATATAAGTGATTGGCAGCCTTCCCTATATACAGTAAATGTGCATACAGTTAGTTGTCAGTCACTGATTAGGACCACTTCTAACCCATAATGAGCAGAGATTTCATCAATCAATACAGGTTATGCTCAATCTTTATCCGCAAAGCTATATGTCAGTTACCACTATGTAAAAATGACATGCCCAGGAGTCCTTAATCATCAATATTATTTTAAGTCATCTTATTACGGTATGTGTACGTTTATGTATTAGACCTAATAAAGAACACTCCAGGGCAACACCAATGACACTTTTCTTTCTTTCCCATATTACTGCTGATATAAAATAAACTGCTGCTCTATGTTCAATGGTAACCAGGTCTATATTTTGTTTTTGCAGATGACTATGCCAGAGGGTGGTCTTTCTGAATTTAGACAGTAAACATGGGATCCTGCTAAAATGACTCTTCTACTAATCAATAACAACATGAGGACCACTATTTTAGACTTACTGCGGTTAGATTTATTCTGCTGCAATAAAAGGCAGAGGCCGGGCTCGGTCTCTTTTCTCACCATTTACTGGGCTTTCTGCTATATCTACCTCTTGCCAAATGTATGCTTTTATGCCCTTGTCCAGGAGATGGACAGACCTTAATCCATGGTTCCCTATAGGTTTCCTCCATTGTTTTTTTTTTTCTTTTTTTCCTCCCCTGAGTGTTGAAGGACTATTTGCAAGTCAGGGGTACCACCAACAAGGCCATTTCTAATCTACTGTCCTGTTAATAAGTAGGTATGTATTAAAAGGAAATAGGCACTGGTAATCTTCATAGTGGTGACCATGACATGAAGAAGGTGGTAATGGCAGAGCTGGACTTTTTTTCATATGGATATATCTGTAAACAATGATTGGCGAAATGAGCAAATCGATGCTGATGAAGTCGAATTCGTTCCGAATTCCAGGAAAAATTTGATTCTGTATGAATGCGAATTTCCTCACGCTTTGTGATAACGAATCACATTTTTTCCTACAATGGCGGCTAAAATGGCGGCTATACGTGTGAGGACATGGGGCAAGGAACTCTGGGAAGGCTGGATGAACCATAATACCATGCATGCAGCCAATCAGCAGCCAGCCAGCCAGGTGATGTCACCACCATATAAATACGGCTGCTATTCACCATCATACATTATTCAGGGACACACGTGTATGCAGGCGCTAGGGAGAGTGAAAGAAAAACAAATTGTTAAAAGAGGAAAAAAAGGAAAGAAGCGATTTATAAGTGTAGGGAAAGGACAGTGAGAGAAATCATTTCACAGTCAGGGAGAGATATGTGCAGATGCTAGGGAGAGTCATAGGAAATTCTTCATTGTGAAAACAATCGATTTACAAGTGCAGGGAAACATTACTTGGGGATCCAGATAGTCTCATAATACAGCTCTGTTATTCCAGCAATTAGTTATCCGGGTACAAGTGCTATGTTCAAAAGCCTTTAGTGGCTTTTATCTGTGGAAAAAGATAAATATATATGCAGGTTACTTTTGCTGTTAACTGCGCTGATATCATTTAGTGGCCTATTTCAATACAATACAAGAAATATATACGCAGGTCACTTTTGTTGTTATTTACGCTAAAATCATTTGCAGTCATTTCTGGTGAAAGAGTATAGGGCGGTATTTCAGTAATACATAAAACATTTAAACGCACTGCATGGTTGCATTAATTTCTGGTCAAAGAGTATAGGGGCTTATTTAATAAAAAAAATAAAAATAGATACGCACTGCTGGTGAAAGTGTATAATGGTCTATTTCAGTCCAACAAGAAATATATATTCTCAGGTCACTTCTGCAGTTATTTCTGTTGAAAGCGTATAGGGATGTTTTTCGGTAAAAAAAGAAAACTATATATGCACCGTACTGTTGCAGTTATTTCTGTTGAAAGCATATAGTGGCCTATTTCAGTCCAACAAGAAATATATACTCTCAGGTCACTTATGCAGTTATTTCTGGTGAAAGCGTATAGGGGCATATTTCAGTACTACAAGAAAAATATATTCTCAGTAAACTGTTGCAGTTATATCTGGTAAAGCCTTTACTAGCGTATGAAAGAATATATACATTCGCCATTTGCTGCTGCACTTATATTTTGAAAAACCTTTATTGACGTATATCAGTAGAAAAAAATATATACATTCGCCATTTACTGCTGCACTTATATCTTGAAAAACCTTTATTGACGTATATCAGTAGAAAAAAAAAATATATATTCAGCGTTTACTGTTGCAGTTATATGCGGTAAAGCCTTTAGTGGCGTATTTCTGTACAAAATTCAAGATACATTCAGCATTCAGCGCTGCAGTTATTTGTGGGAAAGTCCTTTTTGCGGTATGGACTGAATTACGCTGTGTTGAAATTTTGCATTTACGTTTCACACACTGCACACTTACATGACGACGTCCATAAGAGCGGCACACCAATACAGGTGAATACACTATGCACTAACCCTGCACAAAAATGTGAACTAATTCACACCAGCCCACATCTATCTGCGGTATTGCTTACTGGACACTACGGGGACTTTTCTGCAGCTCAAAAAACGCACGAGGACCGCGTCTCGCTCTTCCAGCGCGGACCTACTTCCTCCGTATTGTATTCTGCGTTAAGCGCTGCACTTATATGCTGTAAAATCTCTTTTGAAATATTTGGATGAAAAAAAATCTTGTATTCTCCGTTAAGCGCTACACTTATATGCGGTAAAATCTCTTTTGAAATATTTGGGTGGAAAACAATCTTGTATTCTGCATTAAGCGCTGCATTTATATGTGGTAAAATCTGTGAATTATTTTGGTGGAAATAAAAATGTACATCTCTTCCATTAACTTCCTCATCGCTTCACTCCCATTGGACACACTAACTCCCCCCCTCCCCAGCTATATATTTAAGTGGTGCCAGCACCTAGGAGCGAATAGAGGTAAACGATACTGCCAGCCTGTGAAAGGGAACTACAGCATGATACCAAAATACATTTGATATGAGATTTAGCAAGCGTTTAAAGTGCCAACATATAGCACATAGTGGACACTGCATCAAAATAAATCATGTGTGGATCATCCAGGATTTCCACGCACCAATGCCTGATGTATCAGACTAGATCATCCATGGTGCCACACCAACATTTTGACAAAAGAGACCGGTTTCTTCTGGCTAACTGCCTCAGCTACTATTCTGATGCTGTTACCCGCCTGATGCCACACATCTAATGCCAAGTGCTCCTTCTTTTACCCACCGTCTTCAGCAGGTACTAGTATTGCCACCCACCTCCAAAGTATGTCACCTTGCTACTCTGTGGCCTCCTAAAGCTGCCGCCACCTCCAGACTCTGTCATTGTGCCACTCTGTGTCCTCCTCCTAATGCTGCTGCTGCTGACACCTCCACACTTTGTCATTGTGCCACTGTGTGGCCTACTCATGCTGCTGCCACCTCCATACTCTGTCATTGTGCCACTGTGTGGCCTCCTCCTGATGCTGTTGCTGCCGACACCTCCACACGCTGTCATTGTGCCACTTTGTGGCCTACTCATGCTGCTGCCATCTCCAGACTCTGTCATTGTGCCGCTCTGTGGTCTCCTCATGCTGCCATGTCCACACTATGTCACCTTGCCACTCTGTGGCCTACTGATGCTGCCATGTCCACACTCTGTTGTATCATGTTGCTGCTGCCACCTCCACACTATGTCACCTTGCCACTCAGGCCTACTGATGCTGCCATCTCCACACTATGTAACCTGGCCACTCACTGGCCTCCTCATACTGCTGCCAACTACATACTCTGTGTAGTAATGGACAAACATCGCAAGTTCGCGGCTGGCTCCATTCACTTTAATGCCAGGCAAACCTGAAAAACCTTCAGGTCATATTTATAGCCACCAAATACTTATTAGAAGAGCACAAATAGTCCCACAACATGGACAGTGACATACCAGAGGGGGGAAAATTGGACCCTAGAAAAATGTTATTTCCTATCTGATGTATACAAATGTGCAGCACTCAAAGGTTTTGTATCCTGCAGACTCCCAAAAAAAATGCAAATGTTAACATACATTTTTTTTCTATCATGGAACTTTATATTATAATTCTACTATAAATGCTAGACGGCCATGGGGTTTGATCTGGCGGTGTTATTCCAAATACCCGCCAAGCATTTTTTCGGAAACCAAACTCTTTGGGTTCCAGGAGGAGTATGGTTGCAAAGCTGAAACTTAAACTATTTGGCAAAAGGGCACCACCAGGAGTGGAGCCTGCGGCTTAATTTGACTATGCACGAGAAACCTCACCCGGACACGGAAAAGATTGACAGATTGATACCTCTTTCTCGATTCTGTGGGTGGTGGTTCATTATGTGGCCAAAGGTTAATAATTTTAAAGTAGGCAACTGTAGTACGGCCCCCAAAAATTAGTCTTTCACCAGACAGAAAATAAATTGTCAGGATGTGGCTCGAGGTACATTATGCGGACACAGGATAAAAATGTAACTGTCGTCCAGTTCAGGCCCCAAAAAGTACCCAATAGGCATTCACCTGATAGCAAAGAAATTTAGATTCTGTGGCGGGAGGAACATAAGGCGTTCACAGGATAAAAAAGTAACAGTCGACCAGTACAAGCCCCAAAAATTAGGCATTAACCCAACAAACAAGGCCTTTTATGCCGCTGTACATACATAAGGCAAGGACCATTCTTTGTACTGGGTGGCGGCGGCGGATATGTGTGGGATGGCATGAGGAAATTTAATTACACGTGTTCATTACAGGTGTTGAATTCCTCCGATATCCATGCTTCATTCATTTTTAGAAATGATGTAAGGTAAACCACACTGTCGAGAGCTAGGCGAGTGCGCTTATCGGTCATAACCCCCCTGCAGCGGTGAACATCCTTTCGGGCGGGACACTCAATGAGGGGCAAGCCAAGAGTTCCATGGCAAATTGTGCCAGCTCTGGCCACAGGTCAAGGCTGCACACCCAGTAGTCCAGGGGTTCCTCGCTTTTCAGAGCGTCCACATCGGCTGTTAACGCAACGTAGTCAGACGCCTGTCGATCTATGTGATCCCTCAGGGTGGATCCGGAGGACAATGGCTGTCGATGAGTTGGCTGAAAGAATGATCTCATATGCGAAGTGACCAACAAATCTTCAGACTGCCCTCTTCTTGCAGGTGCGGTAGGATTGGTACCCGCACCTGTTTTGCTGTGGGTGGAAATTCCTCTGCCAGTGCCCGCAACAGCAGAATGCAGCTTCTGTAACAGCGAGGACTGGAAATGCTGCATTCTGCCAGCCCTCTGTGATGGTGGGAACATGTCTGCCATTTTGTGTTTGTACCGGGGGTCTAAGTACGTTGCCACCCAGTACAGGTCCTTGCCCTGTATGATTTTTATACGGGGGTCCCTCTTCAAACACTGGAGCATGAAGGCCCCCATTTGCACTAAATTGGAAGCGGTCGAGTGCCCTGGCTCCTGCTCATCACCCAGGAGAATGTCTTCCTCGGTCTCCTCCCCCCAGCCACGAAAAACACCTGGGAAACCCGAAAAGTTTAAAGCCTGCTCTTCATGCTCCAGTAATATAATCGCATAGCGAATTAAACACAGCTGTCTCTATAGTCAACCCTCCTATTTGATTGCTAGAATTAGCGAAGTTGACGAATAGGTAGCTAAGACGAAGATGGAGAATACTTCGTTATCTTCGTTTTGAGGAATATGACAAATACATTCGTCATATTCGTCATCTTCGCTATAATTCTAGATATGAAACCAATAGGAAAGTAGCCTTAAGTTACAATCGCAATGCGCGATTATTTAAATCGCATATTAATCGCGATAACTAGAATAATGACGAATATTCGATTTCGACGAATATGAAACGAATATTCTATCGAATATATACAGGTAGTCGTTAATGGCACGTTGTCGCACACCACTTTACCAACTGTCAAATTGAGTGGGGTTAGCCACTGATTGACATGTGACTGCAGAGCTGAAAGCAGTGCAGGACCGATGTGGCTTTTGGCTTCCAGGCACAACATCTGCAGCCCAGCATGGCAAAGTCTCACCTGGCACGACGAATAGGTTCTGGGGAGCTTGGGGGGCACAGCAGAAGAGGCGGTAGCAGTGGAAAAGGAGGAGACATAGGATGGAGTAGGAGGAGGAGAAGAAGAGGCAGGCCTGCATGTAATCCGTGGCGGGAACACCAAATCCTCACGTGTGCCACTGGGTACATGCTTGATGGTTGGCAGAAGGTTCAACCAGTGGGCAGTGAAAGTTATATACTTTCCCTGCCTGTGTTTGCTAGACCACGTGTCAGTGGTCAGGTGTATCTTGGCACCGACACTGTGCGCCAGAGATATATTCACTTGCCGTAGCACCGCAACAGTCTGGAAGAGGCAGTGGGGTTGCAAAAGGGAGAAGTCAGCCCACACCAAACAGGCCCACAACCGTTTCACCGAGCACCCCTATGCGTAAATCTACCTTGCCAAGGGGTAGGTGTTCCGCAGTATGGCGCTTTTTTGAGGAAAGTGCAGACAACAAAAGAGTGGTAGTTTGCAACCTGTGCCATATCAAAATGAGCCGGGGCGTGAGCACTAGCAACCTCACCACCATCAGCATGACCTTCCACATGGCATCCAAGCACCCTAATAAGTAGTGATGAGCGGCAGATGCCATATTCGATTTCGACGAAATTCGCGAATATTCGATAGAATATTCGTTTCATATTCGTCGAAATCGAATATTCGTCATTATTCTAGTTATCGCGATTAATATGTGATATAAATAATCGCGTATTGCGATGGTAACTTAAGGCTACTTTCCTATTGGTTTCATATCTAGAATTATAGCGAAGATGACGAATGTATTCGTCATATTCCTCAAAACGAAGATAACAAAGTATTCTCCATCTTCGTTTTAGCTACCTATTCGTCAACTTCACTAATTCTAGCAATCAAATAGAAGGGTTGACTATAGAAACAGCTATGTTTAATTCGCTATGCGATTATATTACTTTGCTTTTTTTTAAAAATAAATAGAATATTTATATTACTTGATAATTATTATAATTATTCTATTTATTAAAAAAAAATAATAATATAATCGCATAGCGAATAAAACACAGTTGTCTCTATAGTCAACCTTCCTTTTTGATTGCTAGAATTAGCGAAGTTGACGAATAGGTAGCTAAAACTAAGATGGAGAATACTTCGTTATCTTCGTTTTGAGGAATATGACGAATGCATTCGTCATATTCGCTAATTCTACCAAGCCAACCATACTCATGGAGCGTCCCCATCACAATGGGAACGTCTCCATACTAAAATGTACTGTCAGATTTGAAAATTACGTTGAAATCGCAATGCGATTAATATAACTTGAATTAATCGCATTGCGATTTCTACTTAGACCTGGTTTACTATGGTTGGCTTGGTAGCATTAGCAATTATGACGACTGTATTCGTCATATTCCTCAAAACGAAGATAACGAAGTATTCTCCATCTTCGTTTTAGCAACCATAGTAAAAGATGTCTGTTGAAATCGCAACGCGATTAATTCAAGTTATATTAATCGCATTGCGATTACAACTTACAGTAGCACTGCTATCTAACAAATTAGGCTAGAATTGACGAATATGGAATATAGCAGGAGTGCTAAGTAGAAATCGCAATGCGATTACTTCAAGTTATATTAATCACATTGCGATTTCAACTTCGAGCTGGGTTTATAATGGGTCAGCTTGCTAGAATTAACGAAGTTAACGAATATGGAATATATCAGTTCTAATTGAAATCGCAATGCGATTAATATAACTTGGAGTAATCGCATTGCGATTTCTACTTAGCACTGCTGCTATATTCCATATTCGTTAATTCTAGCCTAATATGTAAGATAGCAGTGCACTGCTAAGTTGTAATCGAAATGCGATTAATATAACTTGAATTAATCGCATTGCGATTTCAACGTAATTCTCAAATACAACAGTACATTTTAGTATATGAAGACGTTCCCATGGTGATGGGGACGCTCCATGAGCATGGAAGTCGGCAGAAGCGGCAACGGGCACTGACTGGAGCAGCCAGGAAGCCAGGAATCCTTAGGACAGGTAAGAACTACTTTTGGGAAGTGGGAAAGAAAAAAATAAAACTAAAAAATATTATTCGAAAAATATATTCGAAATAGCGAATTTATAGCGCTATATTCGAAATATTCGCGAATTAGAGAAGTGCCGATATTCAAAAATTCGCTATTCGAATATTCATGCTCAACACTACTAATAAGTGGGCCAAATGCCTGGGTCCACAATCTGGGTCTGCGGGTCACACTACTGCCTCCTCTTCCTGTGTTACGCACTGCTGGCCAATCCCCTGTCGAAGGCGCAGGCCCGGATGCCCATCGCCCTGCACCTGGACCTTCGCATAAACCGCCAGCAACAACATCCACTTGCCTGTCCCAGCGCAGCGTCCAAATGTCGATAACACAGGCATTCGAACGCAAGCGCAAATACCCACAGGCCATAGCACTAAATGCGCAACTTTCTATATTATTGGCCCTTGAAATTTTGCCATTTAGGCTTGTGGACACTGAGGCCTTCCGCAGCCTGTCGGCGGCCGTCCTTCAGTATGCAGTCCCCAGCCGCCACTATTTTTCACGGTGTGCTGTGCCCGCCTTACACCAGAACATCACCCGTGCCCTGACCAATGCACTTACTGGGAAGGTCCACCTCACCACGGACACATGGACAAGTGCTGGTGGCCAGGGACATTATATTTCCCTAACCGCACACTGGATGAATGTTGTTGAGGCCGTGAGTGAGTCGTACCCTGGGATGGCACAGGTGATACCCACCCTCAGGATTGCGGGCCCTACATCCATTAGGGTCTTCGCCAGCAGCTATGTTACTGGCTCCAACCCCCACTTTTCCTCCTCCGCCGCCTCCTCCTCTACTTCCACCTCCAAAAGCATTCAGTCATCAGGTCCTAGCTGGAATCAGTGTAGCACTGCTGTGGGTAAGCGTCAACAGGTCGTGCTGAAGCTGATCTGCTTAGGGGAAAAAACAGCACACCACCGCAGAGCTGTGGCAGGGTATAAGGGACCAGACTGAGCTGTGGCTTTCACCACTCAACCTACAAAAAGGCATGGTGGTGTCTGACAATGGCCGTAACTTGGTGGTGGCTTTGGAGCTCGGCAACCTGACACACATCCCATGCCTAGCCCACGTCTTAAACTTAGGGGTTCAGCGGTTTATTAAAACCTACCCCAATTTGGCAGAGCTACTAGTGAAGGTGCGCTGCGTGTGTGTCCATTTCCACAAGTCGTCCACAGCTTCAGCCGATCTGTCAATGCTGTAGCAGGCTTCCAGCTCACCGACTGTTGTGCGACATGAGCATGCGCTGGAACTCCACGTTCTACATGTTGGCCAGGCTTTGTGAGCAGCAGAGGGCAGCTGTGGAATAACAGCTGCAACATGGTTGTCTCCTTTCCAGTCATCTGCCACAATTCACAAATGAGGAGTGGGCATTGATGTCAGAACTCTGTGAGGTTTCAAAAAACTTTGATGAATCCACACAGATGGTTAGTGGCGATAACACTTTTATCAGCGTAACCATCCCACTGCTGTGTCTACTCAAACGATGCTGCTCACAGTTTAGGACGACACTCTGAATGTGGCAGATGAGGAAATGGGGTAGAACATTACACAGGGTGATAGCCAGACCACCCACAGTTCGTCTTCTCAGCGCAAATTGGGCCATGAAGAGGAGGAGGAGGAGGAGCTGGAGACAGTTGCCTCTGCTACGCAGGGTAGTACCCATGGAACTTTAATTCCATCTGTTCAGCGTGGATGGAAAAGGAGGATGAGGGGATAGTCATTCTGATGTTGACATCAACATCTTGCCTGTTGGTACTCTAGCACACATGGCTGACTTTATGTTAGACTGCCTTTCCCGCGATCCTCACGTTATAAGCATTTTAGATAACACAGATTACTAGGTGTTCGCCCTTCTCAACCCCCGCTACAAAGAGAACTTCTCATCTTTCATTCCTGTGGTGGAGAGGACGAGTAAAACGGTGCAATACCAGAAGGTACTTGTTGAGAGATTGCTCCAAAATTTTTCATCTGAGGAGGCAACTGAGGAAGTGAGACAAGGGGAACAAACAGCAGTTCCAACAGAGGCAGGACAAGACTCTCCAAGGCATGGAACACTTTCATGACACCCCGCCAGCAACCTCACCCTAAAGCACGCCCTAGTGCTACAAGGAGGGAAAAGTTTTGGAAGATGGTGAAGGAATACATTGCAGACCATGTCAGCGTCCCAAAAGATCCCTCAGTGCCTTACAACTATTAGGTGTCCAAGCTGGACATGTGGTATGAACTTGCGCTCTACGCCTTGGAGGTGCTGCTCTGCTGCCAGCGTTTTGTCTGAGCGTGTATTTAGTGCTGATGGTGGCATTATAACTGATAAGCGTATCCGCTTGTCCACTGACAATGCTGACAGGTTGACTCAGATAAAAATGAACAAGGCCTTGATTGCCCCTGACTTCTCAACTCCACCAGAGGAAAGCTGAGATGATGATGAACATAAAGGCAATTTCAATGTATTGTTTATAATGTACTCAGTCCACTGTAGTGTATTCCCATGCACCTTTTCCTCCACACAAAAAAGTGTATATGGTTGAATCTTGTTTTCTACTCCTCATCCTCCTCCTCATCCAGATTGTATATATTCCCTCCACTACAATTTTTAAAGAGGGTCAGCTCACCAGCAGACCCTACACCATAATGGTTTATAGGGTCAGCTCATCAGCAGGCCCTCAATCATAATGTTTTACAGGGTCAGCTCACCAGCAGGCCCTCAACCATAATGTTTTAGAGGGTCAGCTCACCGGCAGGCCTCGACCATAATGTTATAGAGGGTCAGATCACCAGCAGGCCCTCAACCATAATGTTTTAGAGGTTCAGCTCAGCAGCAGGCCCTCAACCATAATGTTTTAGAGGGTCAGCTCACCAGCAGCCCCTCGCCCCTAATGTTTTAGAAGGTCAGCTCAGCAGGCCCTCGTCCATAATGTGTTCGAGGGTCACCAGCAGGCCCTTCCCCCAAATGTTTTTGAGGGTCACCAGCAGGCCACCAATCATAATTTTTCAAGGATGTATATGATGCCCTACTTTGTGTGTAATAAAGGGTGTATTGTACTGCCGGTTCCTTGTAATTTTTGGCAGCCCTTTCACTTAGTGCATAGGCTTTAGGAGTGTAGAAGTCCCACTACCTGAACTATTGTACCACAATGTGAACTTTATTTATCTATTTATTTATTTTTTATTTTTGGGGGGGGGGGGGTGTATTTTTGTCAGTCTGTAAATGTGGCGTAAAATTCGGACAACTTGGTTCCCATCAGCGACTTGGGAGCCCAAGATGCATCCATACATCGTCCCCATGCTGTTCCCGATCCTTTACGGTGGTTTTTGTGTCACTTTCAGACCTTTTCCAATGGACCAGGCACCCTCCCCTCTTCAGAGCAGGGGGTGCCTGGTTGTCTCCCATTGACTTCCATTATACTTAGGTGCTCGGCCGAGCACACGAATATAGCAATGTGTTCGGCCCGAACACCTGAACACCTGAATACTTTGGTGCTCACTCATCACTAATAGCAGCCATTAAGCTAAAACTAGAGGATCTTGATGACCGCTCCAGGAGAAACAACATCAGGCTCGGAAATATCCCTGAAACTGTTACCAATAAATCTCTCCTGGAATTCCTGATGGTTCATTTTACATCTTTACATCAATTCTTCCTGACACCCCTGAAAGGGATCTCCTCGTAGATAGAGCACACCGGGTTCCCAAACCCAGATCTATGCCCGCCAGCACACCCAGCGACGTATTGGTGAGGCTACACTTTTTTCACTTTAAAAACAACCTGCTGAGAAAAGCTGGCCACAAAAAAGATATACCAGACAGGTTTAAGCAGATTTCTTTATACGCTGATCTATCCCCTGCGACCCTAACGAGAAGAAGGAAATTTGCTAAGTACACTGCGATATTGAGAATAAATAATATTCCCTACCGCTGGGGGTTCCCAGTGAAATTCATTGTTAGCAGGAATGGAACTAACCATGTTTTAATGTCTCCATCACAAGCTGGGGAGCTGCTAAAAGAATGGGTCTCTTCAACTACCACAAGAGGGAGACAACTCTCCTTGCAAGCAGAAGCCACCAACCTTGATGCAGGAATGGACCATGGTGAACCCCTCAAGATAAAGATGGACACTTATTGTATGTCAAAGGTACTTTCACACCCTCCAACTCAAAGGGTCACCTGCTTAATTATTTGCCAACTCATCTTATCACACCATGAGAACTTTTCAATTGTGGTTGTTGATTGTGTTTGGAGCTAACTATTCTGAATTTCTGAATCCCTTGGTCACATTGCCTATTGGACCTCTGACCAATCTGAGGACTACCTTACCTCTAGAGAAGTGAGACTGTCACTCTACTCCCCACCCCAATCACTGGATCTTCCTCATTACTACTCATGTTAATTCTGACAGGGATTGATGGCCATCTAGGAGCATTTATGCTGTTTTGGCTTTTTGGTTCTTAAGTTTACCTGTTTTGTAGGTATTTTATATGCCTCAGATGTTGTTAAAAAAACACACAATACCTCTATAGGGGTTACTCATATCCTTCTCCGTACATCTATACTATTGATTCAAATATTGGTAATAAGCACATATCTACTCAGACACTATGATGTTTAGGATATCCTCACTAAATGTGAAAGGGCTAAATAGTCCTTTTAAAAGAATTACCATAGTATGTGAAAAGAATAATCTAAATTGAAATGTGATATTCTTTGTATACAAGAGACACACTTGTTAGCTAAGGATAGCTTTAGAATTCATAATAAAAGATTTCCCCACATTTACCATTCATATTAAAATAAAAAGAAAGCTGGAGTAATGATAGCGATTAAAGATACAGTTTCCTTTGAACCCATTTCATCACTAGCTGATACCCATGGCAGGTATATGATAGTAGTGGGTTCAATTGATAACCAGAATATACAATTGCATTTATATATGCTCCTAACAAATCCCAAATCCGTTTTCTACGCACATTCTACTCAGTACTAACATTAATGAAACAAGGTTTGTTGATACTTTCTGGTAACTTCAATAAGATTATAGACCCCCAGCTAGATAAATCCCCTATAGATACCAGTGATAAAGATTTCTCTTTTATGGACCTTCTGCATAAGGAGGCGCTATTTGATGCATGGGGTGTTTTGCATGCATCTGAAAGAGATTACACCTTTTTTTCAATTCCACATAATTCATACTCACGAATAGATATATTTTTTTGTGGATGGATAAGGTTTTATTACAGAACGTCTTCTCAGCTGACATAGGTCTCATCTCTTGGTCATACCATGCACCTATCTCTTTAACTATTAAAACACAATTCACCTCACCTCACTTTACACCCTGGATATTAAATAACTCCATCCTAAACAATCAGGAATACCAAAAAGAGTTACGCTCAGCCCTACAAGAATACTTTGAAATTAACTCTACCCCAGATGTCTCCATAACAACAATATGGTGCACCCACAAAGTGGTAATGAGGGGTCTTTTCTTGAAAAATTAATCTATTGAAAAGAGAAAACGCCTCCAGAAAATGGAAGTGCTCAGTAATAAAATCACACAACTTGAACATGAAAATAAAAAATCACCTAAACCCTCCCTCACTTCACAATTAACCAACCTAAGACATGAATTATACACCCTTATGCACTCCAGATTTGAATACTTCCTCCAAAAATCCAAATCTATGTACTATTATAGTGGGAGCAAAGCTGATAAATCGCTAGCAAACAGAATCAAAACCAAATCATCTAAATCCAGAATACCCTTCCTATATAACTCAGACCGACAAAAAATTATCAACCCACAGGAAATTGCAAATGAATTTGCGACCTATTACGCCGAACTGTACAAATTAGCTGAAGACAACTGCACCCCACAACCCACGACAGAAACCATTAATACATTCCTGAATAAACTATCTCTTACCACACTCTCAAAGGCTCATCTGGATGCATTAAATAAAAGAATACAAACATCTGAGATAATGCAAGTTATATCTTCACTTAAACTGAATAAATCCCCAGGTCCTGATGGGCTCAGAAATGAATTCTACAAGGTATTCTCCCCAATACTTTTGGAACACATGAAAAAATGCTTCCAACAATTCATTGACAGTGAACCCATCCCCAAAGAAATGCTAACCACTATGATAGTTACGGTGCCAAAAGCGGCCAAACCCCAAGAGCTTCCAGCCAATTTTCAGCCGATATCCCTTCCTAATTCGGACCAATTTTTTTTTTTTCAAAAATATTATCCAACCGCATAGTAGACATCCTACCTGAACAAGTCAACAACGACAAAGTGGGATTTGTGAAAAATAGGCAGACATCTGATGGTACAAGAAGATTGATTGACCTGCTAGATGTCATTGAGAGACGGGGGACGCCTTATCTACTTCTTTCCCTGGATGCAGAGAAGGCGTTCAACAGAATTAACTGGGAGTTTATGAAAGCTACATTACTCAAATTTGGTTTTTATGGAACCTTCCTCACTGCATTACTCGCACTATACTCCCACCCTAACGCCCTGTTCTATACCTCAGGTTTTCTGTCCAAGACATTCAGTATTAACGGTACGAGGCAAGGATGTCCAATGTCGTCCTTTATCTTTGCCCTGATCATGGAACTACTAGCTGAGATGATACGAACATCTCAAGGTATCTCAGGGATCAACACATACATGTTAACAAAACCGGTCTGTTCACAGACGACACCATCCTGATCATGTCACACCACTTAGTTTCACTCCCTAAATCTGTGGAAATAATCAATTTAGTGAAGTCTCCTATTGCAAGATTAATGTAAGCCAATCCCTAATACTACCTATAAATATAGGCAAAACAGAACTCAATTTTTTAAAAGCTAAATATCACTTTCAATGGGTTAAAGATAAACTCCCATACCCAGGTATAACATTGTCATATCCCTCTTCCTTAGTGTTCCAATCTAATTACTCTCTTTTTATGGAAGACATCAAAAGACAGCCCACCTCCTACAAGACATTTGGGATATTGTGGTTAGGTAGAATAGCTGTAGCGAAAATGATGATTTTACCCAAAATTCTTTACTCCTTCAGGAATGTCTCAAACTCTGATTATGAAGTTTATCTGGAACGGGAAGAGGGCAAGAGTAAAGACTGACCTACTGGTCTCCCATGTATCTCGAGGTGGGGTAATCTGCCCTTCCCTATCGCTATACTACAAATCAGTAATCCTGGCTCACTTGAAGTCACTCTGGACTAGAGATATTTCTAAAAAGTGGGTCCAGATTGAATTTGGATTGTTGAAAAATCATGATATTTCTCATTTCATGTTTGCTCACCTTAACTTTGTACCCTACATCGATCTCCCCATTTGTCACCAACTTACACAGCTATGATACAACTGTGGTTAGACCCAATGATTCATGGACTCTTTGATTCATGGAACATAACCAAACTCCCCATTACAATTTTTGAACTTTTCATCCCTGACCTATCTCTAGCTAAATGGGTCGACAAGGGGATTACTAGACTTAAAGACATTGGAAGCCCTGAACTTTTTTACTTCTCTACCCTTACGCAAAAATATGATCTATCAGCTTTAGATTATTTCATATACTTACAATTGAGACATATGGTTAAAAATCCACCTCACCTAAAAATATCCACGCAACAGTTATTAATAAAATATATATACATATATATAATTTCATTTAGACAATAAGGTGCAATAAAAAGTGTTATTTCACTTATGATAAAAAAACTATAATTCTCATCATCACAGCTAATCAAATAGAAAAAATACTACTAATAGTATTTGATTCGCTGTACTGATGAGAATTATGGGTTTTAATTTCTTCGTTTTTTCCTCAATGTCATCACTTCACCGTCACAGTTTATCATGTGTGTTGAACTTGCACTTTGTCACTTTATCACTTTTTTCACTTTTTCTATTAATGAGATCAAATAACTCTTTACACATATTTATTATGCACAATTATACATAGGATCTGTTTGAATGTATTTTGATATACGGTATATGTCTTTTTGTATCCAGACGAACAATCTATGTCCCTTCTTTAGACATCCCTAGTAGCTGACGTCACACTGAGTTCCACGTCAGATACCCTAATCTGGACCGGTATTATCTCTCACTTGAAGTCACTCTGGACTAGAGATATTTCTAAAAAGTGGGTCCAGATTGAATTAGGATTGTTGAAAAATCATGATATTTCTCATTTCATGTTTGCTCACCTTAACTTTGTACCCTACATTAATCTCCCCATTTGTCACCAATTTACACAGCTATGATTCAACTGTGGTTAGACCCAATGATTCATGGCCTCTTTGATTCATGGAACATAACCACACTCCCTATTACAATTTTTGAACTATTCATCCCTGACCTATCTCTAGCTAAATGGGTCGACAAGGGGATTACTAGACTTAAAGACTTTGGAAGCCCTGAACTCTTTTACTTCTCTACCCTTACGCAAAAATATGATCTATCAGCTTTAGATTATTTCATATACTTACAATTGAGACATATGGTTAAAGATCCACCTCACCTAAAAATATCCACGCAACAGTTATTAATAAAATATACAAACTTTATTATCTCCAATACACTAAAAATTACATATAGCATACATTTCATAAAGGCAGTTAAATTCGGATCCAATGTAGCAGCATTTGGTAGGTCACACACACAAAAAGTGATCAGTAGATATCAAAATATAGCACTTAATCCACCTACAGGAAATCCCCATACCACTGTGTACACTAAAAGTAAATCAAATGACAAGTGTAATCACGTATACACAAGGTATGGAAGTCCATGTAGTTTTACATAAGAGAATGTACCCCCACAATCATTGGCCAGAAAGTATTGAACCCTGCACAACACAATTAGTGGAACAAGCTATCATAGTAGACATAAAATACTGACCGCAATGTGGTATGACCTCCAACAACTCCCCAACATGCGTTTTGCCCAGTGGCTTCTTTTAGGGGGCGTATCTACATCTTTAAAGTGCTCTTTTTTAAAGCCCTAATTCTCTAAATATGCCTCCCATACATACCAGAGTGTCATCAGTCAATTTGAATTTCAATGTCTCCACCCAGGTACCATCACCATCACCTTCCTTTATGCGCGGCGAGTCCCAGTCATCCATGCACGATGGATCACGGTCAAACTGCGAAATATCGCAAGACCACAAACCTCCGTGCATGCGCAGAGAGAGAGAGAGATAATACCGGACCCATCTTTACAGTAGATAGGTAAAGTGTTCATGCAGATCACAATTTCCCGTGCTTGCGCAGAAGGAGACACAGAAGATGTCGAAGCCATCTAAGGACAAGTTACCCAGAGAGCGCGACGTACCATAATCTATATGGATTACAACGCTATGTGCAGACTAGTATATGGGAACCAGGTATATACTATACACAGAATAAAACGTGAATATCTACTCCCCTTGTCTACACCCCCCCCCCCTGCAAATTAAGACTCTTAGTAGTAAGATATCCACAGTAGCAAGTTAATAAAGATATAAAATAGTGAATACAACATAACATTACATAATAATAAGTATTTAGAATATATACAACATTACATAATAATAAGTATTTAGAATATATACATATATATAATTTCATTTAGACAATAAGGTGCAATAAAAAGTGTTATTTCACTTATGATAAAAAACCATAATTCTCACTAATAGTATTTGATTCACTGTACTGATGAGAATTATGTTTTTTTTTTTTTCTTTTTTTCCTCAATGTCATCACTTCACCGTCACAGTTTATCATATAAATGAGATCAAATAACTCTTTACACATATTTATTATGCACGATTATACATAGGATCTGTTTGATTGTATTTTGATATATGGTATATGTCTTTTTGTATCTAGACGAACAATTTATGTCCCTTCTTTAGACATCCCTAGTAGCTGACGTCACACTGCGTTCCACGTCAGATAACCTAATCTGGAATGCAGTGAACAACTATGTTGTGATGGGAGGAGTTTGAGACCTAATGCCGGCCTGCACATGTTTCCGGCCATGTGAGATGATGTGTGTGTTCCATTTTGTAGCGCACGATCGTCGCTTCTGGCTGGTGATTGGCACAGAGACGCGGCACTCTCAGGTGGGTCACTTAGGTGGTGATGAGGGAGGGACACATTCCCAATTGCACGACCCCTGAAGAAGTAATCAAGCGAAACGCGCGCCAGGACGCGGGAGGTACAGATCGGACTTACTGGTTTATTATGTGACTGTATGCGGCTTTACTGAATGGGGCACTGTTCATTTTTTGGTACAAAAGCACTTGGCACTTTATGCAATTACTTTACGGCATGCTATATGGTGTTATATATGCCCTTATCATATATTATTGATCTGCAATTCTGGCACCTTTACTTCATGTAATCTCCTGTGTGGGCATTATATTGCCCTATGTGTATTTACACCACCAACTGTTTTTAAAGCTTATGTTTTATTGATTATATATGAATAAATATATATTTATTATTACCTTATATCCGGATTGGCCTTTGTGTGTAAACCGTTCAGGGGATTGTCCGGATGGTATTGGTCGTTTCCCTATGGTGTTTACTGACATTCTATTTCTTTTCTGGCATTAGTTACAGAATTATTCCTACCATGGATTACAGAGCCCGTGAGGCAGCATGGCAAGTGCAGGCTGAGGTGATGTTTAAAGTTGGTGTTGATTACAACCCTGGGCAGAAAAGTACCTTAAAAATACATTAAAGAATTTTCTCCGCCGACATACAAAAATTTGGTGGAACAAGATGTCAATGGAGCAGTATTTAGCGCAAGAGATGATACCCAGGGGGCTGCGTGTTCAAGTGTTTCCATCCTTTGGATTGGAGTCAGAGAACTTTTATTTGAATGTCAAAGATAAACATTTTTAAACCACACCGTACAACAGGGCCGGTGCCACCGTTAGGCGAACTAGGTGTTCGCCTAGGGCGCCGGCCTGCTGGGGGCACCCTGGTGGGCTCCCCCTGTCTGGGACTGCAGCGCTGGGCGAGCAGCTCTTGAGCCACCCCCAGCGCCATTACAGGGGGGCCAGGAGGTGGAGGTCCTTCTTAAATATGGCAAAGCAGGCACCTGCTTACCCTGATGGCAGGTGCCTGCTCTGCAAGTAAATTACCGGAGCAGAGGAGGCGGCCGGCAAGGGAGGCTGTTCTAGCAGCTCCCCACTCCTCCCTCGCACGACCTCTGTGATGCCGGGAGCCGGAATATGACGTCATTCCGGCCCCGGCATACTAAACGGCGCGCTGTAGGACTGAGGAGCTGTACCACAATGGACACCAGGGAGGTGAGTGTTTAAGTGTTTGACTGAGTGAGTGTCTGCCTGTGTGTGTCTGTCAGTAAATGTCTGTGTGTCTGTCATTGAGTGAGTGTGTGTATGTCGGTGAGTGTGTATGCCTGTCTGTCAGTAAGTGTCTGTGTTTGTCTGTCAGTGAGTATCTGAGTGATTGTATGTCTGTCAGTGAGTTTGTGTGTGTGTATCGGTGAGTTTCAATATACGCCATTCAGTGAGTGTGTGTCGTTCAGTGAGTGAGTGCATGTCTGTCAGTGTGTGTGTGTGTGCGCATGTCTGTCAGTGTGTGCGTGTCTGTCAGTGTGTGCATGTCTGTCAGTGTGTGCGTGTCTGTTAGTGTGTGTCTGTCTGTCAGTGTGTGCATGTCTGTCTGTCAGTGTGTGCGTGTCTGTCTGTCAGTGTGTGCGTGTCTGTCTGTCAGTGTGTGCGTGTCTGTCTGTCAGTGTGTGCGTGTCTGTCTCTCAGTGTGTGCGTGTCTGTCAGTGAGTGTGTGAGTGACATGGGGGGGGCGGCAAAATGGATCTTTGCCTAGGGCGGCAAAAATCATTGCACTGGCCCTGCCATACAATTTACAGTTGTGTTCGAAATTATTCAACCCCCACTGAAATTGAGTGTTTTGGCCAGTTTGACATTGATTTTGATCATTTCAGTCATCTTGTTTACAATTAAATTAAAGAGGCGCTTGTAAGTCAGACAAATATAACATAACATTTATAATGAAATAACCATAAATGTCTTTTCTGTGCTCACATCATTATCAGTTTTATTCAACCCCCAAGTGACATTCAATCTTAGTACTTAGTACAACATCCTTTTCCAGTTATAACAGCTTTTAAACGTGAAGCATAGCTTGACACAAGTGTCTTGCAGCGATCTACGGGTATCTTCGCCCATTCTTCATGGGCAAAAGCCTCCAAATCAGTCACATTCTTAGGCTTGCACGCTGCAACTGCTTTCTTCAAGTCCCACCAGAGGTTCTCAATCGGATTTAAGTCTGGTGACTGCGATGGCCACTTCAAAATGTTCCAGCCTTTAATCTGCAACTATGCTCTAGTGGACTTGGAGGTATGCTTGGGATCATTGTCCTGTTGAAAGGTCCAACGTCTCCCAAGCCTCAGGTTTGTGACGGACTGCATCACATTTTCCTCCAATATCTCCTGGTACTGAAGAGAATTCATGGTACCTTGCACACGCTGAAGCTTCCCTGTACCCGTAGAAGCAAAACAGCCCCAAAGCATGATTGACCCCCCGCCATGCTTCACAGTA
The DNA here is from genome assembly GCA_033119425.1 of Bufotes viridis. NCBI lineage: Eukaryota > Metazoa > Chordata > Amphibia > Anura > Bufonidae > Bufotes > Bufotes viridis. The sequence goes on from CM065593.1 coordinate 53,911,490, forward strand.
GGCAAGGTGTTCTTTTCTTCATAGGCCTTGTTCTTCCTCCTCCAAACATAGTGTTGATATATGGGCCCAAACAGTTCTAATTTTGTTTCATCAGTCCACAGAATACTATCCCACATGACTTTTGGCATACTGCAGTCGACTCTTCTTATTCTTTGGAGACAGCAAGGGGGTGCGCCTGGGAGTTCTGGCATGGAGGCCTTCATTACGCAGTGTGCGCCTTATTGTCTGAGCTGAAACTTCAGTACCCGCATCTGACAAATCTTTTTTCAGTTCCTCAGCAGTCACACGGGGACTTTTCTCCACTTTGCGCTTCAGGTAGCGCACAGCAGTCGAAGTCAGCATCTTCTTTCTGCCACGACCAGGTAGCGTTTTAACAGTGCCCTTTGCCTTGAATTTGCGAATGATGCTTCCTATGGTGTCTCTTGGTATGTTTAACATCTTTGCAATCTTCTTATAGCCATTGCCCTTCCTGTGAAGAGAAATCACCTCTTCTCTTGTCTTCCTGGACCATTCTCTTGACTTCACCATGTTTGTAAACACACCAATAAATGTCTAGAAGGAGCTGAGTATCACAGTAATTTTACATCTGCCTAATTGGTGCTTATTATGCTTGATTGCTGCTCCTTGACATCCACAGGTGTTTTCAATACCTGATCGAAAACGCTTGAATGAACCTCTGTTCTTAATAGTGGTCGTCTTTAAGGGGTTGAATAAATGTGTCAATGAAGAAATCACAAAAAAAAACATTTAATACTGTATTACAAAAACAGATGATGACATTTTAGTTGCATTTGGTTCTTTAAAAAGTCCTTGTAAGATTTCATACTGAACACAATTACAAATGTACACTAAATTCCCTAAAACCCTTCACAGCATTGGGGGTTGAATCATTTTGAACACAACTGTAGATGTAGATGAAGAGATATTATCACAAACAGTTATGTATCAGCAGAGGAAAAACAATATAAAGGATATTACATTCCAGAGCAGCAGCAAAAAGACAGATATATTTTGGATGCGCTAACGTTATTCAGCAGATTTAGCACTGATTCAGCAGATGTCACTGTCCCTTGCGGACACCGTCTACGGAAAAGGTACACTGGATGTCACTGATATTTTTTTAGGCGCACACTGTACACAGTATATGTGGCTCAGCTAATTTAACTGTCCACAGCGGACACAGTCTATGGAAAAAGTACACTGGATGTCAATTAAATTATTTTTAGGCGCACACGGTACACAGGATATGTGGCTCAGCTAATTTAACTATCCACAGCGGGCATCCATCTTTTGAAAAGGTACACTGTATGTCACGGATACATTCTTTAAATGCACACATTACACTTTGAATGTTACAGTTAATGTCACTGTCCAGAGCGGACACCGTCTATTGAAAAAAAACCACTGTATGTCACAGGTAAAGTTTTTCAGCGCACACGTTATACTGCAGATATGGCACTGCTAATGTTACTGTCCCCAGCGGACACCGTCTACGAAAAAAGTACACTGGATGTCACTGATATTTTACGGATGTGAGCACTTTACACAGGAGATGTGGCGCGGATAATTTAACTGTCCACAGCGGCCTATTACATGGTATTTAGCGCAGGATACGCTAAAAATATATATTGCTGCTGTCACACACAATAGTCTTTAACATTTGGGTCTCTGAAAAGTTTTTGTGCTAAAATAACTGCAATTACAATCCCTACACTGTCTGTCCATTCCTATGCTCAGCCCTCCCTAACACTGAGCAATTTAGTGCAGGTTGCGCTATAAAAATAAATTCTGCTGTCACACACAGTAGTCCTTATAAGGACTTTGGGGTCTCTGAAATGTTTTTGAGCAAAAAAACTTCGATTACACGATGACGCGTTCCGGCCAGCCAATCACTGTAATGCCAGTAGCCAACATGGCTACCTACAGGCATTACAGTGAGGGCAATACTTACCAGCACCTTCATTGGCTGCTTAAAACCCACGATACGTGCGGGGAGGAAACTCGAGCATGGCGCTCGAGCACATGTGGTACTCGGACGAGTAAACACATGTGCCGAGCATGGCGATGCTCGAGCCAAACTGGTATTCAGCCAAGCATGCTATATCAACACTAATTAATACGGTTGCCTCTTCTAATGATCAGTAAATTGTCAATGAATTGTGTTTTATCCGTAAATGATGCATCCAACCCAACTTGTTGTTCGACAGGTACTTTTTTTTTATTTGTTAATTTGAACTTTCTGTTTACATATTTGTCAAATGTTTAAAATTTGATATTTTTATTTTAATAAAAATGTATGTTAAAAAAAAAAAAAATAGTGATTGTCATAAATTGTCCCTGTGACTACTGTGTGATTTATACGCTACTTCCTTCTTCACTCTCTGCAGCCCAAGCTTTATGTTTTCTACACTCGGGGTTACAGCTGTAAAGTTTGTTGTCAGTGCCATTGGCCTCTGGGGCCCTTTTCTCTTAGGCCTCATGCACACGGCCGTGGAACACGTGGACCGTGGTATCCTGGCATAGAATCCAGCTGACAGCAGGAGCGCATGGCGTCATTGGTTGCTATGACGCTGTGCGCTTCATGCCGCCGCTGGACTATAGTAATACACCCGTATATTGATATTGGTGACGAAAGAGATAAGGAAGATAACAGGGAAGACATTGAGGAACAACCTCACCAAACAGCAGACAGCTATGAAAGAACTTGGTCAAATGAAAGGAGTGGTGATTAAGCCCTCCGATAAAGAGGGTAATGTGGTGATTTGGCCCACATGCCTATATGAGAGAGAAGCTTTCCGACAGTTATAGAATGTGACCTGTTACAAAAAACTACAATCCTTTGACAGGTTATCAGGATGAATTTTTTACAGAAAGCATTTGAAGATGGTGTAATTTCGCTTAAGGAACAGAAATGCCAATGGAAGGAAAATCCGACTGTGGGAACTTTTTAGGATGGGTTCCCCACTAGCTTTAGGGATTCCGTTATGGCTTAGCGTTATAACATTGTTATAACGGAAAATAACAGAATTCCCAGACAGAATGCAAAACGGAAGCCTTTAAAAGGCATTTCGTTTGCTTTCCGTCCTAATAGAAGTCTATGGGAAAGCATAACGGATCTGTCTGGGTCCCGTAATGCAAGACAGAAAACAAAGTCCTGTCGACAGGACTTTTAAAAGGTTCCGTTTTGCATTCCGTCATAATACAAGTCTATGGGCAGAAGAACGGATTTCATCCTTCCGTCTTTTGGATTCCGTTATTTTCCGCTATAACCATGTTATAAGGGAAAGCCATAACGGAATCCCTAACGCTAATATGAACCAACCCTTATATGTTACCCAAGATTCACAAAAATGATTGTTTTATGTTCAGGATCTCTTATTACTAGAGTTTAGCGAACCAGAACTGTTTAGTTCGGGTTCGTACTGAATTTTGGGGTGTTCGGGACACGGACCCGAACATTTGCGTAAAAGGTCGGGTTCGGCTTCAGTGTTTGACGATTTCTATGGCGCATTGGCGCATTTTGAAAGGCTGCAAAGTGTAATACTACTTGCCCCAAGAGGCCATCACAGCCATGCCTACTATTGGCATGGCTGTGATTGGCCAAGTGCAGCATGTGACACAGCCTCTATTTAAGCTGGAGTCACGTACTGCCGCACGTCACTCTGCACTGATTACTGTAGGGATAGGATGCAGCTGCTTTGAGGGCGAGATTAGGCAGAGAAGGCTCAGCAAAACAACTTAATGAAGTGATCGATCTACAGCTTTGAATCATTCAACTTCTGTTGGTTCAGTGCTCACTCGTTTTTACACTGCCCAGAGCGTTTTTCTGTCACTTTTTTCTGGGGTGATCGGCAGCCATTTTATGATCTTTTGGTGCACCAGCACGTTTTGAGCTGTGAAAAGCAAGTTCAAAATACTTTTTTGGGTTCAATAGAAAGCTTTTTTTTGCAATACCCTATATCAGGGGTTGTGCTTATTCTCACATCTTGAAACACAGAATAGAAATTGCTATATTTTATTGAGGGCTGAAATTCAATTCCCAAAATACCAATCCCCTAAATCTGTGGTTCCAGCTGTGGCTGGCCAAGTATAATACTGTCCGTAAAAGGATATTTTTTTCTGGGGTGAAATTCAATTACCAAAATACCAATCCCCTAAATCTGGAGTTTCATCTGTGGCTGGCCAAGTGTAATACTGTCCTTAAAAGGATAGATTTTTTTCTGTGGTTAAATAAAATCCCTGAAATAGAAATCCTAAACATCTGTGCTTTCCGCTGTGCATCTCCAAGTGTATTTCTGTCCGTAAAAGGGTATATTACACTCAGGGTCTGAATACAAGGCCTGAAAAATAAATCCTTTATATTTGCACACGCTACTATGCATCTCCAAGTGTATTTCTGTCCATAAAAGGGTATTTTACACTCAGCATCTAAATATAAGGGCTGAAAGCTTAATCCTGTATATTTGTACATGCTACTGTGCATCTCCAAGTGTATTTCTGTCCGTAAAAGGGTATATTACATTCAGCGTCTAAATACAAGGCCTGAAAAATAAATCCTCTACATTTGCACACGCTACTGTGCATTTCAATGTGTATTTCTGTCCGTAAAAGGGTATATTACAATCAGCGTCTAAATACAAGGGCTGAAAGCTTAATCCTCTATATTTGCACACACTACTGTGCATCTCCAAATGAATTTATGTCCGTAAAAGGGTATATTACACTCAGCATCTAAATACATGGGCTGAAAGCTTAATCCTCTATACTTGCACACGCTACTGTGCATCTCCAAGTGTATTTCTGTCTGTAAAAGGGAATATTACGCTCAGCGTCTAAAAATAAGGCCTGAATAAAAAATCCTCTATATTTGCACACGCTACTGTGCATCTCCAAGTGTATTTCTGTCCGTAAAAGGGTATTACACTCAGCGTCTAAATACAAGGGCTGAAGGCTTAATCCTCTATATTTGCACACGCTATTGTGCATCAAAAAAGTGTATTTCTGTCCGTAAAAGGGTATATTAAACTCAGCATCTAAATATAAGGCATGAAAAATAAATTCTCTATATTTTCACACACTACTGTGCATCTCCAAGTGTATTTCTGTCCCTAAAAGGGTATATTACACTCAGCGTCTAAATACAAGGCCTGAAAAATAAATCCTCTATATTTGCACACGCTACTGTGCATCTCCAAGTGTATTTCTGTCTGTAAAAGGGTATATTACACTTAGTGTCTAAATACAAGGGCTGAAAGCTTAATTTTCTATATTTGCACATGCTACTGTGCATTTCCATGTGTATTTCTATCCGTAAAAGGGTATATTACACTCAGCGTCTAAATACAAGGGCTGAAGGCTTAATCCTCTATATTTGCACACGCTATTGTGCATCAAAAAAGTGTATTTCTGTCCGTAAAAGGGTATATTAAACTCAGCATCTAAATATAAGGCATGAAAAATAAATTCTCTATATTTTCACACACTACTGTGCATCTCCAAGTGTATTTCTGTCCCTAAAAGGGTATATTACACTCAGCGTCTAAATACAAGGCCTGAAAAATAAATCCTCTATATTTGCACACGCTACTGTGCATCTCCAAGCGTATTTCTGTCCGTAAAAGGGTAGATTACACTCAGAGTCTAAATACAAGGCCTAAAAAATAAATCCTCTATATTTGCACATGCTACTGTGCATCTCCAAGTGTATTTCTGTCCGTAAAAGGGTATATTACACTCAGCGTCTAAATACAAGGCCTGAAAAATAAATCCTCTACATTTGCACACGCTACTGTGCATTTCAATGTGTATTTCTGTCCGTAAAAGGGTATATTACAATCAGCGTCTAAATACAAGGGCTGAAAGCTTAATCCTCTATATTTGCACACGCTACTGTGCATCTCCAAGTGTATTTCTGTCCGTAAAAAGGGTATATTACACTCAGCGTCTAAATACAAGTGCTGAAAGCGTAATCCTCTATATTTGCACATGCTACTGTGCATCTCCAAGTGGATTCTTGTCCGTAAAAGGGTATATTACACTCAGAGTCTAAATACAAGGCCTAAAAAATAAATCCTCTATATTTGCACACGCTACTGTGCATCTCCAAGTGTATTTATGTCCGTAAAAGGGTATATTACACTCAGCGTCTAAATACAAGGCCTGAAAGCTTAATCCTCTATATGTGTACACGCTAATGTGCATGTCCAAGTGTATTTCTGTCTGTAAAAGGGTATATTAAACTCAGCGTCTAAATACAAGGGTTCAAAGCTTAATCCTCTATATTTGCACACGCTACCGTGCATCTCCAAGTGTATTTCTGTCAGTAAAAGGGTATATTACACTCGGCGTCTAAATACAAGGCCTGAAAAATAAATCCTTTATATTTGCACATGCTACTGTGCATCTCCAAGTGTATTTCTGTCCGCAAAAGGGTATATTACACTCATCATCTAAATACAAGTGCTGAAAGCGTAATCCTCTATATTTGCACATGCTACTGTGCATCTCCAAGTGGATTCCTGTCCGTAAAAGGGTATATTACACTTAGCGTCTAAATACAAGGCCTGAAAAATAAATCCACTATATTTGCAAACGCTACTGTGCATCTCCAAGTGTATTTCTGTCCGTAAAAGGGTATATTACACTCAGCGTCTAAATACAAGGCCTGAAAGCTTAATCCTCTATATGTGTACACGCTAATGTGCATGTCCAAGTGTATTTCTGTCTGTAAAAGGGTATATTAAACTCAGCGTCTAAATATAAGGCCTGAAAAATAAATCCTTTATATTTGCACAAGCTACTGTGCATCTCCAAGTGTATTTCTGTCTGTAAAAGGATATATTACACTCAGCGTCTAAATACAAGGGCTGAAAGCTTAATCCTCTACAGATGTAGCATGGTTAGCACTCCTTTTTTCTGAGATTTCTGAGTTTGGTTATCTAATCTAAGCAAACACCTTCAATTGCTTTTCAATGGCTTTTTTCTCAAGATAATGAAATGAGTTAAGAAATTTGAGTTAACAGCGGGAGTGCTAACCCTGCTGCATCTGTATATTTGCACACTCTACTGTGCATCACCAAGTATATTTCTATCCGTAAAAGGGTATATTACACTCCGTGTCTAAATACAAGGGCTGAAACCTTAATCCTCTATATTTGAACACGCTACTGTGCATCACCAAGTATATTTCTGTCCGTAAAAGGGTATATTACACTCCGTGTCTAAATACAAGGGCTGAAAGCTTAATCCTCTATATTTGCACACGCTACTGTGCATCACCAAGTATATTTCTGTCCGTAAAAGGGTATATTACACTCAGCGTCTAAATACAAGGCCTGAAAAATAAATCCTCTATATTTTCACACGCTACTGTGCATCTCCAAGTGTAATTCTGTCTGTAAAAGGGTATATTACACTCAGGCTCCAAAATACAAGGGTTGAAAGCTTAATCCTCTATATTTTCACACGCTACTGTGCATCTCCAAGTGTAATTCTGTCTGTAAAAGGATACCTTTCAGCCAGGGCCTTAATACTAGGCCTAAAATTGATATTCCCCTAAATCTGTGGTTTCTGATGTGCCTGTATTAGTGTAATACGGTACATAAAGAGATAGCTAGATAGTGTTAGGTGCCTGTAAAAAAGGCCTTAATTTGAACTCAATACATTGGGCCAAATAAGTTTTTCCTTATTGTGGTGAACGTAACAATGAGGAAAACATCTAATAAGGGACGTGGACATGGTCGTGATGGTGTTAGTGGACCCTCTGGTGCTGGGAGAGGATGTGGCCATTCTGCCATAGCTACACGTCCTAGTGAACCAACTACCTCAGGTCCCAGTAGCTGCCAGAATCTACAGCGATATATGGTCGGGCCTAATGCCGTTCTAAGGATGGTAATGCCCGAGCAAGTACAGGCGCTAGTCGATTGGGTGGCCGACAGTAGATCCAGCACGTTCACATTATCTCCCACTCTTCTGCAGAAAGTGCACAGGTGGCGGCTGAAACCCAAGCCAATCAGTCTGTCATATCATCCCCATGCATATGAGGGAACATATCTGAGCCTCAAGTCATGCAGCAGTCTCTCATGCTGTTTGAAGACTCTGCTGGCAGGGTTTCCCAAGGGCATCCACCTAGCTCTTCCCCAGGGTTGGAAGACATATTATGCACTGACGCACAACCACTTATGTTTCCTGATGAGGACATGGGAATACCACCTCAGCACATCTCTAATGATGACGAAACACAGGTGCCAATTGCTACGTCTTTCTGCAGTGTGCAGACCGAAAAGGAGGTCAGGGAGGAAGACTGGGTGGATGACGATGCAGGGGACGATGAGGTCCTAGACCCCACATGGAGTGAAGGTCGTGCCACTGACTTTCAGAGTTCAGAGGAAGAGGCAGTGGTGAGACCGAGCCAACAGCGTGCAAAAGAGGGAGCAGGAAAAGCAGAAAAGCCGTCGCCAAGAGAGTTCGCCTACTACTGGCCACCGCCACCAGGGACCGAGCACACCAAAGGCAGCTTCAAGGAGTTCCCTGGAATGGCACTTCTTCACACAATGTGCTGACGACAAGCCCTGAGTGGTTTGCACTCTTTGCCATCAGAGCCTGAAGCGAGGCGTTAATGTTCTGAACCTTAGCACAACCTGCATCACCAGGCATCTACATGCGAGACATGGGCTGCAGTGGAGTAAGCACCTTCAAAACCAATAAAAGGGCTCAGGCCCCTCCTGCTCCCTCTTCTGCTGCTGCTTCGGCCTCTTCCTCCGCCTCTGGAGGAACGTTGGCACCTGCCGCACAGCAAACAGAGGATGTGCCACCAACACCACCATTTCCGTCTCCAAGCATCTCCACCATATCACACGGAAGTGTTCAGCTCTCACAAACCTTGGAGAGAAAGCGTAAATTCCCACCTAGCCACCCTGGATCCCTGGCCCTAAATGCCAGCATTTCTAAACTACTGGCCTTTGAAATGCTGTCATTCAGGCTGGTGGACACGGACAGCATCAAACAGCTGATGGCGGTGGCTGTCTCACAGTACGTCGTTCCCAGCCGCCACTACTTCTAAAAGAGAGCTGTGCCTTCCCTGCACAACCAAGTATCGGATAAAATCAAGTGTGCACTGTGCAACGCCATCTGTGGCAAGGTGCACCTAACCACAGATACGTGGACCAGTAAGCACGGCCTGGGACGCTATATCTCCCTAACTGCCCACTGGGTAAATGTAGTGGTGGCTGGGCCCCAGGCGGAGAGCTGTTTGGCGCACGTCTTTCCGCCACCAAGTATCGCAGGACATCATTCTTTGCCTCCTGTTGCCTCCTCCTCCTACTCTGCTTCCTCCTCCTCTTCTTCCACCTGCTCATCCGGTCAGCCACAGACCTTCACCACCAACTTCAGCACAGCCAGGGGTAAACATCAGCAGGCCGTTCTAAAACTCATTTGTTTGGGTGGGTTCCTGCACCAACATTGGCCAGGTACATAATTGTCCAGCCAGGGCACAGTTCTGGAGGAGGAGGAGGAGGATGATGAGGAGGAGGAACCGTGTTTACAGCAGGGTGGCACCCAAAGCAGCCCATGGGCATCACTGGAGTGTGGCTGGGGGCATACAGAGGACACAGACGATACACTTCCCACCAAGGACAGCTTGTCATTGCCTTGGGGCAGCCTGGCACACATGAGAGGCTACATGCTGCAGTGCCTGCACAATGACCGCCGAGTTGCCCATCTAACCAGTGCTGATTACTGGGTGGCCACCCTGCTGGATCCCCGTTACAAGGACAACGTGCCATCCTTAATTCCGTCACTGGAGCGTGATCGGAGGATGTGCGAATACAAGCACACGCTGCTGATGGCATTTCTACCAGACAAAAGTGGCTCAGTGGAAGCACAAGCCGAACGTAGAGGAGGAGTAAGAAGTCGCCAATTCAGCTGGGGCACTGCCAGCACCTCAGAAGGCAGGGTTAGCACATCAAAAATGTGGAAAAGCTTTGTCAGCACGCCACAAGAACCAGCACCACCAGCTGATATGGAATGTCTTAGCAGGAGGCAGCATTTCAGCAACATGGTGGAATAGTTAAAGTCAATGGGGACCCGAACTTGGGGAGATATAACGTCCCTGCGCGTGCTTACTGTTCCACGTATCGGTGGTTTTGTGGATCCTTCCACAGATGGCCACAGTGTGCGCAGTGCACACCTGATTTTGTCCCCCACTTGGTTGTGCAGAGAAGGGATGGCTCGTCTGGAAAAGTAGTGGCGGCTGGGAACCACGTACTGTGGGACAGCCACCACCATAAGATTTTTAAAAGTCTCTGTCTCCATCAGATAGAATGACAGCATTTCAAAGGCCAGGCATTCAGGGCTAGGGATTGCGGGTGGGTAGGGGGGTAATTCCTCTTTCTCTCCAGTGTTTGGGAGATGGACAGCTGAACGTTTTTATAGGACATTGTGGATATGCTTGGTGACGGTGACAGACGTGGTGGCATTGCTGCCACATTCTCTGCTTGTGGGGTGGCAGGTGCCACTGTCACTCCAGAGGTTGAGGAAGAGGCCGAGACTGCAGCAGAAGAGGGAGCAGGAGGAGCCTGATACCTTTCTTGGTTTTGGAGATGTTTACTACACTGCAGCTCGTGCTTTGCATTTAGATGCTTAGTCATGCAGGTTGTGCTCAGGTTTAGAACGTTTATGCCTCGCTTTAGGCTCTGATTGCACAGCTCTCTGTGCTTCAGGCTCTGATTGTGTCTTGTCATCAGCACATTGTCTGAAGAACTGCCAAGCCAGGGAACTCCTTGGAGCTGGCTTTGGTGTGCTCAGCCCCTGGGTGCGGTGGGCAGTAGCAGGCATACTGTCTAGAGGACGGCCATCTGCTTTTGCACCCTGCTCCTTCTTTTGCTGTGCTAGTGGCTCTGTGTGACCACCACCTCTTCCTCCGAACTGCACAAGTCACTAGCATGACCTTCATCCCATGTGGGGTCTAGGACCTCATCATCCTCCACATCATCTTCACCCCTGCCCTCCTTGTCGGTCTGCACACTGCAGAATGCCGCAGCAGTTGGCACCTGTGTTTCGTCATCATCAGAGACGTGCTACCCATGTCCATATCTGGAAACATAAGTGGTTGGGCATCGGTGCACTTAATCTCTTCCACTTCTGGGGCAGGACTATTTGGATGGCCTGGGGAAAGCCTGCCAGCCGAGTAATCAAACAGCATAAGAGACTGCTGCATGACTTGGGGCTCAGACTGCTAGGCTGATTTGCAAGGGGGTGAGGTGAAAGACAGATGCCCATGGGCTGCAGGTACCAACTCTGACCGGGTGGGAGACAATGTGAAGGAACTGGAGGCACTGTCAGCCACCCAATCTACTACCACCTGTACTTGTTCTGGCCTCACCATTCGTAAAGTGGTATTCGGGCCTACAAAATAGCACTGAACGTTCTGTCGTTGCACACCTGAGGAAGGTGTTTAATTTCGGCATGTAGCTGGCACAGATCGACCATGTCCTCTCCCTGCCACAGGAGCTCCACCAACACCAGCAGCACCACGACCAGGGCCAAGTCCTTTATTTGACGCTCTCCACATTCTTTCTGGTCACCCACCGAATTAACAGACGGATTCACTAAGTTTATTTCCCTGTCAGGTATGCAGTGAAGGTGTACTTAAAACAAAAAATGGGTTTATGTCACCCAACAATGTAACAGACGGATTTACTAAATTTATTTCCCTGCTGGGTATGCAGTGAAGGTGTACTTAAAAGAAAAAATGGGCATATGTCACCCAGCAATGTAATAGACGGATTTTCTAAATTTATTTCCCTGTCAGGTATGCAGTGCAGTGGTACTTCACAGCAAAAAAAGGGTACAATTCACCCAACAATCTAACAGACGGGTTTACTATTTTTATTTCCCTGTCAGGTATGCAGTGCAGGGGTACTTCACAGCAAAAAATGGGTATAAGTCACCCAATCTAAACAATCTAAAAGATGGGTTTACTATATTTATTTCCCTGTCAGGCATGAAGTGCAGGGGTATTTCACAGCACAAAATGGGTATGTGTCACCCACTGAACTAACAGACAAATTTACTAAATTTATTTCCATGCCAGGTATGCAGTGCCGGAGTACTTCACAGCAAAAATGGGTATATGTCACCCCACAATGTAACAGACGGATTTACTACATTTATTTCCCTGTTAGGTATGCAGTACAAGTGTACTTAAAATAAAAAATGGGTTTATGTCAGGCAACAATGTAACAGACGGATTTACTAATGTATTTCCTTGTCAGGTATGCAGTACAGGGGTACTTCACAGCAAAAAATGGGTATATGTCACCCACGAACTAACAGACGGGTTTACAAAATATATTTCCCTGTCAGGTATGCAGTGCAGGGGTACTTGACAGCAAAAAATGGGTATATGTCACCCAACAATGTAACAGATGGATTTACTAAATGTATTTCCCTGTTAGGTATGCAGTGCAGGTGTACTTAAAAGAACAATGTCACCCAACAATGTAACAGACGGATTTACAAAAAAAAAATTCCTGTTAGGTATGCAGTGCAGGTGTACTTAAAAGAAAAAATGGGTGTATTTCACCCAAAAATGTAACAGATTGATTTACTAAATTTATTTCCCCGTCAGGTATGCAGTGCAGGAGTACTTCACAACACAAAAATGGGTATATGTCACCCACTGAACTAACAGACATATTTACTAAATTTATTTGCCTGTAAGGTGTGCAGTGCAGGGGTACTTCACAGCAAAAAATGGGTATATGTCACCCATCAATGTAACAGATGGATTTACTAAATTTATTTCCCTGTTAGGTATGCAGTGCAGGGGTACTTAAAAGAAAAAATGGGTTTATGTCACAAAACAATGTAACAGGCGACTTTAGGAAATTTATTTCCCTTTCAGGTATGCAGTGCAGGTGTACTTTAAAGAAAAAATGGGTTTATGTCACCCAACAATGTAACAGACGAATTTAATAAATTTATTTCCCTGTCAGGTATGCAGTGCAGGTGTACTTCACACAAAAAATGGTTTGTCACCCACCTAACTAACAGATGGATTACATATTAGATTTGTGTGTCAGGGGTACAAAGATGTTACATTGCACCCACAAAGAAATCGCAGTAGGAAGGTCACCCACAGAATAAACAGCCAGATAAATTATCTTTCTGTGTCAGGGGTGTAAAAATGGTGTATTGCACATGTGCCCTGGCTGGACAATTGTGTACCTGGCCTATGTTGGTGCAGGAACCCACCCTCCGAGTCTCGTGTGAATGACTGGCCTGACAACCTTGGAAATGTCACTCAACAATCTAACCAACGAATTTAAGAAATTTATTTTCCTGTCAGGTGTGCAGCGCAAAAAATGTGAATATGTCACCCCACAATCTAACAGATGGATTTACTGAATTTATTTCCCTGTCAGCTATGCAGCGCAGAGATACTTCACAGCAAAAAATGTGAATATGTCACCCCACAATCAAACAGATGGATTTAAAGAATTTATTTCCCTGTCAGGTATACAGTGCAGGGGTACTTTACAGCGCTGCAGCCTTTCAACAAGCTTTATTAAACACCCGAACACCGAACTCGAACCCGAACTTTTACATCAAAGTTCGGGTCCGGGTACAAAAAACCCTAAAGTCCGGTACGAACCAGAACTTTACAGTTCGGGTTCGCTCAAAAATACTGGCGACAAATTATGGCACATGGTCTATAGAGGAGGCCAGAGAATGGGCTCTCTCTTTAGACAGAAAGAAATTAATATTTCCCCAAAAGGCAGTTTTAGACAGGAAAATAACAAAAAAAAAAGGCAAAATAGGGAAGCCAGTAACTTTTGTGATAGGCTACAGTAAGGAATACACAGAGATTTGTAATGTCATACAGCGACATCTCCCTGTACTAAACTTTGACTAAGAGTGGAAAGGGATAGTCAATGAGAGGGGGGGGGGGGGTTTAAATGTGTGGCACGTAGAGCCACAACTGTAGGACAAAGTATCAGCCCCAGTCTTTTCCAGGAACGATCAGTACCTCCATCTATGTGGCTCACCTATAAAGGGAGCTACAAATGTGGTAGCAATAGATTAATCTGTTGTAAATACATGTCAGTGTGTCAAAATGTGACATCTACTGTGAATGGCAAGAACCACACTATAGACCATTATCTGAACTGTAACAAAGATTATGCAATTTATTTAATCACCTGTAGAGACTGTCTTCTACAATATGTAGGTTGCACTACAAAACAAATAAAAAGCAGGATATGCAAACATTTATCAGATATACCACATTATGAAACTAGTCGCAATATATCTGCAGCCAGTTTTCATTTTGCCACTGTGCACAAAGGAGATACAAGAGCGTTTTCTGTTCAGGGAGTGGAAAGGGTAACGCTTCCCATCAGAGGAGGAGATCACAAATAGATATGAGCGAGCATGCTCGGCCGGATATCTGTTCGGTATTCGAGCGAGTACCGCATGAGCTCAAGCGCAATTCCCCGCACATCTCCGCCCCGCACGTTTCGCGAGTTTCAAGCAGCCAATAAAGGTGCAGCTAAGTACTGCCGTGACTGTAATGCCAGTAGCCATGTTGGCTGCTGGCATTACAGTGATTGGCTGGCCGGAATGCGTCATAGGGGACTATATAGCACCCGATGATGTATGTTCGGCTCAGACATAGAGAGGGAGAGCAGAGCGTAGAAAGGGAAAGACAGAGTAGGGAGCGAATTTCACAGTTTTTATTCTGAGAAAGCTTTTCCAATACCCAAAAGTACTTTTTAGGAATACTGAATGTGTGTGTGTGTTTTACAGCAGCAATCTATTTACCTCCTGCAGTCTCAGGGACACTGCTTCGGAAGGGACAGATGCAGGGAGAGAAATTAGCTATTTTTACTAACAAAAGCTTTTCAAAGACCACAAAGTCCTTTTAAGGACTACTGTGTGAAGTTTGACAGCAGCAAGATATTTTTATTTTATACCAATTAGTGACATATACTGTACAACATCCGCAGACTGTTTCTTTAATAACCTGGGCCACATCTAGTGTCGATAGTGTGTGTCTTTTTGTAAAAAATACTGAACTACATCTGCAAACAGTGTCTGTATGACAAATTCCAATAATCTGGGCCTAATATAGTGTCCATAATCTGTGGTGTTCTGGAACCAATACTGTACTACATCAGAAAATAGTGTCTGTATTACAAATTACAATAATTTGGGCCTAATATAGTGTCCATAATCTGTGGTGTTCTGAAACCAATACTGTAATACATGAGAAAATAGTGTCTGTATTGCAAATTCCAATAATCTGGGCCTAATTGATTGACCATAATCTGTGGTGTTCTGTAAACAATACTGTACTACATCTGCAAACAGTGTCTGTATTGCAAATTCCAATAATCTCGGTCTAATATAGTGTCCATAATCCATGGTGTTCTGTAACCTATACTGTACTACATCAAAAAACAGTGTCTGTATTACAAATTTCAATAATCTCGGCCTGAAATAGTATCTATAATCTGTGGTATTCTGTAACCAATACTGTACTACATCTGCAAACAGTGTCTGTATTACAAATTCCAATAATCTGGGCCTAATATAGTGTCCATAATCTGTGGTATTCTGTTACCAATACTGTACTACATCTGGAAACAGTGTCTGTATTACAAATTCCAATAACCTGGGCATAATATATTGTCCATAATCTGTGGTGTTCTGTAACCAATACTGTACTACATCTGCAAACAGTGTCTGTATTCCAAATTCCAAAAATCTGTGCCGAATATAGTGTCTATAGTCTTTGGTGTTCTGTAACCAATACTGTACTACATCAGTAAACAGTGTCTATATTAGAAATTAAAATAATCTGGACCTAATATAGTGTCCATAATCTGTGGTGTTCTGTAACCAAAATTGTACTACATCTGCAAACAGTGTCTGTATTACAAATTCCAATAATCTGGGCCTAATATAATGTCCATAATATGTGGTGTTCTGTAACCAATACTGTACTACATCAGAAAACAGTGTCTGTAATACAAATTCCAATACTCTGGTCTTAATATAGTGTCCATAATATGTCGTGTTCTGTGACAAACACTGTACTACATCTGCAAACATTGTCTGTATTACAAACTCCAATAACCTGGGCCTAATATAGTGTCCATAATCTGTGGTGTTCTGGAACCAATACTGTACTACATCAGAAAACAGTATTTATATTAGAAATAAAAATAATCTGGAAATAATATAGTGTCTATAATCTGTGGTGTTCTGCAACCAAAACTGTACTACATCTGCAAACAGTGTCTGTATTACAAATTCCAATAATCTGGGCATAATATAGTGTCCATAATTTGTGGTGTTCTGTAACCAATACTGTACTACATCAGAAATCAGTGTCTGTATTGCAAATTCCAATTGTCTGGGCCTAAGATAGTGTCCATAATCGGTGGAATGCTGTAACCAATACTGTACTACATCTGCAAACATTGTCTGTATTACAAATTCCAATAATCTGGGCCTAATATACTGTCCTTAATATGTGGTGTTCTGTAACCAATACTGTACTACATCAGAAAACAGTGTTTGTAATACAAATTCCAATAATCTGGGCCTAATATAGTGTCCATAATTTGTGGTGTCCTGTAACCAATACTGAACTACATCTGCAAATAGTGTCTGTATTACAAATTCCAATAATCTGGGCCTAATATATGGTCCATACTCTATGGTGTTCTGTAACCAATACTGTACTACATCTGCAATCAGTGTCTGTATTACAAATTCCAATAATCTGGGCCTAATATAGTGTCCATAATATGTTGTGTTCTGTAACCAATACTGTACTACATCAGAAAACAGTGTCTATATTAGAAATTCAAATAATCTGGGACTAATATAGTGTCCATAATCTGTGGTTTTCTGTAACCAATTCTGTACTGCATCTGCAAACAGTGTCTGTATTACAAATTCCAATAATCTGGGCCTAATACAGTGTCCATACTCTGTGGTGTTCTTTAACCAATACTGTACTACATCAGAAAACAGTGTCTGTATTACAAATTCCAATAATCTTGGCCTAATATAGTGTCCATAATCTGTTGTGCTCTGAAACCAATAATGCACTACATCTGCAAATAGTGTCTGTATTACAAATACCAATAACCTGGGCCTAATATAGTGTCCATAATCTGTAGACGTATTACAAATTCCAATAATGTAGGTCTAATATAGTGTCCATAAAATAGTGTCCATACTCTGTGGTGTTCTTTAACCAATACTGTGCTGCATCTGCAAACAGTGTCTGTATTACAAATTCCAATAATCTGGGTCTAATATAGTGTCCATAATCTGTGGTGTTCTGTAACCAATACTGTACTACATCAGAAAATAGTGTTTGTATTACAAATTCCAATAATCTGGGCCTAATACAGTGTCCATACTCTGTGGTGTTCTTTAACCAATACTGTACTGCATCAGAAAACAGTGTCTGTATTACAAATTCCAATAATCTTGGCCAAATATAGTGTCCATAATCTGTTGTGCTCTGAAACAAATAATGCACTGCATCTGCAAATAGTGTCTGTATTACAAATACCAATAACCTGGGCCTAATATAGTGTCCATAATCTGTGGACGTATTACAAATTCCAATAATGTTGGTCTAATATAGTGTCCATAAAATAGTGTCCATACTCTGTGGTGTTCTTTAACCAATACTGTACTACATCAGAAAACAGTGTCTGTATTACAAATTCCAACAATCTTGGCCTAATATAGTGTCCATAATCTATGGTGTTCTGTAACCAATAATGTCCTACATCTGCAAAGAGTGTCTGTATTACAAATACAAAAAATCTGGGCCTAATATAGTGTCTATAATCTGTGGAGTTCTAGAACCAATACTGTACTACATCAGAAAACAGTGTCTATATTAGAAATTTAAATAATCTGGACCTAATATAGTGTCAATAATCTGTGGTGTTCTGCAACCAAAACTGTACTACATCTGCAAACAGTGTCTGTATTACAAATTTCAATAATCTGGGCATAATATAGTGTTCATAATCTGTGGTGTTCTGTAACCAATACTGTACTACATCTGCAAACAGTGTCTGTATTAGAAATTCCAATAATCTAGGCCTAATATAGTGTCCATAATCTGTGGTGTTCTGTAACGAATACTGTACTACATCAGAAAACAGTGTCTGTATTACAAATTCCAATTGTCTGGGCCTAAGATAGTGTCCATAATCTGTGGAATTCTGTAACCAATACTGTACTACATCTGCAAACAGTGTCTGTATTACAAATTCCAATAATCTGGGCCTAATATACTGTCCATAATATGTGGTGTTCTGTAACCAATACTGTACTACATCAGAAAATAGTGTCTGTATTACAAATTCCAATAATATGGGCCTAATATAGTGTCCATAATCTGTGGTGTTCTGTAACCAATACTATACTGCATCATAAAACAGTGTCTTTATTGCAAATTCCAATAATCTTGTCCTAATATAGTGTCCATATTCTGTGGGTTTATGTGACATATACTGTCCTGCATCTGAAAACCATATCTTTAGCGGACAATAAAACAATCTGCGCCACATCTAGTGACAAAATATGAAGAAGGCGAGCACTAAGGGACGGGGAAGTGAGCGTGATGCTGATGGTACACGCAGAGGCCCTGGCCCTGGGAGCAATGAAACTGTGCGTGCTGCCAGTGCACCACAAAAAATAAACATCAACTGTACCCAGTTTCATGCCCAACTTAGCCGGGCGGTGCAGGACAACACTGTTCAAGTCGGACCAGTGCGAACAGTTGGTCGGTTGGATTGCTGAAGATAACGCTCCAGTCGGTTAAGCACCACCCTCTCGTCAAGTCTCTGTACCCAAGAGTCTGGTCAACCGAATCCTCACTCTTATCATCCTTCCTCCCACCATGGAGAGGCTTGCCAAATGAGTGTTCCCACACTCAGTTATTCCGAGGAGCTCTTTCCAGCGCCACTGTTAGATTTGGCCCTCTCGCCCAGCACGCTTGAAGAAGGACCTGAGATATTGTGCCCTGATTCCAAACCTCTTGAGCCTTCAAAGTCGCAAGAAGATGACGGTGGTGAACGGCAATCAATCGTTCACGAGGTGGATGATGATGAGACACAGTTGTCAATCACTGAGGTTGTGGTTAGGTCAAGTCAGGAGGATGAGCAGAGTGAGGAAGTGGAAGAGGAGGTGGTGGACGATGTGGTCACTGACCCAACATGGGAAGGTGAAAAGCCAAGCGAGGACAGCAGTACAAAGGAGAAGGGATCCACAGCACTGCCACAGTCTGGAAGAGGCAGTGGGATTGAAAAAGGGAGAAGTCGGCCCACACCAAACAGGCCTGCAACCGTTACACTGAACACCCCTATGCGTAACTCTACCTTGGCAAGGGGTAGGTGTACCACAGTATGGCGCTTTTTTGAGGAAAGTGCAGAAAAAAAAGAGTGTTAGTTTGCAACCTGTGCCGTACCAAAATGAGTTGGGGCGTGAACACTAGCAACCTCACCACCACCAGCATGATTCGCCACATGGCATCCAAGCACCCTAATAAGGAGACCAAACGCCTGGGTCCAGAATCTGGGTCTGCGGGTCACACCACTGCCTCCTCTTCCCCTGTGTTACGCACTGCTGGCCAATAACCTGTCAAAGGCGAAGGCCCAGATGCTCTTCGCCCTGTACCTAGACCTTTGCATGAACCATCAGCAACAACATCCACTTCCCTGTCCCAGCGCAGCATCCAAATGTCAATAACACAGGCATTTGAACTCAAGCACAAATACCCACTGACCCATCCACAGGTCATAGCACTAAATGCGCAAGTTACAAAATTACTGGCCCTTGAAATTTTGCCATTTAGGCTTGTGGACACTGAGGCCTTCCGCAGCCTGATGTCGGTGGCCATCCCTTAGTACACAGTCCACAGTTGTACCCTGGGATGGCAGAGGTGATACCCACGCTCAGGATTGCAGGCCCTACGTCAATCAGTGTCTCCGCCAGCAGCTATGTTACTGGCTCCAACCCCCTCTGCCGCCGCCTCCTCTACTTCCACCTCCAGCAGCAGTCAGCCATAATTCACTAGCTAGAAGCAGTGTAGCACTGCTGTGGGTAAGCGTCAACAGGATGTGCTGAAGCTGATTTGCTTAGTGGACAAACAGCACACCGCCGCAGAGCTGTGGCATGGTATAAGGGGCCAGACCAAGCTGTGGCTCTCGCCACTCAACCTACAACCAAGCATGGTTGTGTCTGACAATGGCCGTAACTTGGTGGCGGCTTTGGAACTCGGCAACCTGACACACATCCCATGTCTAGCCCACGTCTTAAACTTAGTGGTGAAGGAATACATAGCAGACCATGTCAGCGTCCTAAATGATCCCTCAGTGACTTACAACTACTGGGTGTCCAAGCTGGACACGTGGCACAAACTTGCTCTCTATGCCTTGTAGGTGCTGGCATTTTGTCTGAGTGTGTATTTAGTACTGCTGGTGGCATTATAACAGATAACCGTATCCGCAATGCTGACAGGTTGACTCAGATAAAAAGGAACAAGGTCTGGATTGCCCCTGACTTCTCAACTCCACCAGAGGAGAGCTGAGCTGATGATGAACATAAAGGCAATTGTAGTGTATTCACACGCACCTTTTCCACCACAAAAAAGAGTATATGGTTGAATCTTGTTCTCCTCATCCAGATTGTATATATTCCCTCCACTCAAATTTTTTTATAGGGTCAGCTCAACTGCAGGCCCTCAACTCAGATTTTTTTATAGGACCAGGTTATAGGACCAGCATGTACTCGCATATAATGTTTTAGAGCGTCATTTGAACAGCATGCACTCGCATATAATGTTTTAGAGTGCCATTTGAACAGCATGCACTTGCATATAATGTTTTAGAGCATCAGCTGAACAGCATACACTCGCATATAATGTTTTAGAGCATCAGCTGAACAGCATGCACTCGTATATAATCTTTTAGAGCATCAGCTGAACAGCATGCCCTCGCATATAATGTTTTAGAGCGTCAGCTCACCTGCAGGCACTCGCATATAATGTTTTAGAGCATCAGCTCACCAGCAGGCACTCACATAAAATGTTTTAGAGCGACAGCTCACCTGCAGGCACTAGCATATAATGTTTTAGAGCATCAGCTCATCTGCAGGCACTCGCATATTATGTTGTGCGTATTTTTGTCAGTCTGTAAAAGTGCCGTACAAATCGGACAACATGGTTCCTAGCAGCGACCTGGGAGTCCAAGATGCATGCAGACATCGTCCCCATGCTGTTCCCGATCCATTTCGGTGGTGTTTCTGTCACTTTCTGACCTTTTCCAATGGACCAGGCACCCTCCCCTCTTCAGAGCAGGGGGTGCCTGGTTGTCTCCCATTGACTTCCATTATACTCAGGTGCTCGGCCGAGCACACGAATATAGCAATGTGTTCAGGCCGAACACCCGAATACTTTGGTGCTCGGTCACCACTAATAGCAAATGAAAACTCCTCAGCCGTGAGGCATACTGGATATTTGAATTGGGAAGTTGCTTTAACACAGGTCTGGACAGAAAACACGATTTGATTTTACAATATCGTTAAAGAAACTATTTTTATAGTTTTCAGTATTTTATATACTGTATGTTGTTTTTTCTTTTTGATGCATTGGGTGTTGGTTTTTGGTGTCTGATTAGTTATCTGAGCATTATGTAACAAAGCCGTGCAACTACGGTATATACAAAGTGAAACTTTTACATTACAGTTTAGATCTATCATTTAGGTGAATATATGAAATGTTATAGAAATGGAAATGTTCATCTAATTCTGAACGTATTCACTTTTCAGCCATCTAGCAATTATTGGGCAGAGTTTCTATTCAGACGTCCTTTCCATTTTCGTTATCCAGTTTTTCTCATTTTGCATATTCTTTGTAATGAAATGTACTGGAAGAGTTGTCTTACTTGCACATTTGATCTGAGCCGCAGTTTAAATAATTCAAACAGTTTAGTCTTGAAGGGAGAGAAAAGGTGGACTACAGAGGATAAATCACAAAGGCTCTCTGCTCCTGCCTGTAATGGCACTTATCTAGAAGTTTAATCTTGAAATTGCTGCATTGTTCATGTTAAATCCTCTTTTCCCTTCATCTGGTTTTCCTTTTGTTTCCATTCCACTAAGTTGATGAAAAATCTGCGCTTTTCATTTAAAGTGAAATTACGTTGACTGTCATTATGATGTACTCTCTCTGATTTACATTCGGGTGCTGGCTTCTCATAATCTAAAAAGTATATCAGTATATGAGTGATCTGCAGCCATTCAGAGGGGAATTATATTGACTATATAATTTGATGTTTTTTAATCTCATCATCATCAGTCGCTACACAGCTGTACAGTAGCTGTACAGTCGTGTATGGATCTATGTGCAGAGTTTGGCAATAAAAAAACATTCTTTTTCAAGACAGAATTTTCTACTTGTATAACAGTAGAAAAACATCTGCTTTTGTTTCCAGAGGCAGTGCCATTCTTGTCTATGGGAAGTGTCTGGTCTTACATCTCTGGCCAATTTATTTCAATGTAGCCGAGCTTCAATGCTAGACAACGGCACGGACAAATAGAGTGTTTATTATGGGAAAAACAAATATTCGATTTTTCTAAAGTCAAACAAACAATTTAAAAATTAGAGCATCCAACAAGAACCCATAGAGGACAAGGGATAATCCAAATGTAAAAAAAAATCCCCCTACTCTTTCTAGAATCACAGCAGGACCTGAGGCTTTGTCTCTGAGAAGTAGGAAAGATTGATAGACGTGGAGAACCATAACTGATTTTTTTGCAGATGACCCTGGTCATTTGTCTGAAATGTATTTACATTCCATAGGGTGTATTCACACATAGCAATCTTTTATACATTTTACCCATTGAGGCTGCATTCTCCTTTAATCTCTTGGTGCACCATGACATAACTTGCATAGAATTAACAGGAGGACAGACATGATTCACAGATGCGCTCCTGCTGTAATGACTAGGATCAGAAAAAATTCCAATCCTGGTCATTGTGCTGCTTACATACTATAAGCAATACCGATGCATATATGTAGTATAAATTTCT
This sequence comes from Bufotes viridis, assembly GCA_033119425.1. Classification (NCBI taxonomy): domain Eukaryota; kingdom Metazoa; phylum Chordata; class Amphibia; order Anura; family Bufonidae; genus Bufotes; species Bufotes viridis. The sequence continues at coordinate 53,934,621 of CM065593.1, forward strand.
TTTTCACGTCAGTCACAATGCCAGGGCTAACAGTTTTAAGGTATCACTAGGATATGCCATCAAAGTCAGATACTGTAGGTGAGGAACCCACCTCTGACACCTATACCTATCTCCAGAAGAGACCCCCAAGAGTGAAGGACAGCATGATAAAATTGTTTGCCTGCTGCTACAACTAGGGGAAGCTCAGTGCATATAAAGTTGCTAAAGATGTAGCCATGCTAAAATTGACTCTGATAACTCTGATAACACATGTCACAGTGTTATCTCCTGCCATCTTGTGACAAAAGGCATTGAAATACATTGAAAGAGTTAGTTAACCTTTTGTGCCATTTATTTTTGTTAGCACGTTAATTTTAGCTAGGCTGCATCTGTACATTGACCTCAATGGCAGCTTCAAAAATCTCTTTGCAATGAGTTCTCCCTAGTGGTGGCTGCTAGAAAATGCAAAGATGTATTTAGAGAACAGAAGAAAAAGTTTAGCTCTGGACAGTTCAGAACTACACTAATAAAAAGCAAGTGGCATCTGCCTTGCAGAACTTTTTGCCTTACTGACCCTACGAACTGTGTAACTATGAATTCAAAGGTTGCTACATAACAAAATTAGACACTGCCCAGTAAGGCCTTGCACTAGGTGTAAAACACTGGGTCACTTTTGCCTGGAGTTTTTCTTTAATCATAATGGACAATAAAAAAGATATAAGAAAAATAGGCATGAAAGGGTGAAAATGCAACATGTCAGTTGATGGTGTACACTGATTACATCACAAAACCAAGCAGTCCTTCACTACTGAAAGAACCTCAATGACTAGTTTTATCTAACAGTAAACAGGATGCGGCTCCCACCTTCCTTATCTCCTGGGGTGATAGATTCTGACTATAGATTCCCCAATCAATTAGGTATTCACAGTGATACGCTTTAACTGATATGCTATAAATGTCTCTAGATGGAAAACCCTTTAACTAGTAGTCTTGTATTTTGTTTCAAAAAGCGAGATTAGCAAGATACTTGACCCTATGCTGGAAAAACGACACCATGTGAAAAATGTGCTTGGCATTACAGTTAAATGTAAAGAGATAAGTGATTCCAGAATGGAAGCATATATTTTCCATAGCCCTGCCGCTGTCCACGCTTCTCTCCGGGTCTCGCCTCCTGATTGTCTCACCTTGTGTAATTGGCAGTGTACTCCTGGATACAGCAGGAAGCAGCACCACCAGCAACTTGGCCAGGTGGGAGTGCAGTTTGTAAACAAGCTAATTGCTGGTGGAGAATAGCTTTCTCATGGTCACACATTCCATTATGGATATCTCATGATGGAGAGGAGGACAAGGAGGAGTCTGAGCAAGAGAAGAAGCAGCTGATGATGATGACAAGGAGATGCTACAGCTTGATGATGCGGGCTAGCTGCCACAAAGAAGACCAGGAGAAGGAGGGCAGACTTGTTCTGATTCAGAATGCCAGCCAGCTCAATTTTCCCACAGGATCTGGTGATGCTGCCTCATGTGCTCATAGAGTTCCTATATTTGTGTTTGAATGCCCATTGAATCTTGTACATTGCTATAATTTTGTGTGCCAACCTTGTGGAGAATAAACACTACACGGGAGTTGCTTTCACAGAGCTATTTGAAGCCATTGCTTGGCCTAGGCATGGCAGTTTTGAGCCTGCTCTTACAGTGTCGGTGGCATCACCAGTTCCAGAGCTGACACCAATAGCAGAAGCAGAATTGGCCCTGCCAGTATTTTGTGATACTTTGGCTGCACATTGCCTCTATTCTTTATTGCCACAACAGAAACTACCATCTCTCTCTGATACCACCTTCTCAGCTCCCCGATTCAGCTCCCAGGTTCTGTCCAACACACAATTATATACATATTCCTCACCCTCCCTGTCACTTTTATCTGACTGATTTGTCAATGTGGGCTCCTTGGCCCCTTTCCCATTCCCTGCTCTGTATTTAACTTAGTGCCATTGTTGCTACCACTGCTCCTACCGCCACAACCTTAGCTACAAGTGCCACTAATGCGATTACTACTACTAGATGGATGGCTGGTGCTACTATTACCCACATTCTTCCTGTCGGATGATGAGGCCCGGGTCTTTTGTTTTCCTATAAATGAGTTTGGTACACAGATTATTAAACATTATTATTGCAAGTCCCTAAATGTCCCTCCCCCCTACAAACACACTGTTATTGCCAATTTACTTATAATAATGCAGATTTCGCAGTAAAAATATTTTGAACTATGTGGTCTGATGAAGTAATGCACTCACTAACACAGGTATACGAATGCAATGTTAGTGGTAAAATGTCTTTGTAATAAACGCTCAGCACTTAGGGAATAAGAATACAATGTTTCCATTAGATTGTCTTTGAACTATGTGTTCCCTAACATAGGTATAACAATGCAGTATTGGCAGTAAAATGTCTTTGACCTTTGTGTTCACTTACATGGGTATAACAATGCAATTTTTGAAGTAAAATGTCTTTAAGCTACACAGTCTGATGCAGTGAGGAATTCACTAATATGGGTATAGCGATGCAATATTTGTGGTAAAATGTCTTTGAACTATGCATTCATTAACAAAGGTGTAAGAAGGCAATGTTTGTAGTGAAATGTCTTTAAACTACATAGTCTGATGCAGTAATAGCACAGATCCTTTGCTGCGAAAATAAAATGCATTCAAAACATGGGTATAAAATGAAATTATTGCATTATTGCTTTTGCTGTACCTAAACCATTATCTTGCAGTAATATGCAAGGCATTTCATAACACAGGCATAAAAATGCTATTGCAGCATTGCTTTTTTTTTTTCCGTAACTACCTGTTTTCTTGCATAGGTATACAACATGTTTAACCCCTTAAGGACATGGCCCTATTTCACCTTAAGGACCAGGCCATTTTTTGCAAATCTGACCAGTGTCACTTTATGTGGTGATAACTTTAAAACGCTTTTACTTATCCAGGGCATTCTGAGATAGTTTTTTCGTCACATATTGTACTTCATGACACTGGTAACCTTTTTTCCAAAAAAGTTCATTTTTTTGTATAAAAAAATACTAAATTTACCAAAAATCTTGAAAAATTTGCAAATTTTCAAGTCTCAATTTCTCCACTTCTATAATAAATAGTAATACCTCCAAAAATAGTTATTACTTTACTTTCCCCAAATATCTACTTCATGTTTGGATCATTTTGGGAACGCCATATTTTGGGGACGTTACAAGGCTTTGAAATTTTGAAGCAAATCTTGAGAATTTTCAGAAAATTTCAAAAACCCAATTTTTAAGGACCAGTTCAGGTTCATAAAAGAAACCACCCAAAAAAGACCCCATTCTAGAAACCACCCCTCAAGGTATTCAAAACTGATTTTACAAACGTTGTTAACCCTTTAGGTGTTCCACAAGAGTTCATGGCAAATGGACAGAAAATTTCAGAATTTCGATTCTTTTGGAAAATTTTGCATTTGAATCCATTTTCTCCAGGAACAAAGCAAGGGTTAACAGCCAAACATAACTCAATATTTATTGCCCTGATTCTGTACTTTACAGAAACACCCAATATGTGGTCGTAAACTGCTGTATCGACAAACGGCATGGCATAGAATGAAGGGAACGTCATATGGTTTTTGGAAGGAAAATTTTGATGGACTGGTTTATTTACACTATGGCCCATTTCAAGCCCCCGTGATGCACCACTAGAGTAGAAACTTCAAAAATGTGACCCCATTTTGGAAACTACTGGATAAGGTGGCAGTTTTGGTGGTATTATTTTTAGGGTAAATATGATTTTTGGTTGCTCTATAATACATTTTTTGAGACAAGGCAATAAAAAATTGAAATCCTGAAATTTCATCTCCATTTGCCATAAACTCTTGAGGAACACCTAAAGGGTTAAAAAGTTCGTAAAATCAGTTTTGAAAACCTTGAGGGGTGTAGTTTCTTATATGGGATCACTTTTATGGAGTTTCTACTCTAGGGGAGCATCAGAGGAGCTTCAAATGGGACATGGTGTCAAAAAACCAGTACGTCAAAATCTGCCTTCCAAAAACCATATAGCTTTTCCTTCATTCTATGCCCTGTCGTTTGGCGATACAGCAGTTTACGACCACATATGGGGTGTTTCTGTAAATTACAGAATTAGGGCAATAAATATAGAGTTTTGGTTGACTGTTAACCTTTGCTTTGTTACTGGAAAAAAATGATTAAAATGGAAAATTTGGAAAAAATAGCTGTTTTGGGACCATTTTTATTTTATTTTTGTGACTGTGTTCATCCGAGGGGTTAGGTCATGTGTTATTTTTGTAGAGCAGATTCTTACAGATGTGGCAATACCTAATATGTCTACTCTTTAAAATTTATTTAGGTTTTACACTATAATATCCTTTGTTAAACAAACAAAAAACTATTTTAGTATCTCCATAGTGAGTCATTTTTTTTTACTTTTTGTCCAATTGTCTTAGGTAGGGGCTCTTTTTTTGGGGGATGAGATGACGGTTTTAATGGCACTATTTTGGGGTGCATATGACTTTTTGATTGCTTGCTGTCACACTTTTTGTGATGTTAGGTGAAAAAAAACTGCTTTTACAGTACTTTTTTTTTTTTGTGGTGTCCATCTGAGGGGTTAGTTCATGTGTTATTTTTATAGTTCAGGTTCTTACGGACACGGCGATACATAATATGTCTACTTTTTATTTATTTATTTAGGCTTTACACAATCATATAATTTTTGGGAAAAAAAATCATATTTTAGTGTCTGCATAGCCTAAGAACCATATTTTTTTTATTTTTTGGGCAATTTTCTTAGGTAGGGTATGATATTTTGTGGGATGAGATGACGGTTTTAAAGGCACTATTTTGGAGTGTATATGACTTTTTGATTGCTTGCTATTAGACGTTTTGTGATGTAAGGTGACAAAAAAATGGCTTTTAACACATTTTTTTTTTTTTTTGCGGTGTACACCTGAGGGGTGAGGTCGTGTTATTTTTATAGTTCAGGTTCTTACGGATGCGGTGATACCCAATATGTCTACTTTTTATTTATTTAGGTTTTACACAATCATATTTTAGAAACAAAAAAGAAATCATAGCCATAGTTTTTTTTTATTTTTTAGGCGATTTTCTTAGGTAAGGTATCATTTTTTGTGGGACGAGGTGACGGTTTGATTAGTACCATTTGGGGGTAGATACAACTTTTTTGATCACTTTTATTAACTTTTTTGGGAAGTGAGGTGGGCAAAATTTCAATTTTATAATTGTTTTTTTTGCTTTTGTTTTTATGACGTTCACCGTGCGGGGAAAGCAACAAACTCATTTTATAGATCAGGTCGTTACGGACGCCGTGATATATAACATGTGTAGTGCGAAAAAAAAATTGTTGGATCCAGCTTTCGATAAAACCTCACTCTTATTTCTTTGTGGTAAAAATCCAGTACAGACATGGCACAGAGTACAGTTAATCCAGTCTACGCGTTTCGGACCCTCCTTCTGTTTAGGTCCTTACTCATGACATGCATGACAGGATGTCAGCCGTTACAAGCAGATTGTCAGCAATGTGCTGACACTCTGCTTGCCAAGCTCGGCAATCCTGAAATTGGGCAGAGGGGCGGGCAGAGGATCACGCGCCCACCCGCCCCCCACCGCCTGCAAGCATTCCCCCCTCCCCGCACCGCCCATCACAATGAGGGCACGGGGGGGGGGAGGTTACAGAAATAAAAAAAAAACATTTGCTGGCATTTTAAAGTTTCTGATCCCCGTTTCTGATCAGATACATTGCACAATCGCAGCAGGAATCATGTTTCCATCTCGATTATTTTATTTTTTACACCAGATTTAATTTAGGGCGTATGGGTACGCCCTGTGTCCTTAAGGACTCGGACATTAGGGCGTACCCATACGCCCTATGTCCTTAAGAGGTTAATAACAGGTATAAAATATTATTGCAGTATTGATTTTTTTGTAACTACCAATTATCCTGCAGTAATATGCATTGTGTTCAGTAACACATGAGCAATGCACTTAAATGCTCAATTATAAATAGTTAATTTAAACTGGTTTTTAGAAGAAAAAATGTGCAGTTGTTCAGGGGTTAGAGCAAAATGTATGCTAGTGGGGTGCTGGTAGTCTGTTGAACTATACAAAAAAAAATCTGGCTATCTGTTCATATACAGAATAAAGTAGATTATTTTCCTGTAATGCAGAACTAGCTGCTAGCAGCTGTATTAAACACACAACTGTGCAGTCCCTCATTCCCTCAAAGCAGTGGCATAGTAAGGTGGGGGGCGGTCCGCCCCCGGTGCCGGCTCTCAGGGGGGTGCCAGAAGCCATAAGCTCTTCCATCAATACAGATGAAAGCGCTCATTGCTGGAGCGCTGGGAGCTGCGGTCTTGTCACTCACCGCTCAGCTTCCTGTGCTCCTCCCCTCCTTTAGGCCGGTGGCACTCTGAATGGTGAAGCAGACTTCTCCCCGCTCCATTCAGCCTGCAGACACAGATTGCACTGCCAGCCTGTGTGAGCGGAGCCTGCAGCCATGAAATCTGCATAAGCTCTGCCCACACAGTGCTGCAATCTGTGCCTGCAGGAAAGAGAGGTATGTGAGCTTCAGGAATTGGACAAGGTGAGTAGTCACTGTGTTTTTTGTTTTTTGTTTTCAAATACAGTGGGGGCACAGAGGGCATTAATGTGAAGAGGGCGCAATAGGCCTTTCTACTATGGAGGGGGCACAGAGCCAGAGGGCATTACTACAATGAAGGGGGCACAAAGGGCATTATTACTGTGAAGGGGGCACAGTGGGCATTATTACTGTGAAGGTAGCATAGAGGGCATTATTACTGTGAAGGGGGCACAGTGGGCATTATTACTGTGAAGGGGTAACAATGGGAATTTCTACTGTAGATTGAGCACAGAGGGCATTACTACTATTAAGGGGGCCCAATGGGCATTATTACTATGAAGGGGGCACAGTGGGCATTATTAATTTAAAGGGGGAACAATGGGGATTATTACTATGAAGGGGACACAATGGGGATTATTACTATGAAGGGGGCACAATGGGGATTATTACTGTGAAGGGGCACAATGGAGCTTATTACTGTGAAGGGGGTACTAAGAGGGCATAACTACTGTAAATGGGGCACACATCTGTACAAAAAACTACTGTGAAGGTTGTACAATGAGGACAATACTACAGTGTGTGGTTACATTTTTTTCTCAAGTATTGTGGGGTGCTAGAGAAAGGACCCGCTCCGGGTGCAAAACACCCTAGGCACGTCATTGCATCAAAGCTTTCCCTGATAAAAATTCTGTAAACTCTACTCAATTATATCTCCCTATTCTCTACTTATAGTGTCCTTACTACAGTTAGTTTACTGGCTTCTGTCTGCAATCGCTTTTTGTCAGATACTTTCACAACACATCCTTCCAGGTTACAAGCTGAACACAGAACGGCATTATATGACAATCTGAGGACCTTCCTGAATCCTTCCCCTGATTGGCTAATCAGCGTGTCTGTCCACCTTTGCGCCAATCAGGGCCAGAGGCAGCTCTTCCATTAGGCCACGTAGGCCGCCGCCTCGTGCTGGTGGGGTCCTCACATCCTTTTTTTTTTTTATCTCTCAGGGCCGCACCGCCGATCGCCACAGGCGGCGCGGCCCTGGTTTTAATTGCGGGCGGCAGTGGGGGGCAGTAGGAGATGAGTGCTTCCATTGTAAAGCGTTCATCTCCATAGTCATCTGTATCGCCGTCCTCAGGACAGCAATACAGATTGCTGTGCTGTTTCAGTGTAGGGGAGGGAGAGGCGTCTCCCTTCTCTGTTCTTCTGATAGGCTGCAGGCACAAGTGCCAGCAGCCTATCAGAGGCTGGCTCAGGCGGCGCGATAAGGTCATTATCATCACGCCGCCTGAGCCGGGCAGCACAGAGTGAGGGACACAGGCCGGAAGAGGCCTGCATCGCATCGCTGCCAGACTCAGGTAAGTATAAGTGTTTGTTTGTTTTTTAGATGGCACAGCACCTGGGGCATTTCCTACGGGCCCATTATTTGGGAGCATATTTCACTGGCCCATTTTGGTGGGTGGCACAATGGAGCATCTGGTGGTTCTAAAGGGGCCTTTTTTAATTGGCACAATATAGGGTGCACTATAGGGAAGAGAGGCATTATGGGGCATCTGGTGGGACTATAGGGGGGATTATTTGGGGGCAGTATGGGGGAGTGGAGCACTGTGGCGGAATTTGGGGGCACTAAAAGGGACCTTTTTTACTGGCACAATATAGGGGGTTCTAAAGGGGCCTTTTTGTATTGGCACAATATAGGGGGCACTATAGGGAAGAGCGGCATTATGGGGCATCTGGTGGCACTATAGGGGCATTTTTTGGGGGCAGTATGGGGGAGTGGAGCACTATGGGGGAATTTGGGGGCACTAAAAAGGACCTTTTTTTACTGGCACAATATAGGGGGCATTAAAGGGAAGAGCGGCACTATGGGGCATCTGGTGGCACTATATGGGCGTTACTTAGGGGCACTATGGGGGAGTGGAGCACTATGGGGGCATCTGTGGGCTCTAAAGGGGCATATTTTTTCTGGCACATTATAGGGGGCACTATGGCATCTGGCACTAAGGGGGCATTTTTACTGGCACATGGGAGGCACTGTAGGGGAGAGCAGCACTATGGGACATCTGGTGGCACTATATGGGCATTATTTGGGGGCACTGTGGGGGAGTGGAGCACTATGGGGGCATCTGTGGGCCGTAAAGGGGCATTTTTTACTGGCACATTATAGGGGGCACAATGGCATCTGGCACTAAGGTAGCATTTTTTACTGGCACATTTTTGGAGGCATTATATGGGAGAGCAGCACTATGGGGCATCTGGTGGCACTATAGGGGGATTTTTAATGGCACGTTATGGGGAGAGGAGCATTATGGGCGCATCTGGTGGCTTTAAAGGGACATTTTTTTACTGGCACATTATAGGGAGCAAAATGGCATCTGGCACTAAGGGGGCATTTTTACTGGCACATGGGAGGCACTGTAGGGGAGAGCAGCACTATGGGGCATCTGGTGGCACTATAGGGGCATTTTTTTCTGGCATATTATGGGGGCACTATGGGGGAGAGAGAATTATGGGGTAATCTGGTGGCACTTAGAAGGGGCATTTTTTACTGGCATATTATGGGGGGCACTAAAGGGAAGGGGGAGAGGAGCACAATGGAGGCATCTGCTGGGGGGCACTAAGATGGGGTATTTTATACCAGCACATTATGGGGGCACTATGGGGGGGGGGAGCACTATGGGGGTATTTACTGCGGGACTATATAGGGGTATTTTATACTGGCATAACGATGGGATCCTCCACGATCTCCTGTACGGTACTCCACATCTCCTTGTGCCCGGAGCGGTGGTCAACACTCCGCCTCTATGTATCTATAGGAGAGCTGCAGATACAGCACTTGTGTATCCCTTAGTCTTCCATAGAGATACATGGAGGGGGAGTGCTGACCACACCTAAGCTCCGTGTGGTGGTTGACACAGCTTATTTCTTGAGGACTGAGCTGGGGCGCCATACAGGAGATCACGAGCATCCCAACGATCTTCGTGGGGGCCTCACGTTCGAGTTTCGCCTAAGGCCTCACAAAGTCTAGAGATGCCTCTGATCAGGGCAATCGTTTCTCCCTACTTCCTCCCAGTGTCATGTAATCCTTCATCTTCTTCCATTACCATGGTTTTCTCAGTCAATATTCACAGTAAAATTGTGCTGCATGCTATTTTTATGCAGTTGTGAAATTTGGCAGACAAATTTTTATGAAATTCATAACGAATCTGATTAGTTTAAAATCAGTTTGCTCACCTCTACACTATATGAAACCCATATGAAAGAAGGATAATGAAATTGCAAAATGCGGAAACAGACTAAAGAAGTGCAGATAACATATGCTGCCCTCAGGTTTAGTTGCTAGAAGCAGATGTTTTCACTAGTCTATGCAAATGTAAGGAGCTGTTCAAATAAATAATACTGGTTTGTGTAATTACTATGGAATCATCCCATCGATGCAATGTGCTTCTCTAGGGTTACATGAGAGCAAATACCAGACATTATCACCTTGAGGGTAGGATACCATCTAGCAAACATCCTCTGAACATCAGAAGATAAATTGGCTTTTTTTCCATTTATATAAGCTTCTTCATTGGGACTATTGGGACTCACAATCAAATTTGAAAATAGATTGAAATAGATTTTTGGATTATGAGGGGAAAACCACAAAAAGGTGAGAATGTATAAACTGCATAAAGAGGTTGTTCTTGAACTTGGCACTCCACTGTTATAAGGCAGCAGTGCCAGTCTCTGAACCACGATGCTGCTCATGTTACATGCTTGTATACACAATGCCAAGACATTGGATGTACACATTTATACAATAAAGGGGTTTTCTGAGTTACTTAAAAATTTTGCACATGGATAGGAATTGTGATAAAATAAAAATCTCAGACATGACAGACTGAAAGATGCACCTGCAAAAACTACAAGATCAAGGGTTTTCCAGTTAGAAACATTTAGTTAGAGACATCAATAGGATATTCTATGAATACCTAATTTGATGGGGAATCTGCATTCAGTCCCCTAGAAGTGCCTGGCCCTCCATTCCTGGTATGGAGGAGACACACTTGCAGTCATTCTACATTAAGGTTTATGGGAGATACACGTTAAAGTATTGTCCCTTGCAGTGCCGCAAAATAGCATGCATTTGCTATGGTTTTGCAATGCAAGTTTCACCTTTAAAGGGAACCTGTTATCAATTTTATGCTGTTCTCACTTAATACATTTATACCACACACATCCAAACCCTCACCTCCAACTTAAGAACATCTCTCGGATTCGTTCCTTCTTCACCCCTGAGTCAACTAAAATACTAGTGCATGCTCTCGTCATCTCCCGCCTGGACTACTGCAACATCCCCCTATGCGGCCTCCCATGCAGCACTCTCCCTCCCCTCCAATCTAGTCGTAAATCCGCTGCCGGTCAATTCGTCTCTTCTCTCGTTTCTCCTCGCCCCTCCCCCTCTGCCAATCCCTTCACTGGATCCCCATTGCCCAGCGAATTCAGTTTAAAATACAACGACATATAAGGCTGTCCAGAACCTGTCCCGTCCGTACATCTCTGACCTGCTTTCCCGATTCATCCCCATGCATAATCTCAGATCCTCACAGGAACTCCTCCTCTGGTCTCTCATCTGTTCTTCAAACAATCAACTACAAGATTTCCCACGAGCCTCTCCCTTACTCTGGAACGGTCTAACCCAACACATCAGACTCTCCCCCAACATCTAAACTTTCAAGAGTAACCTGAAAACCCACCTTTTCAGGAAAGCCTACCATCTGCAATGAGCATGCTGCCACCACACAGCCACATGAGAAGTCAATACCCTCACCTACTGTGTTCTCCCCTTCCTTATAGATTGTATGCTCCTGTGGGCAGGGTCCTGTACCCCTCTGTGCCAGTCTGTTAATAGTTTCTTGTTTATTGTATTTTTATATTTATGTAACCCCTACTGGATGTACAGCGTCATGGAATTAATGGTGCTTTAAAATAAAAAATAATAATAATAGCACACAGTGAACACTGTGAAAACAATACAAAAACATCGGCAATATTTTTTCCATTCCCCCTAAATAAATATGTGTACCCCAAAACGGTACTATTGAGAAACACAAGTCATGTCACAAAAAAACAAGTCCTTATACAAAAATAAAAAGCTATAGCTATAGGAACTCATGCAGCTATTTGATACCTTGAGGTCAAAGGGATTATTTTTAAAGTTAGTAGTGTGAATGCCATATACGTTTTAGTATAGAGAAAAGACTTTAAAACAACTTTGTTTGTTCTTCTGTTGGTTGTAAAGTAGTATGGAATTAATACCCATAATGAATGGAAATGAATTGAAAGGAAACACTGACCTTAGCCACCATAATTTTAATTTGTATATGATCCAAAGAGGCCAAGAGCACCTAAGCCACAAACACAGTAGTTTGCCTATGCATTCTGCCCTGTATCATCAACCAGTCAATGGATATCTATAATGTGTTTTGGTGGCTAATGTTTCTTTGCTTTTTGTGTACGGTCCAAAGCAAACAAATAAAAGTAGCCTAGCTCAGCTGAATGTAATGGTACCTTTCAATTAGCAATACTCTGCTTCACACGGGAAAAAAAAATACTTATACTAATCTATATGCGAATATACAATAAAGAACACAGAGGGTGGGCCCAAGCCTGAACCCCTTGCTCCACCGTCTTCCTTTCCCAGACCCTCAATCCCCTTTATGATTGACAGGGCTAGGTTTCTACATAGTCATTTCTCCTCACCCTGCCAACCAAGAACAGGCCAAGGAAGTCGAAGGAGCACCTACATTCATGCACATAACTGATCGTTTGTAAACTGGTTAAAATTACTTTTTCTCCAGAATGAAGCAACAAATCGCTGAGTAAATGGTATCATTACATTCAGCTGAGCTAGTGATAAAAGGGATTCTAACTGGTTTAACAGAGAATTTCCTGATGACAGACTCTCTTAATGTAATTAAAAAGGGCTGCTCTCCGGAAATAGAAAAAAGGATCTGTTTTTTCATTAGAAAGAGTACTGTTGCTGTCCACATGCTGTGTCTGGTATTATAACTTCTTCCTTTTCAAGTAAATAAGGCTGAGCTGCATTACCTGACACAGAACATGGCAGTGGCACTGTTTCTTGAGAAAAATGTAGACCCTTTTAAACCCTGTACAACCCCTTTAAGGGTATGATCTCTCTCCATTCCCAAAACAAAAGGTTGACACAATGTTTTTGTTTCTTGTTCGTTTTTGTTTAGTTTTTTCTTTTTGGCAAAAATGACATGATTTTTCTTCTGCAATATTTAAACCAATCCTTGCGTTTTTAAAGATTACGACTACCAAGGAGCTGAGTGAGCTCCATAGCCACCGGGTGACACCCAGTAGCAGAGTCCATGATCAGAATTTTAACCCTTCAGAAGTCATGATCAATTGAGATCACCACATCTGAGTTATTTACCAGGAGTGCTGTGCTCCAGATAACTGAATGGCTGACCCACAACGAGACTGCAGGAGCCAATTGATTGTTGTGGCAGTTTGAGGCCTTCTGGAGGCCTGCCATAGCAAAGTACCAGATGACATACTCCTCCATATTCTAAAGGAATTAAGTAAGGTCATAGCCAGACCCTTATTTCTGATATTTGCGGACTCTATACTGACAGGGAATGTTCCACAGGATTGGCGCATAGCAAATGTGGTACAAATATTCAAAAAGGGTCCAAAAACAGAGCCTGGAAACTATAGGTCGGTAAGTTTAAGATCTGGTGTGGGTAAATGGTTTGAAGTTTTTCTAAGAGATGCTATCTTAGAGGATCTCAACGGAAATAAGAAAATAACGCCATATCAGCATGGCTTCATGAGGGATCGGTCATGCCAAACTAATTTAATTTGTTTCTATGGGAAGGGAAGTTCTAGACTTGACAGCGGCGAATCAATGTCGTATATCTAGATTTCTTCAAAGCATTTGACACTGTAACACATAAAAGGTATATAAAATGAGAATGCTTGGACTGGGAGAAAATGTCTGTAAGTGGGTAAGTAACTGGCTCAGTGATAGAAAACAGAGGGTGGTTATTAATGGTACACACTCAGATTGGGTCACTGTCACTAGTGGGGTACCTCAGGGGTCAGTACTGGGCTCTATTCTCTTCAATATATTTATTAATGATCTTGTAGAAGGCTTGCATAGTAAAATATTAATCTTTGCAGATGACACTAAACTGTATAAAGTCATTAACACTAAAGAGGACAATATAGTGCTACAGAGGGATCTGAATAGATTGGAGGCATCGGCAGATAAGTGGCAGATGAGGATTAACACTGACAAATATAAAGTTATGCACATGGAAAGGAATAATGCAAGTCACCCGTACATACAAAATGGTAAAACACTCGGTAACACTGACATGGAAAAGGATCTAGGAATTTTAATAAACAGCAAACTAAGCTGTAAAAACCAGTGTCGGGCAGCTGATGTCAAGGCCAATAAGATAATGGGTTGCATCAAAAGGGGCATAGACGCCCGTGATGAGAACATAGAACCTACCACTTTACAAATAGCTAGTCAGACCACACAAGGAGTACTGTGTACAGTCCTGGGCTCCTATGAAGAAGGCAGACATAGCAGACCTGGAGAGGGTTCAGAGGAGGGCAACTAAAGTAATAACTGGAATGGGGAAACCACAGTATCCTGAAAGATTATCAAAATTAAGGTTATTCACTTTAAAAAAAAAGACGACTGAGGGGAGATTTAATTACTATGTATAAATATATTATGGGTCAGTACAGAGATCTCTTCCATCATCTATTTATCCCCAGGACTGTGACTGTGACGAGGGGACATCCTCTGCGTCTGGAGGAAAGAAGGTTTGTACACAAACATAGAAGAGGATTCTTTACGGTAAGAGCAGTGAGACTATGGAACTCTCTGCCTGAGGAGGTGGTGATGGTGAGTTCACTAAAAGAGTTCAAGAGGATGTATTTCTGGAGTATAATAATATTACAGGTTATAGCTACTAGAGATGGGTCGTTGATCCAGGGAGTTATTCTGATTGCCTGATTGGAGTCAGGAAGGAATTTTTTATTCCCCTCAAGTGGGGAAAATTAGCTTCTACCTCACAGTTTTTTTTTGCCTTCATTTGGATCAACTTGCAGGATGACAGCACGAACTGAATGGACAAATGTCTTTTTTCAGCCTTATGTACTATGTTACTATGTTACCTATAAAGCCCTGCCTGTGGCAGGAATTGATAGTAATGCATTGGTTCTTCAATAGACTGCAATAGTAAACCAGTGCAGTCTATGGTTTAGGCAATCAGACGATCACATGTTCAGACGATCACCACCGTTTGCCCATTTTACAAATAAATAAACAATAAAAAAATAACAAACTTTAGTATCACTTGGGGTTAGAATATGGAGATGCAAAGAAAAAATGTATTTTTAAGTTTTACTTTTTTCAAGTATTAAAACACGAGAAAAACTATGACAATGTGACATCGTTGTGATCACACTGATTAACATGTTATGTTAACCACATAGGGAACACCGTAAAAAAGGCAACCCATAAACAATGGCAGAATAGCTTTTTTTCAAATTTCACCAGATTTCGAAATTTTTTCCAGCTTACCACTGCATTATATTAAGTATTAAATGGTGCCGTTAGAAAGAACAACCTGTCACTATGAAAATGCAATGCAATCTACAGGCAGCTTATTCTAGAATAGGAGGAGCTGAGCAGATTGATATATCATTTTAAGAGAAAGATCCAGCCTAATTTGTAAATTATTCATTTAAATATCTTCTCATTCTGAGCTTAGGAGTCATGTGGGCAGTTCTTCAAAGTTCCATGCTGGTCAATCAAAATTGTTTTTCTAGCAGCTTTCACTCAAAGGAATAGTGGAGCAGGATCTATTTTGGCCTACTAGGTAGGAGTGCAAACCAGTCTTTATGCTAGCTTAACTTACTAGGAACTCTCTACTACTCTAGCCAAGGGAAAATGGGACCAGCCCACTTCCTGGCAATGGTCACCAAGGTGGCTTAGCTATTTCCGACCCATATATAGCCTTTTTGGGTCACATAGTGAATAGATCATAGTAGTCAGTATCATAGTGAACACTGTAATCACTTTAGTAATTAACCTGGTATTAATCCTTCAGAGTTAATTAGACAGTAAACATTTAGCAATAAACCAGTAGGTGACTGCAAGTGCATTTATATTGCAGTTTAAGAAGAGACATAAAAATATTTTCTTTTGTTTAGGATCCAGTTCTGGTTCTGGCAGGACTCTTTATATAATGGGACATGTCTATAGAATCACAGAGAATCTTTACTTGAACTCTGCATTATGCCATTTCTTAATTATTCCTCAAGTGTACAGCACCCTAAAAAATAATTCATACCCCTTGAACTTTTCTACATTTTTTCACATTACACCCAAAAACTTAAATGTATTTTATTGGAATTTTATGTGATAAACCAACACAAAGTAGCAACTATGTGTGAAGTGAAAATAAAATTATACATGGTTTCCAAAGTGTTTAATAAATAAAAATCGTGAAAGTGTGGAATCCATTTGTATTCAGCTCCCTGGAGTCAATACTTTACAGGACCACCTTTCACTGGAATCACAAATGCAAGTCATTTGGGGTATGTCTCCACCAGCTTTCCACATCTAGAGGATAAAAGTTTTGCCCATTGCAATTTTGGCAAAATAACTCAAGCTCAGTCAGATTGGATGGAGAGCGTCTGTGAACAGTAATTTTCAAGTCTTGCCACAGATTCTCAATGGGATTTAGGTCTGGACTTTGACTGGGCCATTCTAACACATGAATATGTTTTGATCTAAACCATTCCATTGTAGCTCTGGCTGAATGTTTATGGTCATTGTCCTGCTGGAAGGTGAACCTTCACTCCAGTCTCAAGTCTTTTGAGCCCTCTTCCAGGTTTTCCTCCAGGATTTCCCTGTAATTAGCTTCATCCATCTTCCCATCAACTCTGAGCAGCTTCCCTGTCCCACCTGAATAAAACCATCCCCATCCCCTGGCATCATCAGTGTGATGTGCAGTGTTAGTTTTCCACCATACACAGCATTTTGCATTTATGCCAAAAAGTTTGCCAAAAACTTTGGTCTCATCTGATCAGAGCACCTTCTTTCACATTTGCTTCGTCTCCTACATGGCTTGTAGCAAACTCCAAACAGGACTTCTTATCCCTTGCTTTCAAAAATTCTTCTTGCCACTCTTCCATAAAGCCTAGATTTGTAGCGTACATGACTAACAGTTGTCCTGTGGACAGATTCTCCCAACTGAGCTGTGGATCTCTGCAGCTCCTCCAGAGTGACCATGGGCATCTTGGCGGCTTCTCTAATTAGTGCTCTCCTTGCCTGGGCTTCAGTTTAGGTAGACAGCCATGTCTTGGTAGGTTTGAAGTTGTGCCATACTCCTTCCATTTTCTGATGATGGATTGAACATGAACAGTGCTCCGTAAGATGTTCAGATCTTGAGATATTTTTTATAACCTAACCCTGCTTTACTTCTCTCCTCAACTTTATCCCTGACCTATCTGGTGTGTTCCTTGGTTTTCATGATGCTGATTAATCACTAATGATCACTAACAAATCTCTGAGGCCTTCACCAAACTCTATTTACTAAGTAGGTGACTTCTGAAGGCAATTTTATTTAGGGGTATCAGAGTACAGGAGGCTGAATACAAATGCACACCACATTTTTCTGATTTTTATTTATAAAAAATTTTGAAAACCATGTATCATTTTTTTTTATCACTTCCACTTACTTGCTACTTTGTATTGGTCTATCACATAAAATCCCAATAAAATAAATGTAGGTTTGTGGATATAACATATAAAAATGTGGAAAAGTTCCAGGGGTATGAATACTTTATCAAGGCACTGTAAATAAAGTAATCACTGGACTTAACTAGAGATGACTGAGCAAATAGATTCTACAAAAATAGATTTTGTTGCCAAAACATTAAAATTTAAGCGCATCAAAACTTTTTGTTTCATTCCACACAAATCGCTTTACAATTCAGAAGGCATCTGTCACCAAAAAGGTCTAATTTTTGGACCGTTTTTTCATTTAAAATCAAATTCAACAGTATAGTGTGTTATTCAGCACTAGTGATGAGCGGGCATGCTCAGCCGAATATCTGTTTGGCTTGAGCATCGCTATGCTCGGAACATGGCGGTTACTCGACCAAGTACCGCATGTGCTCAAGTGCAATGCTCGACTCCCCGCCCCGCACGTTTTGCGGGTTTTAAGCAGCCAATAAAGGTGTAGGTAAGTACTGCCCTCACTGTAATGCCAGTAGCCATGTTGGCTGCTGGCATTACAGTGATTGGCTTGCCGTAACGCGTCATTGGGTGCTATATAGCACCCGATGACGCATGTTCGGCTCAGACATAGAGAGGGAGAGCAGAGCGTAGGAAGGGAAAGACAGTGTAGGGAGCGATTTTCACAGGGAGTACTGGAGAGACAGTACAGGGAGAGACATTTGCTGTTTTTACTACCAAAAGCTTTTTAAAGACTACTGTGTGTGTTTGACAGCAGCAAGATAATACAGTGTCTGTATTACAAATTCCAATTATCTGGGCCTAATATAGTGTCCATAATCTGTGGTGTTCTGTAACCAATACTATAGAACATCTGCAAATAGTGTCTGTATTACAAATTCCAATAATCTGGGACACATCTAGTGTCAATAGTGTGGCTTTGTGTAAAAAATACTGAACAACATCTGCAAACAGTGTCTGTATTACAAATTCCAATAATCTGGGCCTAATATAGTGTCCATAATCTGTGGGTTTCTGTGATCTATACTGTCCTGCATCCGAAAACTGTTTCTTTAGCAGACAGTAAAACAATCTGCGCCAAATCTAATGACAAAACCATTAATATGAAGAAGGCGAGCACTAAGGGACAGGGAAGTGGGCGTGATGAAACTGTGTCTGCTGCCAGTGCATCAGAAAAAAAAAAAAACATCCACCTACCCAGTATTATGTCCAACTTAGCCGGGCGGCTAAAGACAATATTGTCCAAGTTGGACCAGTGTGAACAGTTGGTCGGTTGGATTGCTGAAGATAATGCTTCCAGTCAGTTACGCACCACCTTCTCGTCCAGTATCAGTTACGCACCACCTTCTCATCCAATCTCTGTAGCCAAGAGTCTGGTCAACCGAATCCTTACTCTGATCATCCTTCCTCCCACCATCGAGAGGCTTGCCAAACGAGTAATCCCACACACGGATATTCCGAGGAGCTCTTTCCAGCGCAGCTATTAGATTTGGCCCTCTCGCCCAGCACACTTGAAGAGGGACCTCAGATATTGTGCCCTGATTCCCAACCTCTTGAGCCTTAACGGCAATCAATCGTTCACGAGGTGGATGATGATATGACACAGTTGTCAATCACTGAGGTTGTGGTTAGGTCAAGTCAGGAGGATGAGCAGAGTGAGGAAGTGGAAGAGGAGGTGGTGGACAATGAGGTCACTGACCCAACATAGGAAGGTGAAAAACCAAGCGATAACAGCAGTACAGAAGGGGAGGCATCCGCAGCACCTCAACAGTCTAGAAGAGGCAGTGGGGTTGCAAAAGGGAGAAGTCGGCCCACATCAAACAGGCCCGCAACTGTTACAACGAGCACCCCCATGCGTAAATCTACCTTGCCAAGGGGTAGGTGATCCGCAGGTCTGCGTTTTTTTAAGGAAAGTGCAGACGACAAAAGAGTGGTAGTTTGCAACCTGTGCCGTACCAAAATGATCCGGGGCGTGAACACTAGAAACCTCACCACCACCAGCATGATCCGCCACATGGCATCCAAGCACCCTAATAAGTGGGCCGAACGCATGGGTCCACAATCTGGGTCTGTGGGTCACACCACGGCCTCCTCTGCCCCTGTATTACGCACTGCTGGCCAATCTGCTGTCGTAGGCGCAGACCCGGATGCCCCTGGTTCTGCATCTGGACCTTCGCATCAACTGTCAGCAACAACATCCACTTCCCTGTCCCAGTGCAATGTCCAAATGTCGATAACACAGGCATTTAAACGCAAGTGCAAATACCCACCCACCCATAGGCCACAGCACTAAATGCGCAACTTTTGAAATTACTGGTCCTTGAAATGTTGCTATTTATGCTTGTGGACACTGAGGCCATCGGCAGCCTGATGTCGGCGGCCGTCCCTCGGTACGCCGTCCCCCGCCGCCACTATTTTTCACAGTGTGCCGTGCCCGCCTTAGACCAGCATGTGTCCCAGAACATCACCCGTGCCCTGACCAACGCACTTACTGGGAAGGTCCACCTCACCATGGACACATGGACAAGTGCTGGTGGCCAGGGACTTCCCTGACCGCACACTTGGTGAATGTTGTGGAGACTGGGAGTGAATCGTACCCTAGGATGGCACAGATGCTACCCATGCCCAGGATTGCGTTTCCGCCATCAGCTATGTTACTGGCTCCAACCCCCACTTCTCCTCCTCCTCCACTTTCACCTCCAGCACCAGTCCGCAATCAGTCGCTAGCTGGAAGCAGTGTAGCACTGCTGTGGGTAAGCGTCAACAGGCCATACTGAAGCTGATTTGCTTAGGGGACAAACAGCACACTGCCGCAGAGCTGTGGCAGGGTATAAGGGACCAGACCGAGCTGTGGCTCTTGCCACTCAACCTACAGCCAGGTATGGTTGTGTCTGACAATGGCCGTAACTTGGTGGCGGCTTTGTAGCTTGGCAACCTGACACACATCCCATGCCTAGCCCATGTCTTAAACTTAGTAGTTCAGCGGTTTATCAAAACCTACCCCAATTTTCAAGCGCTACTAATGAAGGCGTGCGTCGTGTTTGTCCATTTCCGCAAGTCGTCCACAGCTTCAGCCGGTCTGTCAACGCTGCAGCAGCGCTTGCGGCTTCCAGCTCACCGACTGTTGTGCGAACTCTACGTTCTAAGTGTAGGCCATGCTTTGTGAGTAGAAGAGGTCAGTTGTGGAATAACAGCTGCAACATGATCATCGCCTTTCAAGTCAACTGCACCCACAGTTTGTCTCTTGTAATATGTAAGCATGCACTGGAGCTCTACGTTCTACATGTTGGCCAGGCTTTGTGAGCAGCAGAGGGCAGTTGTGGAATACCAGCTGCAACATAGTGGTCGCCTTTCCAGTCAAATGCCACTATTCACAAGCGAAGAGTGGGCATTGATGTCAGATCTTTGTGAGGTTTTAAAAAACTTTTATGATTCCACACAGATGGTTAGTAGCGATAACACTATTATCAGCGTAACCATCCCACTGCTGTGTCTACTCAAACGATCGCTGCTTACAATTAAGAAGGACGCTCTGAATGTGGCAGACAAGGAAATGGGGGAGGACATTACACAGGGTGATAGCCATCCCACCCACAGTTCGTCTTCTCAGCGCGAATTGGACCATGAAGAGGTGGAGCTGAAGACAGTTGCCTCTGCTACAGAGGGTAGAACCTGTGGAACTTTAATTCCATCTGTTCAGCCTGGATGGGCAGAAGAGGAGGAGGAGGAGGATATGGAGAGTCATCCTGATGTCGACATCGACGTCTTGCCTGTTGGTACAGTGGCACACATGGCTGACTTCATGTTAGGCTGCCTTTCCCATGACCCTCGCGATATACGCATTTTAGATAACGCGGATTACTGGGTTTTTACCCTTCTGGACCCCCACTACAAAGATAAATTCTCATCTCTCATTCCTGTGGTGGAGAGGACGAGTAAAACGGTGCAATACCAGAAGGTACTTGTTGAGAGATTGCTCCAAAATTTTCCAACTGACAATGTGGCCTGCAGAGTCCTTACTTCCTTAGGCAAGCGAGGAAGGGAGACAAGGGGAACACACAGCAATTACAACAATGTCAGCGCAACACTCACCAAGGCCACCAATTACCAACATGGGACACTTTCATGACACCCCGCCAGCAACCTCACTATGAAGCGCGGAGTAGTGTTACAAGGAGAGAAAAGTTTTGGAAGATGGTGAAGGAATACATATCAGATCATGTCAGCGTCCTAAATGATCCCTCAGTGCCTTACAACTACTGGGTGTCCAAGCTGGACACGTGGCATAAACTAGTGCTCCATGCCTTGGAGGAGCTGGCCTGCCCTGCCGCCAGCGTTTTGTCTGAGCGTGTATTTAGTGCTGCTGGTGGCATTATACAGTTTGACTATATAGTAAACTGTACTACATAAATAGGTGAGCGATCAAAGGATAGCAATTCAAAGTCCGCTTGTTAAATACCAATTCCCATTAAAAATACTTTTCAATGGAAAAAAAATGCAAAAAGAAAAATTCCTCCACATATTTGGTATTGCCGTGTCCATATCACATAATTTATCCTTCGCATTTGCCAGAATTGCTTTTTGTGTATTCGCCACGAAAAAAAGTGTTATGTATGCCAAAATGATACTAATGGAAAATACAAGTTTCCTCACTATTACCACTGTCTACCATCCATTTATCCATAGTGGCTGTTTTGACCACTACTCAAACCATGTAGTTGGGTGGGGCCCCCACCTGTCAAAGGGCAGAGAAGAGATATTTACATGGGACTGTATGTTACAGGTGGCTGAAGGCTGGGGAGAGATGTTATTTACATGGGACTGTAAGTTGGAGGAGACTGAAGAGGGACAGTGATGTTACTTACATGGGACTGTATGTTGGAAGGGCTGAAGGAAAGGCAGCATTGTTATTTACATGGGACTGTATGCTGGAGGGGCTGGAGAAAGACGAGTGATTATTTTTTACATGGGACTGTGTGCTGGATGGGGCTGAAGGCACGTTATTAATGTTTTGTTTTTACAATGGACTGTATGTTAGAGGGGCTGAAGCAGGGTTTGAATGGTTATAGATCTTACAGGGAAATTTTCCCAGGGAGCCAACAAACCCCTCCTAACTGGGTACATAATGATCTGATGCTCTTAGCATTAATTAATGCTAGAAGCATCAGGTACTTATGCACCTGGCCAACGTCCGCAAGTGCCCTCCTGCATCCAACTGTATCACTGTTCTCAGGATGGTGATTCAGTTAAATACTGTAGTGAGAGCAGCAGTATTTTGTGCAGCACTGTGGCATTTGCTTCTGCTGAAGCAGCATTTTGTGCTGCACTGTGGTATTTGGTTCTGCTGGGGTGGTATCTTGTGCCGCACTACAGTATTGCAGGCCCACCAACTTCTGTTGCCCTTGCCTACTTGTATTGGCCCTGCCTACTTGTGTTGCCTTATGTCACTTTGGACCCGTCTAAAACATGGGGGCACTTTTAGGCTTTTTCCAGGGCCAGTTCAAGTTCCCAGTCTGCCCATGGGCTGAAAGCAGTGGAGTGATGTTTTCTACATGGGACTGTAGGCTGAATGGGGCTAGGGACATTATAATACAGAGGGCAATACTAGGGGAAGTACAGAAAGGGTGCATTATAATTACAGGGGGACCTGCTGGGGGACATTCTATTAATACAGGGGCCCTACTGTGGGCAGTACAGAGGGGACAATTATAAATACAAGAGCACTTCTAAGGGACACAGTGAGCACAATATTGTAGGTAGCAGCAGGATAACCCTTTTGGGGCACCAGGAGGGTGAAGATGGAAAAGTAACTTGTCTGTGTGGCAAACTCTGCAGAGATAAAAAGTGTCTGAAATAATTTATCATGGCGGACTGGTTGAAAGATGAGGAAAGAGAACATCTACATCAAAGGAGGCTGGATGTAAGAGGTATGTGGTGCTGTTTGTAATGTCCAATTCAATTATGCCTTTAGATGTAGGGATGGGGGAGAGGGGTTGGATTGAGAATTTGACACATGGGGCAGTGGGGAGGGGAAGCTCTTTTCAATTTTCACCTATGGCAGCAGAAGAGGTAGAATTGTCTCTGACCAAGTTTTAACTGTACATGTCTCTTAAGTACTCTCATATGATTGCAGACAGACAGGGAAACACTTCCTGGCTGGTTGTCCTGATTAGGGACCCCAGACATAACTTTGTTTGGGGCCACCAAAATGCTAAGCCTACCCCTGCCCATAACAATATATGTCGCTGTCACTTTGACATTACTAATGCTGTCTTGGTGTTAATGAGCTTGAAAGGGTTTATATACAGTCCTAGGAAACCTCATAGTGTTACATACAACCTTTTAGGGCAATTGGGGCACTGTCAATTCAAAAACAAATTAAAATTTGACAGCCGATTCGACCATTTTGGACCCAGAATGAATATTGGGAAATTCAATAATCTCTAGATATAACTAGTGACCTCGTCAATATGGGATATCCCCAATCACTCTGAGAAACCCACTGAGAGAGGGATTGTGTAGCACATTAAGAATAGAACATTGCTTCTAGGCAAGAACATAATGCCTTGTAGAGGCACTATATCGTGGCACATAAAGTTCCTATGAGTCTATATTACACGTATGCATTCCTGAGAACGACACACATCTGATAACATTTTTACAATTTAAACCGAAAATTTAAACCAGCAATTTTTATACATGTGCCCAAAGCTTCTGATTTACATTGAACACTTTATGTTACATGTAACAGATCATGTATTGTCACGAGGGTGTCAGGAGCCACGTCTGACTCGGTTATACCTGGGGTCAGGAAGTCACAGCGGGCGGCTGCGCACTCTATGTCTAAAGATCATGCTGTTACTTAATGGTAACTTTCTGTGCTTGCCTCGCAATCCTTTTTGTCTCACTCAGGGATCCGTAGCTTCTTCTCCTCAGCTGTTTCTTGTCCATCACTCCCAACCTCTCTGGTTGCCAGAGCTTCCTGCCTGGACTTTTATACTGACCCACTGGAGCTGTGTAGCTGTTGTTCCTGGTTGTCGTACCAGAGCGTTCCCCTTCCGGATCCCTGTTTGGCTTTTGTTCTCCGCTGTTGTCACCCACCTGGGCTTATATGTTTTGTCTGTATTATCTGTCCTCTCCCTGGTGTTTTCCTTTAGTGTTAGTGGTGAGGACTAGTGCTCCCACCGCCCTATTCACTACTTAGGGCTCATCTTAAGGAAAGCCAGGGTTTAGGCACGTGATCGGCATACGGGTGAAAAACCCGTCTAGGGACGTCAGGGCAGTCAATGCCAGCTTCTAGGTGAATTAGGGGTCACCACCTTTCCCTCTCCCTTGGAAAGGGCTTTCCCTTTTACCTCAAGTTGCGTCACACGTCTGTGATCGGCACCCCGGTCGTCATATGTATACATTGGTTCTCTTCATTCACAAGTTGATTAAAATGTTCCTAGACAGAGAACCTTGAAGATGATATCAGGAGTGTAGAAACACTGTACCTTCACAATGTCACCGAGACGTTAGTTGTTAGGAAACAGCTGTCACTGAGCTCTGAATGAGGCTTCAGAAGTGTGAGTCATACATGATTAATGTGATATTTATACATGGGATAATGCACCTCCTAACCTGAAATATAAGGCTGCTAGAAGACATAAGCAAGGACAGGTCTATAGGTTCAGCTGTTTTCCATGAAAGAGGAGCTTTGTATTTTTTCAGTATACTCTTATATTTTTTAATATGGTCTGCATACTTCGCTGTTACATTTGGGGAACACCATACAATGAATAATAATAATCTATATATATAAAGAAGGACGTATATATGTATGTTCTGCGATCACTCAAAAAAGCAACCATCGATTTCAACGAAACTTGGAATACACATCCCTTGCTAGCTGGAAAGAAATCTTGTGGGGGTCACAGCTCTCTAGGATGTACCATTCCTGAGATATTCCCCAATACAATATTCCCCAATATTCGCCAATACAAGCCTGCAAGCAGTGGCGTACATAGAGAAGTAAGGCCCCCATAGAAAGGATCAATCTAGGCTCTCCACACAGGACAGAAGGGTTTCTGCCTAAACCCTTTTCAATGACTCTTGGGACAATTTTTCGACTGCCTCATTTGCTAAAAGTTGTTCCTTTAGAGGGTAGAGTGCTGACCAAATTTTCACCTCCAGTAGAAGAGGAGATAATCCCAGCTCTGACTGGGCCCCCTCTTGCCCTGGGCCCCATAGCAGTCGCCTGGTCTGCCGCTATATTAGTTACGGCCCTGGCTGCAAGTCTTTCTCTTTATATCCCAACTGCCATACATACGGTCACATGTCCCTTATCAGCCAATAGAAACTCGCAGGCTGTTAGTCTTCACATACACACAGCTTTACTCCAGGTTTCCATAACAACCCAGCCATTTTTCTTCAGTACTGTAGGTCAGCATTAGGCTAGGGCTGCACGACACATAGGGCACAACTACACTGCTACATGCATCCATCATGGTTGGATTTTTTGCGACAGTCACAGCATGTCCCAGTGCGACACCATAGCCTATCATTATAAATATTGTTACGACAAAATGTCACGCGGAACATGTCGTCATGTAGCCCTAACCTTAAAGGGGCCGGGCACTGTGAAAGTCACTGTTAAGGGGGCAGGGGCCATTATTAAAGGGGCAGGGTGCTGTGGAGGACACTGTTAAGTTGGCAGGGGCCACAATTAAAGGGGCAGCTGCTGTGGAGGTCACTGTTAATGGGGCAGAGGCCACTATTAAAGGAGTGGGCCATTGTGGAGGTCACTGTTAAAGGGACGGGCACTGTGGAGGTCACTGTTAAAGGGGCAGGCACTGTGGAGGTTACTGTTAAAGAGGTGTTCACTGTGGAGATTACTGTTAAGGGGGCAGGGGCCACTATTAAAGGGGCAGCTGCTATGGAGGTCACTGGTAATGGGACGGGGCCACTATTAAAGGGGCAGGCTGCTGTGGAGGTCACTGTGAAAGGGGCAGGCACTGTGAAGTTTACTGCTAAACGAGCAAAGGCCACAATTGAAGGGGAAGCTGCTGTGGAGGTCACTGTTAAAGGGGCAGGCACTGTGGGGGTCACTGTTAAGGGGGCGAGGCCCCTGAGGAGGTCACTGTCAAGGGAGTGCTGTGAAACTCACTGTTAAAGGGACGGGCTGCTGTGAAGGTCAAAGTTAAGGGGGTGGGCTGCTGTGAAGGTCCCATTTTAAGAAGGCTGGGCACTGGGGGGGGGGGGGTCAGTGTTAAAGGGTGGAGTGGGCTGTGGAGTTCACTGTTATGGGGCATACTGTCGATATCTTTTAACGACACACACAAAAATTCAGTGAAATAGATTAAATATACCCATGCGAAGCTGGGTCCTTCTGTTAGTAATTTAATAATAATTTATTGAATTATTGAAATCAACATATTGATTGTGGATAAACTGTGGATAATCGATTGGAATGTTGCCGCAGGATGACTTACTGATAAATATAGATATTCCATAAGAACAATAGAAGCTAATTGAAGATTAAGTATGAATTAAGTATTAAGTATAAATGATTATACAAATAATGGGGGGAATTTATAATTTGCAGTGGATTTGGTGTCAGTTTTAAGTCTGCCTTTGCTTTGTGATGTTGTGCTAAATTTATTAAATAAAATACACAAACTAAGCCATACAGGCTTGGTACCCAGCTTGACCCAGATAGATATTTACATATTGATAAAATATAACTTTTATTTAAACGTCTTAAAACTCTCACTGCTAAATCACATAGGTGCTACTAACGGTTCACTGGTGGCCAGTTGCATCACTGAGTCACATTAGAGCCCAGACTACCTATTGATAAATGCTCTATTATGCGTATATGCTGTATTTGTCAGACCTAAGGACACAGACAGATATATCACTAAAACCTAAAGCTGCCCCTCGACATGTTACACCAGCTAGACTAGCTTCTTCAGGGGGTTTGGGCAGAATTGAAGTAGGAACGCCACAAGTGAAATGTAAATAACCTTTGTGAAAAAATAGAGAAGAGTGTCATAAAAATAGGTGTTACTATCATTCATAGTTACCCAACACCGCAACAGAGTATCCATCCTCTGCTATACCGCTCGGTGTCTGTGGGGAATTCCCTCATAATGTCCTGGAAAGTTGGAAAGTGCCCTGCTGACCTTCATTGAGGATGGTCACGGCGCATGAACTTAGAGATAAATATACAGATAGAAGAAGAATGATATACCCATATTGTCAAAGGTAATGCTAATTGCTAAAAAAAAATAGAAACAAAAAAAATACAAAAAGAACAAAAGAGACAAAAATATTTCTCAAAAAAAACAAAAACATTTATAAATCCAGTTTATAAGAAGCAACACCAAATTAGGGAGTTTATCCATTGCCAAACCACAGTCATCAACTACAGTGTGGAGGTGGCAGCAGCATCAGGAGGAGGCTACAGGGTGGCACAATGACAGAGTGTGGAGGTGGCAGCAGCAGCATTAGAAAGGAGGCCACAGGGTGACACATTAAAAAAGTGTGGAGGTGGCAGCAGCATCATCAGATGGCCACAGAGTGGCACACTGACAGTGTGGAGGTGGCGGGAGCAGCATCAGGAGGAGGCCACAGGGTGGCACAATGACAGAGTGTGGAGGTGGCAGGAGCATCGTCAGGAGGCTACAGAGTGGCACACTGACAGAGTGTGAAGGTTGTGGCAGCAGTAGCATACGGATGAAACCACAGGGTGGAATAAGGACAGTGTGATGTGGCAGCAGCATCAGAATGAGGAGACAGAGTGCGGAGGTGGCAGCAGCAGCAGCATCAGGAGAAGGACACAGGGTGGCACAATGACAGTGTGGAAGTGGCAATAGAAGCATTAGAAGGTCACAGAGTGGCATAATAACAGAGTGTGGAGGTGGCAGCAGCATCATCAGGAGGCCACAGAGTGTCACAATGACAGAGTGTGGAGGTGGAGCAGCATAATCAAGAAGAGGCCACAGGGTGGCACAATGACAGAGTATGGAGGTGGCAGCAACATCATCAGGAGGCTACAGAGTGGCACAATGACAGAATGTGGAGGTGGCGGTAGCAGCATCCAGAGGAGGCCACAGGGTGGCACAATGACAGTGTGCAGGTGACAGCAACAGCATCAGGTGGCCACAGAGTGGCACAATGACAGAGTGTGGAGGTTGCGACAGCAGTAGCAGGAGGAAGCCACAGGGTGGCACAATGACAGTGTGGAGATGGCAGCAGCAGCATGAGGAGACCACAGAGTGGCACAATGACAGAGCATGGAGGTGGCGGCAGCAGCAGCATCAGGACGATGCCACAGGGTGGCGGCAGCAGCATCAGGAGGTCATAGAGTTGCAAGGTGACATAGTGTTGAGGTAGCAGCATCAGGAGATCACAGAGTGGCAAGGTGACATAGTGTGGAGGTGGCAGCAGCATCAGGAGACAACAGAATGGAAAGCTGACATAGTGTGGAGGTGGCAGAAGCATCAGGAGGCCACAGAGTGACCCGTGACAGAGTGGGGAGGTGGGTGGCAATACCAGTACCAGCTGAAGATGGTTGGTGAAAGAAGGAGCACTTGGCATCAGGCAGATGGCAGCATCAGAATAGTAGCTGAGGCAGGAAGCCAGAAGAAACCAGTCTCTTTTGTCAAAGTGTTGGTGTAGCACCATGGATGATCTACTCTGATGCATCAGGCATTGGTGGG
The DNA here is from genome assembly GCA_033119425.1 of Bufotes viridis. Taxonomy (NCBI): domain Eukaryota; kingdom Metazoa; phylum Chordata; class Amphibia; order Anura; family Bufonidae; genus Bufotes; species Bufotes viridis. Next base: position 53,963,726 of record CM065593.1, read on the forward strand.
GGGAAATTCTAGCTGATCTATGCTTAACTCACCTTGACAGAGGTCAGTCTATCTACATTTTGGGTGGACAGGCGAGTACTTCTTTGGGTAACTATGGCCCCCGCCGCACTAAAAACCCACTCTGATCCCACACTACTGGCCGGGCAGGACAGCTTTTCCAGGGAAAACTCTGCCAATTGCGGGAACAAATGCAATTTGGCTGCCCAGTAGTCTAGATCTTCAATGTGCGGTGGCAGGGTGCTGTCGAAGTATGTCACCACCTGCTAGTTCAGGTTCTGCTCCAGGTCTAGCTGCTGCTGCTGGTGGTGTGTAGTTTCTTCACTATGCGGGTTAAGAAAGCTGCTCATCAGTGACTGTAGACTCAGGCTGCTGTTGATGGAGCTAGTACTGCTCCTGCCACCCCACCCCTTCCCAGTAGCCATGGCAGTTGAATGTGAGTGCAGAGGGCCCCCCCCGATCAGACCTGTGAGAAGATAGACGATGGCGAAGATAGGTGGCGGCCAACTGACTACATAGGATGTCTATATAGTAGTTCAGTTAGTCCTCTCTCTCAGAGGTTTAAAAAGGCCCCCATTTTGGGACTAGTAGTGAGGGTCCAACAAGGTGGAGAGCCAGAAGTCATCCCTCTGCCGAATGGCGAAAATTCGGTTGTCACTACACAAGCAAGTGAGCATGCATCGGGCAATTTGTGCAAGTGACTTGGAGGGACTCCCTTCTTCCATCTCCACTGCATACTGCCACAGTGTGTCTGGTTCCTCTGCCTCATCTTCTTCATCGCCCTGTAGCTCCCCTGGCTGCTCCTGCTCCTCGTCACCTGTGTAGAAAAAAAACATTTAGCTACAATGTGATTGTGCTCCAATGTTCTCCAGTTCAGCCCCCACAGGGCTCATGTGGCTGTGAGATCTAGGCGCCTTGTCTCCAGTCCCCTGATCAGCCAGATGTACCAGCATCTGTTCCAGAACATGAAGCAGTGGAATGACGTTGTTCATCCCATAGTCCTAACAGGGCCTCTTCAAGGGACCTGAGCAAACGGCAGGTGTCAAGCATGAGCTGCCACTGGCTGACATCGAAGTTAAACAGGGGAGTATTCCTGTCCATTTGAATTATCAAAAAATTGTTTATGGCCTTTCTCTGTTTGTATAGTCGGTCAAACATATGGAGAGTGGAATTCCAATGGGTGGAAAGGTCGCCTAACAGCCTATGTTGGGGGATGCCGTTCTGCCGCTGCAGCTCAAGGAGGGTGTGCTTTGCGGTGTACGAGTTTCTGAAGTGCACCCACCTTCTGTTCTACATATGTGTGCAGGGCTGGTACTGCCTTTTTCGCAAAGAAATGACGGCTTGGGACTCTACACCTCGGCACAGCACAAGCCATCAGTTCTCTTTAGCTTCTGCGCCGTTGCATTAGTGCACGCATACTGTTGTCTTTTGGCAATTGCTTCGGTGATCAATTGCTGATGGAATAAATGATGAGGAGTAGGAGGACGAGGAGCAGGAGCATCAGGACCGGTAGATGATGGAAAGGACAGACAGCTCCCTTCAGCTGAGGTGGTGGAGCCTTGACTTCTTGAAATCGGGTGCATCCCACTGGGTTATGCAGTGGCTACTGTGGGAGGCTGGACCACCACATTAGAGCCAAGGTTCTCTCAGGCCACTTAATGGTGACACTGCACATGTTGAAGCAGGGCCGTGTTGTAAACATTGGCACCCTGGCCACGCTTCACCTTCTGCCCACTGATTCTTCAAATGGCCATGTTCACCTCCTCCGGCGGCTTAACAAAAAACTGCCACACCACTACTTTCCGGGCAGGTAGGCTCCTGCAAAGCAGGTGGTCTACCCCGGGATGTTTGGCTCCCAACCTCCCACTGCTGCCACCCTACTGACTCCCGGCCACGCTTGCTACTTGCTGGCTCCACCTCTGCCTCACAGGCAAGCTGCCACCCTCTTCTCCCGATGATGATGAAGACCCTAATTCACCCAGCTCCCAAGTGCGATCAGCTACATCATCGAGTACTGTCTGCAAGTCACTGATGTCCTCCTCAACGGTCTCTGGGTCAGGAGCCTGACCACTCGCAACACCGTCTCCCACACCACTCTCCTCATCACTACTTGCCCGCCTAGCGGATGTCTCCTCCACATCTTTGCTGGCCAGAAGCTGCTCATTGTCCTCTAGTAGCTCGTCCTCGCTGTATAGTGCAGCTGAGCGCACAGCATATAATACTTCTCTGGCTGAGGGAACAGAAAAGGACAGAGGCAGGTTGAGGACAGGTGAGGGCACAGGGCCTGCTCCCAGGCCATGCCAACTAAGGGTTGTTTCTGAAGAACCCACCAACTCTTGGCTGGGGGTGTCTGATATCACTTGGGACAAAGTGGATGACCGAGTCAACAATTCAAGAACTGCTGGGTTGTTGTTCAAGAAGATGACACCAGGAGCTGAGGCCTCTCGCTGCGACTCCTGCTGCCACGCCCCCTTACTGCTTACTGCTGCGACCTGTGCCTGCTCCAGAAACATTTAAGCCTCTGCCACTCCCCTGTGCAGGGCCTGGCACTTCTCTGTCTGACAAACTGTTAGATCAAATAAATACATAAAAAGGAAATTAAAACAAAAGTAATTTTCTCACTTCACCACACAATGGCTACTAATACATGCCAAAGAAGGCTTTAGAACATATAACTGCACTGCCGAATGGCAAATAGGCCCTTAATTTATTCCATTTATACATGCCACAAAAGGCTTTAGGACATATAACTGCACAGCTGATCGGCAAATAGGCCCTTACTTTTTTCCACTTATACACTCTACAAAAGGCTTTAGAACATATAACTGCACCACTGAACGGCAAATAATATTTATTTTTTTGCCACTAATACACGCCAAAAAGGGCTTTAGAACATATGACTGCACTGCAGAACAGCAAATAATATATATTTTTTTGCCACTAATACACGCCAAAAAAGGCTGTAATTTTCTCACTTCACCACACAATGGTTAATAAGCCTTTATTTCCCACTAATAAAAGCCAAAAAATGCTTTAGAACACATAACTACAAAACAAAAGGGCAAATAAGACGTAGAAATATTTCCTTGTAATAAACCCTGTTAATGGTTGTAACAAACATTACTTGCATCTCAATAACAAGAACGATTTGCTGTAATTACAGAGCTGTATAATGGCAATTTGGATCCCCAGTCAGTGCAGCAAGGTGTAATAGCATTGTTCCTACTACCCAGGCTTTAACCTCCCCTACTGAGCCCTGATCTGCTTCAATACTGTGGAATGATTCCGAATCCTCCCTATCCTTTCCCTGAACTTCTATACAGCAAAATAAAAGTTTTTAAGTCTTTCCTGTCCCTATTGCCTGCTGACGTCTCTCTCTGCACTAAGTACACTGGAAAATGGCTTAGGCTATTTATAAGACTGTAACATCACAGGGCTGGCTGGCTGCTGATTGGCTGCATGCATGGCATGGTGGGTTATCCCTCATTCGCAGAGTTCCTTGCCCCATGTCCTAACACGTGCAGCAGCCATTTTAGGAAAAAATTTAATTCGTTACCACAAAACGTGAGGAAATTCAGATTCGGTGCAAATCAAATTTTTCCTGAAATTCGGATTGAATTCCATTTAGTCAACTTCGATTCACTTCGATGCCTGTGATTAGAACATGATCCTGCAACTTTAAAAATCACTAGTCAGACCACACGAGGAGTACTGTGTACAGTTATGAACACCTGTGTACAAAGCAGAGATAGCAGAGCTGGAGAGGGTTTAGAGGAGACCAACTAAAGTAGTAACTGGAATGGGTGAACTACAGTACCCTGAAAGATTATCAAAATTAGGGTTATAAACTTTAGAAAAAAGATGACTGAGGGGAGATCTAATAACTATGTATAAATATATCAGGAGTCAGTACAGAGATCTCTCCCATCATTTATTTATCCCCAGGGCTGTGACTGTGATGAGGGGACATCCTCTGTGTCTGGAGGAAAGAAGGTTTGTACACAAACATAGAAGAGGATTATTTACTGTAAGAGCAGTGAGACTATGGAATTTTCTGCCTGAGGAGATGGTGATGGTGAACTCACTAAAAGAGTTCAAGAGGGGCCTGGATGTATTTCGGGAGTGTAAGAATATTACAGCCTATAGCTACTAGAGATGGGTCGTTGATCCAGAGAGGTATGTTTGCCTGATTGGAGTCAGGAAGGAATTTTTTTTCCCTAGAGTGGGGAAAATTGGCTTCTACCTCACAGGTTTGTTTTTTTTTGCCTTCCTCTGGATCAACTTGAAGGATAACAGGCTTAACTAGATGGATAGATGGATATTTTTGGCCTTATAAACTATGTTACTATTATACTATTATTCATTTGTAGAAGTGATCCTCTTTCTCGTTTCAACTTCAGCTTTTTTTTACAGCTAATGTTATGTTTTCTTCCAGAATTTGCTGGAATTTAATTGAATCCATTGTTTACTCTACCTAGGAAATGCTCCCCATGCTCTTGGCTGCAACACAAACCCAAAGCATGATTGATCCACCCCCATGCTTAATGGTTAAAGAGGTATTATTTTCATTAAAAATTTTGCATTTTTTTTTCTCCAAACATACCTTTGCTCATTGTGTCCAAAGAGTTCTATTTTAACTTCATCGGTCGACAAGATTTGTTTCAAAATGCATCAGGCTTGTTAAGATGTTATTTTTCAAACTTCTGATGCTCAATTTTGTGGTAAGGATGCAGGAAAGGTTTTCTTATGATGACTATTCCATGGAAGTCATATTTGTGCAGGTGTCGCTGAACAGTGGAACAATGCACCATAACTCCAAAGTCTGCTAAATCTTCCTGAAGGTCTTTTACAGTCAAGCGAAGGTTCTGATTTGCCTTTCTAGCAATCTAGAAGCAGCAGTCTCTGAAATTTTTCTTGGTCTTCCAGACCTTCTCTTGACCTCTATTCTTCCCATTGACTTCCATTTCTTAAATGCATTTGGAACTGAGGAAATAGCAACCTCAAAATGCTTTGCTATCTTCTAATAGCTTTCTTCTGCTTTATTTATAAAGCTTTGAAATTTGCATCACTTAGCTTTTCGTAACTATGATTGTGAACAAGCCTTAACCCTAGCAAGCTATTTAAGGTCTGAGACCTCTGTCAAAATGCTTATCAAATTTCCTTGGGATCCCATACTTTTGCAAGGTACTCCTTTCCTGTTTTTTCACTCTGAAACTGTACAAATAATACAATGATATTGCTTAAAAAGGTTGAAAAGTGTGTTTCATCTTTAACTTTATGCCCTTTGGACATCATTTCATCTTCAACTTGCTTAACTGTTCACAGTAATTTTGATCACGGTTGCCCAAATTTTTGTATGCCACTGTAACTATAGCCTTCATGGGTGTGAGCAAAGTACTGGTCACCCTCCACAAGTTTGCCAAATTAGGATAACAATCCCTACAGCCTCATCAGATTTCCCAAAAGTAAGCAGCTAGGCTATTGACAAACTTCAGCCATCTCCAATTCAGCACTAGCCCCTCCCAAACTCTTTTAGGCGCAACTCCTTCATGACCAAAATCTATCAACTTCCAAACCACGAGTAGTGACTTTGCTCTCTTATTGTCCACTCTGTGACACAAGCCCGTCTGGCAAAGTAACCCCCTCTAAAGACTCACTAACTCTCTGCAGGCAACCTACTTCTGAAGTCCGCACAGTCCCATGTTGAATCTCCAAACCTATGGTCACCACATCTACAGCTGCAGCTTTCCTGCCTCCAAGCAGGACACGTTTTACCCCTAAGGCAAACAAGTCTTGTCCTTATTTTTCACTGACTCACAGCACACAGGTCTAGCACATAATGGGGATTGTCCACACTCTTATGTTGGCACCACATCACTTCCGGAAGGCTCTTACTAGTGATGCTTGAGACTGCTCACCAGGGCTTACCCACCAAAGGCTGTGTTCAGCTGGATTCCTTGACACACCATGGAACAACCACCACACACTTGTTTACAGCTCCTTAAAGACATTTGCTACTTTATGACTACTGTTGACCAATATCTATGTTAGATGACTATATGATACTTACTAACATAACCTTTGTTGATATTCTGGGCTGTTTTCTATATTTCATCATAAGGCATGTCCAATTTTTGGGCAAATCTTCTGTCCTGCCCGCATAAAGAGACCTGTTCATAAGATGGCTGCTGATGGAGGGTCATGTTAACTGACACATCACTCAACCTCCTACATTCAAACACCCTGCACATCCACTAAATTTCCAACAGTTCAAGTGTAGATGGCAGGTTCAGTATTTAAATAGAGAAGACATCACATGTGGGTGATTTGCCTAGTCACATGACTATCTATCAGGAGCCATTTGATGGAAAAGACAAAAAAAAGGGGCATATCTTATGAAATATAGAAAATGGTGCAGAGAATCAGCCAAGGCTATATTACTAAGTTAATTTCATATAATCATTTTTCATACACATTGGTGTATGAAAACACTCGCAAGAAAGTGGTCAACCCCTTTAAATATACCTTACACTATACCACCATCTAGTGGTCAAAGCTAAATATTACAGCATATGAACATGATGTATATTATATACAATGCAATACATACAGTACACTCAAGTAGACAACGTACCAGTGTATATAAAAAGGATATACTTAAGACCTTCCACATAACTGGCAGCATAGTGTTCGCCCTTCCTCCCAAGTAGAACTGGTTTTACAGCCATAATATGAAACCTAAAACACACCCCCTTAGAGCCATGTGGTACAGGCCTGTTTTGGGAAAATTTTCATTATTGGTACCATCACATTGCATTCAGCAATGTAGCATTAACTTGGCTCCTTCTCTTAATGGATATGTACTTGAAGCAATATTTGTTCCTGCACGAGAAATGTGGTATCTTATGTTATCAATACATCTGGTTTAAATGTAAAGTGTGTAAAAATTATGTCACCAGTTTGTAAAATCTGCGTGGGATGTTTCCTGTGCAGTAGTTTTCCATGTCCAGCATTTCACATCTTCATAACATGCTCAATCAACAGGAACATATGTTGTAAATTCTTTATCAAACAGAATGCATAATGAAATGGTGAAAGACTGCTGGAAACAGCTGCTACAACAACCGTGCAAGATGTGCACGCTGCTGAATAGAGAACATTTTGTAAATGAAGGCTAACCTTTCGTAGGCAGGAATACATTTGATAACATACAGAGTGTGCATATTAATATAGGATTTTATCCTGAACAGCATAAGTAATTGGAAACTTATTTACTTGATAAAGAGCTAGCTGGACCTATTTTTGGGAAACTCGTCCAATCTATACTACACAGAAACACAATGGGGGGTCAGTCAGCACGTCCTTGTATGCAGGTGCACGTAGCTTTGGCAAAATACACAAACACAGAAATGCAACAGCACTCTGCAACCAGCACTCTGCCCTGCCTCTATGCTAGAAGCTATCAGTGGTCGTTAGTGTACATTTTGATCAAAAAGTAATAAGCCACTTGCCACGCCAAGGCCGCCTCTATGAGTGGTCCTAACACTAAATCCTACCTATTATGGGCCATGACAGCCACATAGAATCCAGGGAGTGGATGCATGCATGCTAGGATCAACCGTGCTTATTAACCCTTTCTGGTGCAGTAACAGCCTCCATTAGATCCAGGGATGCAGGTACCAACATGCATGCTGAGCCCACTGTGTACTCTTCCTGGAGCCAGATGGTTACTAGCAGGTACTATGAATGCAAGTTCAGTTTTATACTTACTCTGATTAAAACCAGCCTCTGGGGCAGACAAACTAGTCAGGTGTGCACGACTGAACAGGAGGCCGCCACACCTCCAACATATACTGAACAGAAACACAAGTGGGGGGGTCAGTCAGCACGTCCCTGTATGCAGGTGCACGTAGCTGTGGCAAAATACACAAACACAGAAATGCAATCTATACTGTCACGGCAGGCAAAGTAGATCTGCAAATAAGATATTTGTCCTGGTCTTGCCTTGGATAACTTGTCCCAGTTGGGCATTCCTTACATTATATGAAGGAGAAAAGAAGTTTAAACTAAAAACCTTTATATATGTCGAAGAGCTGCATCAAAAGTTTAGATGGTTGGAGTCTTAGTGCTGAGACCCCCACCGAGCTGTAGAACGAGGGGAGAGAAGCTCACGCAAATCATGTTCTTAATAGAAGTCTATCGGTTCATTTCGATTCCGTCCTCAGCAGTAAGGAAAGAGAGCATGATATATGCACACTTCTCTCACCTTGTTCTAGATATCGGTGTGGGTCTCAGAACTCAGACTCCCACTGATCAAAACTTTTGGTATGTCTCTATGGTATATCAAAAGTTTTTTTGAAACGTTTGTGCTGCTTTAAAGGTTGTTCTAGTGCAACAAAAGCTCAGACTGCAAGTGTGGTAACACTGGTAAAATAATAAAATATAAAAGGATCACAGAAGAAAACAGAACTGAAATTCAGGTGCTTTTGCCAGAACATTTCTGGACAGGTACATGTAAAATGTAGTTCCTTTACTTGGTTGTCAAAGCGTTTCAAGGGCAAAAAGCCCTGTTTATGAGACACGTTCACATTAAGATAAAATATGCCATACTTATTCTATGTATCCCTTGCTTTATCCAGCACTGACATCTTCCTGGCTGCAGAAGTGAAGTTCCATGCACACAGGTCCCCGTGCAGCCAATCACTGGCCTCAGCAGTACACAGAACGTGAGGCCAATGATTGGCTGCAGGGGTGACCTGTGTGCATGGAACATCACCACTGCAGCCAGGAATACAAACAGCAGCACATCCGTGTGCATTCCGTATTTTGCGGAATGGAACAGCTGGCCCCTAATAGAACTGTACTATCCTTGTCCATAATGTGGACAATAATAGGACATGTTCTATTTTTTTGCGTAACAGAAATACGGACATACGGAAACGGAATGCACATGCAGTAACTTCCGTTTTTTGTTTGCATTGAAATTATTGGTTCCACATACGATCCACAAAAAAACGGAACGGACACAGAAAGAAAATATGTTTGTATGCATGAGCCCTTATCATGCTGAATGTAGGAAACCCAGGTTCCTCTTCCTCTTTATTCACATGTTAAAGGCACACTTACAGCGGTGAAACATGACTGTTTGCAAGATCTGTTACTGTATGTCCAATGGCGACCAGTTGGCATGTTCCTGATGTGGACAGACCCCTATCGATATATTGGTGACCTATCCTGAGGATCGGCAATCAGTATTTAACTCCTGGAACACGCACTGTAGTACCTTACCCATCTCCAAAAGTTGCATTCTGTGTATTTAAGTATTTGTATGGCCTTGTTTTACATTTCTGTGGTCACTCAATGTGTTCATTAGTGGTGAGCGGCAGGGGCTATATTCGAATTCGCGATATTTCACAAATATGTGGGCTAATATTCGTAATAAATTTGAGAATTCGCGATTATTTTCTTGATTGAGAAAATTGGCAATGTAATATGCACATATTGGCCTCGCAATACAGGTGTGGGTATCTATTACTACATTTTTTAAGCTGCTAGAAGTGTCCTGAGACTGGAGAAAATGCTTGGCACGGCAGAACATTACAAGAACTTTATATGCAGATAGAGTGCTCCAATATATTTGCGATTGCGCAAATCGGCAATTAATGATGAGCATATTTTTGTGCAATAGGTGCAACTTCACATTTTAGCAGGTCTGACTACATATTAGTGATTGGAGCACTAAGTATTGTTGTGACATCACAGCACTATGTATGTAGCATGTATGTATGGACAGCAGAACCTACCTAATAGCCTGCACTGGATCAGCTACACTATATCACAATCTAACCTACACTGAGTATCTCTCACTAACTATCTGTATTGTAAATATATAAGCTAACTAACTAACTATGTAATGTAATGTGACACAGGAAAGCACAGAGCACAGCAATGACACTGCTGTCTCTCGCCGAACTGCAAAAAACTGCAGAAAATGGTTGCTGGTGAGGGTCTTATATAGTAAGGGGCAGGCAACTTTCCTATTGGTTGCTAGGGATGTTGCTAAGCTCAGACAAAGACATTGCCGCCTTCTCATTGGCCCACAAGCAAGAAGCAAGGAGGGATCATGGGTTCAGATGAAAAAAAAATTTTGAATATTTGCGAATACGAATATATAGCACTATATTCTAAATCTTCGCAAATTCTCAAAGTTGCGATATTTGCGATTAAAATTTGCAATTCGAATATTCGCGCACAACACTAATGTTCATTGCCATAAACAAGACCAGAAGAGTATGGCCATGATTTATCATTCCTTTACTCCAGAATTCTGGCATCAAAAAGTCCCAAAATAGGGCATTTGCGACTCTTCACACTCATTTGCGCATAATTTTGCGACTTTTTTTACATGTGTACACCACTCACTCCAGTTTTGTAAAAATGGGTGTGGTTAGCCATGTTAATGAGTTTCACTCCAGATTTATCATTGGGACTTTTTTAAAAAGTCGCAAAAAAGTCGCAAAAAAGTCCCAATTTCACTCCAGTGAGGACCATGCTTATCTTATGTGACTTTTTAATAGAACATGCGACTTTTTTAAAGCCGTTTACTGAAGGATGAACTGCTGCCATCAAACCACATTTATCACAGTATTAATGGGCCATTAATAAATCTGACTGAGCCAAAAGTGACTTTGGACTTATGTGAAATTGGAGTAAGATGGAAGTGCAATGATAAATCTGGCCCTATATGTTTTTTTGTCAAGGCAAAACCTATTCTCAGCTGCACAGAATACAGATCGTAACACACTGGTCACTAGCACAGAGGTGTAAAAAAGTCATACTCCTTAGACAGGCCCTGGCTCTGTGTGAAGCGTTGTCTTTGATTTAGTCAAAGGTCACATATAAGACCCCCTATAATACGCTGAGTTGACCAACACTGATCCACTCAAATGACTTGCAGCATAACAGTTTACTGCACCTTGGGTCAGCTGTTCCCAATCTCGGGGTTTGTTTTCCTTATAAAATTTCATGGAGTTGTAGACAAGCACAATGGGCGGATGTTTTATTTCTTATGCATTCGCTAAATTCTTCTGGAATCATACTGCAGGTCAACGTCAGGTACAAACTCTTTTTTAGAATAAACTGTTGAAAAAATTAGAATTCTGGCAAGATCGTTAGAAAAAAAGGTAATAAAACTTGCCTTATTAATATATATATATATATTGTGGGGACTCGCGCTCTGGTAGACAAGGTAGGTGGGTGCAGTATAGAGGCAAAAACACGTTGTAAATCAATCTGCAGTGTTTATTCACACTTTAGGCACAACAGTCACTTTTTAGGCTTGGTGCTTGTTCATACACAGAAAACAAAACAATGCTGGTGCTTGATCTTGCATGGCAAAACAGAAACAAAGTTCACCTGGAATCCTAGGTGTCAGTTCACACCTGGCTGAATGCTCGGCAACGCAAAAAGTTCACTGGCAGGCTTTAGGTGGCCTACTCTCCTAATACACACGTCTCTGCTTTTCAGCCCAGCACAGGGCTCAGTTCCCAAACACAGAGACAGAGACCTTTGCATAAAGCCAGCTGTGAAGAATGACAAGGGGGTGAAGAATGACAAGGGGGAAGGAAGAATGATGGGGGGGTTAAGAATGACAATGGGGGGATTGTGAAGAATGACAGGGGGGGGTTAAGAATGACAATGGGGGGGGATTGTGAAGAATGACAGGGGGGGGGGTTAAGAATGACAAGGGGGAGTGTGAAGAATGACAAGGAGGGAGAAAATGACAAGGGGGATTGTGAAGAATGACAAGGGGGGAGAATGACAAGGGGTGGGGGGAGTGTGAAGAATGACAAGGGAGGAGAGAATGACAAGGGGAGGGGAAGGAAGAATGACAAGGGGGATTGTGAAGAATGACAAGGGGGAGAATGACAAGGGGGGGAGGAAGAATGACAAGGGGGGGGATTGTGAAGAATGACAAGGGGGGGTGAAGAATGACAAGGGGGGGGAGTGTGAAGAATGACAAGGGAGGGAGAGAATGACAAGGGGGGGGGAGGAAGAATGACAAGAGGGGGGAGAGAATGACAAGAGCGGGGAGAGAATGACATGGGGGAAAGAGAATGACAAGAGGGGGAGAGAATGACAAGAAAGGGAGAGAGAATGACATGGGGGGAAAGAGAATGACAAGAGGGGGAGAGAATGACAAGAAAGGGAGAGAGAATGACATGGGGGGAAAGAGAATGACAAGAGGGGGGAAAGAGAATGACAAGAGGGGGGAGAGAATGACAAGGAGGGGGGAGAGCGAGAACTAGCGTTAGTTAAAGGGGTTCTGCAGTTTATTTAAAGTGATGATCTATCCTCTGGCATGAGCGCCTCGGCCTTCTTGCTGTTTACTGCAGGCGCAGTGACGTCACTGGCCTTGGCGGGGTTAAGCCCTGTTCACTTGAATGAAGCTTATCCGCACCCAGGCCAATGATACTAGTTGTGATGTCACTGCGAGAAGGCTGAGGCGCTACTGCCAGCGCCGCTGCCTTCTCAAACAGCTGATTGGCGGGGGTCCCGGGTGTCGGACCCCAGCCGATCAGTTTAAATAAACTGCAGAACCCCTTTAATATGGCAGATCATATGGGTGGGGCATTGTGATGTCACATAGCGGGGGGGGGGGGGCGGCAAACTTTTCTTTTGCCTAGGGCGGCAAAAATCCTTGCACCGGCCCTGGACCCACTCCGACCTTCAGAATGAGGCCCCATCTCTTGACACTCTAAATGGAGAGGAGGCTGCACATACACTGCTTTCTCCATTCTCTTTTATGGGACTTCCAAACATAGTCCTGCAAAGGTAGTTCACATATGCCTAGCAATTTGGCTCAGTTTCCCTTGGGTGTGGTGCAGAAAATACAGGTGAAAAGCTGAAGCTAGAACTGATACCAAAGTTTTCTAATGCGACCGTTCATTTTCATCCAGTGCATTAGTTGAGATGCTGGATGTCAAATAGCACTGCACGGAAAAGTTTTGCAGTCTATGTTCTTTTGTCCGCAGCTATTGTTCTATAGACACTGAACCTGTGCACTAAATGCATATAAGAATACAATATATCGGTTGTGTCTGACTGGGCAGACATAACTAATATAACTAATAATATGTGCACCCAGTCTTACGCTGCTATTTCCGGAGGTCCCATAGAAGTAAATAAAGAGTCACACATGCCTGGCCTCCTCTCCATTCATGGTGGAGCAACATGGGGTCCCATTGTCAAGATAGGAACTGGTCCAAAATGTGGAACCCTCACCTGTCAGATATCTATGGCATATCCTTCGATGCAATGCTCTCTGGAAAAAGGTATGCAAAATGCCTCTTCTTGAGAAGGATTTCTCAGGAAATCAGTCAACCCAGAGACACCCATTTGCTGACAGCTCACATGGCCGACCATAGACGCATCTCTACTGATGAGGAGTTCCAATGATCCAAAATTGTCCACAATTACCTTGAAGGTTTAATTTTGCTTCCCCTGGATGTTAGATCTGACCCTGATGCATATGTGTATTTTTTAACTTATGCATCTATATAAGATTTTGTATTTGCAAGAATTGTACTATTTCTGTTGCACTTAGGTGATAATCTAATGCTTACAGGGGTTTTCTGAGTTTTTTTTTACTGATGACTTACTCTCTGGATAGGTCATCAGAATCTGACCGCTGAGGGTTCAACACCTGATACCCTGCCAATCAGCTGTTTGAGAAAGCAGCCGTACTCACAGTAGCCCCTCACCTAGCATAATACCGTATATTGTATAGCGGCTGTGCTTGGTATTGCAGCCCAGCCCCATCCACTTCAATGGGGCCAAGCTGCAACTAGGTCACATCATATGGCCTAGGAAAAGCTGGAGGAACAGTTTTCATCGATGGGGGTATCGGGTGTTGCCTCATCAGGATCAGATACTGGTCGTCGGTTAAAAAAAAACTCTAGGAAAAAAACTTTCACATAGGGACATGCAACAGGTATATAGGCACTGACCTGTGTAGCCTGTTCCAAAAAAAATTCATGGCAGCAGCCACTAGCGGAAACTGACCTGCAATAGCCTTAAATCAAACATCATGTATACTCACCCCTTTCTCTGCAATGCTGGTCCAGTCCACCTGACACTGCTTGTGGTGATAGGTATATGCCACGTGACAGCTGCAGCCTGAGTACAGTGATTGGCTGCAGTGGGACTGTGCACAGTGACATGCAGGTGTATGGCATGTGACTGCTGCAGCCAATTATTGTCCTCAGAATAAGACCGCTGATGGTCAGTGATGTGCGGTATATACTGTGTAATTAACGTTGAACATGAGTTAACATCAATTAGCATGTTAGTTTATCGAGTTGTTTTTCACTTATTATCTGCATGATCCATCTCCAATAAAACTATAGCATCATGGACCTTATTCCTATGGAAATCAATATAGTACCTGAAGGCAATATCAGGACAATATTATATGATATCAGGTAAGTCATTTTCTTTGCAAATTTACTCTCTGATATGGATGGAATAGCATTTGTGCATCATTCAAATGAGTAAAGCAGGTGACCTGTACAGGGTGATGAGGGCGCCTGTGGTTTACAATAGTCTCTCCTGACACAAATACCCTTTATATATCTACAGCAGTGACAGTCATAACACCTTAGAACATGTTCACATGTGGCAGATTTCTTTTAGATTTTCAGTATACAGTACAATGGAAGCAAATGGAGGTTTGCAAAGTTTACAAATACAAATATTTTCATTTTCTCTACATTTCAAACCTATACTATAGCCGTATTGGGGGGGGGTGAATTTTTTTGGCGGGACATATTATATCTGTAAATGACATCATTTTGGTGTTTACTGTACACCCAATGTATTCACTTTTAAGTGGGTTACGGAGTGACACAAAGCAATTTATTGTTATTTGGAGTTTTATTTTATAGAGTTCTCTGATAACTTTACTGTCCGAGTAGTAGGGTTAAATCAATACTAGAGTTAGGGTGGGTTCACATCACCGTTTAGCTTTCCGTTCTTCTGATCCGTCAGAAGAAAAGAAAGAGAGAGAGAGAAAAAAAAGGATCCAGTAAAAAAAGCGGATCCTGTTGCATCAGTTGTCACCCGTTTGAGCCATTTCCGTCTGAGATCCATTTTTTACACAGGAAAAAACTGCATGCAGTACTTCTGTTTCCATCTAAAAAAAAAAGGATTTCAGACGGAAATGGCTCAAACAGATGACAACTGATGCAATAGGATCCATTTTTTTACTGGATCCTGTAAAAAAACGGATCCTATGCAATCCTATGCATAACTGATGCAACAAGACCTGCTTTTTTACAGTATCTGTTATTTTTTTTTCTCTCTCTCTTCTTCTGACGGATCAGAAGAATTGAAAGCTAAACGGTGATGTGAACATAGTTAGGCCTCTTTCACACTATCGTTTTTGCTTTCCGTCCTAGAGTTCCGTCCTCGGGGCTCTTGGACGGAAAGATACTGATCAGGATTATCCCCACGCATCCTGAATGGAGAGAAATCCGTTTAGGATGCATCAGGATGTCTTCAGTTGCGGATTTTCCTCCGGCCAAAAATCCTGAAGGCATGCCGCAAGGACGGATCCGGATTAATGCCCATTGAAAAGCATTAATCCGGATCCGGCTTTAAGCTAAACGTCGTTTCGGCGCATCGCCGGATCCGACGTTTAGCTTTCTGAATGGTAACCATGGCAGCCAGAACGCTACTAAAGTCCTGGCTGCCATGGGTAAAAGTAGTGGGGAGCCAGGGGAAAAGCTACTTACCATCCGTGCGGCTCCCGGGGCGCTTCACAATGACGTCACATCGCCCCTACGTCGCATGGATCACATGATCGCATGGATCACATGATCCATGCGACGTATGGGTGCTGTGACGTCATTGTGGAGCGCCCCGGGAGCCGCACGGACGGGTAAGTAGCTTTTCTCCTGGCTCCCCACTACTTTTCAATGGCAGCCAGGACTTTAGTAGCGTCCTGGCTGCCATGGTAACACTGAAAGCATTTTGAAGACTGATCAGTCTTCAAATGCTTTCAGGTGTGTGGCGTTGTGATGGATCCGGCGGGCATTTCTGGCGACGGAAGTGCACGCCGGATCCTCACAACGTTAGTTTGAAAGAGCCCTTAGGGTGGGTTCGCACTAGCGTTATGGTTTCCGTTATGGCTTTCCGTTATAAGATGGTTATAACAGAAAATAACGGAGTCCATAAGACAGAATGCAAAACGGAAGCCTTTAAGAGGTGTTTTGCTCCGTCCTAATAGGAGTCTATGAGAAAGCATTTGTTTGTTCTCTATCTTCCATAATGGGAACCTGACAGATCCATTATGCTTTCTCATAGACTTCTATTATGACGGAAAGCAAACAGAATGCCTTTAACCCCTCCAGGACAAGAATGCTCATCCTAACTTGTGGCTACTTAATGCACTAGGACGAGCATTCTTGTTAATGTGCTGCCCCACACCTCCTGCCGTGATCAGCTATTTTTTGTTACCTTGCCTCACAAAAAGTCTAATACAGAGCAACCAAAAATCATATGTACCCTAAAATAGTAGCAATAAAACTGCCACCTTTTTTTGGAGTTTCTACTCTAGGGATGCATCAGGGGGGCTTCAAATGGGACATGGTGTTAAAAAAACAATCCAGCAAAATCTGTCTTCAAAAACTGTATGGCATTCCTTTCATTCTGCGCCCTGCCGTGTTTCCGTACAGCAGTTTACGACCACATATAGGGTGTTTATGTAACCTACAGAATCAGGGCAATAAATATTGAGTTATGTCTGGCTGTTAACCCTTGCTTTGTTACTAAAAAAAAATTATTAAAATGGAAAATCTGACAAAAAAGTGAAATTCTGAAATTTCATCTCCATTTTCCAATAACACCTAAAGGGTTAACAAAGCTTGTAAAATCAGTTTTGAATACCTTGAGGGGTGTAGTTTCACTTTTGGGTGGTTTATATTATGTAAGCTCCACAAAGTGACTTCAGACCTGAACTGTTCCTTAAAAAGTGGGTTTTGGAAAATTTCTGAAAAATTTCAAGATTTGCTTCTAAAGTTCTAAGCCTTGTAACCTCCCCAAAAAATAAAGTAGCATTTCCAATATGATCCAAACATGAAGTAGACATATGGGGAATGTAAAGTATTGACTAATTATGGAGTTATCACTATCTATTATAAAAGTAGAGAAATTAAAATTTGCTAATTTTTACAAATTTTTGGTAAAATTGGTATTTTTTTATAAACAAAAATAAAAAATTTTGACTCAGTTTTACTCAGAATCTCAGAATGGCCAATCTCAGAATGGCCTGGATAAGTAAAAGCTTTTTAAAGTTATAACTACATATAGTGACACATGTCAGATTTGCTAAAAATGGCCTGGTCCTTAAGGTGAAAAATGGCTGGGTCCTTAAGGGGTTAAAGGCTTCCGTTTTGCATTCCGTCATAATACAAGTCTATGGGCTCCAGAAAAAATCCGTCCTCCATTTTATGGATTCCGTTATTTTCCGTTATAACCATGTTATAATGGAAAGCCATAACAGAAACCATAACGCTAGTGTAAACCCACCCTTATTTCATTTTTTTTACTATTTTACTATCGCACAATTAAAACGTTCATTTCACCACTGGTGATGAAGTTTTCAAATATTCAATTCGGCTGCTTTGCCGAACTTCCACTAGAAATGTTATTAGTTATGAATTACTTTTTATCGAATTGTATTCCATTGTGTGTAGCAGGCGCAATGACGGAGATCACTGCACCCCCCTTGTCATTTAACCTCTCAGATGCCACGTTTAACACTGATCGTGGCATCTGAGAGTCACATTCAGCTAATCAGGGGGTTAATCACAATAAAATACATACTCATTTCATCCATTTGATCGCAGAGAGGCCGTCGCTAGAAGTTGATTGAAGAAAATGCACCAATTCTGATGACGTCACCATTTCATCACACTGGACGAGCACTGATGAAATCACGCCTACCCAGCTTAATGATGTGGTGACGTTCTTCTTACCGCCATTTCAGGAAAAATTGATTCGTTACCACAAAGCGCCAAGAAATTCGGATTGGGGGCGAATCAAATTTTTCGTGAAATTTGGATTGAATTCCACTTCGTTAATTTTGATTTGCTCAATTCCAGTCACCACATTCAAAAACCCATAAAAGTTTTACTTTTTTGTAGACAGAGCTGTGTGAGGACTTGGTGCACTTTTCAATGATGCCAACATTTTTGATTATTTTATTGCATTTTTCTGGAGTGGGAATGAACAAAAAAAGCATCACTTTTCAAGTCACAGGAAGTATGTACTTTCTATGATGCAGTATTCTAATGCATTGCAGATGTCAGAAGACCGACTACCGTCACAAGCGAGCAGGGATAGTGCAGTCCTCAACTGCCCAGACCCACTATCCCTACCTACTTACTTACATGGTCACCCTAGGCCAGGGGTCAGCAACCTTCGGCACTCCAGCTGTTGTGAAACTACAATAGGAGGGAGTTGTAGTTTCACAACAGCTGGAGTTCAGGAGGTTGCCTATCCCTGCCCTCAGGAGAGGCAGCTCATGCTGGTGTGCCTGCACGCTGGACGCTTGCTGATGCTTAGGAGCACATCCTTATTGGTCCTTGGCTCGGAGGTCAACAAGAGCCGACCCGCATTCCTGGTTCCCCCGTCAAGCGGACATTGCTTCTACACAGAACCATGACAGCAGGAAAAGTTAACAGAGGGGTTTGCTCTGGGTTCTGATATTGATACCACAAATTATCTTTCTATTGATTTTCATAAGGGTTCATGCACAAAAACCGTGTATTTTGTGGTCAGCAATACATGGATCCGCAAAAAATATGGATGATCTCCGTGGGCGTTCAGTATTTTGCAGAATGGAACGGACGGCCCATAATATAACAGTCCTATCCTTGTCCATAATGGGGGCAATAATAGGACATGTTCTATTTTTTTGCAGAATGGACATACAGACATACGGAAACAGAATGCACACAGAGTAACTTTTTTTTTGTGTGGAACCATTGAAATTAATGGTTCTGCATACGGTCCGCAAAAAATGGAACGGACACGGAAAGAAAATATGTTTGTGTGCATGAGCCCTAAAAAGTAATGAACGAAAACATTTTTAGCATGGAAGATATTTAGGACATATTAGAGCTCATATGAATTTCTTAGGGGGGACCTGTTGACAAAGGGTGTCTCATGCTCTGGTGGACCTGTCTCATCCATGTCTTATACGGTCAGTTATTCTCTTTTAATGGTCGGAATGTAAAATCATATTGCGTTGCTGCAGTTTCCCCTTATGACGACAGCTTATCATGAGGTCAATCAGTGTCAATTGGGGAGGTTTGCACATGCATAAGAAAACATATCTATAAAAAAAAAACTGATCTAAATAGTGTATTGGTCTGTGTCAAAACCCTTTAGACCTATACAGTGTCCCACTCGTGATCGTGGGCACAGCAAACTGGTTTTACTATGTTTTATTGTCATATATTATGTCTGAATGTTATACTTCATCTCATGTCATATTCTCCCATGTCACTATGTGATTCTATGTAAGATCCATTCAGGCCAGTTTGATTGCACTACACTAGTCTGACCACTAGATGGGGGCAGTGTGACAGTGTATATATAGCTTAGCTCGGGCCTAGTTAGAGTCAGTTTTCCAGAAGTTTAGTCAGTGTGCAGTCATGTACCTGCTAGATGGAGAGAGGCCTCCTGCTCTCTCCCTGATGGCTCCACGGTCAGGGTTAAAGCCTATAAGATTTAGCCTAGAGGTGAGAAATCTACTTCTATAGCTTGCCCTTCGGGGGTGACCAGTGACAAAGCTGGTAAACAGCAAGTTTCAAGGGGACTAATATATATATTTACAAGTATCCAAGTCAAAGGATAGCACAACGGCCATACTCAAAGGCTTCCCAGGCACGTTTGCAATTAGGTGTAGGACTTAGCTTCCGGCATCCACACTTCCAGTTTAAATCCTGAGGACAATTAGGCCAGCTCTCAGAAAAGCACTGGGAATAGAGGTTAAAGGATTCTCAAAACCATCTTTAATCAAGGTTACAATAAGGCGAGAGTTAATATCAGCCTAAGACTTTTTATACTTCAAAAGCCTAGTCTGAACCAATAGCTTTCATATATATAAAAGACAAAGAGCCTGCTTTCCCTGAGGACTTACATTTTCCCTAACTCTGTATGCATGAGAGACTGTATTTCATATCTGGATGTACTAGAGACTGTTTTATACTTGGATGTAACTGTTAGCAGGAGCAACATTCAGTAAAAGTCATAAGTTGGATTTCGCTGCTGTCTCAGTTTCCAATTATTTAATTACTACTACTATAGATGGTTGTACCACCACAAAAGGTACTGGCGTCACGACAATTAGGGACCTTGCCATAGGCACATTAATACAGACCACCAAGGACACCTTGAACCACCATCTGGCCTATGTCCCTTTATCAGAGCGTGCCCCAGAGAATCGTGCCGTTCTCCTCATCACTTATGTAAGCCTGCCTAGGGCCGACATAACCATGAGTAACCAGAACTGTGTTTTCCCTCATACTACTGTTGCTCACACCGTGACCTCACATACAATTCTCCTGTCGGTCTGGCACACTGCACCTATACATTTCTGTTTTTCACTCTTTACACGTGCAACTAGCCCATTAAGCCCACCTGGGGTATTACTTGTCCTTTAGGAGGTGTCTGCTAAATATATCCTTCTTATAGAGCAAGTAATCGTGACGCCAGCTGTGGTTAAGCAGCGAGGACTTGTGGAAGGTGATGTTGGTACCCAGGGGTAGGATTGCCAGAGGGGTGCAGGGCGACCTACAGTCTCTGTAGATGTTATAAACACTTGTCACGGTGTTCCTACCTGGATACGATTGAATCCTAGACGTGGTGTGGTCCAAAGCAGTGCAAAAAAAGTAGTTGAACTTGGATGAAGGATAGGTAGAATAAATGGAGTCCAGACTTAGTAGTAACGTTGAACACAGCTTTACGTCGCATAAATGGTAATCTAAACAGTTTCCAAACTTTATCTTGGTCATCAGCAGGTATTAGCATTACTCTGTGCAGGCAAACACTTCTGCAACAAATCTCAGCTCTCTCTCTCTCAGCTATGCTTGACTGGGTAAATAGGAAACTCTTCTTCTTCTACGGGAACTTAACTGTCTGTAGTCTGTTTCTTACTTTAATCCTGGGAACTTCTTGTCCTGGCTTCAGAGTACCTCAAGCTTTGGCTCAGCTTGAGTGTTGCACAGCCTCCAGTGATAAGGCTGGCATAGGCGTAACAGAACCTGTCCAGGGAGGACCAGGCCTGCAGCTTTCCTCTAGCAGGGGTTTTCTTAGCCACACACACAACCTCTCCCCAGGAGACCTTAACTAACTAAACTCCTCCCTCTCTAGAGAGGGCTGGAAGGAACTAGAAGGTTCCTTTCCGGAGAAACTATCTCTGCTCGGGCTTGCTGCCACCTGCTGGTAACCAGGCACATTACATATAAAACATTATATTTGCAAAGAAATGCATATACACATTGCAGGAAATGACATTAAATATGAGAGATGACACAGGATCACACATTACAGATAGTGGGGGTACAAAAGGAGGTGGCAATGGCACTTCGGGTCATTACACAAGCAACTTTCACCATTTCTGTGAGGCATTAAGTGACCAGAGCTGTAATAAAATGTATATAATAATAGTCTGTGGTGACCAATATACAGTATCATGATAACTTTTATTAGGAAGCCTTCAATCAATACCATTAAATCATCATCTGTCTTTTCTAGTAATATATAAGCCAATATTTAAGACCATGGTAATTTCTTGCACAAGTCAATTTGTTAAGTGCTTATCAGTATATTTTTATTACATGACCATTCATCATACTTATTAGTTAGCAGGTCAATTAAAAAATCAAGACATGCTCTAACCTCCTAGTTTACTCTTTCTTACAATTCAGTCCACGAGAGATTCAGTGCACACGACCATATGTATTTTGCAGTCCGCAAAGCATGGATCAGCAAAAAATATGGATGACATCCGTGCGCATTCCGTATTTTGCGGAATAAAGCAGCTGGCCCCTAATAGAACAGTCCTATCCTTCCCCATAATGCGGACAATAATAGGACATGTTCTATTTTTTTTTACTTCCGTTTTTTTTTGCCGAACCCATTGAAATGAAAGGTTCTGCATATGTTCCCCAAAAAAAAAAAAAAAAAACGGAGCGGACACGGAAAGAAAGTACGTTCATGTGCATGAGGCCCAAGGATTAGTGGGAATGTTTCTTTACTTAGCTTTCATCTATGGAAATAGGATATGTGAGTATATTCATTGCACTTGGTATGACTTATTCTACACCATGATCTGGACACTGGTAAATCACTGTGTCATGGTATCAATAAATGATCTAATTAGATGCAGACAGGGTGATAAGATGGGAAAGCGTCACGGATAAGTGGGTGCCACTATTCCACTGACTGGCTATACTCTGGAGGGACATTTCTAAGCAACTACCTGGTTTTCACTAGAGCCTCTGATGATGAGGATAGACTTGAGCCGTTAGGGAAGTTGCCAGGGGCTACTGCAGAGCAATCCCCGAGTCACTGGCAGCTTGTCCGGGCGGACCAGGAAGTACCTGAGTACTAGCGTGGTGGGCA
Source organism: Bufotes viridis (assembly GCA_033119425.1). NCBI lineage: Eukaryota > Metazoa > Chordata > Amphibia > Anura > Bufonidae > Bufotes > Bufotes viridis. Next base: position 53,986,418 of record CM065593.1, read on the forward strand.
GAGACGTTAACAAAAGCAATGGTGCAGGACCGAATGATGAGGCAGAGACGTGGTCAGACAGGCAATAGGTCAGGGAGAGCGACACAGGTACAGGTCAGGCAATCCGGATTGGCAATAGGAGAGTCAAAGCAAGCAGGCAGGCATCAGACGATAAGGAACGAGTCCAGTAACGAAGTATAGATCAGGAGCACGCGTGAGTATCAGGAACCATAAAACAAGGACCTTGAGGCATCTGGGAAGGGGGCTGAGTCACTTAAGTATATTCAGGTGAGCCAGAGTTGGTCAGTGAAGTCACCTGACCCAACCCACACAGCCCAGGTAATGATGCTCTCCGTCCCTTAGAGCAGTGTAACACAAAACCAGCCGAAATGATGCTGTGTTCAGGGCTGAGTGGAAGCTGTGGAGCAGAATCCTCAGAAGCAATAAGACCTACACAAACAGAACCCAAGGCCACAGCAGTGAAATGGGAAGCACGGGCCACAGGTCACCGCTGAACAGGGTGCCCGGGACTGTGGCGATAAGCAGGGGAACAACGGCGTACCACAGCCGCTGTTACAGAAAGTATTTATCTTTTCACTTCTTCTCTGGAAAAAAAAGAGACAAAGAGAGGGCACGTATGTTTTGTGATTGATGGGAGGGAGAAAGGGATAACAAGCAAAGAAGTCCATATTACTTCTCCCCCTGGGGTTATGTGCAATAGTTTTATAGGGACAGCAAGATCTATATCTTTCTCCTCTCTCTGCAGCCTGTAGGTAGGTTATACAGTGGGACTGTTGAAGAGGGCTGCTTTACTGTGCTCTATCTCAGGCTGTATAGAATTTAGACATATTAAGTCTTGTTTTAAATCTGAAAATCCAAGCTTTAAAACAAGACTGGTATCGCTGTGCTAGCCACTAGTGATGAGCGAAGTGAGCTTTGGATTTTACATCCAAAGTCTCTTGACTAGTTCGTAACTTCGGATTAATTCTGTACAGGGATCTGTCTCTGTACAGTATTAGGATATATAGGCTTCGATGAGCTGAAGTTAGTTATTCACGAAGTCACTCGTAACTTCGTTGAATAACTTTGGTAGTTGATTTTTAAAGTGGAAACCCACTCTAAAACTTGAAACCAAATTTGGGTAAGGTACCAGTAGGTAACTTCATCTCATGGGAGACCATACATTCTAATACTGTACGGAGTCGGATCTCCATACTGTATTAGTCCGAAGTTATGAACGAGGTGACTTCTGATGTAGTATCCGAAGCTTGCTTCACTCATGACTACTAGCCGCTATACACCAAAAAATAGAACCATTAGAAAACAGTTCAGGAATAAGATCTGCGCATATTACTTGCAGATCTCACTGGGGAACTGATTTCCAAAGGCTCTCGCTCTGGCTGTACAGTAGCTGTCTGTTCTTAAGCTTAGTTTGTTAGCATTAAAACAAAATTTTATATCGCCAACTGCCATACATATATTATATATATTTCATGTAGCTCATATATCTAGCTGCTATACAGAGATAGAGCAGATTGAACTCGGCCCTATAGCAGCTTCTATGGCTGTTACAGTGGTACTGCCGCCCCTGCTAAGAGAACTAAAGGCATTCTTCATGTTAAATACATGTAGATAGAGCTTTCTTAATAAACAAAAGAACAAGGCATTGAGTGTATATACCATAGATCCCACAATGAATCCATTGTAAACTTCAGCAACATTGGCACTCAGATATAGTGATGTCGCGAACATAAAATTTTCAGTTCGCGAACAGCGAACGCGAACTTCCGCAAATGTTCGCGAACGGGCGAACCGGGCGAACCGCCATAGACTTCAATTGGCAGGCGAATTTTAAAACCCACAGGGACTCTTTCTGGCCACAATAGTGATGAGAAAGTTGTTTCAAGGGGTCTAACACCTGGACTGTGGCATGCCGGAGGGGGATCTATGGCAAAACTCCCATGGAAAATTACGTAGTGGACGCAGAGTCGGGTTTTAATCCATAAAGGGCATAAATCAACTAACATTCCTAAATTGTTTGGAATAACGCGCTTTAAAACATCCAGTGTGTGTATACGATCAGGTATGATTTTGTATCGATCAGGTAGTGTAAGGGTTACGCCCGCTTCACTGACATTGACAGACCAAACTCCCCTTTTAATGCACCGCAAACAGTTCATTTGCACAACCGCAAACTCCCCATTTGCACAAGGTTGGATACCAAGCTAGCCACGTCCCGGTGATGTCATTGAAGGTTTCTTTCTCCACCCAGCCACGTACAACACCAAGGGTCCCCGAAAGGTGAATTGAATTGATTTTTCAAACGGGGAGATGGTTAAAAAAAACGCTGGCTCCCTCCCCTTTGTTTTTATCCACGGTGACTGCGTCTGCGCCGTGCAATTTACTGTCACACCCGATATGAGTGGTATTTTCTGTAGTACTATTCTCATCAGTTTAATCCCTCTAACGTCCCCAATCTGGGGGCCATTTATTAAATAGATTTTTCGAACGGGAGATGGTTAAAAACGCTGGCTCCCTCCACTCTGTTTTAATCCACGGTCACTGCGTCTGCGCCGTGCAATTTACTGTCACACCCGATATGAGTTGTATTTTCTGTAGTACTATTCTCATCAGTTTAATCCCTCTAACGTCCCCAATCTGGGGGCCATTTATTGAATAGATTTTTCGAACGGGAGATGGTTAAAAAAACGCTGGCTCCCTCCACTCTGTTTTAAACCACGGTGACTGCGTCTGCGCCGTGCAATTTACTGTCACACCCCATATGAGAGGTATTTTCTGTAGTACTATTCTCAACAGTTTAATCCCTGTTACATCCCATATCAGGGATTGCCTTTTGTGAAAAAAATTTAGGCCTGGTACCTTCGACTGCCTTCACAATGACAGACCAAACTCTCATACACCAAACTGAATTGATTTCAGGAACCGGGAGATGGAAAAAGCAGCTTGGTCGGTCCTCATACTCCCAAATTGGGGCACTGCGCGTGCACAGAGCAATGTGCTGTGACACCCTATATGAGTGGTGTCTTAACTAGTACTATTCCTATCAGCGGCGGGCGGGTGCGTGGTAACTTGAGAGCAGGTGACCAAAGCTGAGCTGGAGGAAGATGGTGCGTCAAGGTTCTTAGCGGAAGCTGTTGAAGATTGGGTGTCCTGTCTAAGCCAGTCAACTACGTCCTCAGAATTTTTCGGGTTCAGGGTACATGGCCTCTGAACACTAGGCATTATTCCAGGGACAGTGGAAATCACAGCACCACGACCACGACGGCCCCTGCGGAGTGGCCTGCCTCTGCCTGTCATTTTTTTTTCGATAAGTGGTACTGTGCCACCCTGTATCAGTGGTGGGCACTGGCAGTGGGCACACTACAGTCTGTGGAAGCCGGCCTGACACACACTGGCAGCAGGCAAGCAACTGAAATTAGACTAATGTGTAAAAATTAAATGCCTTATTTATCGGCAAGCTACTGTGCCACCCGGTATCAGTGGTTGGCACTGGCAGTGGGCACACTACAGTCAGTGGAAGTGGGCCTGACACGCACTGGCAGCAGGCAAGCAACTGAAATTAGACTAATGTGTAAAAATTAAATGCCTTTTTTTGATGCAAAGTCCTGTGCCAGCCGGTATGAGTAGTGGGCACTGGCAGTGGGCACACTACAGTCACTGGAAGTCAGCCTGACACACACTGGCAGGCAACTAACCTTAGATTAAAGTGTAAAAATTAAATGCCTTTTTTGATGCAAAGTCCTGTGCCACACGGGATGACAGGGGTGGGCACTGGCAGTGGGCACACTACAGTCAGTGGAAGTCAGCCTGACACACACTGGCAGGCAACTAACCTTAGATTAAAGTGTAAAATGAAATGCCTTTTTTGATGCAAAGTCCTGTGCCACACGGGATGACAGGGGTGGGCACTGGCAGTGGGCACACTACAGTCAGTTGAAGTCGGCCTGACACACACTAGCAGCAGGCAAGCAGCTGAAATTACACTAAAGTGTAAAAATTAAATGCCTTTTTGATGCAAAGTCCTCTGCCAGCCGGTATGAGTGGTAGGCACTGGCAGTGGGCACACTACAGTCACTGGAAGTCAGCCTGACACACACTGGCAGGCAACTAAACTTAGATTAAAGTGTAAAAATTAAATGCCTTTTTTTGATGCAAAGTCCTGTGCCACACGGGATGACAGGGGTGGGCACTGGCAGTGGGCACACTACAGTCTGTGGGCCTGCAGCTCCTCACACACAGGCAGGCAATGCAACTGCAATATGCATATAAAGGAAAAAAAGCAGACTAATGTTGCAGCCCTAAAAGGGCTTTTGGGGTGCTGTCAGGACGCTGTCCTTACAGCAGAGATCAGATGAGTCTTTCAGGACTGGAGTGGACACTGAATACACTAGCCTAGCTATCGATTTCCCTATTAAATCAGCAGCAATTACACTCTCCCTCCTCTCACTAAGACTGCAAATTCCAAATGAATCTAAAATGGATGCTGTTCAGGAGATGGGAGGGTCTGGGAGGGAGGGTATGCTGCTGATTGGCTGGAATGTGTCTGCCGACTGTGAGGTACAGGGTCAAAGTTTGCTCAATGATGATGTATAGGGGGCGGACCGAACATCGCATATGTTCGCCCGGCAGAGGCGAACGCGAACAAGCTATGTTCGCCGGGAACTGTTCGCCGGCGAATAGTTCGGGCCATCTCTACTCAGATATGGGAGCCAGGATCATTTTACACAAGCGCAAACAAACCTGATGGTATTGACGGTATTCCACAGGTAAGGTCAAACACAGCAGATTTTTTTTTATTGAAGCTGACATTTTTAAGACATAAATTCAAGAACAGGCATACATCTATTAAGATCTCAAGATAGTTGGCTTGCAGTATTGTTGTATAGTACAATGACAGGAACATTAGATACTGAAACATTAGCAAATGGGAGAACAAAATTACTGTGTTATACAAGTATTGAGTTTTAGGTAAAGAGCAGGCATAGCAAATGAGTTTTATCCATGAGAGTAGTTTATATATGGATACAATGGATTCCTTTACTTATCTCTAGCTCTTAATGGGGCACTTCCATCAACATTTTTTATCACACTTTAAGAATAGTTATGATATTTTTATAAACAAAAAAATGGGTGGATGTTGGAAATCTAGATATAATTGTTTAAAATGATTCCATGTATTCTAACTTTCTCTTTGTTTGGACTTTTAGCACGGCAGACAATCTCGTTTAACTCTTTTAGTCAGGCCATTATTCAGGCCATAGAGGGGTTGGTAGACTCAATTTAAACATTACACATTACAATAATCTATGCAATGCTCTTCTGAGGGCATATTTATCTAGGCCTGTCAGGAGAACAATAGAGCTGCCATACTGTCAACCCAATTCTATCCAGACCATTATAATGAGCATTTCTTTGCAGATAACATCTTCCCTTCATAGCAGCCATAAACTGGCAATGTATTATCTATCTCTTTAGGAGGTTGAATCATGTTTGCTGACTGCTATAGGTGGACATTATTTAGTATTTAATCTCCAATAGCATAGAATTGCCAAAGAGAGAAACAAACAATATAAAAAAATGTTTTCTATGTACAGTACGTTGAGTCAAAAAAAAAAAAACATCCTTCTATGGAAATGTAAGTTTAAGGTGACCATACATATTAGTCTAGAGTTCATAAAAATGGCTGATTTCACTCAAAGTGATCATTTATCAGCTGAAATTTATGGGGTTGTCACATCTTGGACATTGGGGACATATCGCTAGAATATGCACCCAATGTCTGATAGGTGCAGGTCCTCAGAATGGAGCACGCAAAGTGAAATTGCGTATGCACGGCCACCCTCCATTCATTTCTATGGGAGTCCCCCATAGAAGTGAATGGTGCGGTGGCCGCTCTTGCACGGTGCTTCCCATTCATTTCAATGGAACTTCTGAAAAGAGCCGAGCGAGCCACTTAGCTATTTTTGGCACTCCCAGAGAAATTATTGGAGGGTGATAGCACAGGTGCAGTGTGCCCTCCGTTACTTTGTGGGCTCCGTTCTAAGTATAGCTTTGGGTCCCAGAGGTGGGATTCGCCCCTATCACACATTAGGGGCAAATCCTAGCGATATCACCTCAATGTCCAAGATGAGACAACCCCTTTAAGGACAAGTGATCCATTTGCAGCAAGCTCCAAGCTGTATTACATTACTCTAGAGCAGTGATGGTGAACCTTTTACAGACCGAGTGCCCAAACTGCAACCAAAAACCCACTTATTTATCAAAGTGCCAACACGGCAATTTAATCTGAATACTACAGTCCAATATAGTCTATCTTCTATGTACTTTATCATTTAGCTATAATATCCTGCCTACATTCAGTGCGCTGCCTGTGCTGTTGATAATGCGTCCTGCACTGATGAATGGCAGGAAAAGTCTAAGGAGTATTGGTGCACCATGGACGTTTCCCAGGGTGCGGGTGCCCACAGATAGGGCTCTGAGTGGCGCCTCTGGAACCCGTGCCATAGGTTCGCCATCACTGCTCTAGAGTACCTGGTATAAAGAATGCACTCCCTTGAATGGAGATACTGCAAGCTGTATACAGACACTGTACCTGCTGGGATCAGCAGGGATCCTAATCTTAGTACTCCCAGTGATCAGCTCCACACTGTGTGCCAGAACCAGGGTCTGCTGGATAGGGGATAATTGATTGGTGAGGGTCTGTTTTAGTGTGTCAGTAAGTGCAGTATACCAGTCACTGTTGGTGGCAATATTATCATTAGTGTGTCAGTAAGTGCAAAATGCTAGTACAGTACGTGTTTGTCAGTAAGTGCAGATTGTCAGTGTTTGTGTCAGGAAAGGATGTCTCGCAGTCTTACCTTGAAGGGGTTGGCCCATTCCACACATTGTTGGCATATTGCTAGGATATGCCACCAATGTCAGACAGATGAGACCTGCATCTATCGCTAGAATGGAAACCCCAAAGCGAACGAGGGCACAATGAGCAAGCGTGGCCACCCCTATTCACTTCTATGGGAATGCAGAAAATTGCAGAGCACTAGCTTGGCTATTTCCAGAATTCTCATAGAGTTAAATGGAGAATCAGCCATGCTCGCGCGGTGCGCTCTCTATTCACTTTTATGGGAGTTCCGGAAATTCATCTCTTTTCAGATCTCCTACAGACAGTGTACCGCACATGCGCAAGTGCTCTCATTTTAGCTTTAGGGGGCACATTCTAGAGATATCTTAGCAATATACCACAAATGTGTGAGATAAGCCAACCCTTTTGCTTTTCTTAAAACTAGGGGTGTTGATTGGAGACGCCTGCTTTGCTGGTAACTCCAAGGAGAAGAAGCAGGCAGAAAGGGGATTCATAGTTAAAGGTTTACTAGAGCCATCTTGTAGTCACATGATGTGCCGCAGGGGGGCCTAATGTAGTTGCTGTGTTTGCCCTATGGTTAAAAGGGTTGCTCAGAATTGGAAGAACATGGCTGCTTTCTTACAAAAACAGCACCACCCCGTCCATAGATTGTGTGTGGCATTGCAGCTTGGCTTCGTTGGAGTTAATGGGGCAGAGCTGCAATACCGCATACAACCTGTGAGCAATGATGGTACTGTTTTTGGAAGAAAGCAGGCACATTTTTGTAATCCTGGCCACTGTCCAAACTAGCACAGCTACATGCATTGTGTAGTGGCCGAGAAATGTATTGCAAGCTCAATTCCATCAGGTTTTCAGTACTACACAGTGTAAAAACTATAATGTCATTGCTTCTTCTATCGGCTGATCGTGGGAGTGTTGAGAGTCAGACCCCCCCGATCTGATATTCATGACCTATCCTATGTCTGTGAATACCCCTTTAAAGTTAATTTGTACATAGTTGCACATTATATGTAAATCTGCTTAAACAGTCATTTTATATCATCAGTAATAAGTATTTTAGAAAATAACTTCGACAAGAACAAAAAAAAGTACATTTACTTTTATATGCAATCATTTCTTCTACTGTGCGTTAAGATTCCTCATATGAACTGTCTGTAAATAAAACCTTGTAATGACAGTAAATCCATACAATATTCCTGGCCTGAACCGTGATGTCAGACAAAATGAATGGAGTTGATAATTTGTGTTCAACAGTTTCCATAGATCATTGTAACTAGATCAAATAGAAAAAATCACACAGTGAAAGCTCCAGTTGAAACCATGTTATTGACAGCTATGTTTAATGGCAGTAGGTTTATCCTGGTTAATGGATGAGGGGAAATTGTGAAGTGATATTATCAATGTTACTCCATTTAAAACTGGGAAGAAAGAGATGTTAATGAGCTCTTAACAAGCTCTTCCTCTAATGCAGTGCTTCTCAATTATTTTCTGTCATGCCCCCCCCCCCCTAAGAAGAAGAAAACATTTTGCGCCCCCCGCACGACTGTAAATAGTATCATTTGTCTATAAAATTTTTATAAGTACACCAATCTCCCCACAGGTGAGGGCCATTAACCCCCCCCCCCCAAATCATGTGCAGGCTCCATTAACCACCCCCCAAATCATGTGCAGGCTCCATTAACCCTCCTCCCCCAAATCATGTGCAGGCTCCATTAACCCCCCAAATCATGTGCAGACTCCATTAACTCCCCCAAATCATGTGCAGGCTCCATTAACCCCCCAAATCATGTTCAGGCTACATTAACCCCTCCCCCAAATCATGTGCAGGGTCCAGGCTTCCCCCTCCCCCAAATCATGTGCAGGCTCTCTCCCCCCAAATTATGTGCAGGCTCTCCCCCAATTGAGTCCAGAGTCCAGGGTCCAACCACCCACCCACCCAATACTTACCTCCCTGGAAGCGCTGGATGCAGGCCTCTTCCGGCCTGTGTCCCGCTCGGTACTCTGCTCAGGCGGCGTGATGACGTCATCGCGCCGCCTGAACCGCTCTGATAGGCTGCCGGCACAAGGCCCGCAGCCTATCAGAGAAGCAGGGGAGGGAGACGCCTCTCCCTCCCCTGCCACACAGCACAGCGATCTGTATCCCTGTCCAGAGGATGGCGATACAGATCACTATGGAGATGAACGCTTCCACAGTGGAAGCGTTCATCTCCTGTCACCTGGAGCCCCCCTTTATGGAGCCTCGCGCCCCCCCAGGGGGGCGCGCCCCACCATTTGAGAAACGCTGCTCTAATGCCACCAGATGTAAGGCAGCTATCCTATAAGTCAATGTTCGACCCTTTAAATGGCCTTGAGACATGACTTGGATATTAAATAAGCCAACACCTCATCTGCAGACAGCTGTTTCGGGGTGATTGCCCCTCATCAGTGCAGAGCAGAAAGTACTGGCTTAACTGGGTGAGAGGCCAAGTCAGGATTTGGGGGGTACTATCTCTCCTTGGGGATAGAGCGCCTTAATCGGCATGGGGAGACTTATAGGCCATACATGCTGTGAATCAAACTTAAGCAATGAACGGTGCCCCACCCCTTTAAAGGGAACCTGTCACCATGTTTTCACATGAAAAACTGAATGTACCTTCAAGTTTGTCTACCTTGATAGTTACCAGCGATCCATTCATAACCTTCTCAGGACTAACATGTCCTATTATATCACCCTCTAAAGCTTTCCCGCCGTTATGTTCATTTGCATAAATAATTCCTTCCCCTCACACCATCAGAGCCTATTTCCCTCCCCCTAGACTTTGATTGACAGCAAATCTGCTAGATTTTATCTATAGGGGCGTTTCTTAGGTGGAGCTGAGGAGTTGGAATCAGAGAAAATATGACTCTTCTCTGGTCACACAAGTAAGATGTGACTCTTTTATGTTAATTTGGATAAAAGGTGGAAAGTACAAAATGCATCATACTTATTTAATTTGGCTGCAGATGAAATTAAAAGTGTAATTTATATGTTTAGGGCAACACAATAAACATTTAGAAATGTTCAGTGAGGGCAGCATAGTAGAGGTGACAGGTTGCCTTTAAATAGTTGGAATTTTCAATGAATACCACCAAAAATATGTCATTGTTTTTTCCCTCCTGTTCATAACATGGAATTTCTAGCAGTGTTTTAGCGCTGCCATGTAGTTCTGGAGGAACAATGATGACGTTCGTGAAAATGACTATACTATTTTTAGGGTGAGATTTCTTGTGGGAGGAAAACATGACCAGAAACTTTTCTCATATGTTCTCAAGTAACTGTGTCATCTTGTCCATATGCAGGGATATGCATTTCAGAAATCAGATTAACTCATTTTCAGACATAGTTTATAGTTGGGTTACCAAGGACTTGACTACTACTACTTGATTATTTTTAATTGAGTTTTATCCTTACAATGACATTAATAGCAATCAGCATTTTAATAATTTCTGCAACTAGCTAATATTGTTAAAACAAAAAACTTTATTGAAGTATAAATCATTAAAAATGGGAGGAGGAAATGTTTTACACCGTGTCAAAAGACCATGTGCCAATGCCAATCGCCTGCCCAAATAGTTATCCCTCAGATATACAGACCCCCAGGGAGTATGGGTCTAACATGGGATAACCCTTTGTTATAGGAAACAAACTGAGCAGTCCGGATGCACATGTAACACTAACAAGGATTGTCGCCAATTTTATCTGCCATAAACCATGTTTGCCCCAGTCCTTGACATTTACAGATTTTTATCAGGAATACCAGTTAATACAATCAGGCTACGCTTCTCTACTCCTCTGTGTGCCCGATCCTACGCTCTCCACTCTTGCTATATCAATAACTGCTGTGGTAGCGCTCCCTCTCACTGGTTCCCATACGCAAAACAATGTAACAAGTGCCCTGTACTACTTATTCATTCTACATCAAGCTATATCACTGCTCTCTATCGTGGTTCAACGCATTTCTGGATCGCTAGATTCTTCATCAGGAGCCTTTGGCACCCTTTTCTAGCTGATGTAAGATATAAGGCACAAGGGACCAACCGCTATGACCTGTGGCTATAGCGTCCCAGTAAGGGATCATAGTGGTACAGGCCAGGATGGGCGGTATCAGCGCGAGTAGAACTGGGATGGGAATAAGAATAAATAAATTCCCTATCATGCCAGGGTACTGTATCATCCAGCGATGGAATTAAAGATAGGGTGGTGTAGTCACTGTACCCCACTCATGATGTCACTAAGTATGGCGAGTTCATTTTAGGACGTTTTGGTCTGATATACCTTTGTCTGCTATCCCACTACCTGTGTTCGATGATCCGACTAAACGTCCCTTTTTATTTTGGAGACTAAATTCTCCTTCTTGGCCGGTGAATAGAGATGACAGCTATCCGTTCCACCCGAGGAATGGCTACGGAATTGGCACTCTCCTTTTCTTCGGTGTGGTTGTGGCTGCATGATTGTGGGCTGTACCAGGGGTGGAGTTACCTGTTTAAATACTTGGACGTTCGGCGGCCACAATATGGCTGTACTAGTGCCGGAGGAGCTGCCACACAAAGAGGTGGCAAGCGCGCACTCTGTGTATATGTTTGTATGTGGTTAGCGTCTTACATCGGCTACAAAAGGATGTGCAAAGGCTCCTGATGAAGAATCTAGCGATCCAGAAATGCGTTGAGCCACGATAGAGAGCCGTGATATAGCTTGATGTAGAATGAATAAGTAGTACAGGGCACTTGTTACATTGTTTTGTATATGGGAACCAGTAAGAGGGAGCGCTACCACAGCAGTTATTGATATAGCAAGAGTGGAGAGCATAGGATCGGACACACGGAGGAGTATAGCAGTGTAGCCTGATTGTATCAACTGGTATTCCTTACAAAAATTAGGGTTATCCCATGTTAGCCCCATGCTCCCTGATGGTCTGTATATCTGAGGGATAACTGTTTGGGCAGGCGAATGGCACATGGTCTTTTAACACGGAGTTAAACATTTCCTCCTCCCATTTTTATTGATTTATACTTTAATAACGTTTTTTAGTTTTAGTGTCCATTATCTCGTAAGCCTCATAGAATCAGTGACGCAAACGCTACTTTTTCAGCTGTGAATTTTTTTATCTAATATTTTTCTATAAATAGTAAAGTCCACTGACAAAATTGTGACATACAACATGCCATTTGATATGATGGCAGCCATTTACTTGTTTGATGTCTCCTTTTGCTCCAAATGATGTTCTCCTGCCTGTATCTGCCATTTAAATAATACTATTTCCTGCCTGGTGACCACAAGAGCTAGTTTCTAACCAGAACAAATTGTAGTGGTCACAAACAATGATTCGCATAGGACTCTGGCCGAAAAAAGTAGGATCCGGTGGAGAACCAGCCACTACTCTCCAAATATGCCAGGATTCGGCCGGACTAAAAACGTAGCTGGGCATGCATTCACATCCGGCTATGCTGGATCCAGAGAGCTATGGTAGGCTGTCCTCTGCCAAAACAGCCTGCCAGAGAGCTCTTAACGCAGATGTGAAAAAGGCCCAATAATTTTATCAAATTAGTGAAAATAGCACAGGTTGGTTCAATATGGAGCAAAATAATTTAGCAGATCTTTAGTGAAGGGATACTGTTACCTTTTAAGGAGCTGGAAAAAAAATATTTAAAGTGTAACTGTTATTTTAGGTAATTTTACAGAATAAGTTGCTATGTGGTTATATATGAGGAATAACCCCATTTTCTAGCAGTTTTCCTTATGCTTTAATTCTCTTTATTTTTCAGAGCTACTAAATTGAGACTGGTTGGAATAATGTTTGCCATATGGATAAAGCACATGGATAAAGAGAGTCTCCTGCAGGAGCAGTAATGGAGAACATTATTCATCAGAGCTGAACAGTTGAGATGTAAATCCAGCAGTTTTCTAAGGAATGTATTACAACAGATTGTATGACCAATATCTTTCCAATCAGACCAATATTTGGTGTGTATAACAAAAGATCTGTGTGTGTAAACGGCCATCTAACCAATGACTGGCCAGAAAAATCTGTCAGATAATCTGTTGGTGTAATACATCCCTAAGACTGTAAATCTTGTACAAACCAGCAGTCTCTCTGTCTTCTGCCTCTGCCTGTCTAAAAATCAACATGCTCCTGGTTAGCCAGAATCCTACTCCACACTGATGAGGGGCAACACCCCAAAACAGCTGTTTGTGGATTGATAACTAGCTTAGGTCTTCCCCTGTCACATTCTTAAGGCTTGTAAAAAAAAGCTGGATCTTGACATAGGGGCCATTTAATATGGTGGATCTGGTGTTCTCTATAATTAGGACATACCTTTGCTTGGTTTTCCTTCCCTGGAGGGATATCTGGCTTTCACTGTGTTGAAGACCCATAACTGGGGCTCCACAGTTATTTTGCATGTTACCGTTTCCCAGGGAGCTTTGCACTTTTGATTGCTGTGATAAGGCTTCACTGTGTTTTTGTAGTTGGTCTCCCTAAGATTAGCTATTGTTTTGTTTGAGTAGTCTCCAAGGCATTGCTCCTGGTTAGCCAGAATCCTACTCCACACTCGTGAGGGGCAACACCCCAAAACAGCTGTCTGTCCATGGATAACTGGATTAGGTCTTAACCTGTCACATCCTTAGGGCTTGTTAAAAAAAAAAGCTCCCTGTTTCCCAGGGAGCTTTGCACTTTGGATTGCTATGTCAAGACTCCTAAATGAGGCTCCAGTGTTTTTTGTAGCTGGTCTCCCTAAGATCAGCTATTGTTTCTTTTGAGTAGTCTCTAAGGCATTGCTCCCGATTAGCTAATAGCCAGAATCCTACTCCACACTCAAGAGGTGGCAACACCCAGAAACAGCTGTTTGTGGATGGATAACTGGCTTAGGACTTCCCCTATCGTATCCTTAAAGCTTGTAAAAAAAAAAAAATCTTGACATAGAGGCCAGTTAATATGGTGGATATAGTGATCTCTATAATGGGGATACCCCTTTGCTTTGTTTTCCTTCCCTGGAGGGATATCTGGCTTTCACTGTTTTGAAGGCCCATAACTGGGGCTCCACGGTTATTTTGCATGTCTGAACATCATAAGACCAGTACACATAATTAAACAAATAAATAAGATGATGGACTCCCATATTGAATAGAAATTGACCACAATATTTATTTCTGATAATATCTAAATAAAACCATTATAGTGAATGTTATAATAAGTATATGTTAAAAACTTCACTACATTAACTAATCAGCTTGTTTTACACTCAAGAACTAAATCCTCCCAGCATTAGCTAGGAGTGTACACCCCAACTGTGAAGGATGAGAATCCATTTTGTATAAGTATTTCCTCCATCATGTACAAAGCCAAAGTAGCCACTCTCATATCAGAGTTTGACATGCAAGAGAGTTATGTTAATTCTGTGTTTCGGGATGCGCTGCTAAAGAAGATAAGATGCTGTAGAAGGCTTTAGCCATTAAAAGATTCTGTTAGTATGGTCCGGAAGTATTGCCTTATATGAATAACTAATCAAATCACTAGTTTCGATTTCCACCCCCTTGGCGGGGTGCCTGATTTGTCTATGTTTATCTGTAGTGTTATAAAGTTGTATACTTGTGTGTAATAAAGTAGAGAAATAACATTATTCAGCTGAGTGTCTGTGTCAGCTGTCTGAGCGCTCTTACATCCACATCAATTGGGACCCTGACAATCATAGAAGTAGGGGGTTTAGCCCCAACAAAACTTGGCGCCCAACGTAGGGCTCGACTAAAGGACACTTCATTGATCTCCCATCAACTTGGATAGTCCGGACCGGGACGGACAGATATAAAAGACAGTGCTGAAAGGTAAGAGACTTTATCTTACATTATATCAGTGCCTCCCTGACCGGTTGTCTGGTTCGAGGGACTGTTGAAGGAACCTACGTATAAAGTCCTTTTACAGTCGAGTCAATATGGATAAAGAACTTTAAAAGTTGAAAATACCTATGATTGTTGGGTTTAGTTAAAGATCATGAGTGATTTTGACGTTTTTGGTCTGGCTTTAGGAGTGACGGTATACGTTTTGTTTGTTCTTTACTGAGTTTGAAAAATTGCAGAACATTATAGAAAGGGAAATCAAAGTCCTTGGACTCCGATGTCCAGTTTGTAGACATTTAATTTGTATAATAAATCTCAGAAACAGATTAGAGTAGGTGAATATAGTGAGGAAACTCTGAGAAAACGTGTTTGGAGCCACTTTTTCTTCCTATATTGTTGCATCTGGGACTAACCCAAGGCTTCAAACCACAGGGAATACAAAGACCAGGGAGGTGGGCTGAATGAGTATTTGTGAAAATGAAAAAATAGATGTCTGAATTTTGTTACTTTCTATAGCTGTTATGGTACATTTGAAGAGCAATGGGGAATAATTTTAGTATAAACGAAGGTTATAAGACACCTAAAACATTGGTGAAGGATGGAGAGAGAGAACCTGATTCAGCTGTGTGTCTGTGCCAGCAATCATAGAAGTAGGGGTGTTTGTCTCAACACCAACAAATAAACATCACAACTGTGTTTCCCTAACTTTTTTAATACAAAGGAGCGTAGAGTGGTGGTCATGAAGAATCTTCACAGACTGGCCTAAAAAACACACACGAACAGGACATATATAGGGAGTTGTTCCTTGCCACTGTCACCAATATACCAATAAAAAAGAACTCTTCCCTCTGCTATCATTTGACCAGTGAAATGCCATCAAATGCCTTCATAGCAATGGGCTGTCAGACTTCAGAATCTATTTATACTGGTACCAGGACCAACTAGAACATACAAAGTGGGAGAAAAAGAAGAGGGAAGAGAGAACAGCAAAGCTAAAACCTAAGGTCCATATAGGTCCAATTATTACATTTATGTGGGACTGTGGCACCATGTGTCTCCCAGCCTAGCCCATAGTCTTACCAGTGTGATAAGAATTTAGCTATAATGAGTGTTTATGAGCTGTCTGGAGTTAATAGAGAGGGGCTATACATTGAGCCGTCACATCAGCAACCTGATGGTTCAATGTGAAACTGAAGATACTCTGCAGATAGACTGAAGCTTAACCTTGTAGGACAAAAACTGTTGACAATTTTTAATAAAGTCCAATTGAAAAAAAATGATTTTTATCCCAAAATGAGTAAAATGCAGTCATAAAAATGATTGTCCATAAAGGTGTTCATAGTCTTTAACTGTGTGAACTGTTTAACACAAAGGAGGACAACATACTAATAAAATGCCTCTAGACAGGTATAAGACCCAGCAGAGAAGTGGCATCAATAGACATACAAATATGCACTAGGGCAGGAAAAAAACATGATACCATAACATAATGTATGAATCATACATCAAAAAATTCCAGGACACCTTCAGCACAAATAAAAGCACATATGAAGGTGCATAAATATGAAGTTGTAATGTCCTTTATTAGAATTTATGCATTATAGCATTAAACTGGTGCCTTTAACAGGTTAGGCTGTCAAAGAAAAAACAGAGGTTTAACACATGTTTGGGCGGGGAGGGGGGGGGGGACTTCAAGAAACCAACATGAAGAACATCAAAAGGGAGCTGGTGCCTAAGGGAAGAAGATCAGAAGAAGGAAGTTGATATCTAAAAAGAAATAAGGTAGTCTGATGTCACAAATTGGTCTAGTAAAGAAACATTCAAATAAACATATAAATAACAATTGTATGTAAGAAAATATATCAAAAATAGTTTAAAAAAATCGATACTGATTTATAAATACAAATATAAATCATCAGTGAACAGGGGCTAGATAGTCAGCATGAAAAGGAACCACTGATTCATAGCAATTAGTCTATATGTATAAATATTACAACATAAACAAACATAATTGTGCAATTAAATATATAAATGATACATAATCTAAAATAAAATAAATGGTAAAACACTGATAAAAACCGATATAGGAAAAGAGAGATTAGTTGACAGTAAACTAAAGTGTAGCAACCAGTAGTAGGAAGTGGCTGCCAAGGCAACTTAGATCAATGGATGCATCACAAGGGACCTAGAGCCACATGATGAAAACATAGTTTACAATTCACTAGTTAGTCCGGACATGGAGTACTATGTACAATCTGAAACAATAGTGGTACAAAAAAGATGAAGCAAGGCTACCTCAGATTAATCTGTAGTCCACCCATAGTCAACCTGTGGCAATGATGTGTCTTCTCATTCTCATGATGTCTGCATCTGGCAGACTTTGATACGTCAGTGTTATGGTTGCCATGAGCTTCTCTCAAGAGAAAACTGACTGGTGCTTAAAGGGACAAACTAATATAGAAATATTTTCTTATAGCCTATAAGGCAATCTTGGATTACTCCTGTATTACTGGTCAGAATCCTCATCTCTTGGCCAGACTGCAGAGTGCTTACAAAGGAGAACACGTCCTGTCCTGCATTACACAGATTTGAATTGACACTGTGTAATACTTAATTTCCCTATTGGTTCCAATGCAGAGGAAATTAAACACCCAGGGGCACATTTCCCCACTGATTACAGCTCATTACTGGAAGTCTCTAAAGGTAATTGTAACAGCTTTTCCTGATTCTGCTCCAGAAGCAATGCAAAGAGGCAGGAGGAGTAGACTGAGAGTTGGAACAAGTTCATATGTTCTAGCATCTGAAATAGAGCACAGGGACAGGAAGGGCTTGTTTTTAGAGCCAATAAGTTAGATGTGTGCTCTACTTAAATCATGTTCTTATTCATTCTTGTTATTATTCATTTTCCTGGTTGGTCTCTCTGTGCATTTTGAAACGACACTTGCGCTTATTGAATTAGTTCATTTACCTGACTACTTTTTTGGCTTTTTCATAGAATTTTCTACTTTCTAAAATCTGGGACCATTTCTTTACTACTCTCTTGTCTTTTGTTACTGTGATGTTTGTCTCTTGGTTTGACCTGACTTGTCTCTGTTGTAGACACTGGTTGCCAGTTTGGCTTTTCCCCTCTCACTCTAGCTAGTACAACTATTCTACCTGCTTGCTCTACCTGCTGGCAGCTACCCTGTAAGTACAACCTAGGATTCCATCCTACCAGCAGGGTCCATTCTTAGTGAACCACTTTCGGATCCTGAGTGGGATTGCTCATATTGGAGTGGCTATTACACTGTTAATAGGACCCTACTTAGTGAAAGGGGTTTTTAAGGGTAAGGCTTCCTTGCTAAACTGGGTGATTAGCATCAAGTCTGGCAGTGGACGAGTGTTTTGCTGAACAGGTTACCAGCACGTAGGCAGCGTTGTTACTGCAATATTATGTTTTAGCTAATTGTAAAATGGTCTTTTAAACAAGTAGGGGTTGCCCAAAACTGAAAACCTCTTTAGGGTGAGACATAGTCTATAGTCAGCTATAACATGACCACTGTTTAAATAAGTGTGTGGAGCAAACATTGCAAATAATGTTCAGCTTTACCAATGTCCGTACAGCAGTGTGAGAGCCAGGACCATATTTACCCAAAGGCACGTGTATTGGGTGCCAGGAGCTTGGGAGCTGAACTCTACTAAGTGCAGCCACAAGTTCCCCCTCCTGAATTCAACTGTATCACTATCTGGATGGCAATGCAGTTGAATACTGGTCATGTGAGCCAATGGTTCCCTGTCCAGCTTATCACCCTCATAGGCCTTAGGCAACTGAGGCAGTAAATCCCGCTACAGGTGTGCATGATAACGTCTTTCACCTGCCTGCTCTGAAACGCAGCACAGTGATGTCAGCACGTCTGGCTGCTTGTGTTCCTGTGTCCCAGTCTATAGGCCGGAAGAGGCCAGAGGCATGCATCGCGGACTCCGGAGAATGGGACGCATAGTGACTATTGTTTGTTTAGGGGAATTATAGGGGGCATCACTGGAGGCATTTTTAAACATGGGGTACTATAGAGAGCACTACTAGAGGCAATGGGGCATTTTAATATTGAGTAACTTTAAGGGAATTTTTTAATACTGGGGCATTATTACTGGGAGCAATATAGAGGACATTATTAATATGGGGGCCCTATAATGGCATTTTTACTAGGGGTAGAATAGGGTGGTATTATTGCTGGGCATTTTTATTACTAGGGGCATATTAGGGGACATTATGTCTGGAGACATTATATAGGCATTATTACTGGGAGCTCAATGGGGGTATTATTATTATTATTACTGGTGGCAATATATGGGACACTATTATTACTTGGGGGACAATAGGGGACATTATTGTTGCTGGAGACATTATTATTGCAAGAGGCACAGAACATCTGACTGAGTTTTGTCGGAAGAAGCTTGTGAGCCTCAGCGCTGGTGGGTGCTCTGCATAGGTTGTATTAATACAGTGTATTATGTTCTAGTTCTACTTTTCCATAAATTCAAATGCAATCTATTGAAACATAATTAGCTTGATTTGAAGTAGTGTTGTTCTTCAATCACATTGATCAAAGGCTTCTCAGTTGCATGTGTATTCTTGGCATTAGCCTGAACGCTCTGTGCTGTTTAACATTATGACCTTATGACTTTCCATTCTGCTCCTTTCACTTTGTGAGTGGCTTTTAATTGGTTTCACGCTGTGTGGAGCTGAGCAACAAATCTGTGTCTGTGTTTTCTAAATAGAATAACAGTTTTGATTTCAAAGCTTTCCCCGGTTGTGTGGGAAACGTAATAATCTACCTTCTACCAATATAATGTACCCACGTGGTTCCTAGGACAAGTCAAAAGAAAGTCTGAAAAAAAAACAATAACTATGATTACTTGTTCAGCTGTTGGCCAAACTAGCGTCACATCTGCACCCAATTCATAATTACTGCAGATATGTCTAATAGAATATCTATGCAGAATACGTCTACAAAAGCACAATAAACATTTTAATCTTTTTTCTAAGTAGAAAAAATGGTTATGACATCTAAAGGCCACCCTATTCCCACTTGTCAAGGGGAGACTCCATGACAACTTCACTCGACAACTACCGTTCTGCTTCAGTGGTTTTGTAGTACAGGTGGCAGTTTTACAGGTCTATGCCCAATGCATATCCCATCGATGGGAAGGTTAGTCCATCTTAAAGACTACAGTAGTTTGCTCTCCCCACAAGATCCATGCAGTGCCCATACACCTATGTGTTCTCACCCTAGACTGCCCCATTTTCAGGCCGATGCGAACTGAATGCAAGTTGAACGATTAGCATTCGCACTGCCCATACATTAGACAGTGTAATATAGTCTTTAGAGTCTCTCACATACATTGATCTAGCCCTAGGGAGGGAGGGATCAACTCTAATTTTCATTGAAAAGATTTTTTTGAGTGTATGGAGTTTTATTTAAAGGCGATTCTCCATGGGGAAAAAATAGTATGTAAAAAAGGAAGATGCCCCAAAACAGCTGTCTACAATAGGAAAAAAGGATATGATATCTTCTAGTCTCCCGCATGCACTGATCTAGATGTAGGTTGGGGGAACTCTGATTCTCATTAAAGAGACTCATTTGGGTGCATGAAGTTTTATTTAAAGCCAATGCCTCAAGGGAAAAAGTATGTAAAAAAGAAAGAGGCACCCAAACAGCTGTCTATAGGTAGGTCATTCTTTCTTTTGAAGAAGTTTGGCTGACATTATCTAAATTTTTTTCCAATGGAGCATTTCCTGTAAATAATCTTTATATACCGACTAGATGAGAACCCATGCCCGCCCTACTCTCAGATGCTTCTCAGGCCTCTCAGCCAGGCATCTAGTACCCTTATCTGTACTGACAAGGGGTCAGAAAAAGTCTCTTGTTTGCCTGATGTGCATTTTCTTTAAATACAGTTTTAAGTCTTCATATTCCCCCTGGGTGAGAACCAATGCACCCTCTACACCATGCTGCATCTTAAGGCACCTCATTCAGCCAACCAATACCCAGCTCTGTATTCATAAGGACAAATATCCCATAACAGCTGTCTACAGTTTTTTTTTTTTTTTTTGGAGCAGTCTGTGATTTGGCATGACATGCGCTGATTTTTAAGCACTGATCTGAATAGTTAATAACTTTTTAGTAACATTTGGCTAGATGCCTATTTGCAAACAGGCATCTAGTGTTGAACCTTTATACAAGGGATCGGAAATGGCCTATTTTTACTGGAAGAGTGCAGCATTGAATTTCTACTATGTTGTAACTGGAGGAGATTTATTAACACAAGTGTACCACTCCATGGTAGGCCTGTATGATGAAGTAACTAGTACCCCTGTATTTAGGGGTAATGTTTGGACTGGTCCACCAGTGTACCAGACAATCTTATTGTGGGCTCAAACCCTGACACTATAATGGATCTAAAACATCTGTCAGAACTTGCAGCTAGGGTCTATTTCTTATGAATTAACTGGTTATCTATTAAACCTTATTGATACTAATATGTCCTGTGTGTGTAATTGTAGCAACTAAGTTTAAAGCGTACCGGAGTTTTCAAAAAAGTTTGCATAATGTCTGTACTTTATTGTAGAATCATAACTAGGAAGAGAAGAAACAGGTCTTTCTTGGGATTCCTCAAAGGATAGGTCATCAGTATCTGATCGGTAGGGTCCGATACCCGGGACCCCCACCGATCAGCTGTTTGAGAAGGCAGCAACACTCAGAGTAGCGTTGCAGCCTCCTCTCAGCTTTTCCTAAGCAGAGTGATAACGCGTCCATCGGTCACATGCCCTAGGCACAGATCAGCCCTATTCAAGAGAACAGCGCTGAGCGTTATAACAAGCACAGCTGCTATACAATATATGGCGCTGAGCTTGGTGAGCTGCGAGAAGGCAGCAGCACTCACTGGAGCATCTGTGCCTTCTCAAAACAGCTGATCGGCATGCAGTCCCAGGTGTTGGAACCCCCACCGATCAGATACTGATGACCTATCCAGAGGATAGGTCGTCAGTAAAAAAGAATCTCCAAAAAACCTTTAAATGTCTTCCTTAGTCATATTATGCTCTGCTTCACTTGCACAGATAGATGCATTTCTCTCACAAGTAGGGGGCATCTCTCTTTTGTGCAATTTGCTAGTACTATATGCAATGACCTGACTTTCCTTCTTTCCCTCTATATTTTCTTCTAGGGAGCTCAGAAAGCTATTAAGGAGAGGAGATCAGACTTGTAGACACTGGAACTTCTCTGCTCTTCAAAAGGTGTGCATAGAAAGTGCTTCTATCAGGCTCAGGAGCTCAGCTAGCTCTGAAACGCCCCCATTTCCTGTAAACTGTCTTCTGTTTACTGCATTTTAGGTGGAGGTGAGACCCCTAGTGGCCATGACTTTACAGCTTTTTTTCAGGTGTCTCTTCAAGGTACAAATAAAAGATGATTTGCACATGCCCTGTAGAGATAAAGGCTGGCCCCTCAGAATTACTTATTTTGGTCAGCCCAAGAAACCCCAGTTTACACTGGTTAAGAACCTATGTTCATAGAACATTTATGTTCTTTGCTTCCTGCAAGACTAGGGAACTAAATGGACTGGGGTAACAAACCGATGAGCATTAAGTACAGCAACACACATAAAAAAAATAAATCTACAAGAGATATTGGTACCTGGAAAAGATTTTACTAGAGAGAGCCCTGATGGAGGAGCTTTCAGGAAATCAGCACCAGGATAGAGAAAGGGCCCGCATATTGTTATTCCACAGGATCTTTCTCCCGTCTGACCCCATTCCCAGTCCAGATCCACTCATTATTGACAAAATTTCCTTTGAGAAAACGTTTGAGGCATTATTCCTACTGCTTCAATAAATATCCCCAATTATATCAGCTTAGTATTCTAGCCAGAAATAATGAACTGCACAGGAATGAAGTGAAGTGACTGCGGTAGCAACTTTAGCCTTAGGTTAAATGTAAAAGTAAGTAACCTGAAGCATCATCACAAAATGTATTTATTTAAGAGGAAATTGCCTCAAAACATGTAATTGCTTTTGAGCTCAATCTACTTTCCTGGTTCAATACATCTTGTTTTTCTGTTGATCTCTTTAGCTTGTGGCCTCAGGGAAATTGGATGTCTTTTACCTTATTATCCTCTTTACATTGTTATTTTGAATAGCACAACAATAAAATAAAATTTGGACTGTAGATGTATTGTAGATAAGCATAACTGTTTTACTTATGATTAATCATAAATACTGTTACACAGTCTAGTTGTTTGAGCCTTTGTTATTGATTATAATTACTTTTTGCTAAGGAGACACTCCTACCTATTTCATAGTAGGCAGTGGATTGAAATGCAGTATGAGCAGAATCAAGTATATCTTTGTGGTTGCCCACGAAAAAATGTCTACATTTTTTAAACCAGCACCTGGATCTGAATACTTTTGTTATTACATGTAATTAAAAATTTAGTATTGCCACTGAGTAAAAATAAAATGTATCTCTATAGCACCACCTGAGGTGGTCACACATGCTCAGTTTAAATTTTATCTACTGTTAGAAGCTGTGGCAGTTACAGGGAAAGAGCTACAGCAGAAAGGACACTCCTCCTGAGAAACGACACACACCCCTGAGCTCCCAGTCTGAAGAAAATCTAGCTGAATAACTGGGAAAAAAAATGGGGAGATCTTTGGATCTATGGGAGGTACAAAGCTGGTTCTAGCTTTGTTAGAAAGAGATTTTCATATATGAAATTTAATATATGATTTTCATTTTTTACAAATCACGGCATTTCTGCTTTAAGCAATATTGCCCAATATTAAGGATAATTATTAGAAACAAGCCTTCATAGAAACACCTATTCCTAATAAGTGGCCTGTATACGATTTTCAGATCTAATTTTGAAAATAAATAAGGGTGGATTTCCACGCGTGTCTTAAGTCCCTCTGTGCCGCCAGAGGAAACGACAAAGTTATGTAGAGACACAGGCCTCTACATACGTTTGGTGCTTCCTCCAGCAGGCTGTGCAACAGACTTAATTCTATGCAAACCCCCTTGCTGGTGTAAATTTAAGCCAATTTCTACCCCCAAAAACAGCCATGGAAAATGAAAAATGAGATGGGCCTGTCGGTTGCAGATATTGCTGCAAATATGGCATCTGACAAAATCTGCAACTTTAATGCACCACTATTGTGGTCTATATAACTCAATAAATATCCCCCACAATGCGAAGAGAAGAGAAGTCAAAATGACTTTGAATTTGGAATTGGAAACATGTCTATTGTGTAGATTTTTAGTGGTGATTTCACCCTTTGCAATGTTTGGCGCAGTGACGCAGGTGCAAGATTGTCAGGGCCGACCAAAAAGTCCAGCGCTGTTGATTATAGTGCAGGGGGAGCATCCTCAGCTGCAGGGACAAACTATCACAGGACCCTGCTTGATGAGACAATTCAATTCATACGAATCAGTTCACTGATCTCTAGTCTATACATGAGCCCTCTGATTGTAACATCAGATATAATATCATCAGAGAAAATTATTATTTCTCTAGCAGCCTATAATGTGGTCACAGAAAAACCGCAGAAAACTTGCTGGTCTGTATACCCCTGTAAAGTGCTGTAATATATGTTGACACTCACTATGTTAAGAAGACCAGAGAGAAAGTATATGGTTGTTGGCTGAGCCAGTGTTCTGGACATGCACCATATTTCACACCATCACTGAAGTAATGACAAGTTCTGCAACTAACTCAGATTGATTTTCTCATCACTTTTCAATCGCAATTTATATCATAGATAGATAGATAGATAGATAGATAGATAGATAGATAGATAAAGAGATAGAGATAGATATGAGATAGATACATAGATACATAGAGAAATAGGAGATATATAAATAAATATTAAAGCTACACAAAAAAGGGACTGCATTTGAAATTGATCCTGCATGCTGGATTATTTGTATTTTGGGGGATTTTTAGGAACTGTCCACTGTCTATATCTGTCCATTGAGCACTCTTTGTTTGGTGGTGAAAGATAACAATAGCGATCACAGATTTTCTCAAATGTTATTTTTTCTATATTGGGCCTATTGAGTCCCAAATGAATTTATTAACTCGGCAATAGCAGAGAGAGCAGAGCCTCTAGGTGTAATGGCAACACCCCTGTTGCTCCTAGAGGCTAAATTGCATGTATTAAAATATCATTTTTCTCAGCAATACAGGCACATATGAATATGGGACCGACACAGATGCCTTCAGCTGCCAAGTGCACATGCAACAGGTCAGCTAGTGTCATAGGTGAAAATCTGCTGACAGATGAGCTTTAAGTCTTGCATCATCTTTTTTATAGAGTAAGAACATTCATATCCAAAAGGTTAAGCCATAAGAATACTTCCCACCATCAGTCCAGACATCTCTACAAGGACTGGGTAGAACAATATGAAATACTTTGCAATATATAATATTTTATATAAGTCTTTTATCCAGTCCTTTCCCCTTAGTTAGAGAACTATCCAATTAAGTTGGTTTTGGCCTCATTTAGTCATACAGTAATTAACATTCATCCAGTCCACAATATCTGCACAATATACAGTTTGGATACTTCAGTCATTTCATAAGGAGAAGAATTTTCTTTGTTCATTTTACTCAGTTACATAATAACGGAAGCAATGACTCTGGTTAGAATGTAATACGATTCTGAAAACATGACCTCAACTCATCATACATGTCTTGTTTCAACTCAAATTTCCTTCCACATTAAACAGAATGTAATTGTATCTTGTATAAAAAAATGTTATACATTTTTCATTATATTTTACTAAAGTATTGTTTAGTGTGTCACAATTTATAATCATCTCCTAGATTTTTATTCTATTTTCTATACATAACTATAGGGACAGCGATCCTGTCTAAACAGCTGTAAACAGTATTAAGAGATATGCTTTACAACAGCTACTCGGACCACAGAAATCTATAATCTGTAGATAACTCATTGACTTTTATAGGGAAGTTTACTATGCATGTTCTATGACCTCTGCAGAGATGTCATTGTACAGTGAGGGGGGAGGCAAAGTGTGACTGACAGATTTTCTGACCAATCATTAGATGGCACACACAGATCTTTTGTTACACACACCAACTATTGGTCTGATTAGACAGAAATTGGTCAGATAATATAATCTGTTGGCATAATACAGCCCAGTTTTGGGGTGCCAGTTAATTGTAAATTAACAAAAGTAGCCACTTGATCTTTAACAGGGGATCTATTAATGGTTCAGGGAATTAAGTATACATAAATGGTTAACTAAAGGACAGGAAAAAAGCAAAAAAAAGGGAAGGGGTAGGGAAGGAATTACCTAACTAGCTGTTTATTACGTGCAGTCTTGCTGTCAACAAAGCCCATTATAGTTTGTAGACATGCTTGTAGAGGTTATCACCTTCCTGTAGGTGGCATTCTTGAGACCAGAGTTGTCCTTCCTCTAGAGATCAAACAGACTTGCAGAACAGATCACCGCAGGTCGTGGCTTCCCCCAGGTCTGGAAGCATCATCAATCTCGTGTTCACAGGTGTGCTCCCAAGAGACAAGGCCCTGTATTGCTTTCCAGGCATGGTGACTCTTGATTTGCCAGATAAAACAGTGGTGTCTATCGTCTATTGAGCAGGTAAGACTTGGCCACAGCAACTGCTTTGTGTGAGAGTTGATAGGGTACCTATAGCCCAATCCCACTCTGCTGTAAAGGTCTGAAGTCAGGGTCTCAGTGGTCAAAGAGAAAAAAATTCAAAATATCAAAATGATTTTATTACTGGCATATATATCCGGGGTTAGCCATGTGTACATCTATCTATTTAAATATTTTTTGATTATATGATTATATTTCAAACCAGTGTTAGACTGGGATGCTTAGGGCCCACCAGTAACATTCATTTTGGGGGCCCACTGTACAGCGACATGCAAATATTACCTGCCCACACAGAGGCAGACGGCAACAAGACGCTATAAGATAATTGTGATAATTGATTATGGGGGTTTCTGCAACAACTTCAAAAGATGGGCCCCAAGGAAGAGAGGATACTGACTGCCCTGCCTCTATTCCTAGAGGCCATCTTAACCTTTGGATGTGTCTTAAATAATAAACTGGATAGTCTACTCAGTTTTTTATATTGATATATGTTATTTGAGATTCTGTGCTTCTGGACTGGGAGCCCACCTTTCTCAGGGGCCCACCGGGGATTCCCCTGCTCCCCTGTGGGCCAGTCCAAGCCTGTTTCTAACCTAGTAACACTCATTGCTGTCTTTGGTCCAATTAGATAGGTAAAGAAAACATCCACCATTTTATGGTTTCTTTAAGTCCCCCATACATATTAGTGCATTGTTGATTGAACCCATCTAGTAGTCATACGGTGTTATCCTAAAACAGTCATCCACAACCTTTTACACCTTATGAGCTACATTAAACTTATTGTAGCGATAGTTGGGGGCCACATGGCATCATAAAAATTCAATTTGAAGATAAATATTCCAGTTTCAAACTTGGCACACTGGTATCACACTACTCAAACGGGCACAATTCTGGGGTTAGAATATTCCAGCAAATGATGATTTTATGATCAAAATGTGATCACCTGATAAACAAGAGCTTGCTCGTCCATGTAATTAGTGACACATTTACAAAGGGCAATTTTCAGGTACGAGCGTTCATATAAATGCTCATCCCCTATAATTTCCCTGATTCTCGACCAATATAAAAGTAAAAATGTAACCTGACTGAGCACCAGTGCCTTCTCAAACAGCTGATCGGTGGGAGTCTCAGGTGTCGGACTCCCACCGATCAGATGGTCTGCCAGACCATCACTCTAACCCCTCTGTAGTGACTCATTTAGAGTATCTCACATTACACTAATCAATTTAATGCTCTTCTATGGTCTAAGATTTTTATCTAGGCCTATCAAGAGGACAATAAAGATGTCATATTGTCATCCCTTTCTACATCTACTATTATGATGAGGATTACCTTGCAGATAAGATCTTTGAATGTCGAAACCCTTTTTAATAGTACAAGAAAGCTCCATTAAAAAGGAAAAACATGAAAGTTGCATAGACAGTCACTGGTATGAGCAATGGTATCATTTGAAAAAACTGCTTCCATTAGCAATAAATGAAGATGCATCTGTGGTTATTATAATAATTGTAATAAATTCTGGTAGACAGGAAAACGATATGTACAAAACGATCTAAATACGTATTTTAGTGATAATAACTACTTTGAACTTGAAAGGACACGTTTAATAGACTATTCTAGTGTTTGACTTTTATGGCAAAATAATAGATTGTGCGGCTGCACAAGGACATTTTTCTTCAACTTGTTGTCATATTTTATGTGAATTTCTGCTGATTTTTCTGTCTGTATTTCAGCACTTACTATTAATCCATTGATTTTTTTGGTTTGACTAATGGTTCACTGGGCAGTTCAACACACTGTACTTCTATTTTTGGATCCTTAAAAGGTTTTTATCTCTGCCACAAGAATCTTTATATTGCATAAGCTGTTATACATTGCTAGCCAATATTCTTTGTACAAATACAGCATTTTTCATCCTGTATAAATATGTAATCTGTAAGAAAAACAGGCCTCAAGCACTCTGATGTATATAACGGACCTTGGTTGTACAACTCTATAATACGGTGCCCATTCCCAAAATGTACTTCCTTGATTTCACAGCGTGCAGTATCACAAGCCATATTACTCTGTCCACTGGAAGCATTGCAAGATGATGTTTTCTCACAAAGCGATATACCACGGAGCATTGGTTGCCTACTGGTCTGTCCTACCGTCATACAGGGACTTCATGTTCCACCATACAGTGTCATTGTGTGTTATTTGCAGAAGCTCTAAATGTCACATGCTAAAAAAATATAGGCAATTACGAGTATTTTCAATTTAAATGATCAGCTGTATCATCACTACCTTGAATGTAAAGGGGCAGAAGACGCTTTGACCCTCCAGGATCTACTTTCTAAGCCTTATTTGCCATTAAAGCCTTAGTATTCTATAATGTATACTCATTCTGCCCCTTACTGTAATAGAAATCATTTGGCCCTTTTAAAAAAAATGATAATTGGCAAGTAACAGAAATGTCACTTGGTAGCTATCTTACCAACACCACAATTATTATACCTGCCAACAGTCCCAACTAGTGTTGAGCAAATCAGAGTCCACAAAGTGGACCTAGATCCAAATTTCAGGATAAATTCAATTTGACGCAAAGCTGAATTTCCTCCTGCTTCGTGGTAGAGAATTGATTTAACCTGAAATAGTGTAAAAAATAAATTAATAATAACACTTACCTGATCCATTTGCTCGCGACCAGCCGGCATAATTACATCATCTCAGGCCTGTTGCAAGCAAATAGATCAGGTAAGTATGATTTATTTTATTTTATTTTACACTCTGTTATTTATATTACACCTGTATGACATCTAAGGGGACAATTACGTTGCACCCATTACTTACAAATAAATGAGCTTCATGACAAAGTAATTCTTCACAAAGCAAATATTTTTTTGTAAAATTCAGCAAAGCAGCCGAATCAAATTTTACAATAATTCGCTAATCTATAGTCCCAAAGACTGTAAATGTGGTTTAGGCTAATTTGAATCAAAATGGGTGTTTATGTTTGTGTGGCAAGGTTTATTTATATTTATTTATACCCTTTAAGAGATATTCCTTGTAATGTAGTTAAAAGTTATTATACAGTTTTTAGTTATCAGGACTGGTACCTGTATGTGTATACCACACACTGAAGACCTTTAGGAGGGACTAGGAGGGGTTAGGAAGCTAGAAAGTATAAACTTCTATGTATGTAACAATTTCAAAGAGCTTATTTCCAAGGAGATGACTACTACCTCTCTTTGTATCACATGGACACTGGCCAGATGCCATGTTGGAAACTGTTCGATGGGGAGCTCTCTCATGTGTTCATGGCCTAGGTGACTGCTACTTACTTTACTTTCTTTATATATATCTTATATATTTTATCATAGTTTAGTAAACTTTTTATGCACCTAAGCTTTGTCAAGCCTATCTCATTCCCAGAATTCATGGTAAAACACTGTTCCATTTTAAATGTGCTGATGGACAGACCTGGGCAAGACTTAAAGTGCCCTGTGGTTTGGGATTTACAGTGGTAAGTTTGCAAACATCTATGCCTCAGGGGTTTCTTTAAGAGCAGTGACACTTTTGGAGTCATTTATCAAACTGATGTAAAGTAGAATTGGCTTAGTTGCCCATAGAATCCAGAGGAAAAAAGCAGTCTGGTTTGAAGCTGTTTGGGA
Organism: Bufotes viridis; assembly: GCA_033119425.1. NCBI lineage: Eukaryota > Metazoa > Chordata > Amphibia > Anura > Bufonidae > Bufotes > Bufotes viridis. The sequence goes on from CM065593.1 coordinate 54,016,457, forward strand.
ACTGCATTTATACAAGCAGAGAAACAACGCGAGTTTGTGAGGTTTTGCGTATTTGATTTGCGGTGAACCTTTCTGGTCGGTATATTTTACTATGATCTACACCTTTTGTATTCATCATTTGTAGGGCACTTTGCACTTTATTTACTGGTATTGTTAGGATAGGATTTGCAACTGTATATACTTTTTTCCCTTTATTATTAATTACTTGTCCCAGTACTCTTATGCTCATATTGTGTAGTTTTGATATATATTTGATCCAGATATATGGTTCCTCTGGTTCCTTCCTGTATATTTTATCCGCTGTTTTATATAGAACTAATTTATTTGAGAAATAAAGTTTAATATTTACTATTTGTGCTAATTTAATTGGTGTGGTGAGTCATAGCACTTTGTGCATGGTACTTTTATATACTTTTGAGCCGTTTTTCTCAGGTGCTAATTTCCAGTGCACATCTTGTCTAATGTATGCAGTTCTGGAACAGCAGTTTGAGAGTGCATATCTTTGTTCAAAATGTGAGCAAATTACCCATTACCCATTTGGAATCGCACATCGTGTATCTAATCGGGCGAGTTTCAACACTAAGAAGCGTTTGCAATTTGGAACACAGTTTCCTGCTTACTGAGCAAACACTCTATGGGGTAGATGTGGGGGAGGGTGGTAGCGAGGCTCAGGAAAGTGAGGTAGCTAGCTGGGTAACAGTTAGAAAGCAGGGTAGAAGAAAGAGTGCCAGGGAGCTAGCACTGATCTGACACGCCCCAACAAGTTTGCAAGGTTGGCAGATGAGGGGGATGACAGTTCAGAGAGAGCACTGCTGCAGCCGAACACTTCCTCTGACAGTCAGGGGAATTTCACCTCCAGTAAGCAGGAGAGCAGGGCAGGCCAGGTGCTGGTAGTGGGAGACTCAACTATTAGGGGTACAGATAGGGCAATCTGTCACAAAGTCCGGGATCATCGAATGGTGTATTGTCTTCCTGGCGCTCGAGGTCGACACATTGCAAATCGGGTTGACAGATTACTGGGAGGGCCTGGAGAAGATCCAGCGGTCATGGTCCATATCGGAACCAATTGCGAAATTAGAGGTAGGTGAAGCGTCCTTAAAAATGATTTAGGTCACAAGCTGAGGGCAAGGACCTCAAAGCTAGTGTTTTCCAAAATACTGCCTGTACCACGAGCCACACAAGAAAGGCAGCGGGAGATTAGGGAGGATAACAAGTGGATCAAGAATTAGTGTAGGAAGGAGGGGTTCGGGTTCCTGGAAAACTGGGCCGACTTCTCTGTCGGCTACAGGCTTTATCGTAGGGATGGGATGCACCTCAATGGGGAAGGGGCAGCTGTATTGGGGGAGAAGATGGCTAGAAGGTTGGAGTGTTTAAACTAGGGACTGGGGGGGGAGGTAATTACATTATAAGGAACATAGAAACATAGAAACATAAGGGAAGGGAAGATGGTGCAGATAGAGACCAAGAGCGAGGTAGTGTGACTGGGTGAGGAATTGAAGGAGAAACTAGAACAGTTCAGAAGGAAAGGTGTAGGGTAAAAAATATATGCAAACCTCTTAATTATATGTACACTAATGCCAGAAGCCTGACTAAGACGTGGCTGGATGATAGCTATGACTGGGCTGTTAATCTACAAGGTTACAGTCTGTTTAGAAAGGATCATCAAAACCGGAGAGGAGGAGGGGTCTGCCTTTATGTAAAGTTCTGTTAAAACCACACAGTCCAAGAAGTTATAAGTAAGAGACAAGAACATGTGGAGTCACTGTGAGTAGAAATACATGGAGGCAAAAGCAATCATAAATTACTAATAGGAGTTTATTATAAGCCACCTAATATACCAGAGTCCACAGAAAATCTACTTCTAAACTAAATAGACGAGGCGGCAAATCATAATGAGGTCGTCATTATGGGGGAATTCAACTACCCAGATATAGACTGGGAAACTGCAACCTATACATCTCATAAAGGAAACAGGTTCTTAGCAATAACCAAAGACAATTACCTTTCCCAACTCGTTCAGGACCCGACTACAGGGACGGCCTCACTGGACTTAGTATTAACCAATAGACCTGACAGATCAAGAGATGTGCAGGTTGGGGGACACCTGGGAAATAGTGACCATAAAATATTAACCTTCCAGTTGTCATTCAAAAGAATGTTTTTTCGGGGAGGAACAAAAATACCAAACTTCAAAAAAGCAAAATTTAGCCAACTAAGAGATGCCATAGGCCTAACTAACTGGGACAAAGTCTTCAAAAATAAAAATACAGCCACAAAATGGGATATTTTTAAAAACCATCCTACATACCTCATGGGATTAAAGGTTAAGGAACAAGAAAAAAACAATGTGGATAAATAGAATTGTAAAGATGGCAATAAATGACAAAAAGAAAGCATTTAAATCACTAAAACAGGAGGGGAGCGAGGAAACATTGAAAAAACTAAAAGGAAAAAAATAGTATATGTAAAAGACAAATAAAAGCAGCCAAACTAGAGACTGAGAGATTAATTGCCAAAGAGAACAAAACTAACCCTAAAATGTTCTTCAGTTATATAAATGGTAAAAAGTATAAATCTGATGGTGTCGGCCCTCTACAGAGTAATGAGGGCGAGTTGCAGAAAGCGATGAGGAGAAAGCAAAGCTATTAAATATCTTTTTCTCCACTGTATTCAAAGAAGAAAATAAACTGTCAGATGAAATGCAGAATGTAAAAGTAAATTCCTCCTTAAAGTGTCCTGTCTGACCCAGGAAGAAGTACAGCGGCGTCTTAAAAAGATTAAAATAGACAAATCGCCGGCACCAGATGGCATATACCCCCATATCATGAGAATTAGGGTGCTTTCACACTTGCGTTCTGAGTATCCGGCAGGCACTTCCGTCCCGCTGGATCCATCAGAACGCAAGTCGCCTGAAAGCATTTGAAGACTGATCAGGATTCTGATCAGTCTTCAAAATGCTTTCAGGTTACCATGGCAGCCAGGACGCTACTGAAGTCCTGGCTGCCATGGTACTCCGCAGCAGTGTACTTACCTGCACTGCGGCCGCCCGGCGCTCCTTCATGGCGTCACAGGTCTCTGCGGTGCATAGATCAATACGCCGCCGGGACCTGTGATGTCATGAAGGAGCACCCGGAGGCCGCTGCACACGTAAGTACACTGCTGCAGAGTACTTACTATGGCAGCCAGGACTTCAGTAGCGTCCTGGCTGCCATGGTAACACTGGGTAACACTTACACTGGTAACCCGATCGTAACTGCTGCTGCGCATGTGCAGAGCTAAACGTCGGATCCGGCGATGCGCCGAAATGACGTTTAGCTTAATTCTGGATTAATGCACTTCAATGGGCATTAATTCCTGATCCGGCGTTACGGCAAGTCTTCCGGATTTTTGGACGGAGACAAATCCTCAGCATGCTGAGGTTTTGTCAATGTCCAAAAAATTTTCACATACTGAATGGATGACATCCTGATGCATCCTGAACTGATTTCTCTCCATTCAGAATGCATGGGGATAATCCTGATCAGTTTCTTTCCGGCATAGAGACGCGACGACGGATCTCTACGCCGGAAAGGAAAAACACTAGTGTGAAAGCACCCTAAAGTAATGTCATAGCCAGACCCTTATTTCTGATATTTAAGGACTCTATATTGACAGGGAGTGTTCCACAGGATTGGCACATAGAAAATGTGGAGCCAATATTTAAAAAGGATCCAAAATCAGAGCCCAGAAACTATAGGCCGGTAAGTTTAACGTCTGTAGTGGGTAAACTGTTTGAAGGTTTTCTAAGAGATGCTATCTTGGAGTACCTCGATGAAAATAAGCAAATAACGCCATATCATGGCTTCATGAGGGATCGGTCATGTCAAACTAATTTAATCAGTTTCTATGAGGAGGTAAGTTCTAGACTTGACCGCGGCATATCAATGGATGTTGTATATCTGTACTTCCTACTTCTCCAAAGCATATGACACTGTACCACCTAAAAGGTTACTATAAAAAATGAGAATGCTTGGACTGGGGAAAAATGTCTGTATGTGGGAAAGTAACTTCAAGTGAAAAAACAGGAAAATCCAGCTTCTTAAAAGTTGCAAATTTTATTCCATCAGGTTAAAATCTTCAATACAGGAAATGGACTCAACGAACAACGCGTTTCAGACCTTAAAAAACATTACGTTCCTTACTCATGAACACCATTGAGCTGAATGTTATCCTGTATATATCATGCGTCCTCCAATCAACCGACTGGAACCGGTCACATGGCTCACAGGTGTCAACCTCAGCCCAATTAGTTGAGCGGAGAAAAACCACCACCACCCAGGAAGGAAAATTTAACCCTTACTGGTAATGACATACATAAAACACCACAGAAAAAAATGTCACTACTAAAAACATAAATTTCTTAACAAAGGAAGTGGTTTTCAATATTGTAAAATTAAATCATACTTTTTGTTGAGACCATCAGGTATGCAAGTTTTTCATTGTGTATTTATGGGAAAGTAACTGGCTCAGTAATAGAAAACAGAGGGTGGGTATTAACTCAGATTGGGTCACTAGTGGGGTACCACAGGGGTCACTATTTGGGCCCTATTCTCTTCAATATATTTATCAATGAACCTTTAGAAGGCTTGCACAGTAAAATATCAATTTTTGCAGATGACACTAAACTGTGTAAAGTAATTAACACTGCTCTTGATGGATCTGGATAGATTGGAGGCTTGGGCAGATAAGTGGCAGATGAGGTTTAACACTGACAAATGTAAGGTTATGTAAATGGGAAGGAATAATGCAAGTCACCCGTACATACTAAATGGTAAAACACTCAGTAAAACTGACATGGAAAAGGACCTAGGAATTTTAGTTAACCGAAAACTAAGGCTACTTTCACATTAGCGTTTTCAAGAAAACACTTAGTTTTGTCCACATTCATTGTCAATGGTAACAAAACTGAACTGAACGAAATGGAATGCACCAAAATGCATTCCGCTCAATTTGGTTGCGTCTCCATCGCGGACAGAAAAACTCTGCAACCAGCTCCTGTGAACAAGGCAGACATAGCAGAGCTGGAGAGGGTTCAGAGGAGGGCAACTAAAGTAATAACTGGAATAGGTGGACTACAGTACCCTGAAAGATTATCAAAATTAGGGTTATTCACTTTAGAAAAAAGACGGTTAGGGGAGATCTAATAACTACTTGCCAAAGAGAGCAAAACTAACCCTAAAATGTTCTTCAGTTATATAAATGGCAAAAAGTATAAATCTGAAGGTGTCGGCCCTCTACAGAGTAATGAGGGCGAGTTGCAGAAAGCGAAGAGGAGAAATATATCAGGGGTCAGTACAGAGATCTCTCCCATCATCTATTTATCCCCAGGACTGTGACTGTGACGAGGGGACATCCTCTGCGTCTGGAGGAAAGAAGGTTTGTACACAAACATAGAAAAGGATTCTTTACGGTAAGAGCCGTGATATTATGGAACTCTCTGCCTGAGGAGGTGGTGATGGTGAATTCACTAAAAGAGTTCAAGAGGGGCCTGGATTTATTTCTGGAGTGTAATAATATTACAGGTTATAGCTACTAGAGATGGGTCGTTGATCCAGGGAGTTATTCTGATTGCCTGATTGGAGTTGGGAAGGAATTTTTCCCCTAAAGTTTGGAAAATTGGCTTCTACCCAACAGTTTTTTTTTTTTGCCTTCCTCAACTTGCAGGATAACAGGCTGAGCTGGATGGACAGATGTCTTTTTTTAGCCTTATAAACTATGTTACTGTGTTAGATCCCACCTTTCATTTTTGACAGCTCCTTTAAAAAATGAAAGGTGGAATCTGATTGGTTGCTGTGGGCAACTTAGCCAGTTTTACTTTACACCAGTTTTATAAATGACCCCATATGTTTCTCTTTGTCACAAGATGCTTTTATGGTTATTTTTTTTTTAATGAAGGTCTAGATGCCCTTTAAAGATATAATATTACAAGTTATGGGTACTAGACTATGGGAGATGGGTTATCGATCACAGTATTTGTTCCACTTGCCATATTTTGAGTTGGGAATCGATTTTGCGATATTTTGCGAATATTCTATTTGCCGAAATCTATATTCATCATTATTCTATTTATCGCGAATAAAATGCGATTTAATTATTCACGTATTGCGAATTGAACTTTCAACGGGGTATAGGAAACTTTCCTATTGGTTGGCTATCTAGAATTAACGAAGATAACGAATATAGTGCTATATTCTTTATCTTCGTTAATTCTAGCAAGCCAACCAATAGGAAAGTTATATCCCGTTCAAAGTTTCATTCACAGTACGTGAATATTACATTACGTAATATTCACGTACTGCGAATGAAACTTTGAACGGGGTATAACTTTCCTTTTGGTTGGCTTGCTAGAATTAACGAAGATAGAGAAGATAGCACTATATTCTCTATCATCGTTAACGGTATCTTGGGTTCAGTTTGAAAAAACAAAACAAAAAAAGAATATTCGTTTTTTATGAATATATAGCACTATATTCGAAATATTCGCGAATTAGCGAAGTGCCAATATTTGTAAAAAAAATTTGCTATTCGAACATTTGCGCTCAACACTAGTTGGGAAATACTATTTCCTCCTAATATTGGAGGACAGGCATCTAGCTTAAAAGTGGTTTTACCCCCCTGGACCAGCATAGCAGGATAATAGGTTGAATTTGATGGAATGAAGTCTTCTTTCATACTTCTAACTGACTATGTTACTATGAAAGATAGCTTATACATATGAGTTACAATGAATATATTCATTTACTGAACTGCAGAGGAAGCTAAAATTCAGTTGAGACATTTTATGATAATAAATAAGTAGTTCCAGAATCTATGTTATTACGGTAAGTGAAAGCCTCTGTGTAAAGGGTATTGGTGAGTGGAAACACATAAAGCAGCAATAAATAATTTTTTCACCAGCGGGAAGTGATAATAAAATTGGAAGGATTTACTATACATAAATGTACTCCAAGTAATAAAATTAAATTAGCAAATGGAAAATTTACAAATCCAAACAGTTTACAAATCCAAATTCAATTTTATCAATAGGTCATAAACTACACGTGGACGGACACTGTCTAGGTAGAGTACCAAGCCCCAAAATGCACAGATTAACCTTTATTCATGACTGGTGATTGAGAAGTAATATTGACTTCTTCACATTCAGGATCCTGTCATAATTTGCAGATTCAACAAATTTAAAATTTCTTCCCCTGTTTAAATTTTTTTTAAAGGGACTCTGTCACCATATACCTCCAAAGTAATTCAAATTACTTTTCAGATACACACTTGCCTGCTCATTCAAAATCAGTGTGCCCCATCTCGATGGCCTCACGCCCCCCAGCTTTGAGTGACAGTGACAGTCAGTGAACACGTAATCTCGCCTGGTTCTGTATTCTTGCAACTGCATGTTCATCTCCGGGATCTGCACACAGGCTTGATGCTTGCCGGGCAGAAGGAGTCTGAAATGTACATGTGCCAATGACCTAGTTCTATATCCGGAAGAGATGGAGATTGGCATCGAGTTTCTTTGATGCCAATCTCCATCTCTTCTGGGTGTGGGGCAACGTCATGAGCACATGCGCAGTACAGACTCCTTCTGCCTGGCAAGCATTAGGCCTGTACTGCATGTGCGCCAATCCCTAAGGCAACGCACAGTTGCTAGAATTCAGGGCCAGTCAAGATTCTCCTCAGCCTCACCCTGTCAGAGTTGGGGGGAACCACCAAAGGGAGTGGAGCTTTAAGTACAGCAAGGAGCAACAGTGATGCCTTCATTGCACTAAGCAGGTCATTTGCATATAATAAAAGCATAAATTTCTCTAGAATGGGTCCACTGATCAAGATGGGCAAACTGTGTCAGCAGCAAGCACACATCTGAAAAGACACTTAGATTACCATGGAGGAATGTGGTTATGGATTCCCTTTAATGTGCACTTTTTAATCTAGTTACAAATCCATTTAATATTTGAAAATGCTTAATTGATCATGTTAAAAGTCGCAAGGGGGCTTCAGTGACTAGACTTCTGCAGAACATCTTCCATACATTCGATATATGCTGTAAATCAATATATTTTTCAGTCTACTTCTTATTAAACTACTACAAAGAAAAGAAAATATAAATACAGGGTTTTTCTCATGAAGGAAAGCCCCATCCTTATGTCCCATAAAGGCATACTAATATAATACAAGGAGAAGGTCCCACTGTACCCACCTCAATGTATCAAAATGGAAATATGACATGTTAAATTTGCATATTTCTTTAAGTCTTCTTGATAGTGCCCTCAGTAGTTATAATGTCCCCTATAGTTCCCCCATTTGTTATAATGCCACTTATAGTGCCTCAGTAATTTAAATGCCCCCTATATTGCCCCAGTAGTAGAAATGCCCCTTATAGTCCCTCCTTGTAGTGCCCCCAGAGCTTATAGTGCCCCCTGTAGTGCTCATAGTCCTTATAGTACCCCTATAGTGCCCCAAATCCTTATTGTGATCCTCTGTAGTGTCCCATCTTTATAGTGCTCCCCTGCAGTGCCCCTAATCCTTAAACTGACCCCCTGTAATGCCAGCAATCCTTATAGTGCTCCCCTATAGTGGCAACAGTCCATATAGTGACCCCTGTAGTGTCCCCAGTCTTTATAGTGCTCCCCTGTAGTGCCCCCAGTCCTTAAACTCCCCCCCCCTATACTGCCCACAGTCCTTAAAGTGCCCCCTTGTAGTGTCAATATTCCTTATAGTGCCCTCAGTCCTTATTGTGCCCCCTGTAGTGCTAACAGTCCTTATGGTGCCTCTGTACTGTCCCTAATCTTTATAAAACCCCCTTGTAGTGCCCCCAATCCTTAATCTGCCCCTTTGTAGTGCCACCAGACCTTGAAGTGGCCCCCTGTAGTGACCCCACAGCTTATAATGCCCCCAATGCTGCCCAGGGAAAACAAAAATACACACCAGATTTCTCACCACAGTAAATCGGTGAAGATTCCCAGCTTCTCAAGAAATCATGTTGAGGTCAACACACCAAAATAATAAATCCGCAGCACTCTTCCGTTTGCAATGAAGTCCGGTGTCTATATTTAGATAGCAGCATACAATTGCGACGTTTCGACTATTCCAGTCTTTCTCAAGGCTTGTTATAGTTATAGTTATAAAGGAAAATAATAGCATTCTAAATATAGAATGCAAAGTAACAAGGGTGATTAAGGGTCAAAAAAAGAAAAAAATTACCTCCCCACCTCCAATTGATCGCGTAGCTGCCGGTCTCCTGTTCTGTCTTCAGCTGAGGGGTAAGGACCTTCCGTGATGTCACTGGGTCACATGGTCCAATCACTTGCTCCTATCAGGTGATGGAAACATGTGATTGGACCATATGACCCAGTGACATCACAGAAGGTCCTTTACCCCCCAGCTGAAGACAGAACAGGAGATCAGCAGCTACGCGATCAATTGGAGGTGGTGAGTTAATTTTTTTATTTATTTTTAACCCTCAATCACCCTTTTAACTTTGCATTCTGTATTGAGAATGCTATTATTTTCCCTTATAACCATGTTATAAGGGAAAGTAATAAAGATTGGGTCCCCATCCTGATAGTCTCCTAGCAACCATGTGGGAAAATCGCAACGCATCCGCACTTGCTTGCGGATGCTTGTGATTTTCCCGCAGCCCCATTCACTTCTATGGGGCCTGCGTTGCGTAAAAAATGTAGAATATAGAACATGTTGCGATTTTCACGCATCGCAAAAGTGATGCGGGAAAATCACCGCTCATGCACACAGCCCCATTGAAATAAATGGGTCCGGATTCAGTGCGGGTGCAATGCGTTCACCTAATGCATTTCACCCACGCAGAAATCACGCCCGTGTGAAAGGGGCCTTAAGGTTCTAGAACCCACCACCAGCCTTTATGGTTGCACACTGATGACACTTCATGTGCTACTATCCGAAGTGGACTTCGAATTTCAGGATAATTTCGATTCGCTGTGAAGCCTAATTTCCTTGAGCAAATCGATTTAACCTGAAATAGTGTAAAAAACAAAACTTACCTGATCCATTTGCTCGCGACGGGTTGGCCCATCTTGGACTAAATCTCGTGCGCGGTGACGTATGACGTCACTACGCCGGCTGAGCCACGCAAGATTTTGCACCAGACCGCCACGCAAGATGGCGACAGCCGGCCCATTGCGAGCAAATGGATCAGGTAATTTTTTTATTTTTTATTTTACACTCTGTTATTAATATCATATGCCGCAATCATGTATAAACGCTGCATCTGAGGGGTACAATGATGGGGAGCTGCTCAATTGCCGCACCCTGTCATTGCACCCACTACTTACTAGTAATTCATCATGAGGCAGATTTTATTGAAAAATTCAGCGAAGCAGCCAAATCTAATTTTTAAATACTTTGCTTATCACTAATCTTCATAGAGGCATGATTTGTTAATTTGAGACACCCAGCAAAATCTACCTAGCATGCTGAGTGCAGTAGTCCGCAAAAGACAGAAAGCCCTAGGATGCCTAAGAACTAGCTTCGAATGTGCTGATTTATAAAAGTAGAGATGACAGCCTGTCACATCCTTAGCTGTGCCTGAGGGAGGCTGGCAGCACAGAGTGCCAGGGAGGAACCTACTGCTACGAAATGATGGCTTGCACAAGACAGAATTAGCCCCAGGGCTGGCTGCTTGAGCCACCTGCTGCTTCTTTAAGATGGAACTGCAGGTAAAAGAAATTGACTTCCAGGCAGTTTTAACACTTTTATTTCTCGCCACACGTGAGGTCTATTTGTTCATATGAAATGTGCAAATTAAATATTTAAAACTAAAAATAATTTCCTTGGCAGTACAAATGATCGCACAGGAGTCCCCGTGTCGCACTGCAGTCATGACATCTACTAAATATCAAAACACCCAGAGTGAAAGAAGTTTAGCAGATTGTGAAGATTTTATAACAAAGATGCAAAGAAAAACAGGGACTGAATATACTCAGCAGTATAGATGGAAAAGGGGGGCATGGCAAAGTTTAAAACGGGCCCCCTCCATTATGGTGGTGGGGTTTGAATGCCCTGAAGTATACTAACTTCCTAAATACAAGGACAGGAAATTGTAGATGATAATAGATTTACATCTAATGTCGCCATACAGGTCTGAAAACTTATGTTATACATAGTCAACTCATCTAGGATCCATCAAATTAAGAGGAACACAATTTTATACAACTTTATCTTGCAACCATTTTAAACTTTTTTTTGTCTTTCTTCGATCTGCCAATCCCCCATGTGCCTTCATCTATTCTCAGTCTGTACCCACATGACTGAAGTGGTAGAGCTCATCATCCTTGCCCGATGTAGTCGAGAGTCTATCATTCTGGTACCAATTTGCCCCATTGGTGGTACATCTGGTGGTGACCTGCCACACCTAGTAGACTTAACGTTTTCAGAGATTTCTTAAATGATGATATATACTTTGGATAGCTCATCAGTATCTGAACGGTGGGGTCCGACACTCAAAGCAGCACTGTGGTCTTCTCTCAGCTCACCATGCATGGTGCCATACATTGTATAGTGGCTGTGCTTGGTATGCTAGGTCCTTTGACGTCAAGTTCATTGGTCACATGGCCTTGGCACGGCTCATTGAAGTGAACAGGACTCACCTGCGCCTAGGCCATGTGACCGATGAACGTGATGTCACGTGGCCTAGGCAAAGCTGCAAGAAAGCCATTGCTTTCTCAAACAGCTGATCGGTGAGGGACCCGGGTGTCTGACCCCAACTGGTCAAATACCAGAGGAGAGGTCATCAGTTAAAAAATCTTGAAAAACCCCTAGTGGAAACTAGACCTAGTTATGTAACAAAGAAATGTGGTATGTACGGGGCCTTATATTTGGAGATGTAGCAGAGCTGAATTTATTACTGAACAGTCAGAATAGTCTTCTTTTTTGGAGCTAGGCTGACAAGTAGTCCCATAGCAGTAAATGTAGAGCAAGCCGCATACGTGCAGTCAACCCTCAATTCACTGCTATGGGACTTCTGAAAATAACTGAGCCTGCACTCGCTTGTCCTATAGCGGTGAATGGAGGGTGGCCACGCATGCACCACTTGTCTCTGTTCACTTTTGGGTTAGAGGTGGTATTTACACCTATCGTTATCCTATCGATATACCAAAAATGTCTTAGATGGGAAGAATACCTCTTTTTAATTTTGTATAATGTGCAATTAACACAAAATATAAGAAATCCCTTTAAAACACCTTTTCAGCACCATGGACAGAGGGTTGCATTCTCATATATGTTATGAAGTAATCAAATAGATCACTTCCATATGTGAAACAAATGTTAGTGCAATATCTGGACACCCTGTACAATATACCGTCAGTTAAGTGCAATCATGAAAGCAGACGGTCTAGAAGAGAGGGGAAGTTGGGATCTGAAAACACCTGTAAAATCACAACTAGGATCTAAAATTGTTTACTAATCATGTAGATGGAGAGCAATTAATAGGGCACATGTATAGAACCCGTCTTGATGTCCTGATGGAATGAATGTTTTGTAAGTGTGTCTACCAGGAGCCCTATGACAACTCTGATAGAGTTACAAGTTCCAGGTTGAGGTGAAAGAGACTGTGCACCCTTCAACTGTTATCGATCAACTGCACCAGTGACATTGGGAAAGACACTCATATGACATCTTAGCTACAAGGTGCCAAAATCGACGTGAAATACCTCAAAATCACACAGTTTGTAATCCTATATATTTACAAAATTGAATAAGATGTTATAAAAAAAAAAAGGGTTGTCCAAGGTGGATGACCCTTTTTGAGAAGGATAAGATGAGGAGCTAGGAGGAGTAGACCTTAGGCAATGTAAAGTTCTTAGGTTGCTACAGGTCACAACATTTTCTAATAAAATACTTTCTGGGGTCCTTGTACAGTTTTCTGACAACTTTCATGGAGGTTCTTTTCAGTGTTTACCTGATTAGGCTGGGTTCTCATCTGCACTTTTAACTCTACAGTGTGTTCCGGAGGAGGAACAGACTGCGGGAATACACTGTATCTGACGTACATTCGGCTGCATGCAGCATTTTTTTGTCCGCTCGAAATCCGGCATATGTCCGGATCGCGTTACAGTGAATGAGGATCCGGCAGTGCGCAGTGGTATCCGGCTGTGCCAGGTTCAGTGAACTCCAGTATATATGCCGCAAAGAGTCCGGATCCCATTTCAGTGAATGAGGATCCGACAGTGCGCAGTGGTATCCGGATGTGCCGGATACGGTGAACTCCAGCAGTATGTTCCTCCCCTGAAACAGACTGCCGTAGAAAAAGCGCAGATGTGAAACCAGCCTTACATGTATTAAGAAGCAGCACTTTAATCGTGCCAATCGACCAGCTATGCCTCTTCAGCAAATACCATTTATTTTAATATCTTGCATCTAGGTATTCGTCTGTTTTCCAGCATTGCCTCATTTCACGGTTCAGGATTTGGCAAGGGTTAATGGCCTTGATATCAGAAGCCACTGGCACTGACTAGATAAAATAGTGCATCCACCAATAATGCTCTTCTATAAACATGGTCATACAATATTAATGTGCACAGCAGCTACAATAACAAATATGATATCAGGGCAGAGAGAAGCTGATATATTGTGAGGCAGGGAGGCAGGGATACGCTCCTGAGGTATCCCATCCCTGATAAATGGCTGCTGCACACGCTCTCATACAGTACAGTGAGCCAGTGGGGTTTTCCTAGCAACCTTAACACCGGGATTCCTCCTCCTCCTCCTCCCAGTGCTCAGACTGATTAGCAGTGAAGCGGCAGAGCCTCATCCACTGTGTCATCATTCATGACACACGTTGTCTTTTTTCCTCTTCTTCCTCCTGCAAATCAATAGCGTACTCACACCACCAGTAAGCTGAGCTTATTTACAGCCCTCTCAAAGAAATGTCCCTGCGTGTGACCTTTATACTGCAAATAACCACGTCTAACGCTCCCCCCCCCCCAACCTGGGGCCTGACATACTCCGACCTACCCTATGTGATATACAATAGTATACCTGCAGCTCTGTAATACAGTACTTACTATGAGGCTAAAAAGCGTCAGTTAAGGCCCATTTACGTAAAGGAAATTTATCAAAACTGGTGTAAAGTAGAACTGGCTTAGTTGCCCATAGCAACCAATCAGATTCCTCCTTTCATTTCCCAGAGGGAGTCTGAAACATGTAAGGTGGACTCTTATTGGTTGTTATGGGCAACTAAGCCCGTTTTCCTTTACACCAGTTTTGATAAATCTCCCCCAATACAAAGGAATACCTTAATGATAAATCTGAACAAAGCGATCAATCACGTCAATAAACATGTAATGTAGGCAGACGGAAAAAGATGGTGCGGACAAAAATGACATGATGATCATTTTTTTTACAAGGGGACGGATAATCAGGGGTGGATGGCGTCCATAATTTTTAGGATTTTTACGACTGGCGCAAATCTTGTGCAAGCGATAAAACAACCTTCATGTCAGTATTCAAATGTTAAGAATTTTCTGACGTCGGCCTTTACTTATATAAAATGTACCATTCGAAGGTATCAAATAAGGCAAGAACGAGCGGATTGAGTCTTCCACAGCATTTAAACAATTAGCCGTGCTTCAGACGCCGCCTGAGGATGTACTGCTGTCTTCTGGGGACGGTATTGTGTTACCGACTCTCCATATTTCGCAGAAGTGAGTCCTCTGGCAGCTCGCAGGCAGCGTGCTGTGTTGTGCGAGCGTGTGACCCTCTCTTATTTATAGACGCACAAGCTCACCGCCATGCCTGTCACTCGCGTCCCCTATATGCCATCACTGAGCGCTCACACAGACGCTTCCCGCCCCACTCGGGGGAACCATAACAACCAAGTACATCGCTATAAAAAGGCAAATATGCCTTAACCCTTCACGGTACAGAAGCCGCTGTACCCTGCTGGAGCTCTGCTGCTCGACGGAGCGATGACAGCTGCTCCTAATAATCGTATCTTCCCCGTCAGACTCCTGGAATGGAAATAAAGGAGAACAGGAATTAGTGTATGAATAGATGGAGGCATTAACAGACATTGAGGTGCCTTTACGGTGGTGTCCTGCTGCTGCCATTCCGAGTTAGACCATGGCATGGAAAGTGTTAAACTGCGGAGGACAGGGAAATTAAAGGGACAATAAAGTCTGCTGGACAGAAAATATCCCAGGCTGTGGAGATACTGACTGACAGACATCAAGCCCAGGAATCTGTCTGCCACCCTAACCCCTACTTTCTCCCTCCCTCTCTCAGGCCCTCACACCCTCCAGGGTCATTGACAAGTCAGTTTTTCTAAGCTGCACTTCTCCAGAGGAGCAGACTGCTTCTTGAGGCTGCAGCACAAGCAGGGTTAAAGCTGTGCTCAGAATAGGATTCCCCCGGCCCCCTCCTCTCCTCCCTGTGCTTGTTCTCCTCGGGATTTCTTGGCTTTGGTGAGGAGCACTTGCCGATCTGTTGCTGCTGTCCTTGGTGATGCACAGCTCAATCCAATTAGCTTTCACCTCTAGATCCTCTGAGCCAGATTGTGGGAGATTCAGGCCGGTCCATCCCTCGTGCTGGTGTGCCTGCTGCTCTACACA
Source organism: Bufotes viridis (assembly GCA_033119425.1). Taxonomy (NCBI): domain Eukaryota; kingdom Metazoa; phylum Chordata; class Amphibia; order Anura; family Bufonidae; genus Bufotes; species Bufotes viridis. Next base: position 54,032,071 of record CM065593.1, read on the forward strand.
CAGGCTGTGATGGTGTGAACGTGTGGCTAGGGCTCTGCAGTTCACTGCCTGCTCTTCCATTCCACAATCCGTCTACAGCTGCAGCACTGAGCAATCCCATCATCATCATCACCACCACCACCACCATCATCATCATCTTTGGAGGAGGATGCACTGAATCTCAAGACCAAGCTTCATGGTACTCTGTGGCTGATATCCTTCTCTAGACTTGTAAGAGCCCTGGGATAGGTCCAACAAAGCAAGACATGGGACAGAACAACACTGCCCAGCTCAGTGTGAGGCGTCTTCTCCTGGAGAACATCTAACAAGCTCTGGTTAAAGACATGAACCCATCCTTCCTGGAGCTGGCCAGCTTGTCTTTAATCCACTTTGAGCAAGGTAAGTAGATGGGGTATTTCTCCTCTAACTCTGAAGGGATGATTCATCTGTGCTCAGCTCCTGAGGAGGCCAATAACCACATGGGGCCAAATGGCACCAAGTTGAGTGACTTGAGGGGCACCTAGCAGTATAGAGCAGGAGGGGTGAAAGTTTTTTGGTGTGCTATTTGAATATATGACATATTTGAATATATATAGAGAGAGAGAGAGAGTATTGTGTGTATATATATTTATTTATACAGATATATAGATAGATATGTATCCAAATGATACCAACCTGCTCCCCACCATCTCAATTTACATGCATGAGATTTTTTAATATAAATATTTATATATATATATATATATATATATATATATAGTATATATATATATATATATACATATATATATATATATATATATATATATATATATATTATGGTAGATATATAAGGTATGTGTATATAAACAAGTAATCTCCCACATGACTAGTTGATGAAGGAGCACCTTCCACTTCTAGTGAATGTTCCTATGATGATTATATGAATTATTATTTGTAGTATTATTATTATTATTTATTATTATTTACACAATGTAAACAGAAATGTGATACATTTGTGTCCTGTCCTTTAACCGTTTCAATCCCAGAGCACTATACCTAGAGACCTTAGCATTAGTTCTCTTTATCCTTCATCCAGATTAAGTTCCTTTATGCCAGTGTAAAACATGAAAGTGTTTTATTAATATAAAACCAGTGAGAAATGGCTGTGTGTCATAATCCATAACATACACACCTATAAATTTGTATGGAGGGGTGTACAGTTTTCCTGCTGTAATCCAGGCAAATCAAGTTATATAACATTTAATCTGGAAGAAGCTGCCGCTTTGTGGAGGTTATACAATGAAAGTCTTCTAATAGTTTGTTCTCTCATCATTTTGTCACTAAGTGAAAGGGTGGATCCTCTGTAAATTACCAGTAAATGAAAGTTCAATACTAAAATGCCTGACGAAAAAGAAGCCTAACAGAGAAATGATTTCAATCAATAATAATCCTATCCGGTGCTCCTAAGGAGCTGGCAGAGCTTGTGAAAAATAAAAGACACCAGAACAAAATGTACTGGTCTAGAAAAAAAAAAGTTTTATACGCGCGCGGCTTTGTGTAAGTTACCGGTGAGATCTGTCATTTCTTCCCTGAACAATAGGCCCATATTGCTTAGCAACATCCCCAAGGCCAATAAGGCATCTATTCTACCAGAGCAGGTAGAAATCCACTGAATGAGCATCAATGGCATTGTGGTCATGGTCAGGATGTGACCTTCATCCCAAGGTGGATGTCTCCAGTCATTACTACAAGGTTTTGATTCTCCATAGACTATTCATGAATTCACGGTATGGTGTTTAATGCATCAACAACAGTACACATCAAGCCTTACCATGTAGCCTTATACAATGAGAAGGTGCGGAGAGAACTGATGATCTGTAAGGGCAGCCAGACATTACAGTAGCCTATACTAGCTTGATGTCATCAGAGATCCGTTACTCGTTTTTAGCTATGACATGATGACATCACATTTGTTTGAAGACCTATATAAAAGCCTGGACAAAAACATGCATTTTTTAATATTTTATATAATCCTTAAGTGTGAAATTTTACATTTTATATTCAGTTTTTTATAAAGTGTTTGCATCACTCAAGGTTTGGCATTTTCCAATGAGAGTTGGTTGTTTGGTATAATTCACCGATGAGTTATCTCTGGTTTTACATAGGTTAAGCCTAATATATATATATATATATATATATAATAGTGCAGAAACAACGCCTTCCCAAAGAGCTTAATAACATGTTGAGGTGTGCTAGACCTGCAATGACATATTGGTGACCGGCTTTATACAATATATACAAGCAATATCTACATGTAGCATATTAAGTATTTAATTTGATACAAGTTGACACAAGACAATGTAAATGTGTTTAAATGAAGGTAGACGTCTCTCAAACCCAGGGTGTCTGAAGAGCAGCCATTACTTTACACGACTATATATTTAAGGGGTTTACATGGATTATATAACCTAAAATGAAACAGAACTGTACTGTGTAGAATACAATAATGGGTTCTTGATCTCCATTAGATGTGGTCTGGGTTATGTGATCAGGTTTGGTCAGGAGGCCTCACAGATAAGTAAGGGTTTGGTCAGGAGGCCTCACAGATAAGTAGGACAGTTCTTCATGACATGACTGGACAGTAACATTGGAGAGGTCTGATTACTAAAGACAAAAGTTTACATGGACCTGTATCATGAGCCTTTAATACAGCGGTCTAAGTGTTGACCAAGGATCGCAATAAACATTAGCAGGGAAACCATTCATGGACACAAAGACTGAATGCTGCTTTGCATGCTGTCATGGTAATGGTGGTCCTCCAACTATTAGGGATCACTTTTAGAGACGAGCAAAGTATTCAAAAATTCAATTCGGCTGATTCGCAGAATTTCACAAAAAAATTCTGGTAAGTAATGACGGTAATGATGGAGGGCTGTGCAATCGCCGCTCCCCGTCATTGCACCCCTCAGATCCCGCGTTCTTAGCTGATTGTGGCATCTGACAGCAATATTACAGTGTAAAATTTAAAAATCATACTTACCATTTGATTGTGAAGAGCCGGTCACCGCCATCTTGATTGAAAATCTTACGCAGCCTGTGATGATGTCATCACGTCGGCCGGCGTGGCGACATCATACGTCACTGCGCACAGGATTTCGTGCGAGATATTCAATCATTGATGGAAAATCGATTCGCTACCACAAAGCACGAGAAAATTCAGCTTCACTGCGAATCAAATTTTTCCTGAAATTTAGATCGAATTCCACTTCATGGGTTCGCTCAACACTAATCACTTTGTTTACTCTTTTGACAATGGTTTAGGGTGATGAAAAGGATTTCACAAAATTTTACATGTACAGTAGCATATATAGTTAGATCAGATCTCCCCATCTCAGGTCAAGCACTGAACCCCCTATCTAACATCTATAGGAAAGCAGGAAGAAGTAAAACTCTCAGATCGATCGCCCCTCTTTTGTTTGCTACCATTTTAGGGTTTATGGAGGGTCATGTCCCAAACAGGGGAAGACAGAGTTGAAAACCGGGACCCCATCATCTCAGACCACATGGAAATTTCAGGCGCTTTCTTTGTTACATTGTTGCAAACAAACAACCTATTCAAGTTATTTTCCACCTTCTATTGTCATCACAAGTAACCAAAAAAATACAGTAAAATTCCTTTAATCCATCATCCAATAATATAGAAAGTCTGATTAAGGGTGTGTTCTCATCAGCGTTATGTATTCCGTTATGGCTTTCACATGGTAATAATGGAAAATAACAGAACCCATAAGACAAAAGTCAAAATGGAAGCTTTTTAGAGGCATTCCGTTTTAATCTATCGCAATAAAAGTCTATGGGAATAATAACGGATCCGTCTGGTTCCCATTCTACAAGACGGAAAACAAAGTCCTGTCTACAGGACTTTTTTGTCTGTTCTGCATAACAGGAACCAGATGGATCTTTTTAAAGGCTTCCGTTTTGCATTCCATCATAATACAAGTCTATGGGCAGCAAAAACTGATCCGTCCTGGTTTCCATTATGCAGGACTGGACTCTTGCATAATGGATCCGTTATGCCGCCCATAGACTTGTGTCATAAAGGATCAAAACAGAATACCTCTTAATGGCTTCTATTTTTACTTCCATCTTATGGATTCTGTTATTTTCAGTTATAACCATGTTATAATGGAAAGCCATAAGGAATACATAACACTGATGTGAACTTAAACTACCTTGTATGTGTTTAAATTGCAATATATAGGAAATTTCACATGACCAGTGAAAGAAGACCAGGAAATATATCTAATAAAAACAGTGATATTAGCAGATTTTATGGCATTCATTTATTTCTTTTTGGCTGCAGTCCTGTAGGTACTTTACTCCAGAATATCTAATAATCTGATACCTATAACATAATATTAATAATGGACTAAAGCAAATTCACTAACGTGCCATAATATGTTCCTGTTTAGATGTAAGTACATAATATTACCAGTTGTGTTTATTATTAAAGGGGTTCTCCAGGCATTTTGTCTAATAAGCATTTGGTGCTAACCTGTGGATGAAAGCTCTTTTAGATTGTACTTCCCCTAATATCGCTATCCCCACTGCATTGGCGCACGCTGCAGCTCTTTCGCATGGGTCCCAACCGGAAGTGAACGTTTCTTTTCCTGTTTGGCTCCACTGACTATAATGCAACTGAGCAGGAAAAGAAGTGGCCACATCCGGTCGGGACCAGGACAGATGAGCTGACAGCGCCTGTCAACGCAACGGACACAGCACCGCACCATACGCTAATTAAACAACATGCCTTGAGAGTCCCTTTAAGTCAATGCATTCTCCCATAAAATATTATATAAATTGGAAAAAAAAAAATTCTAGCACAAAATAAAATTTAGAATGCAGGTTGATGCTGCAGGCACTTGTATGGCCCTCATGTTACATTGGTCCCTGCCCTTTGGTGCTCAAAGTGTTGAATGGAAATTGTTTGTCCATTTACATGTTGACCTCTAGATATCAGTTTCATACTGCTGCGTAACTGTGCATGAGAGGTTTATGTTAGTAAAAATGTAGACTACAAGGAACATTGAATATAGCTGCTCTCTTTACCATAGGATACGCTTCACTTGGTAAGAAGTGCTGATGCAGCTTGTCCAGACCAAAGACTACATAGATTTGAAGGTCTACATCAATAACAAATTTGATATTAGATGGTGGGAGAATGAGGGTACGTCCACACATACAGGTCATTTTGATGCAATTTTTGAAGCCAAGATTGTGTTAAGATCATAAAAAGCGAGTGTATATTAAGTAGAGACACTAATTCTCCACTTTTTTTTTTTATCCACTCTTGGTTTTGGCTTCAAAACCTACATCAAAAACCTGCACGTGTGGCCTTACCTTGAAAATAAAGGATTTTATATTTATTAAATAAAACGTACTGAGATTGGACATTGTTGACATAAATGGGAAATATCTGAAATAAAGTGGAAGGTGCTAGTGTCTCTTCATTATGTTTTTCAGTAAACTACATAAATGACCATGGAACAATATCCAAATTTGAAAGAAAAAGTGCCATCAGAATACAACATTGAAGGCACAACAAAAGGAATCTGTTCCAGTGTACCTGCTACATGTTAGAGATTCCACGAATAGAGATGAGCAAATCTCTCAAAATTCTAAACGGTCAATGGTCCGATTTGGGGATGAATCAGTACTTACCCAAATAAAATGATCCAATTGGCCTGAAAATTTTTGTATGACACTCTGATAGGACCTCACATTCTTGCTGCTACACCATATTGATCTTTAAAGAGGACCTTTCATCACCCTAACAAATCTAAACTAAGTATACATACATGGAAAGCGGCGCCCAGGGATCTCCCTGCACTTACTATTATCCCTGGGCGCCGCTCCGTTCTCCCGATATGTCCTCCGGTGACTTCAGCTCTGCGTCTCAACTGGGAGGAGCCTGCCCTTGTTCTCCTGGGCGTCTCCTTCTCCCAGGCTGTAGCGCTGACCAACCGCAGCGCTGAGCTCATAGCCTGGGAGAAGAAAACCTCCCAGGCTATGAGCTGAGCGCTGCAGTTGGTCAACGCTACAGCCTGGGAGAAGGAGACGCCCAGGAGAACAAGGGCAGGCTCCTCCCAGTTGAGACGCAGAGCTGAAGTCACCGGAGGACATACCGGGAGAACTGAGCGGCGCCCAGGGATAATAGTAAGTGCAGGGAGATCCCTGGGCGCCGCTCTCCATGTATGTATACTTAGTTTAGATTTGTTAGGGTGATAAAAGGTCCTCTTTAATTAATAGTTTAGTTTGAAAATAAAGAACCTTAAAGGGCAGTGGCGTAACTAGAAATGACTGGGCCCCACAGCAAATTTTTAAATGGGGCCCCCTCCCCCAGTAATTTTTTCACATCCCCTTCCTTTCATGCCGCCCCCTTTCCTGTGGCTAGTAAAGATCGCTCTCTCAGACCAGGCCCGGCAGCTGTGCCATCCGTTTTCTACACTGTCTATACTGCCACTGTATGTAATTTCATTGTGTAATAATGTTGAGGGGCCCTGACAAAATCTTTTACTACTTCTCCTCCTCTTGGATGGGCCCCTTCTGGGTCAGGGCCCCAAAGCAGCCGCTTCCCCTGCTTCCCCTGCTTCCCCTATAGTTACGCCCCTGTTAAAGGGGTTTTCTGGGAGTACAGTACGACTTGCAAGACTGTTTTGGCCAGTAAAATTATAGAATTCCTAATGGATCCCATTGTAGTCAATAGTGTGCGCCTGGCTCAACACTTCCATTGTTTCTGTTCTTCCGCTCTTAAGTAGAACAACAGGAATCAGCAGTGCAATTGTGAAAGCACAACAGGGCATATGATTATTAAGGTCTATTAGGTTAATTGTAAATCAGCTCGTAATTATAAGACCCTAATTGTAAGTTATTGATTCTAAATGAGGTTGTCTACAAGACCTTTGGGTCCCATTTTTGTGTCATAGCTTAAAGCATACCTGTTGTTTCAGATAACTTTCCAGAATAAGCTTGTCCCTAAGTAGTAGCAGTATATATACAGTATTTATCACCAGTTTGAATAGTATAAGTGAAGAAAGAGGCATTTTTTTGTAATAAGATACAATACACAGTTTCTTATATTCACTTGAATTATTGATTAATGTAAAGTATGTTGAAAGTACAATGCCTATGTAAGCGCTCTAGAGGATCCTCTGATAATGTGGTGGACCGGTTTGGCCCTAGATTCATTATTAAAAGGAATTTTCCAGTGTTACATAAAGCATAATATTTGTGTGAATAAAAGTTAAGCATCTTTGTACCATGGTCAAGATCCTTGTTTAACACCTTCTTGACACGTTTTTTTTTTTTTTTTTTCTCATTTTTCCTTTTTTTTTTTTGCTCCTAATCTGCCACCCTTCCCGAAGCTATATTTGTTTTTTGCAGGAAAAGTTGCACTTTCTAATGGCACCATTTAATATTGCAAAAATTCTGAATGGGGTGTAATTGGAATGAAACATAGTTCCGCCATAGTTTTATGGGTTTTGTTTTTACGACATTCCCTATGTGGTAAAAATGAACTGTTAACTTCATTCTGTGGGTCAGTACAATCACAGCGATACCAGATATTTCCTAGTTTTTCTTGTGTTTTAAAACTTCAAATACAATAAAACGTTGAAAAACCTACACTAATACATTGTAGCAAACAAATAAGAAAGGGTAAGGCTCCATCCAAATATTTTCTGTCTCTTAGTATAAACAAGAATGATTGCAGTGTGATTTTCACGTTTTGTTTGTTAACACGGGCATAATTTGCATATTGCAAATGCGGCAATACATTTTTTCTATGCATCGCCATCGCTGACTCTCATAAATTTTTTATTTAAGTCTTCAAAACTGTATGAGGGCTTATTTTTTGGGGGTGATCTGTATTTTTCATTAATATCATTTTCTGGTTCGTATGAGTTTTTGATAACTTTTTCTTAATTTTTTTTGTGAGGTGTTTTGTGAAGCAACCAAAAAATGGTGAATTGAGATTTAGATTTATTATTCCATTATGCGGTTCACCGTACAAGATAAATATTTTTAAATTTTAATAATACAGTATTTTAGGATGCTGCAATGACAATGATCTTCTTTGTTTTTTTTTTGTTTTGTTTTTAAATGAGCCAAGGATTGATTTGAATTTTTACATCTTTTTTTAGATTTTTAAAAAACTTTTTTCACTTTTTTATACTTATTTAAGTGCCCCTAGGAGACCTAACCATGCAATTGCCTGGTCGCATCCTGGTCTGCCAATGGGTTTCTGTTGTTTAGGCACCCAGCCGCTATGGCATCTGAGCGGCGCCATCTTTAAAAAATCAAAACAGCATAAGGGCACTGGTACCGACCGTTTGTGAATGTAGATCCATTCACTTGAATGGGTCCGCGATCCGCAAGATTCAGGCATAGACTGAAATTCCATGGAAGCGTCCCTTGTGCTTCCGTGGGCTTCCGCTTTGTGACTCTGCTCCGTATCTTCGGGACCCATTGAAGTGAATAGGTTCACATCCGTGATGCCCGGAAATTGCAGACCTGCTGTTTGCAGACCGCAATACAGGCACGAGCCGTACATGTTCGTATGAGCCCTAACACTTCTAATGGCTGTGAGTTTTCTACAACCATGGTTATTATAGCTGGTTCTTTGTGAGCCAGAACTAAAGGCTGATACAAGTAGCCTACACTGATAAATTGTAGCAAACAAATAAGAAAGGGTAAGGATCCATCTAGATATTTTCAAGAACAAGAATGATTGAAATGTGATTTTCATGTGATGTATGTTTACATGGGCCTAATTTGCATAATGCAAATGCAGCACATATTTTACTACCAGATCCATGGCAAAAATCGCTTGGATTTCTGCCATGGATATACAGAGTGATCTGCATGAGATGAAGGGCATTTTCCATCTTAGTTGTTTATAGCATATCCATTCAAGTCTATTAGGGTTCTCTATGTTGTGCGCATAGGTAGCAGTAAAAACCCTGAAGTATAGGCAGAGTGCAGTACAGTGCATCTAGTACAGGTAGAGACCAGCACAATACATGTAGTACAGGTAGAGAGCAGTACAGTACATATAGTTTAGGTAGATAGCAGTACAGTACATGTAGTACAGGTAGAGAGCAGTACAGTACTTATAGTTTAGGTAGATAGCAGTACAGTACATTTAGTACAGGTAGAGAGCAGTATACTACATGTAGTACAGGTAGAGAGCAGTACAGTACATTTAGTACAGGTAGAGAGTCTTATAGTACTTGTAGTACAGGTAGAGAGCTGTATATTAAATTAAATGTAGTACAGGTAGAGAGCAGTACAGTACAAGTAGTGAAAGTAGAAAGCAGTACAGTATATGTAGTACAGGTATGGAGCAGTACAGTACAAGTAGTGCAAGTAGAAAGCAGTACAGTATATGTAGTACAGGTAGAGAGCAGTACAGTACAAGTAGTGAAAGTAGAAAGCAGTACAGTATATGTAGTACAGGTAGAGAGCAGTACAGTACATGTAGTACAGGTAGAGATCAGTATAGTACATGTTGTACAGGCAGTGAGCAGTACAGTTTATATAGTACAGGTAGAGAGCAGTACAGTATATGTAGTATAGGTAGAAAGCAGTACAGTATATGTAGTGCAGGTAGAGAGCAGTAAAGTATATGTAGTACAGGTTGATAGCAGCAAAATACATGTAGTAAAGGTCGAGAGTAGTACAGTACCTGTAGTACATGTAGAGAGTAATACAGTGTATGTAGTACAGGTAGAGAGCAGTACAGTATATATAGTACAGGTAGAGAGCAGTACAGTATATGTAGTACAGGTTGAGAGCAGTACAGTACATGTAGTACATGTAGAGAGTAGTACAGTGTATGTAGTATAGGTATAGAGCAGTACAGTATATGTAGTACAGGTAGAGAGCAGTACATTAAATATATTTTACATGTCGAGAGTAGTACAGTGTATGTAGTACAGGTATAGAGCAGTACAGTATATGTAGTACAGGTAGAGAGCAGTAAAGTATATGTAGTACAGATTGAGAGCAGCATAATACATGTCGTAAAGGTCGAGAGTAGTACAGTACCTTTAGTACATGTAGAGAATAGTACAGTGTATGTAGTACAGGTATAGAGCAGTACAGTATATGTAGTACAGGTAGAGAGCAGGACAGCATATGTAGTACAGGTTGAGAGCAGTACAGTACATGTAGATAGTAGTACAGTGTATGTAGTACAGGTATAGAGCAGTACAGTATATGTATTACACTTGGAGAGCAGTACAGTATATGTATTTCAGGTTAAGAGCAGAGCAGTGCAGTACATGTAGTACAGGTTGAGAGTAGTACAGTATCTGTAATACAGGTAGAGAAGAGTACAGTATATGTAGTACATATAACATTGTCCTGTACTGTACAGAGGCCAACAGGTACATGCACTTTAGTAATATAGTGCTCACGTAAGGCACTAATTACCCCCTAGTTATTTTAAATGTTAGGTGTTCCATTCAACCTCATGTGCCACAGACATGATACTGTGGTTTCAATTTATATTGACCCAGCAAAGGTCACTGCAAATTGAAATTATGATAATCATAAAGGACTACCTCTTTCTGCAGAATGTATATAGATCACTGCTCGATGTGGCTACTGGACGTTAAGTGGTTTTGTGACTATGGTGTATATACGGTATATACCGTAATACATAACACGGAGATCATACATTTCTGAGCATCGTAGCAGGTACTTGTTTGCTTGTACTTGATAGTCTTTGTCCAAATTCAAAACTCCTTGTGTACCATCATTTAGTAAAAGTCATGTTTGCCAAGCCTGGATCTGCTTTCAGAGAAATACATTACATGGTAATACAGTAATGAGTTTATAATTAGTCTCAAGGCCTTCTCTTGGCAGTTCTGAAGCTCAGTTTAAATCTATTTACATATTACTGATGTCTTAAGTTTATACTGAAACTATCTTATATCTAGCCAAATGTCTTCTGCGTACTACTGAGCGACTAACCTTAAAGGGGTTTTCTGACTTCTGAAGGGTCATCAGTATCTGCTTTGTGGAGGTCCGACACCTGGGACCCCACGGATTAGCTGTTTACCAACACAGCAGTGTACAATGTATAGCGGCTGTGTTTTTTATTGCATTCTCTTGAATGGGGCTGAGCTGCACTTAGGCCATGTGACTGAGGAACATGACGTGATTGGCCTATGGTAAGCTGCAAAAAGGCTGTGGCGCTCATAGGAGCACTGCGGCCTCTTCAAACAGCTGATCGGCGGAGATCCCAGGTGTCCGACCCCCACCGATTAGATACTGAGGATAGGTCATCAGTAGAAAAAAAGTCAGAAAATCCCTTTAAATGGAAAACATTATGAAGTCATATTATAAATATGCTCTTAAAAGGAATGCACGCCATACAGAGACAAATGAGAAATTTGGCAAAAAAATTAAGTCATTAACAATAAAGTACAGATTCCATTTTAGGGTGTTGTTTGGAGGAGATGGTACAGAAGTAATGCAGCCATTTATATATATAGAAGTAGGTAATTAACATCGCTAATGTTGTAGTCAAAGTACAGAAAGTAGTAGAGTATTAATGCGATGATGCAAATGCTTAGGAAATATCAGATTATGTTTCACAGTGTAAAAATAGAGGATTCAGTCATTAAAAGAGCCTGTAAATAAAACATATCAACGTTTGTTTTACTGTCCTCTTATTCTGGCCATGGCGGCAAACATTAGCTCGCAGTTTGTTGGAGTGTTTAAACAAGGGACCTTGTGAATGCAGAGCCTTGAACTAAGCCTGGACTGAACGCTCAGACTTCTGGCACCAGCCTAATATATGCTGCAAGTGTTAGGTTAATTTGTGTTAGCAGTGCCATAAAAGTGATTACATGTGTATATATTTTATTTACAAAGAAGCATCAGCTAATTACATCACAGCTATTATTTTAAATGATGCTTTTCGAAGAAAAAACTATTTTAACCAGTTGAAGACTGGACCATTTTCCTCCCCATTTTTGTTAATACATGCATCTTTTAAATCCATTACAATCCATTCAGCTTTGTAAATAATTTTTGCTATTATTTTTTTTGTGATATAGGGGGCTTTTTTAATGTAATTTTTATTTTAGTATTTTTTTAATGTTTTTAAATTATACAACCAGGAAAATGTAAAAAAAAAAAAAGTTGAAGTAATGCTTTTCACATTTTTTAATATTTTTGCACTACATGCAACTGAAATATTTTTTTTTAATTATGTCCACTTTCCATATTGGTTATTATCATATATATGGAATGTATGAATGATGGTCGTCGGTGGTCTGCCATTCTGTTTTTTTTATTTTTTTTATTTTACACTTTGTGTACCCATAGATTCATAAAAGACCTTTGGGGGACATTTAACATTGCATTTTATTTTTTATTTATTGCTTCTTTGTCCTGTAACTTGCACCTAGATACATGTATTAGCTGCAGTTACAGTGGGAATACAGCCCCTGAGAGGTTGTACAAAGTTATACATCCTCATTGCCGAGCTGATCTGGGTCTGCTAATACCCAGCAGCTTGCGCAGACTTTTAGCCATTGCCAATCACATGACTGTTGTGACTAGTGCGGAAGTGCTATGTACAGAACGATGGGTAAGACAGGGACGAATCGCATGCAGCTGCAATCCCTGTAGGGACGTTAAGAAACGCCTCTTCAGAGATAAGTGCCGACCTCCTGGATGTACAGTATATAGTCAATGGGTAGTCGGCAAGTGGTGAGTAAATGTTATTGCTCTAGTGCATCTAAAACTAAAAATTTAGCAACTTTGAAAATAAATATCTTGCATATGCTAACCTATGCATCTGCTTGCTAACAGAATACAAGCAAATGGTGCATTGTCTGATCTTACACTTATACTCCCTTCCATCTGCTCCCTAGTTTTTACTAGAGGCCAACCAACCCAAGTCTCAGAATTTGTGTCCAATTTAAAAAAAAAAAAACATATTTTTCTTGACCTTTTAATGCTCTCCTGACATTCACTTGCACCCTCAGATTTTCTGTCTTTCTCTCCATCACCAACAGTGATGTTTGCCCCTTTCAGCTAATGGGCCCCGTAAGAGCTGTTATGCTTCCTACTCTTGTAGTTATGCCCTGGTTGCGGGGCATTTGTTCTAGATTATTGTTTGCTGAATAATCTAGTTTATTGTTAAAAAGTCAGATTTTGACTCATAGGGAGCCACTTCCACAACGTGGCACTAGTGAGATGGTACTTTACCTTTGGAGATACCACTTTGCTTGTTCACATGTAGTAACTGGATATTGGCTTGTATTTTACTGTCTTTAGAGTGATGTGTGAAGATGGCTGTATGTGATGATCAATATGGATTTCTAGGCTATGTGATATAAGGCTATTTGGAAACATTAATTATACAATCATATGGTAATTAAGTTTTTTATTTACTTAATTGCATCTGCTTTTCTGAAACTTTTTCCAGCAGACGGACTCAAAGCAGAAGAGTTACTGCAATATCACAGTCCGTATTAAAACATGTTTTTATATTTAGTACAGTGTAAAATGTATACTTACTGTAGTATGTGTTCATTTACTCTAGAATAAAAATGTATTAGGGCACTTTTGGTTTATACTGGAGTCATGGTTTCTGATGCAGTTTGGAGTTCACTAAGGATAAGCGGACCTGTGGATGTTCGGGTTCGCTGGGTTCGGCCGAACTTGAGGTCAAAGTTCTGGACCGAACTTGAACCCGATCCCGAACCCCATTGTAGTCAATGGGGACCTGAACTTTGGTAAACTAAAATGGCTGTAAAATAGTCATAGTGAGGGCTAGAGGGCTACAAAAGGAAGCAAAATGGGGGTAAGAGCAGAACAGTTGCCCTGCAAACAAATGTGGATAGGAAAATTACTTAGAATAACATAGAATAGAAAAAAATAAAACTAATAATCTTGAACTAGGAGGCAAAGGTCAAAGTGGAGTAGGAGGTTGAGGAGGCGGTGGATGTGGCGGTGTAGGTTGAAGCACCGGTGGAGGAGGAGGAGGTAGCCAACACTGTTTTTATTTTATTTTTTATTTATTTATTTGATAAATTTGGGAAGACCCCAAAACATTGGGAAGTAGAAAAGAGAATGCAAAGAGAAAGTGCTCTGGTGTATAACAATGGCTAGGTGCGGCCAGTATACTTGTCTACTCAGCACAAGGTACGGACAAGTCCTGTGGGATCCAAGCCTGGTTAGGTCTAATGAATGTGAGCTTGTCCTGTGTCCTAGCACCTCCAAGGGGTAAAGGGCAAGCTCAGGCCGTGTGCCCAATTTCGAGACCCAGAAGTTGAATGGAGCAGACCCATCAGTCAGTACGTGTAGGCATGTGCACAAGTACTGTTCCACCATGTTGCTACAATGGTGCCTCCTGCTAAGACGTTCCGTATCAGCTGGTTGTTGTGGCATGATGACAAAGCTTTTCCACATTTTGGCCATACTAACCCTGCCTTCTGTAGTGCTTGCGGTGCCCCAGCTGCGTTGGCGACTTCTTCCTCCTCCTCCTCCGCCTTTGCCTTGTGCTTCCACTGAGCCCCCGCTGTCAGGTGTGAATGCGATCAGCAGCTCGTCTACCTGCATGCACTTGTACTCACGCATATTCCGATCACGCTCCAGTGACGGAATTAAGGACGGCATGTTGTCCTTGTAGCAGGGATCCAGCAGGGTGGCCACCCAGTAATCGGCAATGGTTAGAATGTGGGCAACTCGGCAGTCCTTGCGCAGGCACTGCAGCATGTAGTCGCTCATGTGTGCCAGGCTGCCCAGAGTCAAAGACAAGCTGTCCTCTGTGGAAGGTGTATCGTCTCTCTCCTCTGTATCCCCCCAGCCACGCTCCATTGATGCCCATAAGCTGCTTTGGGTGCCATCCTGCTGTGAACACAGTTCTTCCTCATCATCTTCCTCCTCTTACTCATCCTCCAAAACTGTGTCCTGGCTGGATAGTTGGTACCTGGCCTCTGTTGGTGCAGGAACCCACCCTCCAAGCCACTTGTGAATGGCTGGCCTGAAACCCGTGGAAATGATCCATCTTCCTCCTCTTCTTTCTCCTATGCCACATCCTCTTCCTTCATCGGCCGAAGTGTTTTTTCAAGGAGACATAGTAGTAAGCAAATAACGCTGAGGACTGCATCATCGGCACTGGCCATGTTGGTGGAGTACTCGAACCAGCGACCCATGTCCCGCATGGAGGCCCACTCGTTGGTGGTGAAGTGGTGCTGTTCCGTAGAGCGGGAAGGCCGAAGTTACGCTGCAGCGCAGGCAGGCGAGAAGCAGCAGGGTAAGAACGCAAAAGGCGCTCACAGACGGCCCGCACTTTCTGCAGCAGCTTTGACATATCAGATCATTTTTCAGGAACCTCTGCAATCCAAATTCAACACATGCACCAGGCTAAGGATGTGCGTCAAACCGGCTAGCCCCCCAGAGCTGCTACTAGATTTCGCTCGTTATAGCACACTACCAGGCCGGGCTTGAGGCTCTGTGGCACCAACCACTCATCGGTCTGTTGTTCCAAGCCTGTCCACAGCTCCGCGTGGTGTGGGGTTTTTCCCCCAAACAGATGTGTTCCAAAACATCCTGCTGTCATTTTCTCCTGGCTGTGCTGAAGTTGGTGGTGAAGGTGGTAGAGGAAGAAGTGGAGTAGGAGGCAACAAGAAATGTCCTGCAATCCTTGGTGGCGGTAGGACATGCGACAAACTGCTATCCACCTCAGGCCCAGCCACCACTGCATTTACCCAGTGTGCTGTAAGGGAGCTCTAACGCCCCTGCCCATGTTTACTGGTCCACGTATCGGTAGTTATGTGGACCATGCCACAGATGGCGTTGCGCAGTGAACACCGGATTTTGTCCACCACTTGGTTGTGCAGGGCAGGGATGGCTCGCCTGGAAAAGTATTGGTGGCTGGGAACCATGTACCGTGGGACAGCCACCGCCATAAGGTTTTTAAAAGTTTCTGTCTCCACCAGAGGAATTTTGAAATGCTGGCATTCAGGGCCAGGGATCACAGGTGGGTAGGGGGGTACTTCCTCTTTCTCTCCAGTGTTTGGGGGATGGACAGCTGAACGCTTCCATGGGACAATGTGGACATGCTGGGTGACGGTGGTGGAGGTGGTGTTGCTGCCAAATCCTCTGTTTGCGGGGTGGCAGGTGCCACTGTCACTCCAGAGGGGGAGGAAGATGCCGAGACCACAGCAGAAGAGGGAGCAAGAGGACCCTGAGATCTATTGTTGTTTTTCAGGTGTGCACTCCACTGCAGCTCGTGCTTTGCATTTAGATGCCTAGTCATGCAGGTGGTGCTCAGGTTTAGAACATGTATGCCTCGCATCAGGCTCTGATTGCAAAGCGTGCAAACCACTCGCTTCTTGTCGTCAGCACATTGTCTTAAGAACTGCTACGCCAGGGAGCTCCTTGGAGCTGGCTTTGGTGTGCTCAGTCCCTGGGCGCGGTGGACAGCTGCAGGCATACTGGCTAGGGGATGGCCAGTCTGCACCCTGCTCCCTCTTTTGCTGTGCGGCTGGCCCTGTGTTTTCCTCCGAACTGCACACGTCACTCGCATGACCTTGATTCCATGTGGGGTCCAGGACCTCATCATCCTCCAAATCATCTTCCACCCACTCTTCACCCCTGCCCTCCTTGTCAGTCTGCACACGGCAGAAAGCCGCAGCATTTGGCACCTGTGTTTCGTCATCATCATCAGAGATGTGCTACGGTGGTCCTCCCATGTCCACATCCTCAAACATAAGTGTTTGGGTATCAGTGCACTCAATCTCTTTCTCTTCTGGGGCAGGGCTAGCTGGATGGCCCACAGAAACCCCGCCAGTAGAGTCATCAAAAAGCATAAGAGACTGCTGCATGACTTAGGGCTCAGACTGCTTGGCTGATTTGCAAGGGGGTGAGGTGAAAGACAGCTGCCCATGGGCTGCAGGTGCCAACTCTGCGGTTTCAGCAGGGGACCAGGTGGGAGACAACGTTAAGGAACTGGAGGCACTGTCAGCCATTCAATCTACTACCGCCTCTACTTGTTCTGGCCTCACCATTCGTACACCGGTATTCGAGCATACAAAATTACGCTGAATGTCCTGTCGCCTACATGCACCTGAAGAAGGTGTCTCATTTGGGCATGTAGCTGGCCCAGATCGACCACATCCTCTCCCTGCAACAGGAGCTCCAGCAGCACCACGACAAAGGCCATTTTTTTTTATGCTCTCCTCATTCTTTGAGGTCACCCACCGACCTAACAGACAGGATAACTATAATAATTTACCTGTCACATATGCAGTGCAAGTGTGTTTCACACCAAAAATGGTTATATTTCACCGGCCGAACACTAACAGTCAGATTAACTATATTAATTTCCCTGTCACATATAAAGTGCACATGTATCTCACCCCAAAAATGGGTATATGTCCTCCACCGAATTAACAGACGGATTAACTATATTGATTTCCCTGTCATATATGCAGTGCAGGTGTACCTCACATCAAAAATAAGTATATGTCACCGGCCGAACTAACAGTTAGATTAACTATATTAATTTCCCTGTCACATATAAAGTGCACTTGTATCTCACACCAAAAATGGGTATATGTCACCCACCGAACTAACAGACGGATTAACTATATTGATTCCCCTGTCAAGTATGCAGTGCAGGTGTACCTCACACCAAAAATGTGAATATGTCACCCACCGAACTAACAAACGGATTAACTATATTAATTTCCCTGTCACATATGCAGTGCACATGCATCTCACACCAAAAATGGGTATATGTCACTGGCCGAATTAACAGTCAGATTCACTATATTATTTTCCCTGTCACGTATAAAGTGCACGTGTATCTCACACCAAAAATAGGTATATGTCACCCACCGAACTAACAAATGGATTAACTATATTCATTTCCCTGTCAAGTATGCAGTGCAGGTGTACCTCACACCAAAAATGGGAATATGTCACACACCGAACTAATGAGCTGATCTCAATGTGTTCCACTGCTGGGACCCCAGCAATCAGATTTAATCTGTGGGGAAGCCTGGCAGTATGTGTTCAGTTTCCTTGTAGTGCCACCGCAGGGGAAATTAATTGTTACTGAATGCCAATTCACATTAATGATCTGCCTGTGTACTGCAGGACAAAACGGTCTCTACTTTGGCCAAACGTATGAAAAATGAACACTGTGCCCCACCTCTGTTAAGTCAGCATGTCCTAAATAGGGGTTCTTAACCCTTTCCCGACAGCCTGTTGACTATATACATCTCTGAAAAGATGTTTTAAAATGTCCTTGCAGAAATTGTAGCTGCACCGTGCAGCTGCGGCAGTGTATGGAGCTAAGAAAAAAAGGACAATGCAACAGCACTCTGCAAACACAAATAAAGTACAATAATGCCATAATTATAGAAAGCATTCTGGTGCTAATGCTACACTTATTTTGCAATTTTGATATTCTTGGCAAATAAATTTTGTACAAAATTATTTGGGCCCGTTTGCCAAACGTCAAGGCAATCTCTATCAGACAGGAACCTAACACTAGATCCTACTTGTTATGTGCCATAATTGCCACCATAATATTCAGGGAGTGCAGATTCCACGTGCATGCTGAATTCACTCTGCATGCTGGTACCTGCATCCCTGGATTCAATGGAGGCTGTTATGGCACCAAAAATGGTAAAAAGCAGAGTGAACCCAGCATGCACGTGGAATCTGCACTCCCTGAATTTAGGTAAGATTTAGTGTTAGGTTCCCGTCTGATAGAGATTGCCTTTGCATTTGGCAGACCAAATCATTTTGTACAAAATGAATTTGCCAAGAATCTCAAACTTGCAAAATAAGCATAGCATTAGCACCAGAATGCTTACTATAGTTATGGCATTATTGTACTTTTTTTGTGTTTGCTGAGTGCTGTTGCATTGTCCTTTTTTTCTTTATGTTTCTAGCCATGGCAGCGTGCACCTGAACATTGGGATGTGCTGACTGACCCCCTTTTTTTGCAGTGTATGGAGCTAGCTATGACTGTTGTGCTCCCCATTAAGAGGACAGGGATGTTTTTTCACCCTCCCTACCTTCTTCATCACTCTATATACAGTGCTCCATGGGGATAGTGTGTAGAAACGCAACAATGCCACTTTCTGCTCTGGCCCCAGTGGTCATGTGATCACCAGGGGCAGGGAGTCTGTGCGAGCTGCTGGGTCTTAGCAGACCCAGATCAGCTCTGCAATGAGGTTGTGCAGCTCTATGAAACTCTCCCTGGGGGCTGTATTCTCCCTGTAATTGGGGATAAATCTGGAATCAGCAATTTAAAAAAAATGGTAATCTTTTTCCTTTTTATAAAATACTGAACAAAAAAATACTAAAGTAACAGTGACATAAACATAAAGCCTCCCAAACCAAAAAGGTTCAAAAATTATTTTATAACCAAATGAAAAAAAAGTTCCGTCTTTCAAAGATGCATATACTAAAAAAAAAAAACAATAGGAAAGATCGCCTGGTCAGGTAGAGGGATATAGTCCTCTAGGGCTGTATTACACCAACAGGTTATCTGACAGATATCTGACCAATCATTGGTCAGATGGCCTATGACACACACAGATCTTTTGTTATACCCACCAACTATTGGTCTGATTGGACAGATAAAGTTTAGTTAAGATGGTATCTAAACTCTGGAGAGGCTGCAATTCACATCACAACCACTGGGTGTCAAGTGTAACACATTTAGCTCAGTTACTCATCCAGTTGCATGTGTGGAGAACAGTTGGGGGTCTTTAGTGGTAGTTCCTTTATATGCATTTTCTCTCACTGACTGTCCCTACAAACCCTTGTCTGAAAAAGGCTGACTGTACGTCAGTGAAAAAACTATTATCCTCTGTTATCGGCCCTCATAGGACTGGTGAATACAATGTATTGCTCCCTATTTCAAGCCTGGGAGAGGCTGACTTCTTAACTGGAGAAGCCCTTTAAATGGGTTATCCAAAGTATAAAACATGCCGCCCAATGCCTGTTGCCCTCATATAGATTATACTTACCCCGCTCCCCGGCACCTGTATCACTTCTGATCCCTGCATGGCCACTGCTGCATCTCCGGGGGAAGTTAGGGAGGCTCGTACCTGCTATTGGCTGCTTCCCCTGTCACCGGATGTTTTGATCCACACGGCCGTGTGGGATCAGGAGCGACGCGGGTACTGGGGAGCGGGGTAAGTAAAATTTATATCAGGGGCCCAGGCATTGGGGGGCATGTTTTATACTTTGGATAACCCGTTTAAGTGATTCTTGTTTGCTGTCTTGAATCAGAGAAGACAGCCACAATGTTTAACATGTTAGAACCTCATTATAATGGAGCGTGATATGGCATATCTAGGACAAGTTATGGCAAATAAAACTTTGGTGGTGTCAGCAGACATGGCACTGTGCTCGGGATGTGATACATCTAAATGTAACAACACTGTTATAAAGCTTGGGCCTCTCAGGGTGATATCAAAACTGACCTATAATTATTTAAGTAAAATTAAGTCATTTTTGTCCAGGAATATTGGTACCATTTTCTATATTGGTGAATTGCTTTTTCTAAAGAAGTTGTCCAAATATCTATAAAGTTTCACAGTTGTAATATAAGATGGGTAAACTTAGGACGAGCAACAATGAATTAGCAAGTAGTCAACTTCTAGAGTAAATAACAGGTCCCTGAAATTGTACTTGCATCTAAAATATAAGAGCGGCTGTCACTCCACTAAGGATTCATTATTCATTACAATGCAGCCTATCAATTTAACTGGAGCACGGAGTATGGCTAAGCCAAGTACTATACATTTCATTCTCTCGGATAGTTTTGTAGCCAGCAAAATAAATGCTATGTACAGCAAATTTAAACTGTCCTACAATTTACACTTTAAAGGGGTTTTCCAAGATTTTCTGATCGGTGTCTGATAGGTGAGGGTCTAACACCCGGGAACCCCGCCGATCGTCACTGCCTTCTCCGTGCTCTCAAAGCACAGCGCCGTACACTGTATAGCGGCTGTGCTTGGTATCACAGCTCAGCCCCATTCACTTGAATGGGGCTGACCTGCTCCTAGGCTATGTGAACGATGAACGGGACTTCACTGGAGGACCGCGGCATTTCTCAAACAACTGATCGGCAGGGGTGGCGGGTGTCGGACCCTCACTGATCAGATACTGATGACCTATCCTGAGGATAGCTCATCAGTATTAAAATTTTAGAAAGCCCCTTTAAGTAATAAATGTAAAATGTAATCAATCATTTTATGTAGGATACATATCCACTTAAGGCCTCATGCACACGACTGTATTTTTAATTTGTGTGCTATCTGCATTTTTTGTGGATAGCACCCTGACCCATTCATTTCCATGGGGCAGTACAGACTGCCTATTCCTTTTGTTCTCCGGGAGATAAACAGCTTTCTCAACTCTCCCGTTCAGTGTTCATACATGCTCAGCATGCATATGTATGGAAAGGTTGGGAGAAAAATCTTTCTGCTAAGTTAGTGTTTGGCCAGCAGCTATCTTATGTGTATGGCCAGCAATAGAGGTTGTCACTCAGTAACTTTATAACTAGTTGAAACCACCAAATTAAAATGATTGAATGGACCCAACAGATCTGATTTCTACACTCTCTGTGTCTTCCCCTAAGCCTTTGTTTCCAAATTCAGGTTTTCTGATGCAGTTTTTTTAAACCAAAACCATGTGTGGATCACAAAGGGAGAGTATGTATAAAAGCCAGATACCTCATCACCTCTTTTTCTATCTACTTCTGGTTTTGGCTCCAAAAACTGCATCAGAAAGCTTGAATATATAAATCGAGCCTCAAAGTTTAAATCGAAATAGCAGAAGTTTCCATTTAACTTTTCATTAAAAGCTCAAGAGGATAACTATACACACAGCTAATCAATCATGCAATCACTATAGGACGCAGAAGGGCACAGAAACAGTAGGACTCATTTTCCATCAGAAGAAAATATCTTAAAGGGCAAACACAATGATTAATACAAGCCGATATAAGCTGACAAAACCTAATTATAAAACGTATGTTTATATGATTAGAGTGTTAATGAAATGACTATGCTAAACTGCTGGGAATTGTCCTTGGATGGATTAGATCTGGATGAGGACATAACGTTAATGCTAGGTTATGGCCAGGACTAGAGATGAGCGAATCGAAGTTGACGGAGTGGAATTCGATCTGAATTTCGATACGAATTTCCTTACGCTTCGTGGTAACGAAACACATTTTTTCCTAAAATGGCTGCTGCACATGTTAGGAGATAGAGCAAAGAACTCTGGGAATGAGGGATAACCCACAATGCCATGCATGCAGGCAATCAAAAGCCAGCCAGCCCCTGTGATGTCACAGCCCTATAAATAGCCTTAGCCATCTTGGATTCAGCCATTTTCCAGTGTACTTAGTGCAGGGAGAGACATTAGCAGGTGCTAGGGAAAGTGCTAGGAAAGACCTTAAAACTTTAATTTTGCTGAATAAAAGTTCAGATGAAGATCATTAGAAGTGTAGGGAAAGGATATGGAGGAATTATTCCACACTATAAAAGGAGAACAGGGTCCACTAGGGGAGTGTACAGCCTGGGTAATAGGAGCAATCCTATTACACCTTGCTGCACTGACTGGGGATCCAAATTGCCATTAGACTGCTGCTTTCAGGTTTGCAATACATGATACCTCTGTAATTCCAGCAAATCTTGCTTGTTATTGGGGTGCAAGTGTTGTGTTATACAGCCATTAACAGGGTGTGTTACTAGGAAATTTTTTTATGTCTTATTAGCCCTTGTGCGGTGCAGTTATATGTTCTAAAGACTTTTTGGCATGTATAAGTGGGGGGTGGCTTATTAGCCATTGTGTGGTAAAGTAAGAAAATTACAGCCCTTTTTGGGTTGTATTAGGGGCAAAAAAAAGGATTATTTGCCGTTCAGCGGTGCAGTTATATGTTATAAAGATTTTTTGACCGCTCAGCGGTGCAGTTATGTGTTCTAAAGCTTTTTTGGCGTGTATTAGTGGCAAAAAAAAAGGATTACTTGACGTTGTGTGGTGAAGTGAGAAAGTTACAGCCCATTTTGGCGTGTATTAGTGGCAAAAAAGTATTATTTGCCATTTTGCGGTGCAGTTACATGTTCTAAAATCTTTTTCGTCGTGTATTAGTGGCAATTTTTTTTTATTTTTTGCCGTTTTGTGGTGAAGTGAAAAAATTACAGCCTTTTTTGGGGTGTATTAATTTCCTTTTTATTTCTTTATTTGATCTAACAGAGGCCTAAATGTTTCTGCCGCAGGCACAGGTCTCAGCAGACTCTAAGGGGGCCTGGTAGCAGGGGTCACTTCCAGAGGTCTGAGCTCCCAGTGTCATCTAGCGGTCGTGTCTAGCGTAGATGCTAGTGTTGCGAGCGGTCAAGGTTCCTGGCTCAGAGACCTTAAGGAGGACATCAGTGACATGCAGACAGTACTCGATGATGATGTAGCTGATCACAATTGGGAGCCGGGTGACGAAGGGGCTTCATCATCATCGGGAGAAGAGGGTGGCCGCTTGCGCATGAGGCAGCGGCGGAGTCAGTAGCATGGCCAGGAGTCAGCAGGGTGGCAGCAGTGAGAGGTTGGGAGCCAAACGTGACCACTCGCTTCACAGAAGCCTACCTGCCCGGAAAGTAGTGGTGCAGGGGTTCATGGAGGCAGCAGCGGTAGCAGTCTGTCAGTGCGGCGTGTTGGGGGTAAAATCACCTACTCAGCGGTGTGGCAGTTTTTGTTAAGCCGCCGGAGGAGGTAAACATGGGCATTTGCAGAACTGTGGGCAAAAGGTGAAGTATGACCAGAGTGCCAATGTTGGAACCACGGCCCTGCGTCAACATATGCAGCGTCACCATAAAGTGGCCTAGGAGAACCGTGGCTGCAATGTGGTGGTCCAGTCTGCCGCAGTAACCGCTGCATCACCCAGTGGCACGCACCCCATTTCAGGCAGTCAAGGTTTTACCACCTTAGCCGAAGGGAGCTGTCTGTCCTTTCCATCATCTACCAGTCCTGATGCTCCTGCACCTCTTCCTCCTACTCCTTGTCAGTCATTCTATCAGCAATCGATCACCGAAGCGATTTCCAAGAGACAACAGTATGCGTGCACTCATCCAACGGCGCAGAAGCTGAACGTGCTCCTGGCCAAGTTGCTGTTGCTGCAGTCCCTCCCTTTCCAAGTGGTGGACTCTGCAACTTTCAGAGAACTGATGGCTTGTGCCGAGGTGGAGAGTCCCAAGACATCATTTCTTTGCCAAAAAGTAGTAGTACCGGCCCTGCACAAATATGTAGAACAGAAGGTGGGCCAGTCCTTGAGCCTGTTAGTATCTGCCAAAGTGCACGGCAGCACCAACGTGTGGAGCTGTAACTATGGTCAAGGACAATATATGTCCTTTATGGCCCACTGGGTAAATGTGGTTCCTGCCCAGCCAAACCAACAACTTGGCCACGTAACGCCGCTTCCGCCTCCACGTTCTACCTCCGTTGGTCCTGCGACAATGTCCGCCTCTGCCTCCTCATCCTCCACCGTGTCCTCAGCCTCCACTGCAGGGACAATTCACTGTGCTCCTCTAGCATACCACATTTGCAGGGCATGGCGGTGTCACGCTGTTCTACATGTCATTTGCCTGGGTGAGCGGGGGCACATAGGGAAAGAACTGCTCCGTGTCCTTCATCAAGAAAGCGAATCCTGGCTTTCTCCGCGACAACTCAAAATCGGAACCATGGTGACCGACAACGAGAAGAACATGGTTGTTCTGCCCAGCAGGATTAGAATATGATGTTAGTTCATTCTGCAAGAGCCTTGGTAATTCTGAAGTGTTTCATCTGTTTATAGCACCATCTAGCGGCGTTAAGTTGCCTTACACTTTGTTTTTCCTGTTACAAAGACTATTGCATTGTGGGTGGTGCACTACATTGCAGTAGTGCAAAGCATCCTGGGAAAGAGAAGCCTCCAGTCTCCAGGATATATCAGCAGAGCTGACCTTTTGCATATCTCCTTCTCAAACTCCATTATCCTTTTAAATGGATATCTGGTGAGAGATCTACCTTTGTTTCAGGGACATATGTTATGCAGAGCTGTTCAGTTAGTTTTAATTGTTACTCAGGGAGTTGTTAGTACTGTTAGATAGACATTTATTCTAATGTACAGGCAGCCATTTTATCATGTGCTTCAGTGTTAATGCAAATGTTATAGTACATGCTATCTATACTTTATACTTATACTTGCTATTTTTATTCTTGTAGTTTTACCAAACAATCCTGTTTTACCAATCAATCAATCAATCAATCACACTTGTACAATCTCTTACTCACTCGCATCACGCAGAGAGTACAACCTGTTGACCAATAAACAAGTTAGACTACAAAGGACAGTCCTCTAATTTGGAAGACGGGAATGGTTTATGCTAAATGTCAGACTGCACACTGTGTGAACGTGTATGAAGACAGAACAATGGTGTCGGCGCTGCATCAAGGAGGGCTGCGCCATGCGCCCTGCATGGCGCATGTGTTCAATCTGGTTGTCAAGCGGTTCCTGAAGTCTCCCCCCATCTGCAAGACATCCTAAAAATGGCCAGGAAACTTTGCATGCCCTTCAGCCTCTCATATACTGCCAAACACACCCTCCTTGAGCTACAGCGGCAGAATGGCATCCCCCAACATAGGCTGATATGCGACGTTTCCACCCGTTGGAATTCCACCCTCCATATGTTAAACCGACTATACGAACAGATAAAGACCATAAACGGTTTTTTTATGATCCAAGTGGACAGGAGTACTCCCAGTGGCAGCCAGTGGCAGCTCATGTGTGACACCTGCCATTTGCTCAGGCCCTTTGAGGATGCCACTTTATTTGTCAGTTGCCAGGACTACGGAATAAACAATGCCATTCTACTGCTTTATATCCTGGAACAGATGCTGGTACATCTGGCTGGTCAGGGGACTAGAGACATTGCACCTATGTCTTAAGGTCACATGAGCCCTGTGGGGGCTGAACTAGAGGAGGGGAAGGAGGACATTAGAGCACAAGCAATGTGTAGCGAAATGGGTGGTTTTTATACATAGGTGACAGGAGAGGAGGAGGAGCAGGAGGGAGATAAGGAAGAAAAGGCAGATGACCCAGGCACACCGTGGCAGTATGCAGTGGAGATGGAGGCAGGGAGTCCCTCCGGGTCACTTGCACAAATGGCCCGCTACATGCTCACTTGCTTGGGTAGGGACATCTGAATTGTCACCATTCGGCAGAGGGAGGACTGTTAGCTCTGAACCTTGTTGGACCTTCACTACCATTCCAAAATGGGGGCCTTTTCTACACCTGTTGAGAGGGAAGACAAACTGAACTACTATAGAGACATCCTATGTAGTCAGTTGGCCGCTGCCTATCTGTGCCATCGTCCATCCTCTTGCAGGTCTGACCAGGGGGCCCTCTGAGCTCTTGTTCCACTGCCATGGCCGCTGTGGCAGGGTGGGGGGTGGGGTAGGAGCAATACCAGCTCTATCAGCAGCAGCTTGAGTCGATGATGAGCAGCTTTCTTAACCCACCTAGTGATAAAACTACTCACCAGCAGCAGCAGCTAGACCTGGAACAGAACCTGAGCCAGCAGGTGGTGGCATACTTGGACAGCACCCTGCCACCCCACATTGAAGATCCGCTGGACTACTGGGCAGATAAACTGGATTTGTGGCCACAACTGGCAGAGTTTGCCCTGGAAAAGCTGTCCTGCCCGGCCAGTAGTGTGGCTTTAGAGCGGGTGTTTAGTGCAGCGGGGGCCATAGTTACCCCAAGAAGAACTCGCCTGTCCACCCAAAATGTGGAGAGACTGACCGTTATCAAGATGAATCAGGTGTGGATCAGCCAGGAATTCCACCCACCAATGCCTAATGCATCAGATTAGATCATCCATGCTGAGTTATGCCCATTTTTCATTAGCCCACTCCAACCCCCCCGCCATTCCCCATGGTGTGTGGTAACTAATGAAAAAAATAATACCCACTTGGTCCCCGCTGCTTCATTTCACCACCTTGCCCACCTTGGTGATCTTCCTATCCCTGGCTTTTGAACTTCTGTAAGTACTGTAGCCACTGACTGGCCTCAGTGGTGATGTGTCACCAGGCAGCGTGTCACTGCTGGTTATTGGCTGCTGCTGTGGCACACATGACCCAGTCCATAACTTGGCTAAGGCCAGCCAAGGATTGGAAGATCTCCAAATGGTGCCAGGATGCTAGAACAGAGTGGCAGGTAGCAGATTGGTATGATTTTTGTTTGTTTGGTACCATATCTTACAGAAGTTAATTAAAAATGGCCAAAATCCTGGAAAAAAAAAAACTTAAAGTCATGTATGACTAAAAATGTCTGTCTGATCTTACACAATAGAGCGGAATATTGCAGGGCAGTGTTCATAACATGTTGCAACCTCTGTATCCCTCTCCTTCTCCCACTATACACATTCACAACACTTTGTATAGTATATTCAATATGTTCTTATTTAACAGTTCACTTCAGCACGGCCTTCCCCCAGGACTGCTTATAAGTATAGGGCTGCTGCACCTGTAGGTAAATCCAATGCTCTATACACACAACTCTAGAAAAGCCGATAAAATGTATTCAGCTTAGGGTTTAGTGACAGAAATGCCAATAAAGCAGTATTTAGTTGTCCAGATATTTTTTAACAGAAGGGTGACAGGGTTGTCCCACCACAGGAACCTATAACCTATCCACAGGATAGGTGATAGGTAGCCAATGGGTGTGTGTCTGACCAATGGGCTGCCAACCCATAACTGTGGCTCTATTCACCTCTATAAGACTGTAGAAGATAGTGCTCTACTCAGCTAACTCCAGCACTGCCATAGAGAATAAACGATGAATGACCAATACTTTATTAGGAACCCTATTCTTTTGACCAGTGGGGTTCCTAGTAGTCAGATCCCCAAAATCAGACACTTACCAGTGCCACTTATACTGGGGAGAGGTGATGAGTTCTTGTAGGAGAATACCCCATTTAAAATGCCATAAAATAACAAACTGAGTAAGATTCACCTTACCAGTCACCACCACTGCTATGCCATTGCTTCTCGGTTCCTCGCCAGTCTCTGCATCCTGTCCTCCAGTAACCATGTTTGGACAATGATATGTGACCACTGCAGTCAATCATTGGGTGCATTGGACACCACTGAGCTTCTCAATGCAGCAGTCTCATGTCTGTATTGGAGGTCAGGAGGCAGAGACCAGAGGGGGAACCAGGAAGCGGCAGCACAGGAGTGGCGGGGGGTCGTTTTAGTGAAAAATGACAAGGACTTGGACAACATCTTCAACACCCACATTTTGTCATTATTTAATCTTCCGATCATTTTCCTTTGTTTATCTCATTACTTTTCATCACCTTTATTATTGCTCTTTGGCTTTCATAACCGTTCCTATATGAGTTGCTACAAAAATATCAAACTGTATCATCTCCTTGAACTATTAGTTACAAAAAACAAAGTTTAGCCTATTAATACAATTCGGCCTATTATTAGAGTACATCCTGAAACATGTCAAATCAGGATACTGAGAATGTTCTCCTGTATGTTTGGATAATTCCATTTATGATCTGCAGATGGATTCTCAGGGTCATTTACAGTACAAACACTGAGCGTCTAAGGGCCTTAGTTCCCATGCTATTTATAAGAAACAGCATGTTTTTTCACAAGGTACAGCAAAGCCCGGACAAATATAGTTTAAAATAAATCATTATTATTTCTGAAGGCCCATTAACCCCTTAATGACTGGGCCATTTTGCACCTTCGTGCCCAGGCTTATTTTTAAAAATCTGACATGTGTCACTTTATGTGGTAATAACTTTAGAACGCTTTTATTTATCCAGGGCATTCTGAGATTGTTTTCTCGTGACACATTGGACTTTATGACAGTGGTAAATAGGAGTCAAAATATTTCACCTTTATATGTAAAAAGAATCCCAAATATCCCAATTTTGAAAACGATTGCAATTTTCAAACTTTCAATTTCTCTGCCTTTAAAACAGAAAGTGATACCTCATAAAATATTTATTACTTAACATTCTCCGTATGTCTACTTTATGTTGGCATCATTTTGTAAATGTCATTTTATTTTTTTAGAACGTTAGAAGGCTTAGAATTTTAGAAGCAATTCTTACAATTTCTAAGAAAATTTCCAAAGCCCATTTTCTAAGGACCAGTTCAGTTCTGAAGTCACTTTGTGGGGCTCACATAGTAGAAATCACCCATAAATAACCCCATTTTAGAAACTGCACCCCTCAAGTTATTAAAAACTGATTTTACAAACTTTGTTAACCCTTTAGGTGTTCCACAAGAATTAAAGGAAAATGGAGATGAAATTTCTAAATTTCACTTTTTGGCAGATTATCCATTTTAATCCGAGGGTTAACAGCCAAACAAAACTCAATATTCATTGCCCTGATTCTGCGGTTTACAGAAACACCCCACATGTGGTTGTAAACTGTTATATGGTCACACTGCAGGGAGCAGAAAAAAAGGAACGCTGTATGGTTTTTGGAAGGCAGATTTTGCTGGTGTGTCTTTTACACACCATGTCCAATTTGAAGCCCCCCTGATGCACCCTACAGTAGAAACAATCAAAAAGTAACCACATATTGGAAACTATGTTTAGGGGTTTTTTATTCTTCATTTTTAACCAATGTGCATTTTTGGAAAATGTTAGATTAATTTTTTTTACTTTATTTTTTTTTACATTATTTTTTTTTTTTTTACACTTTTTTGGTCTCAGACCCACTTGGTTCGTGAAGATCCAGTGGGTCTGATGGTTCTACAATACACTATAGTACATTGTATAATGTACTGCAGTGTATTTTTAATTCATAGAAAGCTTGATCAGGCTGTTGCCTATCAGGCTTACATACCATGGCAACTGGATGCCTGCATATGGCGTCCAGTTGCCATGGTAACAGTTGACATGGTAACCATCGGACGCTTCAGAGCGTGGTCTCGTGGTTACTATGGCAACTGATGGGAGGGGGGAAGGAGGGAGCTCCTTCCTTCTTTTACAATTCGGGCTGCCAGAGAAGAGGAGAGCAGCGCAGCGCCGGAAGGGGAGGGGGACAGCTTCCTCCCTGTTAACCCCTTCCATACAGCAGTCCCTACGGACCATGGCATGGAAGGGGTTAAACGGCCGACATACACTGATGTCGGCCGTTACAGTAGATTGTCAGGTGTATGTTTCACCTGACAATCCACTAACACCGCTCGGCCATTCTGATAGTCTACATTTAGAGGAGGGGTGGGAGGTAAGAAGGAGGGGGGGTGTCGGAGGTCAAATTTTACCTCCGCTCGGCCATCCTGAAGATTGGGCCCTGCCTTTCATCAATTTGGAACCGACTACAAAACAGGGTCACTTTTAGTATTGTTTCCAGGGCCACTTTAAGTGCCCCGCACTGGGTGCAGAGGTAGCAGTCACTACTAGGCCCAGGAGCCTGAGGGGCCCAAAGACCCTTGCGCCACATAAGAAGACACAGAATTTGGCATGGGGGGGCGGGCGTTTAAATTTTTACCAGTCCTTCACTTTTTTCCCAACAGATCAGAATAACAGAAAACAAAATGTTGATGTGAATACAGCACAATATAAATATATGTTTGTAGAGAGGGAGCGATAACTGCTTGTGTGATGGTTATGTGAACACAGCCTTACAAATATATGTAATGTATATAGAGAAACTTGTATACATAAATGCACAGACACAGTACAGTCTATTAATCTATATTTAATTCTTCTTTATTGGATTATAATGATTTACATACCATTTGTTCTGAGAGCTTTGTGACAAGGAAAGTTCAGTTTCTGATAAATAACCTCAGAAAGTTGCCTGAAATTACTAGCTTACACAGCCAGCAGCTGACGATGTAGCCGGCCTCCCTCACTCCTGTCAGGCTGACAGGGCACAGCACAAACTGTGATAAGAGTAGATTGCCGGGTGCCTGAGACGGATCGCAAACACAGTCTCCAGGGAACTAAGCACAGTGCGCATGCTCTAATATGCTTGTTCACGTCTCACTAGCAGTCAGCTCAACCAGGAAGTAGCTGTTACCTCAGTCTGAACAGTGTCTCGAGCTGCTGGTGTTAACGCAGCCCGTCCTAGTGAGTGTACTGAGTATTTCTGATGCAATGACTTGATGGCAGCCATTTTAGGGTCCCATAATGATAGCTCCCTAGGGAAAATTATCTTATTTTGATAAATAAAGGTACTTATGAATGTTTTTACTTTGACATGATATTTCTTTTTTCATTTAGTTTAGTTTCCTGGAGAACCACTTTAAGGGGTTTTCCATTTTTAATAGATTTGTCTTTGAAACCTTCATAATTATTAACATCTCTGTTTGTTGTCAGTGAATGGGAACATTGCTACAATGGCATCCAGTCTTGGCAATCCTCTGTGAGCTAAAGCGTCTGTACTCCAGTCTGACACCTGATACCTACATTTTAGCAAACTATGAGGAAAGGAGAAAAATGTATGCTGTTGAATGATGTACAGATGCAGCCAAGACACTTACTAATGTATTGTAAATATCCATATTGCCTTCTTTGCTGGCTGGATTCATTTTTCTATCACATTGTACACTGCTAGTTTCCATGGTTATGACCACCTGCAGTCCAACAGCAGTGGCCGTGCTTGCACACTAGAGGAAAAAGCTCTAGCCTATGTGTATTTCCATGGTCCTGGCGACCAGGGACACTGGCGCTTTTTCCTATAGTGTGCAAGCACGGCCACCACTGATGGATTGCAGGGTGGTTGTAACCATGGAAATGGGCAGTTTATAATGCGATGGAAAAATGAATCTAACCAGCAATGGATGCAATATGGACAATCACAATACATTGGTTAGTGGCTTGTAATAACTTTTTCTACATGATAAATGCCATTTGCTGAAAAGACACAACCCCTTTAAGTAAATAATGGCATAAAAGGTTAACTAACTATTTCAATGTATTTCAATGGCTTTTGTCAAAAGGTGGCAGGAGATAACACTGTGACATGTTATCAGAGTTATCAAGTCAGTTTTAGCTTGGCTACATCTGTATTGTCTGGATCAGAATAAAACTCACAAACATTTGTGAGAAGTAAAGTTGGCCTGCACACGAGATAGCTGTTAGCCAAAAGCTCATTTGGCTGAGAGCTTTCCTTTCTGCATCCCTATAGACATGCACACTCGGGAAGGCGACAGAGGAGTAAACCAGTGCCAGGCCCCTCTGACAGCAGCTTATCTTCCCTGAGAATAAAAGAATTGTGAATGTTGGAATCCAACATATGTGGAACATCTCCACATACATTAGATGGTCGGCCAGACCTCCTGAAAATGGCGGGTTCCACCACCGTCATGCTAATGTGTATGACCACCGTTAGTCCCGTGAACCTAAATAATAATGGTGCCATACTCATACATTAGTATAAAAAGGCATGGAGCTGAAATCATCTTATGGCCCCCAAACACAATAGTGTATTTTCAGCCGAATTCACCAAGAACGGTGTGTGGGGAGCTTCAGATGATGTCCAGGGGAGAGAAGGATTTAGAAAAGCAAATATTTTAGCTCGATCCTTTTGTTCTCCCAGGAGATAAGCCATCACTAGAGGTGTCTGGCAATGTCCTTCTCCTCTCTCGATATTAAATACACTGCTGAACCGAATATGTATGTATGTGGGAGCTGGGAGAGATAGATTTTCAGCCAACAGCTATTGTATGTGTGTGGCCGTCCTTAGAACCTTTTGTTATCAGAACACTTCCTTATACAATGATTAGACTTTACTTTTCACTACCACACTGTATGAAAAACTCTAGTATAATACACTTCTAAAACAGCTTCCCATGGGAAAAGGAAGGCAGAGGCGCAAGGTTGCACAGATTGGCCTGGGCCCACCCTCAGTTCGCTTAGCTGCTCATTTGCATATGGATTATGTTACGGTTGCGGCCCATCCCCACCTCTGTCTCCTTCCCTTGAGTGGGCCTGAACGCAACATCTCTTACCATGTCCTGTATCTTGCCTCACCGGCGCTCCAGACCTGCGTGCTCTCATCTGCCACTTCTGCTGCCCCGCTTCTCTATTGCAGGCCATGACCATGGTCACTCTTGGCCAGCACACGCATGTCCAAATCCTTCCCCAGCCTATGGCTGGCTGTCCCTGGAAATATAAGGCACCTTCCCTAGTGGGAGAGTGCCTAAGCTTAGGTTCATAGAGTGTTAGTGTTTCAGCCATGGTATGCTTATCTGTTTTTCTGCTCATGTACCATACCTTTGCCTATTCATTGAATCTGATTATCTGCTGCCTGGCCTGACTACAGCCTGACTAGTGTATTGAACGATTGCTCCCTTTACTGATCTCAGCTTGTTTCTGACTAAGCATATCATCTGATCCCTCAGTGCTTCATACCAATGTCTATGACACTCTTGGGTCAGCTGCCAGCTATTCAGGGAACTTTCTGAAGAATTAACGGCCTTGTTGCTCCCATGCCGCGAAGACCAGATGCCTGTATAGGGATTAAAGGGTGTAAACCAGGGCACTGTCAGGACAACGCCCTTAAAGATCACTCGAAGCCAAACCTTTTAGTACAATGGGTCGACACCCACTGCCCATAGCAGATTAAAGGCACTGGGCACTCCAGAATGAAGTAAGGAATTGCTAAGTGAAAGGTATTATTTCATTCAGCTGAACTAGCCCCACAATGCATTCTTCCTGGTCTAACAGTGAATTTCCTGATGACAGATTCCGTTCAGTTTATACAATGTATGTAAATTAACATCCTAAAATCATATATTGTATATCTTGATAAAACATTTTTATTATCACCTCTCATGTGTATACACGGGCTCAAAGATCCAGGGAGTCTCTTGCTATTTATCATTGTACTGTGCGATGCTGGTATGTAGTACACATGTGGAGGCCAGAGAAAAAACATTTCCATACCTTAGCAAAGGCGGTCAGTTGACTACCGCTATAAGTACCAGGAAACAAATTACTGTCTAATATCTACCCAGAGAAACAAATTCCCAATGTGTACCTGAGGAAAATCAATACATGCAGGAACTATTTGGTGTATAGATTGTGTGACTTTGCACCCCATATATGCCCTATGCTGGGGATGAACATATATGAGTGTGGTGCAGGCCTTCTCATACTTTGGCTACATAATACACTCATTGACAAAAAAAATAATGCACAAGGAAGGAGCTGTTGGAATTGAATGAAATGTTATATGTGTGAATGTAATGATATATAAGTGATTAAAATATTAGAGCAAAAAGATACGATTAGTGGGAAAAATGGTACAATTGAAAGGAGGCTCTAGTACCCTGCTGGGCCACCTCTAGCTTGGGTACAAGGTGGGATACAGTTGGGCATGGAGGCATACAGGTTCCATATGGTATCCTGCAGAATATTTGTCCACAGATGTTAAAGCTGAACATGTAGATCCTTCACACTCATAGGCTGGCGAAGCTGGCGTCCCAGCTGGTCCCATAAATGCTTGATTGACAATAAATCCAGTGATCGTGTAGGCAAAGGAAGCGCTACTATCTGGAGGAGACATTCCTGGGAAACGCTTGCTGTGTGTGGGTGAACATTGTCCTGCTGTAATAAGACAGGTGAAAGCCCTGCCAAGATGGGCAACACGTGTGGCTGAAGGATGTCCTGCACATATTGCTGAGCTGTTAGTGTCCCTTGTATGACCGCATGGCTCCCCAGATCATCACCCCAGCAGTTGGGGCAGTTTGTTGTTCCACAGCAAAGGCAGGATTAAAGCTCTCCCCGTGAGACCTTCATATTTGTACCCGACCATCATCAGATCCCAAAACTGGATTAGTCACTAAAGATGATACAGTTCCAGTCCATAGCAGTTCAGGTTTCTCATTCATGATACCACTGCAAGTAAAGGCTATCAATGACTGGCTATCAATGGCAGTGATACCAAATTTACTTTTACTAAGTTCCTGGAAGTGGTCCGGGCTGAGAGGGGTGTGTAATGGTGTCATCTGTGTCTGGATGGTGAACAAGGAAACTGTGGGAGCTGCTTGTGATTGTTGGTGGATCAAATCACCCTCTCTACTGGTGGTCTGTCTGGGCTGCTATGTGTTACCTCACATAACCATTGCTTCCAACACCTAACAGCTAGGTCAGAACAGCCTAGTGGGCGGACAATTCATTGAGATTACCATCCTGCTTCTGTCAGTCTAATGATGTGCTACCTGACCCCCAAGCCCCACAGCTCACAGGTAGATATAGCTGCAATAATGAGGGCACCTGATAAGCCACACCCAGGAAGTGACCAAGGGAAGTTAACCCCATCAGAACCAAATCGGGAGGAGAGCATGCATGAACAGGGAAGTGAACACACAGGCTGCAGTACTATACGTTGCCCCTGGCAACCAGCATACATGGAGTCCACAGCAGCCAGTACGCCAGAGCACAAACAACCCGTGACACAACAGACATGCATACATACTAAGGCCATGTTCACACAAAAGGCCGCAGCCAGCACGCATCGCAGAACCAGCATGCATGGGGATACCCACAGCCAGTACACAAAGCGCATGCAGCCAGCCTGCACGGCACCAGAGATATGAGCCACAGGGATGCAGACACGGGAATCCACAAACACAGGCCACAGTTCACACACTACACCGCAGTTCAAAGCAACCAGCAAACACAGGTGTCAGCCTGCAGCGATAGGTTGTATCTTGTAGCTGTTGTAGCTTGTACCCAACAGTGATAAGAACTGCACAGAGATGCAGACAAGGGGAGTACACACATTCACTGGCATAGTACACACAAGACACCAGCATACACAGGAGTCAGCCTGCAGCCAGTACGCGAGAGGGCCTGCAGCCAGCCTGCACGGCCATAACTGTCACAGTGAACCTGCCATTGGTGCATCTTACTATGATACTTTTTTCTTGTCAGCTCAAAGCTATTATTTTGCACTAAAAACATGTCGCATTTTCCAAATCCACTTTACCATGTCCCCTTAGGCCAGTGATGGGCAACGTGCGGCTCTCCAGCTGTTGCTAAACTACAACTCCCACCATGCCCTGCAGTAGGCTGATAGCTATAGACAGGCTTTGCATGCTGGGAGTTGTAGTTCTGCAACAGCTGGAGAGCCGCACGTTGCCCATCACTGCCTTAGGCTACTTTCACACTAATGTTTACTGGATCTGGCAGGGTTCAGCAGAAACGCTTCTGTTACTGATAATACAATCATCTGCATCCGTTATGAACGGATCTGGTTGTATTATCTTTAACATACCCACGACGGATCCGTCATGAGCTTCATTGAAAGTCAATGGTGGACGGATCCGTTTTCTATTGTGTCAGAGAAAATGGATCCGTCCCAATTGACTTGCATTGTGGTTGCATGCTGTGGTTTACTCTCCAATATAGGAATGCATTTTGGAGCATTCTGTTCTGTTCAGTTACATTTTGTCCCCATTGACAATAAAAGGGGACAAAACGGAAGCGTTTTTTTCCGGTATTGAGACCCTATGACGGATCTCAATACCGGAAAATATTAACGCTAGTGTGAAAGTAGCCTTATCTAGGTATTTTACAAAATTACAAATTTGATAAAAAATTGTATAAAACCATTAGAGGGATTGGCTACTTATTGGCTATTCATAACCAAATGTCTAGGTAAAATGACCATTTGGCACTTATTAATATAGCCTTTTGATATTGTGTGCTGTTAGGCAGATCTTCTGTGCTGTCCACATAGAGGTCCTGTCCATAAGTTGGCCACTGATGGAAGGTCATTAGTGTTGAGCGAACCCAAACTTTAGGGTTTTTTGTACCCGGACCCGAACCCAAACTTTTCCGTAAAAGTTTGGGTTCGAGTTCGGTGTTCGGCCGTTTAATAAAGCTTGTTGAAAGGCTGCACTGCAGCCAATCAACGAGCGTTTAAGATGTGTGCCCTTAGAAGCCATCACAGCCATGCCAAATAATGCAATGGCTGTGATTGGCCAAGTGCAGCATGTGACCCAGCCTCTATATAAGCTGGAGTCACTTAGCGCCGCACGTCACGTCAGCTCTTACTAGTGTGGGGATAGGATGCTGCTGCTGTGAGGGAGAGATTATGAAAGAATCTGATATCAGAGCTTGGTGTTAAGTCTGCGAAGTACAGCGATTTTTTTTTTGTTGGTGCAATGCAACACTTTTGTACCCTGCCCTGAGCCCAGTGACACAGAAAAAGAAGTTTTAACCTGTCTGTTAATTAGGTGGTCGGCGGCGGCCATTTTGTGCAAGTGCAGTGCACTTGCACCTGCGTATGTGCCAGGAACAATAATTTAATCCTGTTCTTGTAGTTCAGTGAGGGCATATACCCATTTCTTAAGTGCACCTGCACTGCATATGTGCCAGGGGATAGGAAAATAATATAGGTAATCTGTCTATGAGTTCAGGGCCCCAGGGGGTGAAATATTCACATTTTTTTCTGTAAAGTACCCCTGTGCTGCATATCTGACAATTCAGTAAATCCATCTGTTAGATTCTGGGGGGAGAAATTCACTTTTTTGGTGGCCAAGTACTCCTGCGGCCTGCACTGCATACCTGACAGTGAAATCAATTCAGTAAATCCATCTGTTGGATTCTGGGGGGACAAATTCCCTTTTTTGGCGGCCAAGTACCCCTGCGGCCTGCACTGCATACCTGACATTGAAATCGATTCAGTAAATCAATGTTATATTCTGGGGGGACATTTCCACGGTTATCAGGCTGTCATTCACAAGTGGCTTGGAGGGTGTGTTCCTGCTGCACTGCATACCTAACAGTGAAAATAATTCTATTAAATTCGTCTTTCACATATTTGTGTGCCCTAAAGCAATTTTTTCTCTTTATGACACCGGCACTGCATATCTGACAGGGAAATCAATTCAGTAAATCAATCTGTTAGATTATGGGGGGACATTTCCACGGTTATCAGGCCAGTGATTCACAAGTGGCTTGGAGGGTGTGTTCCTGCTGCACTGCATACCTGACTGGGAAATATATTCTGAAAATTTGGCGACGTTTAGATTGCAGGTAATCTGTACCTTTTTTTTTTAAAACTACCCCTGCACTGCATACCTGACTGGGAAATATATTCTGTAAATTCGGCGGCGTTTAGATTGCGAGGTGATCTGTACCCCTTTTTTCTTTCAAACCACCCCTGCACTGCATACATGGCTGGAAAATATATTCTGCACGATGGTAGACGCGCTGCTGATGGCATGCCCACCTGACACCAGGGCAGAGGAGTAGGAAGAATTTGCCAACGCAGTCGGGGCACCGCCAGCACCTCAGAAGGCAGGGTTAGCATGGCCGAAATGTGAAAAAGCTTTGTCAGCATGCCATAACAACCAGCACCACCAGCTGATATGGAACATCTTAGCAGGAGGCAGCATTTCAGCAGCATGGTGGAACAGTATGTGTGCACACGCCTACACGTACTGACTGATGGGTCTGCTCCATTCAACTTCTGGGTCTCCAAATTGGGCACATGGCCTGAGCTTGCCCTTTACACCTTGGAGGTGCTGGCCTGCCCTGCAGCCAGTGTATTGTCTGAAAGTGTGTTTAGCACAACAGGGGGCGTTATCACAGACAAGCGCAGCCGCCTGTCCGCAGACAATGTGGACAAGCTCACATTCATTAAAATGAACCAGGCATGGATCCCAAGGACTTGTCCATACCTTCTGCAGAATAGACATGTATACCGGCCTCACACAGCCATTGTTATACTCCAGCGCACTTTCTCTTTGTTTTCTTTTCTATATTTCCCAATGTTTTGGGGTCTACCCAAATAAAAAAAAACAGTGTTGTTGGCGACTACCTCCTCAACCACCACTTCCACCTACACCGCCACGTCCACCACCTCCTCAACCTCCTACTCCATATGTACCTTCTCCTCCTAGTTCAAGATTATTATTTACAATTTTTATGTATTTTATATTATTTTAAGTAATTTCCCTATCCACATTTGTTTGCAGCTCTTACCCCCATTTTGCTTTCTTTTGCAGCCCTCTAGCCCTTTCCATGACTTTAATTGGGTTCGGGTTCGGCGTCAAGTTCGGGTCCCGAACTCGAACTTTGTGACGAAGTTCGGCCGAACCCGGCGAACACGAACTTTAACTATAAAGGTCATGTGACCAGACATCTTACACAGCCTCCCCCATTCATGTACATTGCACCTTCACTAAACTTCCAGCGTTGAAGTGCAGATGGCAGGTGCAGTGGATTTGAATGGAAGAGACATCACATGGGAGTGATTTGCCTGGTCACATGACCCTCCATCAGCAGCCATTTTATGAACAAAACCACTGTGTGGACAGCACAATAGACTTGACAAACAATTCGGCTTACCTTATGACATAAAGAAAATGGCTCAGAATTTTAACAAAAGCTATATAAGTAAGTACCTTATAGACACCTTACAAACACATTGTGGCACGTGGCGTGTGCGCCAGTATTCTGGCTCAGTTTTCTACGGCACTATTTCCATGGCATTCCCTAAAATCAATTACAGTTACAACATGTGGTCACTGCATATGTTATCGCAGCAGCAAAAATGTAAAACTGCCACATGTGAATGCTGCCTAAGGCTAGGTTCACATCACCATTTCGTTTTCCCGTTCTTCTAGTCAGAAGAACAGAAAACAAAAAAACGGTTCCTTTATTTTGAGCATCCGCTATGTTCATTCTGCACCTGTTTAAGCCATTTCCGTCTGAGATGTTATTTTAGATGGAAGTACTTTTTTCTCTTGTCCTGGTTGGGATTTTATATACTGCCTGACACATGTCAGTATAGTCCCTCCTGATTGGCTGAGGCTGATTGCAAGGCATAAGGGGTAAACCCACTGGCTAGGGCACCACTGAGGTCACGTGCCTCCTTCATCTTTCGTGCCCGGCTATGCCGTTTTTTGATCTGTAAAATGGCGACAGCCATTTTGAGTAAATCGTCCAAAATATATTGCAAAAGTTTCAGATTCACTAGAATCCTAATTTTTGGGAAACTTGTAATGAATTTGATTTGTTTAGAATCAACCCGCTCTTCTCTAATATGTTCATGAACGCCCTTGTGGAGGGCTTACACAATGATTGTTATGGCGGTTCAAGGTTATCACGCAGAACATCTATTATATTCTGTGTTACGTAGTACGGTTATTAGTAGATACAATCAGATATGCTGTAGTACTGATCGGTATAGGAAATCTTTGTGGCCCTCAGCTATTGTAAATTATAATACGTCTAGGAGGATGGTGTGTGAGGATATGTTTTAGTTCTGTATTATTTTATAAGAATTATATGTATCATGTTAGCTATTGTATTATGTGTAATTTGTGTCTAACTTGTCACTTTCTGGTTTGTATATGTATTGTTGGTGCTGATACAACTTTGCAATTCCCAATGCTGCAGGGATTATTAATGTTATATCTTATTAAATTGCAGAGGGATTTGGGAAGCTGGAGTCTTGGGCAGAGAAATGCCAAATTAAGTTTAAGGTAGATAGATACATGTAAGGTTATAAGGCTAAGACCAAAGGACACATATTCTACAATTATGTATTAAATAGTAAAACATTAAGTAAAACTACCACTGAAAATACTTAGCTGAAGACATCTGTGTTAGTCCCATGTTGATATTATGTTTTATAGGCAAATGAGCCTCTAGGGGCAACCGGGGCATTGCTATTACTCCTAGAGGCTCTGCTCTCTCTGCAACTGCCGCCCCCTCTCCACTTTGATTGACAGGGCCAGGCAGTGAAAGCATCATCACACATGGCCTTGTCAATCAAAGTCCAGAAGGCACAAAATGTGTATTAATGCCTCATGTAAGCATGCAACATAGGGGCCTGTATACTATTTATGGCGCTGAGAAGCTATGTTAATTATGCTGAGAAGCAGTTGTTAGATCAAAGCATAGCATGAGGAGGTGTGATCCAGGTTCATTCTTGTTTTTGGATATTCCAGAGGACACAGCAGTTGTAGAGAGAGCTGAGCCTCTAAGTGTAATGGTAACACCCCTGTTGCTCCTAGAGGCTCATTTAAATATATTAAAACGTATTTCTCAGCAATGCGGACACATATGAACATGGAACCAACACAGATGCCTTCAGCTGCCAAGCGCATATGTAACAGGTCAGCCAGTTTCATAGGTACAAATCTGCTGATAGATGTGCTTTAAAGATGTTGGCTGGAAAAAATCTGCTAATTAGCTGTCCCTTGCTACTGTATGTCGCTCCCACCCTTTGTGTTGACTTTCAGTTCCTGTGCATACATAACGATCCTGCTGTAACATGGCCTATGACTAGGCCTGTCCATCAGCCACTTCCACCATACACAACATGAGTAACCTAAATCTTGTAACCATGACAAGGGGCATCCTCTATGTCTGGAGCAAAAAAGGTTTCATCATCATCATAGACAGGGATTCTTTACTGTAAGAGCAGTGAGCTTGTGGAATTCTCTGCCAGAGGGGGTTGATTCATTGATCGAGATCAAGAAGGGCATGTATGAAGAATATAATATTACAAATTATGGGAAATAGATTTCTGGAGAAGGAACTGGGATTTAAATGGAGTCAGGGTGGAATTTTTTTCCTCTAATATAGGCCAATTTGGCATCTGCTCATAGGGGGTTTTGCCTTCCTCTGGATCAACATGGTAGGATCATGTGATGCAAAAAAGCTAAAAATATAAAATGGACCTGTGGCATGATTTTTCAACCTTGTATTGTAATTACTTTTCATGATTTTCTGCATCTACTCCTACAAATTCAGCCTGCATTGTTGATTACGTAGCTGCTGTAATTGTAAGCGGCACTGCCTTGTGTCAGGTTTACTTTGCATAGAAAGTTTCCCCCATTTGTTATACTGTGTTGATAAATAATCATATCTTGTTTTTATGCATAATGTTTTTATAGATCTTTAGTGTGAGATTATCTTTATCTTTGTAGAACTCTCCATTAATCAATTTTTCTGTACATTGCAGCTTGAATTGTGGGTCTCTCAGTATTACCGGTAGCCAGCCTGAGTTTTGTGAGATCTCTTCTGTTTTTCCCATGACTACCTACTGCAAGAAGCTCGACTAGGCCCTGTGCTTTACAAAATATGGCAGAAAAGGCTCCTCCAGGGCTGAACAGAAAGTCCTCAAGGTCCACTCTTTCTCTTCCACCAGAGCCAGTGGAGATCATTCGAAGCAAAGCATGTTCTCGAAGAGTGAAAATAAATGTAGGTGGCTTAAACCACGAGGTCTTATGGAGGACTTTAGACCGTCTGCCAAGGACTAGACTAGGAAAACTGAGAGACTGTAACACTCATGAGTGTCTACTGGAAGTATGCGATGACTACAATCTAAATGAGAATGAGTATTTTTTTGACCGGCACCCAGGAGCTTTTACTTCTATATTAAATTTCTATAGGACAGGGAAGCTGCATATGATGGAGGAGATGTGTGCACTATCGTTTGGCCAGGAGCTGGACTACTGGGGAATCGATGAAATATACTTGGAGTCATGCTGCCAGGCCAGATATCATCAGAAAAAAGAACAAATGAATGAGGAGCTAAGAAGGGAAGCAGAGACTTTGAGAGAGAGGGAAGGAGAAGAATTTGATAACACTTGCTGCCCTGAAAAACGAAAAAAGCTTTGGGACCTACTGGAAAAGCCAAACTCATCAGTAGCTGCAAAGGTAATACAGACTGTAAAAGTACTACAGTATGCAATTCCACCGCTATCTAAATAATATATAGCATCTTTTTTTAATCACATAATGTACTATATATTAATATATATCCTAAAGCTTTGAAAATCTCTGCAGATACAGATGTAGCAAAGCGTGCAGCAGATTTTCCTGCCATCCTG
The DNA here is from genome assembly GCA_033119425.1 of Bufotes viridis. Taxonomy (NCBI): domain Eukaryota; kingdom Metazoa; phylum Chordata; class Amphibia; order Anura; family Bufonidae; genus Bufotes; species Bufotes viridis. Next base: position 54,074,965 of record CM065593.1, read on the forward strand.
TGTAGATGCACAAGTAATACATTATGGCATCTGCTACATCTGTATGTGCACAAAGACTTATTAATGCAGTGATATATACAGTATCGTAGACTTTCTTGGATTTGTTTAAAGAGGTTCTCCATTTATTATAATACTTTTGAATGAACATGCATATTGCTGTACTCACTTGTGACTGCTACCACTGGATACTACATAAGTCTGTCCCGTCAGTGGGATTACTACGGGACATGACAGGTACAATGGGTTTAAAATAGTTTTTAAACTGATGACTTATCTTACAGATAGGCCATCCGTATCTGATTGATGGGGGTCTGACACCCAGGACCCTGCTGTTTGAGAAGACACCAGAGCCCACAGTAGGGCAGCAGCCTTCTCTCGGCTCTCCAAGCACTGTGCTGTCCATTTGATAGTGGCTGTGCTTGGTATTGCAGCTCATCCCCATTCACTTCAGTGGGACTGAGCTGCGCCTATGAACGTGGAGTCACATGGCCTAGGAAAAGCTGACATAAGACCATGGCGCTACTGTGAATGCTGGTGTCTTCTCAAATAGCCCATCAGTGGGGGTCCTGGGTGTTGGACCCTCACAGATTAGAAATTAGTTCAAAAATCTCTGAAAAGTACACAAGTCATTGAGCCAAGATTGTGGTTATGCTGATTGCAGATTTTGCATTATGAGACTACTTGATATTTTTTTTCGTACCTGTAAAAAAAAATTGCAGTTAGTAATTGTATTCATTTCTGTGGAAGGAACTAACCTGCAATGGGCACCTTTCAGTCTGCTGCTTGTGACAATGCAGGGACATGACGACTGTCACCCATTTAAAGTCACCCATCACTCTTCAGTTAAAGGTCACAATCTGGAAATATCATTGTTCTCTTTGCTCACTTTACTATAGTCTTATTATGAAGAAGAAAAACTGTATTAAAGTGGTTTTATGAGATTAGAAAAATATGGCTGCCTTCTTGCAGGATCAGCGCTGCTCTTTTCTATGGACTTTGTGGGGTATAGCAGCTATTCAATTTACATCAAAGGGTCTTCGTTGCAACACAACCTATGACAAGAGTGGCATTGTGTCTGAAAGGTAGTGGCCATTATTACAATAACACATAGCAAGGACGACGGACTCGGTGAATATTCTACCCACTTATTAAAAAAATTATCCTTGTATTAAATTTTACTGGATAACAAGGAAAAGAAACAAAAAACTTCAATGGACTAATTTAACAAGGGCCTAACAAGTATTCTTCATTAAATAACTATTGTGGAACCTCTTTGTTAGATCTCTGTGCCGTGCTGTTCCTCTGTTTATCCTGGGTGTTACTAGTTGGAGGGGGTGTTCTTGTATATTCTGACCATGTCCAATCAGTTCTGACAGTGTCAGATTGCCTAAAGACATTCCTGTTTGATAATGGGAATAGTAATGCTCAGTGCCCACTTGTCAAATTATTCATAAACATTCAGGAGGAATAACTGAGGAATGGCACAATGCACTGTTATGGCAAAATGCTCCAGAATTGTTATTTTATGAAAATTGTGGTTATTTACTAAAATTACATCAGAAAAGCTGACAGGTCCTGGATAAGACTACTCTCTGTCCGTCACAAATGCGTCTGATAAGTGGCCAAAGTGGCTCTATAAGAGCAAAATTGTTCTAAACTTCCCTGCTCCTCTACTTCTGACTATGAAGCTGCTGACCTCTTCAAACTCAAACACAGAAACTCATTACTGAAATCATCACCGGACATAAAAATTATATATAAAAATATTTTACCTTCAGAAAACCACTTTCAGCCGTGACATTTCAGCAGCGAGCCTGATAAAGGCTACATCTTATAAATGACTGGAGCGGTCACATTTTACCTGTCACTGCTCAGAGGACACCGTGCTCCAGAAAACTGCTCAGCTAAAAGCAGGCTTGACTTAAACTGGAACTTTTAAGAAAAACGGGGGAAGAAGAAGCGGCAAATTTATCTTCATATACTCCAGTTTTCTGTTTGAGCGCAGGGACTACATGAGGATGTGCCTAATTTACGATGAGGTGTGTGCCTCATCATAAATTAGTTGCATCTTCCTGCAGTGCAGGAAGCACCGGTCTTGATAAGTCTCCCCCTATAAGACTTTACTATTGATGCCTAATCCTTATATATGACTGCGCCTGTGACTTGAACTGCAGCTTAGTCTCATTTATCTGAATAGCTATAAACACTTTAGGAAATGCGATTCCTTCATCCATTTGATCGACAGAGATGTCAACAGTCAGCCTAAGGATAGACCATAAATAATAAAGCCCCAGGACACCTTTTTAATACTTTAACTACAATACCTCCCCCCACTTCTTCTGCCAGTGCACAATAGGCAAGCCTGTTGTCGGGGGTCTTTAGTGAGTCAGCAGTGGGCTGCAGAATCAGTATAAATAATTTGTATTGCGGTGCGGTGTAAAATAAATGGCTGCATTTCTTCTGCCAAAAAGATATACCGTACATCAAATTAAAAAAATATTGGAAAATGTTTCAGGCCTCTCATCTTTCATCAGATCGAGACGGCGAGACACTTATGCGTAATACTCCACTGGAAAAAAGATGTGCAAGTCAGTTCTCCTTCCAAAAGGAAAAGAAAATGGAGTGTCTTAAGAGAAAATTGCCCTGGATAGCTAAGTGGAAGAAGTAAGATATGCTAATTTAAATATATTTTTAACAGAAATACAGAGCAGCGTTGACTGGCCTGCAATACTCCTCATGCATACTAGGTAGTCTTCTAAATGAGAAGGAGTACCCCCAAGGTGCAAACAAAGGCCACTCAGCTAACCAGGGCAATTTTCTCTTGAGACACTCAGTTTTCTTGTCCTTTTTGATGGCAAACTGACTTGCATGCCTCATTAAGAGACGCATAATATGGGGAAATTCTGAGGAAGAACTGACTTGCACGTCTATTTTAAAGTGAAGTATTACACCTTTCTCTCCCAGTCCGATTTTTTTTTTTTTGTAATTTAGGACAAATTTAGAATCAATAGCATCAGTTCACTTATCTTATATATAAATATATATATATATATATATATATATAGTGACGCTAAAGTTCTATGGGGCTGGACTTCTTTCAAGGAAGAGGGCTAGTATGCATGTGACGGAACTGGAAATCTGGTCTGGTCTGGGTAGCCTTCTAAAAGAGAGTGTCTTTTGGAGAGATTTCACTCTAGATAAGGGGTGCACAACCTTCAGCCAGCGGCACGCATGCCATCCATATTGCCTTTCCGTGTGGCCCCCAACCATCTGTAGCCAGTGTTATATGGGGGTCCTGTAGCCTGTAATGTATGGGGGTCCTTTAACCAGTAAATATCGGAGTACTGTAGCCAGTAATTTATGGGATTGCTGTAGCCAGTAATGTCTGGGGGTCCTATAACCAGTACTGTATGGGAGTACTATAACCAGTACTGCATTGGGATCCTGTAACCAGTACTGTATGGGGTCCTGTAGTCAGTAATGTCGGAGGTCCTGTAACCAGTAGTCTATGGGGGTCCTGTAACCAGTAGTGTATGGTTGTATGGTAACTAGTACTGTATGGGGGTCCTGTAACCATTCCTTAATGGGGCCCTTTAGTCAGAGATAGATAGATAGATAGATAGATAGATAGATAGATAGATAGATCCAAAATGGAGTCAGCAAAAACAGCAATGTTTCTAGTGGATCCATGTACCACAACCATTACATGCAGTATTTCCACTTTAGAATAGCTCCATTTCCACTTTTTGAAAAATCAAAAGAAGTTTATGAAGTAATGGTTGCTGAAATTATATTTTCATGAGCATTCTTACTGTAGAAGGGAGAGTTTCTCTTGGCCACAGGACCAAGTAAACGACTATATATATATTACACATAGATCGAATTTCGGTGTGCCATGTCCTTTTTAAGTTTAGTCTGGGAATCCATAGTAGAAGACAGCATTTATTCATCTCATCCACTCATCCACTCATTACTCAATAAAAGTATAAAAGCGTTTGACCTTGTCCACTAACTTGTAACTAATTGGGTCTGTCCTGGGCCTGTTCCTCATCATCTAGCTGGATTACTGATGGATTTGTCAGCCAAATGCCAAATAAACCTAATTTTCCTGATGAATTTTGTGCTGTATCTGATTTTCAGCACCTATTTTATTTGTCTAATGGGGATATTCTTTTTCAAGCTTTTCAGAAATGTTCTTTGCCCAGAGCTGTGTAAATAGATATTTAGATTATTGTCAGGCTCGGTACGAGCGTCTGAGTGTTCTGGAGACGCCGAGCATTTACTCGCACTGTCACAATCACAATGTTATGGTCCATTTACAGAATATAGTGCCATGCCAACATAACTACTTTGTTTTTTTTTGGATTTAAAAGTAGAAGAAAAAAAAAATAATTTGCTTTCTAAATAGTTTTAAAGGGAGTCTGTCACCAGGAAATTTACTTTTAAACTGGACACAATGCCTTGTAAGGTTAGTTTAGTGGATCTTATGCTTCATTTAGTAGAAAAAGTACTTGTAACCCATATGCAAATGAGCAGTTAAGTGCCCTAAGAGGGCGGGCTGATGCCTTTCAGTGCACCCATACTCCCTCTGGTTCCTCTGCCAGACCCTCCCTCTACTTCTTCATTGACAGGGCCCGGTTTCTGCATTGTATTCTCAACTGGCCCTGTGTCTTTTTGCGGAGTCGTGATTTTGCACTATACGTGACCACAGTTCACGTATACTACAAAATTAAAGCTCAATGCTATAATTACTGAGCTTTTTGCTATTGCAGTTGAGAAGAGGATTGTGGGTGGAAACAGAAAAATAAAATGAAGTACTTACACAGAGGACATATGGAGGTGGTTCATTTACATAGAAAGCAATGAATGCATTGGAAGCGATAGCTTTGAATTGCTGATAGTAAAAAAAAAAAAAGATGTAATACCCCATGATTTTTACAATGAGACCTGTTTTGGTGACAAATTCTTTTATCAGTTTAATCGGTGGTTATATTAAAGGGGTTTATCAGGGATTAGTAAAAAGCATCTGCTTTCTATTTTCAGGAACAGGGCCACATTTGCCTGTAGTCTGTCCACTTGAATGGGGCTGAGCTACGCAGAGTAGTACTGTTCCTATAATAAAAGCAGAACCCATTCGCTAATACAGGTAGAACCTAGAAAATTTATAAAATGTGCCCAAAATGTGTAATAAGATAGGACCTCTGAGAAAACCTAACCATTATCCCTCGCTACTGCTGAGGAGGAACAATATCTCATAGGGTTCCTGATCAGCACTCATACACTTTTTGCAAAAGGGCTAAAGCAGGCATCCTCAAACTGCGGCCCTCCAGCTATTGTAAAACTACAACTCCCACAATGCCCTGCTGTAGGCTGATAGCTGTAGGTTGTTCAGGCATGCTGGGAGTTGTAGTTTTGCAACAGCTGGAGGGCCGCAGTTTGAAGATGCCTGGGCTAAAGCATTGATTTTCATTACAGGGCATTACATGATCAATGGAAAGGATCGTAATGCATTTCACTCTCACTTTTTAAAGACAGACAAACTATCTTACAGTATGTGATCAGGATTTTGTGGTCAATGTATGCCTACATCTCTGATACCACTATACAAAAGATGACTTTGGTCTCAGTGGCGTACATAGAGAAGTAAGGGCCCCATAGCAAGTATCAAGCCAGGCCCTCCACACACAACAGAAGGGTTTCCACCTAAACCCCTTTCAATAACCCTTGGGCCATTTTTTCCACTGTCTCATTTGCTAAAAGTTGTTTCTTTAGAAGGTAGAGCCCTGATAAAGTTTTCACTTCCAGTAAAAGAGGAGATAATCCCAACTAAGACTGGGCCCCCTCTTGCCCTGGGCCCTATAGCAGTCACATGGTCTGCCGCTATGTTAGTTGCACCCCTGCTTGGTCTCAAAACACATACTGTACATGTCCTAGGTCTCATTTACAAAGTATAGTAGAGTAGCAGCACTGAGGTATCTGAAGTGGCTCTGTACTATTCCGCCATATCCTGTTCTGTACAGCACTGTATCACAGGGATTTTACTCCCTAGTCAAAAAAGCTCTGTGATATAGTGTCCAATACAACTCACTTGCAATACAGAATTTGAAAGAAAAAGGGTCTTTATGCCTAGAAATAAAATTAGAGCCATATGGGTATTCAGGAGGGACCCATAACTTCCCAATATGACAGTTTAAAGGGTTTCTGTCACCAGATTTGGGCATCATAATCTGTCTGACATTAGCTATGTGCCAGTGTCAGTCCATCCTAATAATGTTAATCATATGTCCCTCTGACCTTTTATAAGGCTAAAAAACGTCTAAAAATGTATAAAAAATATTATATGCAAATTAGCCTCTAGGAGCAGGGAGGGCCTTCCGAAATCCTGCGCCGGCGCCGTCCGTTTGTGTATTCGGCGCAGACGCAGTGAGGGGCATACGGTTAACATTATTAGGATATTTGTGGCAGGAGAGGGCGGGGCCAGCAAGCCCAGCACAGTTCTCTGCATTCATGCCAGTTTTCTGGAGTAAATTAAGACAGAAATCTACGGCAGCTTGGAGGCTGACACATGGCCAATGGGAGGATGCGCCAAATATACGAGAGGCCTGCACTTCTGCATGAATTTGGTGCATCCTCCAGCTGCACAGTGTGATGCTAATGTCTGTAAAGCGCTGCTGGATATAGTAACGCTTTATAAATGCGTAAAAAACAGATCTGTTACAATAATACAACCGCATGCATCCGTCATGAACGGATACGTTTGTATTATCTGTAACATAGCCAAGACGGATCCGTCATGAACTCAATTGAAAGTCAATGGGAGACGTATCCCTTTTCTATTGTGCCAGATTGTGTCAGAGAAAACAGATCCGTCCCCATTGACTTAGATGGGGATCCGTTTGGCTCAGTTTCGTCAAGCGGACAGCAGAACACTGCAGGCAGCGTTTTGGTGTCTGCCTCCAGAGCGGAATGGAGACTGATCGGAGGCAAACTAATGCATTCTGAGCGGTTCCTTTTCTATTTAGAATGCATTAGGGCAAAACTGATCCGTTTTGGACCGATTGTGAGAGCCCATGATGGATCTCACAAACGGAAAGCCAAAACACGAGTGTGAAAGTAGCCTTAGTCTTAGTGACACTACTGTACTACACTCCCATGCCTCGTCTATGTGGTTAATGCAGTCCACAAGAAAAACAAGACCTAGGCTGTATGTTATGACCAGGAAGCAGACTACGACACAAAGAGACTGATGACAGGCGCAATTTATCAGTACCACTAAGTGGCTGCTGACGGCTTGAAGTAATATATTTGCACTTACATGAGGGCAAGTAGAATTGTTTCATATTATGAAGTGGCTTGCTTCGATATAGGCTACTCTGTCATTACACTTACAATATCTTAGTCTGTTTTTAGCATGTCCTTGTCACAGACATAGGTAACAGCCTATCTTTGTTTGCTTGCCTCCTTCATGGTTTCTTTAGTATAGAGATTTGTACATACATTAAGGGCCCTTTCACACAGGCCGGTGATCGGAACAAATAACACACGTTCCCAATCATTGCTTCATGCAAACATGCTTCCATCATAAGAGCAAACACTTCTTTGTTAGGCTGATCGAATCATTTAGGCAAGCATAAAAACGCAGGTCTGTCAGCAGAATCTCTGCCCGTGTGAACAGGAGATTGGCTGTTGATAATATGCAAACTATATGGGGAGGAACAATCTCTTTAATGATCATTTGTTCCTGTACAGGCAAAAGCCAAAATTTGTTCCATTGCTCTGAAAAGTTATGAGGCCTTTTTAACATCCACCCAAAAGAGAACTCCTGACATCTCAGAAGATTACAATAATTTTGACCAAATTTCTCTTTTATAGTTGAACTTCACTAAACACTTGAAGTGTACCTCCACATTTTGTGCCAAAAAATAAATAATTCACAGCCCTAATTTTCTCCAACGGCTCAGTAGTTCATTGACACCTGAATGGCTTCTGCAGCTTACTCCAGCGGTTAGTTATCTGTTGTCATTCATACTATCTGCATTGATTTCTTCGGCAGCTATTGCTGATGTTGGGTGGGACTTCGTTAGTGTGATGTCAGCTGAACATGTCAAAGTGATTGGTTTGGCTGCTGTTCATGTGAAGACGTGCTTGGCAGCATGGGAAATAGAGGAACTGAAAAGTCCTCAATTCTATTAGTTTTAATGCTTCCGAGCGTGTCTTCACATAAACGTGCTCACCAGCAAAGCCAATCACTTAGACATGTTTGGCTGCTCTGTTCTGTCCTTAGCATTGCCATGCAGATCTTCTCTGCATAGCAAAGCTGAGGAAAGGCTCCCTGCTGATAGAGCTCAGAGAGGGATGACAATAAAATATGTATTACCATGAATTATTATATCCAGGAATAAGTAGGCTTAACATGGCTTAGAGGCAAAAAAAAGTTTGATACAAAAGATACCATACATAGTTTAGGGTGGCATTATAGGGAACAAATACTATGTGAGAGATATGTTAAGGACAAATGGTGGGGAACAGTTAATGACTTATAATAAAAAGTGGAGGTCCTAGGGAAGATCTACTGATTAGAATAACAAAAAAACATTAAACTGGAGGTACACTTTAGTTTTCAGATATGTCTGCAGTCCAAAGTAATTTGCTACCATCCTGTGTGTAACAGTCACAGGCATTAAGGGGATGAGATATTAGATGCTGCTTGATGGTTTTTTACTGTGGAATTAGTCTGTGATAATCAGGGTGAGAGATTCAATGTCAACATCTTATATTCTTCATAACACATACAAAACTAAAAGAGCTCTACAATTTACGTGTTTTCCAGACAGCATCCCATATCTTCGCTCTCTGGATTCCTGTAATCATGAAATCAGAGAATGTCTTGAATTGTTGATGTCAGTAAATATACAACTGCTGAAATCTTTTCATTGAAAAGGACAGCAGAGCCCAAAGAGTCCCTACAGTTCTGTATTATAGAGTTATCACCCAATGTGGTCGTACAGAATCGTATCATGGAGGCAGTCTTCATAATGTCATCCAGTGAAACATGGCACGTTATTTCCGTCTGGATTCCACAAAGATCCCCTAATGCAGCAGAGATGAGAATCCGATTGTTGAGAGCTTTGGTTAGATTTCCACTGTTTGCTTTTCATATGGATGTGCTGTTTTGCATGCATTTGGTTTGTAAATGTCCAGAAGGTCTACTGATAATGGAAATGGCACAGTAGTAAGGTTTCTCTAAACAATGTCAAGCTTGAACAATCTTCTGATAAATATTCAGTAATGAAGGCAGCTCACGAATGCCCATGAATGCATATGCTAGTACTCATTGAGGGGTAATGTCAGGACTTGTGTTCTGGTTGTAGTGATGTTGACTCTAAGGCAACCTGCAGCAATTTTATTTTTATGGCATGCATATAGCCATAGCATTGTATGGCATGTGTCTTATACATATATCTAACTAACATAGCATTGTGAGGCTTGCACTTAGCCCTGTACCTATATGTAACTAACAATAGCATTGTATGACATGTACTTAGCCCTATAGCTGTATGTAACTAACCTTAACATTGTATGACATGCATTTAGTTAAAAGATATATATATGTGATAGCATTGTAAAGCATGCACTTAGGCCTATAGATATAGTACCAGTCAAAAGTTTGAACACACCATTTTTTTATTAAAATTTATACTATTTCCAATAGTCTTGAAGGAGTTTCCAGAGGTGCTGAGCACTTGGCTGCTTTTCCTTCATTTCGTGGTCCAACTCATTCTAAACCATATAAATTGGGTTAAGGTTGGGTGACTGAGGAGGCCATGTCAGTACTCTCATTCGTGGGCAAATATGTAGCCTGGAGGTGTTTTTGTGGTTATTGTGCTTTTTGAAAAACGAATGAAGGTGCCATTAAACATAAACCAGATGAGATAGCACATCATTGCAGAATGCTCTAGTAGGCATGCTGGGTGTGCCTTGAATTTTTAATAAATGAACAACACTGTCACCTGCAAAGCATCCCTGCTTCATGGTGGGATCTACACACATAAAAACCATCTGCTCACCTTTTCTGCACTTCACAAAGATATGGTGGTTGAAAACAAAAATCTTACAGTTTGACTCAGCAGACCGAACAACATATTTCCACTGGTCTATTCCTTGTGTTTCTTCGCCTGAGCAATTCTGTTCTTAATGTTTCTCAGTAAAGGCCTGTGTCAAAAGTATAGGGGAGGGGAAAACACCAGAACACACACTGAAGGAAACAGACAGTCTAGGCCTCAAAGCTAAGGGAGAGGAATGGTGACCTTCTAGGAAACCCTAGACCTCTTCCTGACTCCAATATGAGTAGACCCTGAAGGTGGGAATACGCATACACCGGAACCTTAGCCCTGGATACCCTGGAAAGCCCTAGGTGTAGTGGCAGGGAATGAGAATCCTGGTTCCTTCCCAGATGAAGGAACCAGCATCTCCATGAGGCCTAGAAAGCAACTAACACAAGCAAACAACAAAATGCAAAACAAAATGCACTTAGCTTAAATAATAGCAGAGATCTTAGATGGCCCAATAAACTTTGGCCCCAATTTCCAAGAAGGTACCTTCAACTTAATGTTTCTTGTGGACAGCCACACATAATCACCCACTCTCAGGTCCAGACCACTCATACGTCTTGTCAGCCATACGTTTATACTTTTTGCCCATTTTTTTTTATTGTTTTGAATTTTCTGCCAAATAGATGGCAACGAAGAAGAAAATCTTTCTTCTGGTATACCAGAGGTCTCAGTACCAGAAAATGTGCCAAACTACGGCTGGAACCCATATGCTCCTAAAAACGGCGACTTATCAGTGGACGGGAAAAATTAAGACCACTCCTCCTGATTCTCCGAGACAAAACATCCCAAATAAGTCTCCAGATTCTGGTTAGTGCGTTCAGTCTGTCCGTTCAACTGAGGATGAAATGCTGAAGAGAAGGACAATTGGACCCCCAGGGGAGTACAGAACGCCTTCCAGAATCTGGAAACAAACTGAGTCCCCCTATCAGACACCACATCAGAGGGGATGCCGTGTAGTTTCACGATGTTATTGACAAACACTTGTGCGAGAGTTTTAGCATTAGAAAGACCTGATAATGCTATAAAGTGTGACATCTTGCTGAAGCGATCAACAACCACCGGAATCACAGTTTTCCCTGAGGAATTAGGCAAATCTGTGATAAAGTCCATGGACAAATGAGTCCACGGTCGGGACGGGATAGACAAGGGAAGTAGAGATCCTGAAGGCCAGGTATGTGTCACCTTGGCACGCGCACAAGTCTCACAGGCTGACACATAGCCCTCAATACTTTTATACAATCCTGGCCACCAGAAATGAGATCAAGGAACAAACAACTTCCCTGGAGGACAAGAGTCAAGTGTATCTTGCTGGGCCTACAACACCTCTGCCTCAAGTTCAAGATAAAGGGCGGATACAACCACCCCATCAGCAAATATCGGGCCAGGATCCTCCGAATCAACCCCCTTCCCCCGGGAAAGCTACGTGACAAAGCATCTGTTTTGATGTTTATAACCCCAGGGTAATAGGTGACAATGAAATTAAATCTGGTAAAAAACAACAACCATCTAACCTGCCTTGGAATCAGACGTTTAGCCGACTCCAGTTAAGCCAGATTTTTGTGATCAGTAATTGCCGTAATGGGATGAATCGCACCTTCCAACCAATGACGCCATTCCTCAAAATCCAACTTAATGGCCAGCAACTTTTTATTACCTACATCATCATTTCTTTCAGCAGTAGAGAGTTTTTTTAGAGAAAAAAGCACATGGGCGCCATTTGCTAGGAGAAGGACCCTGCGACAAGACTGTTCCAACCCCTACCTCGAATGCGTCAACTTCCACAATAAATGGCTGTGACACACTCCTTCACCGCTGAAAAGGCATGTAATGCCTCATCAGACCAGACTGAGAAATCAACACCTTTCTTAGTCATATCTGCTAATGGTTTAACAACAGTCGAGTAATTCAAGATAAATTTACGGTAGTAGTTGGTGAACTCCAAAAATCGCATGAGTGCTTTCAGATTTTCGGGTCGATGCCAGTCCAACACAGCACGGACTTTTTCCGTATCCGTACGAAAACCCGAAGGTGAGAGTAGGTAACCCAGAAATTGCACTTCCGGAACCGCAAATAAACACTTCTCCATCTTAGCATACAATTTATTCTCCCTTAGGATCTGTAATACCTGTCTCACGTGATCCTGATGCTTCTCCATGTCAGGGGAATAAATTAAAATATCATCCAGATACACCACCACAAACCCGCCCACCAGATGATGAAAGATGTCATTGATGAAATGTTAAAAAACCGCAGAAGCATTGGTTAACCCAAAAGGCATGACCATATTTTTAAATGACCTTCAGGGGTATTAAAGGCCGTCTTCGATTCGTCCCCCTCCTTGATCCTTATCAGATTATATGCCCCCCTCAAATACAACTTCGTGAACACCTTGGCACCGACAATCTGATTGAACAAATTCGGGATCAAAGGAAAGGGATAAGGATCACGGACAGTAATGCGATTAAGCTCACGGAACCCGAAATAAACGAAGGCACAACTTTAGTGATTACACCAGAAAGCGACATGATAAAACAGTTGTCTATGCAAAAATCACTCCAATCAAGAATCTCTCTCGCTTGCCAATCAATGGTAGGATTATGTTTGGATAACCAAGGTAAACCTAGCACCAGAAGAGCAGGCAGACCCTCCAGCCCAAAACATGAAATAGATTCTTGATGAGAATCTCTCACCTTTAGGCGAATGTCCTGCACTGTTTGTGACAAATACTTTTGTGAGAGTGGAGCGGAATCAATTGCAAACACCAAAATATTTTAGTCTAATGCGCTTGTTGTCAAACCATGCATACGGACAAATTGGCCATCCACTAGGTTAACCCCTGCTTCACTGTCAATAAATACTTAAATTCCCACAGTTTTGAAGTCTAGCGCCACCTTGGCAGGCAGGAGAAATCGGGTACTACTGGTAAATGACAAAAGTACATTCTCAGATTCCCCACCCACACCACCAAGAGTGAACACATTAGTTTATTTTTTCCCTTTTTGACCTTGACGTTTAACTAAGGACATAGATTAACAAAATGTTCCCCATTACCACAGAAAAAGCAGTCTATTCTTAACCCTAATGTTTTTATTACCAGGTCTAGGAGTGACTTCCCCCAACTGCATTGGCTCATCATCAGACATGAGCTCAAAAGCCTCCCTACCCAAAATGTCGTAAGAGGCTGCTTCCCTATATGCCGCCTCTGCTGAGTCCTTGCGGCATGGAGGATCCGGCAAGCTGTTCACACGCCAGAACAGCCTGCCGGATAGCCATGCCCCAAGTGTGAAAGTACCCTTACAGAGATCAAGTACCAGACATCAACTGTTGAGGCAAGGTAGAGAAAATGACAGAGGTGAGGAGATTGGAGAGCCTGGCGGCACGTGAGGGTATCTGACAGTCTCTCTGTTTTCTCCTTGTTGTGTTGTTGTTTGGTAATGACCACACCTCTTGCCAGGTGCAGCTTGTAAGTCCTTACTGAGGCCCTATTTAGTTCTGAGTCACACTGCTTACTATGCGGTTGATATTTCCTGCTGGAGTTGGTTGAGCTGGTGTGTTGTTCCTTTGGATCTCCTGCTCCTCCATTCTGCTTAAAGCTAGGTGCATTTTGTTTTGCATTTTGTTCTTCGCTTGTGTTAGTTGCTTTCTAGGCCTCAGGGAGATGCTGGTTCCTTCATCTGGGAAGGAACCAGTAGTCTCATTCCCTGCCACCACTTCTAGGGCTTTCCAGGGTATCCAGGGCTAAGTTTCCGGTGTATGAGTATTCCCACCTTCAGCGTCTACTCATATTGGCAGGAGTCATGGAGAGGTCTAGGGATTCCTAGGACATCCCTCTCCCCCTTAGCTTTGAGGCCTAGACTCCTGTCTATTTCCTTCTGTGTGTGTTCCTTCTGCCGCTCCGTCCCCATTGACTATAATGGGGACGGGGGGTGGAACTACGGCGGAGCATGGCAGTGCATGGCCAGAAATCGCCGGACTTATAGTCAATGGGGACGAAGCGGCAGCACACGGGTACATGTGGCATGGCGGATCCGACGGGCTGTTCACCCGCCAGAACAGCCTGCTGGATAGCCATGCCGCAAGTGTGAAAGTACTCTAAAACATTTATGTAGGCTCTAATTTGAGGGGCTGTTAATTTGCAGGTTCTGAGGCTGGTAACTCTAATGTACTTGTGCTCTGTCCCAGAGGTATCTCTTGGTCTTGCTTTACTGGGACGGTCTTCATGAGAGCCAGTTTTATCATAATGTTTGATGGATTTTTTGAGTACACTTAAGTACACTTCAATGTTCTGGAAATGTTCTGGAAATTTTCTGGATTAACTGACCTTTAAAGTAATGATGGATTTTCATTTCTCTTAACTTAGTGGAGTGGTTTTAGCTAGTACTAGAACAGGGCTAAACACTACCTGGAAGTATGTAATAAAATCTACCTCTACACAACACAACTGATAGTCTCAGACATATTATGAAGGCAAGAGATTTCACAAATTAACTCTTGACAAGCTTAACTGAAAACCATGCCTGGTGACTACCTCATAATGCTGATTGAGAGAATACTAAGAGCATGCAAAGCTGTCATCAAAGCAAAAAGGGGCTACTCTGAAGAATTTATAATATAAACATATTCTAGTTTACCACTTTTTTGTTTACTACTTAATTCCATATCTTCCTTTATCATTTTCATGTATTCAATATAAATCTACAATGTAGAAAATTAAAAAAAGAAAAAAATCATGAAATGAAAAGGTGTGTCCAAACTATTGACTGGGACTGTATTATTCACTTAGCTATATACAAATATGTAACTAACCATACCCTTAGGGGCTCATTTATTAGGACTGGTGAATTACATGTCGATCTTAAAGGGGTTGTTTGGGTTAAGAGCTGAACCCAGACATAACCCCTTCTTCATCCAGGCCTTCCCTCTGAGATGAGCATCGGAGCATTTCTCATGACCTCCCTTACTCTGCCCTAAACTGCCCAGGGTAAGGGCTTTTTCATTAGATCCATAGACGTACGGGGTCTCTGCTAGGGCAGGCTAGGGTAGCACTAAAACGCGTACATTAGTGCCTGTGACATCAATGAGAACACTGCTAGGCAGAAGCCTCCGTCTGGCAGTGTAAGTTTGTAAACAATTAAGACCTTGCCCTGCGCAATGCAGCGCAAAGCAAGGGAGAGCATGAAATGCTCCAATGCTCATTTTAGAGGGGTGGCCGGGGTGAAGAAGGGGTTATGTTTGGGTTAAGCTCGTTACCCGGACAACCCCTTTAATTGTCTCTGCACTGCTGGAGGAAGAGGCAAAGTTATGTTAAGCACCTCCAAATAACTTTTGAACTTCCTCAAGAATGACGTACAACAATCTTAAATCTACACCAGTCACCTTGCTGGGGTACAATTAAGTTATTTTGTACACCAAAAATTGTATTAGAAAATGATGAATGAGACTGGCCTGCTCGGCAAAGTTGTGTGAGTTGCGAAAACTCGCAGATTTTGTCTTAAAATGCCTTGCACCAATATACTGCAACCAATATATTCCACAAAAGTGGTGTATATCAGTTAATAAATGAGCCCCTTAGTCTATAGATGTATGCAACTAACCCTAGCACTGTATGGCATGCACTTAGGGACTCATTTATGAACTGATATACAACACTTTTCCCGGCTAAGCCACTTTTCCGACAGATCAAGAAACGGGCGCTTGACATGGGCGGAGAAGAGGACAGGCCGGCAGGTCTGTCTCATTCATCATTTTATAGGACAGTTTTTGGCATAGAAAATGGCTTAAATCTATGACAGCAAGATAGCTGTCGCACTGTCTGGTGAAGGAAGTGCCAAAGTTATGGCACCACAGACACACTTAAGACTGTCGTGAAAAACGCTGGTCTTAATAAATGAGCCCCTTAGTCTGTAGATATGTGCAACTAACCATAGCATTTTATGGCATGGACTTAGTCTTTAGATATATGTAACTAACATAGCATTGTATGGCAAGGATGGCAAGGCAAGGCCCTATAGATATATGCAATTAGGATAACTTTGCATTGCATGCATTTAGCCTGTTGAATGTTTGCTAGTGTGTCCATGTTCAGATGTTAGAGAGGCAATAAAATGGGTTTTCTGCTTTCAAGTAAAAGTTACATTTTACTAATTACATTTAAAGAGGTATTGCAGGTAAAGTAAGTTATCCCCTAGACCCAGCGGTAGGAGTATTGCGCATGGCTAACTGCAGAACTCCCATAGAAATAAATGGAGAGTCTTTGCACATGCCAATATATTTATTTTGAGGACTCCACAGAGTATGGTGCCCCAGTTTTCATGATCAGTGGGGGTCCTTGCAGTAGGGCCTACACAAACCTAGTAGTTATCCCCTATCCTGTGGACCGGGGATAATTTAATATAACCGCAATACCCCTTTAATAAGGATTAGGGCATTTCTTTTACAATACTCTAAGACTTGTTCTAAACTATCTCTCCAAAGAGCAGTGCACCCTTTGGAACTACTCAGGTTTTCCATAGCTTGGAAACAGATTATTGTGGTGGCTCACATCGATATAGAGGCCCACTCTGACGGCACATCCACCATAAATCCACCATAAAGGAACTTACTCTGCATTTTACCTGTTGCATCATCTAAGAACTCAGCTCAGAGATTCAAAGCATACCTAAAAGAGAATGGCAGTGTCATGCACCGCCACGCCAGACCCAAGATTTAGGGCGAAATTGAAAAGTGTATGGGTGGTTGGAGGTTACATGTTCTCCATCTCTCTTACTGCCACAAACACATCTCCTTCACTGTGAAATTATAATTTGCTTGTCCAGTTCTTGAAGATAAGCTTGCATTTTCTTCTTGACTGAGCAGGCCCACTCCATACACATTCAACCTTAGTCAGAAGAGTATGCAGGAGCTCATATAAAATGGTGGCTTATGTCTGTAGATCTCACTAGAACCTGTATTGATTTACCTGTCTTATGTGTTCTTGATGTATTGCATTTCCAGTAGTTTACTCAATGAAATTACAACTATAATTTGTGTGGTGACATTCTGGGAATGCTGCCAATTTTTTTGTTGGTACCTTTCGCATTTCATATATATTATTGGTACATTATGCTAAAAATAGGAACCATAATGTATCATTGGAGTACTAGTACATGCACTACATGGGTGTTACTATTTTGGGAAGCATTGTAGTAAATGGGCATAAGCACTAAGGGGGAGATTTATCAAGACCGGCGCATATAACCTGTGCTGCTGGAGGATTCGCCTAATTTCTGACGAGGCCTATGTCTCGTCATAAATTAGGCACATCCTCCGGCATCCCAGGTGCCTAAACAAAAATATAAGGCAACTCTGAGCCGCCTTAGATTTCTGGCTACATTTGTGCCAGAAAACTGACATAAATTAAGATAAATTTGTTGCAGCAGCTGTCCATGTCCCCTTCTCGCTCTTGCTATGCCCCCTTTCTGACATGTGGCTAGGGCGGCATAACATTTATTATTATTTATTTTTATAAAAAGTCGCAAACATGCCATTTATGACTTTTTACCACCACTTTTCTGATGCAGGAAGATGATTCATTTCCCCCTGTGTATATACTATTTACTAAAGCTTTTTAGCAACCCCAGTCAGTTTTAGCCTGGTTCTCATAAAAGGAGTCTCATTCATTTTATTCTGTTTTAGCCTCCATTTGACATTCAGCCTGATAGTTCTCCTCTACATCTGTCACCAATGTAAGAGAGGTTGTGCTGAGAGAGCCGTGAACTGCACATGTTGTTTGACTAAATTGGTCATGGCTACAATGCCATCAGCTGTCAGGAGCAGGATATAAAAAAGCCTATAAATATGAGATTATTTGTGGTTACTTTAGCGTGGAAAAAAATAACATTGAAATTTGGCCAATTTGTACAGGTCCAGCTTTGGAACAAGACATAGGAGGACATAGTAAATCCTAGCAGCATATTTTATTCAGTAAAAGACTAGAAAACAAATTAGTATTGTTTGTTTGCAGCTTTAAATGGGACCAAGCAGCTATGCCATCGCGGGTGATTATATATGGACATCTATTAACTTTAATTGAGGCATATTTTCCTGTTGTATACCATATTTTTTGCTTTATAAGATGCACTTGATGATGAGACTCACCCCAGGTTTTAGAGGAGGAAAATAAGAAAAAATATTTTTCATCAGACCTTAAATAAGATCCTCAGATCAGACCCTTTTATCAGATCCTTAAATCATACCTCCAAATCAGGAACCCAATTCAGACCCCCAAATTAGGAACTCACATCAGACGCCCAATAGACCTCCATGTCAGATTCCCATCAGACCTCCATGTCAGACCACCATCAAACCTCCATGCCAGATCCCCATCAGACCTCCATGTCAGACCCTCATCAGACCTCAGATCAGACTTCCATGCCAGACCCCTATGAGACCTCCATGTCAGACCCCCATCAGACCCCATTATTTTCAGCATAATTGAAGAAGTTGTTCACCCTTGGGGACCATTTTGGCATAGCTGGACCTGTGGTGGGATTCATCTTATCTGATTCTCGTCTTTGTGCTCCAGCTCCAACTCTCCCCATCAGGCATCGCAGGTGTCGGTTCTTACTGTGTCAGAATCCCAGTGACATGATTAGTGATGAGCGAATCGAAGTCCACAAATCGATTTAACCTGACACATTTGGTCGCCACGAGCCACCCGCCGCCTTCTTGCTTGAAGATCTCCGAAATCCTGTGCGCTGTGATGTCTGACGTCACCACGCTGGCTGGCGTGATTATGTCATCTCGGGCCATGCGAAATTTCATGCCAGATCTTCAAGCAAGATGGTGGTGGGATGCCCGTCGGAAGAAAATGGATCAGGTATTTTTTATTTATTTTAAACTCTGTTATTAATATCAGATGCCGCAATCATGTATTAACGGAGCATCTGAGGGGTAAAATGACAAGGAGCAGCGCATTCGCCGCTCCCTTTCATTACAAAAGGAATGCTCTTCATGACGAAGTAATTTGTCATAAAGCGGATTTTTTTGTAAAATTCGTTGAAGTAGACCAACCGAATATTTAAATACTTCACTCATCTCTAGACATGGTGCATGTGTGACACATCACCACTGCAGAAGGTGATTGTCTGCAGTGGCCACATGACTCTTGTCAAACCAGATGCTGATTTGAACCAGGACCTGCAGTACCCGAAGGGGAGTGTTGGAGCCAAAGCCCAGTGGCAGGGATCAGGTAACTATAATTCCCACCACATGCAGGAGGACCTGCAGAAAACGTCCCCAGTGGTGACACACCCTTTAAAGACTCTTTCCTGTGCTTAGATATTGATGACCTTTTCTCAGTCATCCCCATTGATCAGCTCTTTTGGGCAATTAAAACCCTAGAAACTATACAGTGTATGGCGCTGGAAGCAGACAGCTCCATACACTGTGTACTAGCCGTGTCAGGGTCCTACAGCTCAGGTCCTAATAAGTGAATGGAAGATAAGCCGCATTTCGTTGGCACCAGAAACTACACAGCGTATTGAGCCTTCTGTACACTGTACAGTTTCTGGCTGCAGCATATGGCCAAAATAGCTGTACGGGTGTCAACCCCCCACTGATCTGATATCGATGACCTAACCTGAGGATGGGTCATCAATAACTAAGTCCTGGAAAATTCCTTTAATGTGTTTTCTGACACAGCACAGATAATAGGTCTTGGCGCTTGCTCAGTTTGAATCTGCACTGCTTGGAGCACAGCTGGAGAAACACTGAGTAAGCGGCAGGCACTAGAAGGCTAGCCCTGTCAATCCAAGGGAAGCAGCTGAAGAACAAAGGTGGATGTAAATGTTTTTATTGTCAGTATTCACAATGATCAGGGGAAAGGACTGAAGCTGGAGGGGGTGTAACAAACTGATGCTCCGAGAGCTCTGGCCAGCCCCTCAGTGCTCCAGTTAGGCTATTTGCATTTCTCAGTAATGGGGTCACAGAGAGTCATAATAAGAGTATTGCTTATATCAG
This sequence comes from Bufotes viridis, assembly GCA_033119425.1. NCBI lineage: Eukaryota > Metazoa > Chordata > Amphibia > Anura > Bufonidae > Bufotes > Bufotes viridis. The sequence goes on from CM065593.1 coordinate 54,095,076, forward strand.
CATAATCAACCCTATCAGCCGATATGCCTGGTTTAATAGGGTTCATCATGCCCTAATGTATAAGACAAAGATGGATATGAATCTTGACAATAAACTGATACCCTAACGTATAAGGCAAAGGTGCTCTACAGATGGAGCTCCACACTAACCCGCATTATTTCCTTGTAAGATGTTTGACTATATACTGGGAAGTGACTGGATTAAAAACCATAAAGATATAACATAAGACATCCCCTTTCTGTTTCTACAGGCCTGGGTTGAATGTAGAGCAATGTGTCCCTTAAAGGTCATGCTGGGAATAACTGGGTTTCTTTTAGCAGCATGATTTATATGAAGCCTAGCTATGACATCTGGTATCATGTAACTATCGATTCTGTTATTTTAAAGATCTTGAAATATCCTGAAACAATATCTTCTGACAATGGTTGATCTTTACTGGTCCTGGAAAAGTTCCAGCCTCCCTGCCTTCTTGATGAATCATTGTTTGATCCTCTGCACATGATACAGGTCACATAGACCATGTGGGCTCTGATGTTCTCTGCAGAAAATGTATGCTATGTTACAAAGTTGCTTTGTGAAATTCACAGTTCTAGTTGTCACTCATTTCTGCTCCACTGAACTGTTCCAAGAAAAGTTACCCAACTGTTCTTTTTTAGTCATTGATTTGTAGTCGAGGGAAAAAAGATGTTACATTTGACAATGTTTATAATACAGTGGTGCTTAAAAGTTTGTGAACCCTTCAGAATTGTCTACACTTCTGTGTATAGTCTTATAAGTAGAAACGGATTTCCAAATCAAACAAATGAGTCAAAAATATTAGACCTGCCCATTAATTTGTTGGGCAAAATGATCCAGTATCACATGTCTGTGATAGGCAAAAGTATATAAACTTTTGCCTTCAGGTTTCCGGTAATTGTTGATGAGTTCTGCACAATTTTAGTCCCTTTGTTCATACAAAACAGCCTCCTCCACTTCGCAATGCTGGTGGGTTTCCTCAGATGAACTGCTTGCTTTAGGCCCTTCCAAAACATTTCTATTGGATTAACGTCAGGACTTCGTCATTTCAGAACTCTGTATGAGTAGAATTTTCTCCAGGGAGTTTTATGGAAGTGCCAAAAACAGCCAAGCGGGCACGGCTACCTCTCTATTCACCCCTATCAGAGTTTTAGTAATACCGAATGCATCGCTCAGCTATTTTTAGAACTGCTATAGAAGTGAATGTAGGGTGGCCGTCCTTGTGTGGTGCTTCCTCATTCACTGTGGGACCCCATTTGCAAGATAAATATGAGTCCCTTTTTGTTCCAAACATTAGACATTGGGGGACAATGGGGCTACATATGCCATCAATGGGGCTACATATGCCATCAGCAATCTGTGTGAAGATCTGATATGTATGAACTTAGCCTTACATTATATGACACATTTCTGTTGTGGGCGTCTACATCAATTTATTTTCCTGGAGGACACCACCTACCTTGACCTGGACATGTCTTCAACCGTGTAAAACGAATTAATAAAAGAATGTATCTTTATACCCTGGTAATTGCCTTGGTCTACAGCAGGGCAGCTGTATAAAATGAAGCAATGTACATTCTCTAAAGGATTTTTTTTATTAAACTAAATCAGAAAATTATCCGTGATTCCATGCTAATAGTGCAGTGGTAGACTACAAACACCTAAGGCAACCTTAAATGCTCCTAGAAGGTTGTAGCTATTCCCAGCCAGAAACTATTTAACCTTTTCTCAGGAATAAACCCCTGTGGCAACCCGAGGTTTAACTACTTTCTGCTAGTTATACAAGTGTGCCTCTGGGACATGGCGAGCTGAGGGAAATCTATAGAGTCCTCGCTGTAAGAATGACTTCCCAGCAAGGTCATTTGAATCAGTGGAATGACGTGATGGAGTAATGTAAAATGCTGGAATCATGGGCTTTGACATTCAGAAATACTTGTTATTTTTGATATATGCAATGAGAGAAAATGATGGCTTGTGTAGGGAGTTCTGAATGTCTCTGAGCTGGAAGTGTGTTGTTGTAATTTGGCAATTCATGATTTAGTGGGCTCCTCGTCCTCACCTATAAACAAGTGGTCTATTTTCAGATGTATGTATTCCTCTGCATCCTCCACATACATATTGATTACACAACGTCTATTGAATCCTTATGTAATCATAAGTCAGCGCTCTAGAAATAGCTCAGTACATCACATAGCAGTCACAGCAGCCGAGTGACGGTAATATACTCCCGAATGTCACATGGTATTCTTAAGGTGTCCTCTGGTGAATAGAAAGGACAAGTAAATAATTCATTTATCCATCTATCTATATAGCCACCTATTCTAAATATAGGGGCTTGCAAACCCACGCTATTTACATATGTCATGCTTGTAGAGGAAGGTTTGTAGTATACTTACTGTTCTAAACTTGTGTGGATCATCCTCCCGGGAACCCAACTCTTTTGAAAATCCAGCCTCTTTTGAAAATCCGATTTTCACATCCTTTACCAGATTTCTAGCCTGGGCTATGGAGAGCACATAAATTCCAATATGGATTGGGCCAGAACTCTGCTATATGTGCAGATGAGGTGGATTCAGGAGTTTGCCTATACGCCATGGTGGAGAACAGTGAAAATGATGTTCCGTCCATAGCCCAGACTGGAAACATGTATTTCACATTGATGGAAACTTTATTGTTATAAGAGGAGCTCCGTGACCAGGTTCCCGGGATGCCAATTAATGTAAATATAAGTATATTTGTTATGTTCTAGTAAGCATCATAAGGACCCCTAAAAACATATCAGGCAAACAATACAAGGCAAGCAATAAGACAACAAAGCAAGGACCAACACGAATACTTTATTAACAGAGATCCAGACAAGACAGGAAGCTGGAACAGCAGGTAAGGGTAAAATGGCAGGTAATACCACTGGACCAAGTGCATCGGTTTGACTTGGGGCCAAACCCAGAGGGTAGAGACTCAGTGAGCCACATTCTTCACAGAGCCCCTGATGGTGGGGATGAATTTAGCCGAGGGATGGTCCCGTGCACTTGGTCACTTATCTGAAGAGACTAACGCTGGTGCAAGCACCAGCGGTCCAGACAAACACAAGACTAGTAAATATAAATGCAGATATTGCGCTAGTATGGACCTAGTTATTTGCGTGCTGACACTGACTCACTGTGCAGTAATTGAAGTGCAGTGCCTACCTTATGTCCTCGTTGCTTTGGGATACTGTAGATGCCGCCTCTAGCGATGTAGTATTGCGGGGTTGTGGTCAGGTTATGAACTTGGTGCAGCGTTCTTAGTATGTGGAGCGTGCCCCGGCCGGTAGCACTAGCTCCAAGAAAGGGCTCCCCTAAGTTCGCGCTCACGTTGGAGCGAGTGACGTCACTCTGGGAGCTTACGGGGTGTAGCTGGAGACAAAACAGTACACTCTCTATCCTACGCGTTTCAAGCGGTAAGCGCCGCTCTTCATCAGGCGCTTACCGCTTGAAACGCGCTACTGCTGAGACACGTGGGATAGAGAGTGTACTGTTTTGTCTCCAGCCCATCCCGCAGCGTGGCGTCACTCGCTCCAGCGTGGCAGCGAGCTAGGAGGCCCTGCTGGAGCTGAGTGCTGGCTACGGCACGCTGCTGCTACCAAGACGCTGCACTTCACGACCACAACCCATCGCTAGAGCTGCATCTAGTATCCCAAGCAACGAGGCATAAGGCAGGCACTGCACTTCAATACTGCACAGTGGTCAGTAATCGCTGCACTAGCTCAGGTCCATACTAGCGCAATATCTGCATTTATATTTACTGGTTTAACTACATTCTATATGTACACGGACATATAGTGATATTGCAGCTGAGAGATAGCCTTTAGCACCAGTGATAAGTTTTTACTGTCAAACACAAGACTAGGCTGGAACCCAGGCACACGAACTGGAACCCAAACATAAGCAAACACAGGACACTGTTCAGACAGGACATAACACGAACCAGAAAACAAGACTCGGAACCAGACAGGCTCACTATACAAGAAAGAAATATACAACATACAGGTGCCTGGACCCTATGTGAAACAGCTGCATGGCGGTCACAGTCAGAGCTGCATAGACAGGCAGGTGCCTGGACCTCATGCGGAACAGATGCATGGTGGTCACAGACAGAGCTGCCCACATAGACAAACAGGAAGATGCCTGAACCCCAAGCAGAACGGATGTATCTCAGTCACAGACAGAGGTGCAAAAAAAAGACAAAACAGGCAGATGACTAGACATAGATATGAGAGGAAACATCAAGAAGGGACAAAGACAAGGTGACCTTGATGTTTTACTAGGTGACCACACAGATAGGGCAGATGGAATAACCCAGGCCAGGTGCATAGCTCCTGCACCCAGCAAAGCTGGAGACAGACTGGCCCTAAAACGCACAGCAAACAGGGTAATATAGCAGGTTAACAATATCATCTGACCACCTAGTACACACACCCAGACCAAGACATTAACCCCACAAGAATATAGCAGAGATCATCACTGGGGACAGTTCACACACAGGTCACATATACTGCAGCCAGCACACCCGAATAAACAACCGGCATCATTCATTGTTTACCTGCCCATCATCAACATTGCAATGAGGTATAATTGCAGCTCCTCTGTTCCAATCACTTCAATGAGAATGAACAGAGATGAATTGAATGGGACGGCATAGTTGTGATTGCACCTGCTCAATGCTGCAATGTTAAGAGAGAGCAGGTACATAGCGAAAAGAATGCTGCGCTTCAAACAGCTGATCAGCGGGGGTCGGACACCCGTCGATTTGATATCGATGACTTATCCAGAGGATGTACATGTATAGCGGAAGTCTGGTCTTTAAAGATAGAGCCTGATGACAAGCACAGCGGGAACCATAATCACCAGGTTTTTGCTGTTTTACATAGCAGAGGCCTGGGATTAGTGCCTGTGATTGGTAGTAATGCATTTAACATTTATCCCCTCAGATGCTATAGTCAAATTTGACCCTGGGATCTGGGAGCTCTAAAAGTGGAAGCTGCATGCTTCCTGGCCCCAGCCACCTTCCCCAGCTTCCTGGACGATTACTATTATATTCCAAAGGTGGCAACACTGCATTGGAATATACTGAATTCTGTACTCTGTAATGGATAGAAATCCATTACAGAATACAAGTGGTAATCTAATGACTGCTTGTTATAGTCACCCAGGGTGATTTAAAAAAAAAAATATACAAAAAAATTGCAATTTCTTTTAAAAAAATTTAAAAAAATTATCCCCCTTTTCCTAGAATAAAAAAAAAACAGTAAAATAAATTAAGCATCATGGGCATCGTCATGTCTGAATACGCCTGGACTGTTAAAATATTATTCCCATATGGCGAACAACATAACAAAAAATTGCAATTCTATTATAAAGCCACCCACCAACTGTATGCCATTTTAATACTGATATCTTATGGAATATTGTTCTTTGGACCTCCACTCATAGCTACCTAACCCCTTCATGACCGGGTCACCGGAAATTTACGTGATGTTCCATTGTTTTGTTTTAGTTTTTTACCCAAAGCCATAACTTTTTTTATTTTTCCATTCACATAGGACTTGTTTTGTGCTGGACAATTTGTACTTTCTAATGCACCATTTAATTTGGCAATTTAGCATTGGAGTCGATGGGAATTACCCTATGTTCCTATGGAGCCCTGAGGGGCTTACTCAGGAGTTATCGTCGAGCACATACATTAGTCCCAGGAGTCTGCTGTTCCAAGCAGTTGCCATTTTTAAGTACCCGACCGCTGACGAAAATTTACGGGAGGTGGTCAGGAAGGGGTTAAAGGGATTGCCCCACCATAACAATTTATTATGTGTTCGCAGGATAGGTGATAAGTGATTGCTGGGGATCTCACTAATCCCCATTTGAACAGAACAATGGTCACTCATGTGCATTGCAGCTCCATTGCCCCAATCTTGAAGATAGATGATAAGTAGATGGGACAACCCCTTAACATATGTAACGCTATATCATATCCTTCAGCCTGCCTATGTCTATATCTGTCTGGGAATGCCGGGAGTTTCACAGCAGCCAGATAGGCGCACATTTTCTTTCTTTCTTTTTTCTTATTGACATCTATGTAGCTCCCTGTTTTCATTAATAAATGAATTAATGTGTAAAATATACATATAGGTCAAGCTGTAGTAGTTGCAATTAGAATGATTGTGTAATAACCTTGTTCACTGTCCCGTAGCCCATCAGTAATAATTAATGATATAGCAAGGATTGGTGGCCGACCAATTACTTACAGCATTATTGTTATTTATTATTTATTACATTATGTCATGTCAGATGTATCCAATGTTAGCCTCTGACATGGCCGATTATATATCCACCAAAGAATTTGCAAAGGACTATTATGTGTTTGTAGAATTCATTTAACCTGTCACTGTAGTATGCAGGGACTTACATAATCACTATTTTCCAGAAATATAAGCGTACAGCCAAACGTGGCATATTTTGCTGCAGATTTGCCACAGATTTCATCCTCTGCATTGCATTGGTTGAAATCCATAGTATACATTTTCAGGTTGCAGATTTAAAGAGTCACTGTACTTAAACACAATGCCATTCTGTTTAATAGAGAATAGTATAACTAGCAAATTATGAAATCACTTCATTCATCTACCTGAAAAATCTGTAAAGTCATGGCCACTAGAGGTCTCACTTCCAGTTAAGCTGCAGTCCACTTCATGTTGTCAGACAGGATCCATCCCTAGTAACAGAGACTCAGAAGACGACTGAGAGGAGCTTGGGGTGTGTCAGAGCTAGCGGAGATCATGAGCCTGATAAAACAACTGCTTCTATACAGCTTCTGAATATCACAGGAGCCCCCTGCCTTTCTGTAAGTTTGATGTATCCCTTCTTATCTGTTCTGTGGGGTTTGAAGCTGAAAACAAACATAGTTGGAAGTAAGGGAAAGGATGTCACAGCAGTACAGTGCTGGCAGAACTGTGTCTGAGTGAAATGCATCTAGCTGTGCAGCTGAAAGAAGGCATAATATGGCTGTAAAAAACATTAGGGAAGCACAAACATAACTGTTCCTTCACAGTTATGATTATACAAAGCACAGCCATTATGTTTTGTTTTTTGTTTTTTTGAAAACTCAAGTACATTTTAAATCTGCACCAATCTCAGGTACTTTTTAAAAGGTGCACTAAAATCTTGCAGCAGACATTTCATCCACTTTACTGCGTTAAAATCCATTGCAGAAAATTTGCAGCATTTCTGCCAAATTTAGCCTTACCTTAAAGGGTGTGTGGTGGACTGGGGTGAAGGGTGAAGGGTGAAGGGTGAAGGGGAAGAATACATTTATAATCAAGCCCAGTAGCTAAATGTCTATGTTTTATTTAAATACAGCTTGCATATATAAGCATAGAGCTAAGAGCATCATGTGAAAAATATAACATGGAAAAATACAGATGTCTGACTTAGGGCCCTTTCACACTTGTGTTCGGAAGATCCGGCATAGAGTTCCGTCGTCGGGGCTCTATGCCGGAAAGAAACGCTTCAGTTACAGATAATACAACCGCATGCATCCGTTTGAACAGATCCGCTTGTATTAACTTTAACTATTTTTTAACATTGCCAAAACGGATCAATTTTGAACTCCATTGAAAGTCAATATAGGACGGATCCGTTTTCTATTGTGGCAGATTGTGCCAGAGAAAACAGATCCGTCCCCATTGACTTGCATTGGGGGTCATGACGGATCCGTTTTGCTCCGCATCCCAAGACCGAAAGAATACCGCAGCGTGCTGCAGTATTTTCTCCGTCCAAAAAACATTCAGTGACTCAACTGAAGACATCCGTTTGTGTGCATGAGCCCTTATTATGAGGCAATCTAACTCATTCATGAGTCCGTGGACTCAATAAAGCCTACTTTCTGTCCAAAAATCTGAAAAAAATACATATAAAGTATTTAGAAGTCATGTGAAAACTGTGCACTGTGTAAACTGGAGTCTCCTATACCCTAAAATCTCATCTACCTAAAATCATGTGAAGCACTAACCTTGAGGCTTTCCACCTTTTCTTCCATTGTTTAACACCCTCAGCCATATCTCTTGTTACAGTAGTGTGTGTGGAACCACTGTATTGACGGTTCCCTGATCTTGACGGTTCCCTGATTTTCACCCTTTAACCCCTGTACAGAGATCTGGACTTCGATGCAGGGAACCACCAGGCCATTACCTCCTGGAGTAGGGTCTGTGAGATTGACAGCTGACCAACGAGGGTCAGAGACAGGCAAAGCCCTGGATATATTTTTCACAAGTGTTTTACTATCTCTTTAATGTCACTTAATACAATCAGTCGCTGATTTATTACAAACTATGTTCATTATAATACCATCACTTTGATACAAGAGTCATTTTGGCTGTCGAACTTGGCAGCACAACTCAACATTATGTCTTATAGTTTTAGATTTACATTTTAAAGACATATGCTAACAGTCTCTGACTCCACTGCAAAATCATCATAGATCTCTTAGGGTTTTGTCACCTGACCTGGCACCATTTTAAGCGGTACTCAGGGCATGCATCATCCCGCTCTCTACAGTTACTTCTATGTACAATGTAACAAATACAATATGTTATCATTGCTACCAAATATGTAGCAGCAATAAGAATGGGACAGGTGGAAGAATGGCTGAAGTATCAGACTACACAGAGCTTGTTAGTAGTCTGTAACCATGGCGACACATAGGGAAAGATTTATTATGAGTTCTTAAAGTCAGTTTTTTATCAAATGTCAGACAATGTTTGATAACTTTGGTGTATCTTTAAGGCCTCATACACACGACCGTATTTCTGGTCAGCATCCCATCTGGACCCGGTCATTTGTATGGGGCTGCAAAAAATGCAGACAGCATACGGAGGTGTGGCTGTGCCGCACGTTATGGAACATGTCGTATTCTTGTCTGATTTGCGGACAAGAATATGCATTTATACAGTGGGGCCCGCGAAAAGTGCTGTACACACGGAGAGCTTCTGTATCTTGCAGATCTGCGATTTGTGGACCGCAAAACATATACAGTCATGTGCAGGAGGCCTAAGTCTAACAGTTCTAGCTTGAGATGTTACTCTGTTTTCTACACCACCCTTTACTGGAGGAAGATTGACACAATTTTTTCAAAAAGTCGCAATTGATAAATGTGGCTTAGATCAGCTTTAAAAAACTTGATTGAGGGGTGTAGAAATTGTAAAATTTTGCTAAAGTTTTTCCTAAATTAGCCCAAAAGTTCACAAAATTCCATTTTGTAGGTTTGTGAAGCCAGAATTGGGCCTTGATAAATTGCTCCCAAGGTTCTTCTAGGGAATTGTAGACACAAAGTGGTAGGAGATTTAATCAAGACTATTTACAAAGATACTTATTGTTATTGGAACAATAAACATAGTTGAAACAATTTACATACATTTAAAAAACATGGTATGTTTGCTTACATCCTTCTTATACATATGCAAATGAAAAACTACACATATGATTTTGGAAATATCTCATATTTATAAATGACATATAATAACTCACTGCCTTCCATGCAACATATATAAAAAAGGTATACCCGCCAACCATTCCAGGTTGTTCTCATCTCTATTTTAGTTGGTTGTAAGGCTGGGTTCACATATCTGTTAGAAATGATCCGGCAGCCTGATCCATCATAAATGCCAATTGTTGAGCGGGCTGCCCCCTCAGTTGGAGTAGTCTCAGAGTGTAGGATGCCGAGTGGTCTACTGTGGTCTAATGTTTGTGTCATGGTGCTCCTACCTTCAGGCTGTCACTTCCTGGGGGTCAGTCTCTGTTGCAGAGATTGAGTTGAAGAATAAAGTGAAGTCCAGACTTGAAAACGTTTCAATTGTGTTTACTTGAATAACTTGAACTTGACAATACAATCGGGTTCAAAGGGTTTCGTGAAATTTTCCTTTACTTGGTTCCAGCAGGATGCAATATGGCGGCAGGCCTTCTAAATGCTGCTTTCATTCCTAACTGGATTTGGCTTCGGTATAGTTTGCTGAGGAGGGTGTCTTTTGCCCGTTTTCCCTCTACTCATTAATGAAGTCTCTTAGTACAGGATAATGCAAGGAGCAGGTGCTCTGCAAGCTGCTCCCAGGGGCTCCTGCAACAGGAGGTGGAACCGCTCCCCTCACTGAGCCATGTCTTGTCCCTTTAAACTCTAAACTTCAACTAAACTTCTTCCTCAGCAACCCTTCCCATGGTGAGAAGCGGGACTAGCCCACTTCTTCTACAAGGGGGATAAGAATGGAATGGTTTGTTCCATCCTATTTAAAGGAATCTGCCTGATCATATGCCACCTGCTGGAAAACCAGGCACAATACATGTCACATAAAGTTGCCTAAATACATTATTAGGTCACAGTATGAGAGGACCTGAAGAGAATACAAAGATGGCGTACATTATTAACCAGTAGAGACAGTAGCTTCCCACTCTGGGGTACTACACATGCAGCGGTATTTGTCTGGCCGAAACCCGGCATTTATGCCTGAAAGTGGACGGATCACTGCTGGACCCTAAGGGCTCTTTCATACTTGCGCTTTTGCTTTCCGTCCTAGAGTTCCATCCTCGGGGCTCTAGGACGGAAAGATACTGATCAGGATTGATCCTAATGCATTCTGAATGGAAAGAAATCTGTTCAGGATGCATCAGGATGTCTCCCGTTCAGTATATGAACGTTTTTTGGACGTTGACAAAACCGTAGCATGCTGCGGATTTGTCTCCGTTCCAAAAATCCGGAAGACATGCCGTAACGTCGGATCCGGAATGAATGCCCATTGAAGTGCATTAATCTGGATCCGGTAATAAGCTAAACGTCATTTCGGCACATCGCCGGATCCGACGTTTAGCTTTTGTGAATGGTTACCATGGCAGCCAGGACACTAAAGTCCCGGCTGCCATGGTAAAGTGTAGTGGGGAGCGGGGGAGCAGTATACTTACAGTCCTTGCGGCTCCCGGGGCGCTCCACAATGACGTCAGAGCGCCCCATGAGCATGGATCACATGATCGCATGGATCATGTGATCCATGCGCGTGGGGCGCTCTGACGTCATTGTGGAGCACCCCGGGAGCCTCACGGACTGTAAGTATCTTCTCCCCTGGCTCCCCACAACTTACTATGGCAACCAGGACTTTAGTAGCATCCTGGCTGCCATAGTAACACTGAAAGCATTTTGAAGACTGATCAGTCTTCAAATGCTTTCAGTTGTCTTGCGTTGTGACGGATCCGGCGGGCATTTCGGAGACGGAAGTGCACGTCGGATCCTCACAACGCAAGTGTGAAAGATGCCTAAGATAGTCAATAGTCTCTGCCGGAACTGCCTGCTGGAAATGAATGTAGCCTAAGAACTTGCATTAGAGATGTGGTCTCCACAAGTGCAGAAATGTTAGCAAGTAAGGAAGTGGAAAGTAGAGCTTTTTGAAGAGGCTGTGATGCTCTGTGAGCGCTTAGGCCTTTTCCTAGGTCAGTGACGTCACAGTACATCGCCTCTGTGGCCTATACAATGAATAACACTGTGCTTGGTAAGCTGTGAGGAGGCTGCAGGGCCCACTGGAGCTCAGCGATGGTCCCGCAAGTCTGCGAATAGGCCATCAGTATCATATTCCTAGATAACCCCTTTAATATGCTTAGAACTGTATTGAAGAACACCCCCTGCTCCCTTGATGGTTGAGCATTGCAATGAGGAAGCTAAGCCGACATTACAGATCACTGACGAGCATGCAGGATTACCCTTCCGAGACAAGTCTGAGCAACCCGAATCTCAGATCTTAATAAGCAAGAGTTCTGGCCACACAGCATCACATTAACGTTACTGATACTGAAATATAGATTTAATACAAGGTCTGCTAGGAAAGCCTTGCATGTAATAATTGCTTCACTCCAGACTCATTTTGTGTTCATCACCTTATTTCATTTCTCCCCAGCATTTCTGCTTTATGGTCTATGAAATGAAGAATAAAAACATTATTACAAATGTTCCACTGCAAAGATATTCAGTAGGTCAGCCCTGCTGCTTCAGGTTTTCATTTTGCACTTCCCAGGAAAATAATCTCATCACGTTTGCCCACGCTGTGTTCTATCTTTTACCGTTTGCAGACTGAACAGGGAAAGAAGTGTTTAGTTTTTAAAAGCTTTGGAATTGTTTGAACACAATAGCAAGACACTCCAGATATAATACAAAACTTTTAAATGCCTCTGTTACTATGAGCCAATCCAGCATGTGTCATTGTCTTTTAGCGCCTTGAGTTTCTGTCGCTGTTGGTAGTTCATGCATCACAATTATCATGCTTCATTGTAAAAGCATTGATCCAATTTTCTTGCAATACCTCTTGTAACCACAAGGTTTGCTCTTTTGAGGAAATGCATCTATGAGTAATATGGTGCACATCACACTTTGATACGGACGATTGCGGTTGACACTGTAAAGTGCCATCTAATGGAAAAGACATTTACTGCAGTCAATTATATTTCCTTCTCTGCAAAACACAGAGCCTTCAGAATGAGGCCTATTGCACACAACCATATGGCTTTTTCAGTAGTTTGCGGTCGGTTTTTTACGGATCCGTTTTTTGTTTCAGTAGTTTACCTTCTGTTCCGTTTCCGCGTGGTTTCTGCATGTGATCCGTTTTTTGCAGATCACAAACGGAAACGGAAGCACGGCATATGCAGTATACAGTAATTACATTGAAAAATTGGGCTTGTCAGAAAATTTTCAAAAGATGGTTTTGCAAAAAACAAAATGGATACAGAAGACATACGGATGCATTCTGTATCCTTTCCGTTTTTTGTTTTTTACAGCCCCATTGACTTGAATGGAGCCACAGAACGTGATTTGCGGGCAATATTAGGACATGTTCTATCTTTGAACGGAACGGAAAAATAGAAATATGGAAACAGAATGCATACGGAGTACATTCAGTTTTTTTTGCGGAACCAAATGAATGGTTCCATATACGGTCTGTATACAGACCGCATAAAACAGAACGTAAACAGAAAAAAAAAACGTTTGTGTGCAAGAGGCCTTAGGTTTTGTTCTGTGTCCTCGTTTAGTTTGTCCAAGCACAGAAGATGAATATCACCTATTGTCTGAATAGAATTAAATGTGCACGATCTAATTCTTTAAATACTTACCAGAAAATGATCATATACCGTGTATCCAGAAGTCCGGAGGAGGGTTGTGTAAAAAAGCAGAGTAGCATTTCTAGAAAAAAAGCACTAGTTTTAACCTCTTGAGGATAGAACATTTTTTAGTTTTTTATTCCCAACCTTCCCAAGCCATAATTTTTTCTGTAATTGACATAACCGTATAAGGGCTTATTTTTTATGAGACAAGTTGTACTTTCTAATGGTGCCATTTAATATTGCATATGATGCAGTGGGAAGCTGGAAAACAATTCCGAATGGGATGGAATCAGGAAAAAAACACAATTCTGGCGTAGCTTTATAAGTTTCATTTTCATGGTGTTCCCTATGCGGTAAAACTGACCTGTTACCTTTGGCAATATGATCATAGTAATACCACAATTGTATAGTTTTAATACTTAAAAAAAAAAACTGTTTATATTTATGTCTAGAGAGCTCTGTAACGGCTCTTTCACACTTGCGCTTTTGCTTTTCGTCCTAGAGTTCCGTCCTCGGGGCTCTAGGACGGAAAGATACTGATCAGGATTTATCCTAATGCATTCTGAATGGAGAGAATCCGTTCAGGATACATCAGGATGTCTTCCGTTCAGTATGTGAACGTTTTTTAGACGTTGACAAAACCGTAGCATGCTGCGGATTTGTCTCCGTCCAAAAATCCGGAAGACATGTCGTAACTCCCAGTGTAATCTGGGACTCAGATTGGTTACCATGGCAGCCAGGACGCTACTAAGTACTGGCTGGCATGGTAACTACTCCGCAAGCAGTGTACTTACCTGCGCTGCAGCCTCCAGGCACTCATTCATGACGTCACAGGTCCGGGTGGCGCATTGATCTATGCGCCGCAGGGACCTGTGACGTCATGAAGGAGCGCCCGGCAGCCGCAGTGTAGGTAAGTACACTGCTGCGGAGTACCATGGCAGCCAGGAATTCAGTAGCGTCCTGGCTGCCATGGTAACCTGAAAGCATTTTGAAGACTGATACTATGGGTGTTTTGGGATGCAGCAGTGCAAATGATTTTTATTTTTTATTGCTTAATTTTTATGTGTATTAGAGGGTAAGGGCATGGTTTGAATTTTTAGATTTTTTTATATTTTTAAAAACTTTTACACTTATTTTGCACCCCTAAATGAACTTCACCATACGAGTAGAGATGAGCGAACTTTAAAAAAAAGTTCGGCGTTCGGGTTGTGGTAATCGCCGCATCCCGTTATGGATTCCACTACCGTGGACTATTCCGGCATATGGAATCCATAAGGGGCGGCTTCCACGAACCCGAACTGTTGAACAGCTGAAGGACCTGGGGTGACGTCACCGTCATGTGATCAGTGCACAACCCGAACGCCGAACGCAGAACTTTTTTTTAAAGTTCGCTCATCTCTACATACGAGCATTAGATTGCATCTATTAAAGTCTATGGGACATTCAATACGTTCTTATGGTGTCCTGCCATAGGAATGCATTGCTGCAGAAGTCTAAAACCTTCCTAATGTGTGAGGCTAACACAGAGAATGAACAGTTTTCTCTGTCGCCCTGTGGAGGAGCCATTCAGGCCCTAGTAGTGCAGTGCTCCCGGGGAAAGCCACCTCAGATGCCGTGGTCACAATTGACTACAGCACTTAGGGGTTAAACATCTACGATTTGTGTTATCGCCGATCGCAGGCATTGGCTCCAGATGTATGCTGTGTAAAACAGCAGAAACTCAGCAGCTATGGCCCCTACTGCACTTTGGAGCAGGTCCTATCTTAAAAGTGAGGACTTCCATGTACAGTAGATGTCTTTAAGGGTTAAATATGCACTGAAAGTAACAAACAACATGCGTAATTTGATACATTTGGTGCAAAGTACACCATCACAGACTTATGCAAACCTGACTGCAAATATTACCCTCATGAGAAATTTCCCCTGTTGTGTTGGAAAGCCCTCTTATAATTCAGAACTAAGAAGGATAAGGCTCCCTTCACACGTACGCAATTCTGTTCCGCATTTTGCAGAACGGAATTGCGGACCCATTCATTTATATGGGGACACACTATGTCCCGCCCGGATCCGGAATTGCGGATCCGCACTTCCGTTCAGCAAAAAATTAGAACATGTCCTATTCTTGTCCGCAATTGCGGACAAGAAAAGGCATTTTCTATGAGAGTGTCGGCGATGTGCGGTCTGCAAAATGTGGAACGCATATTGCCAGTGTCCGTGTTTTGCGGATCCGTGGATCCGCAAAACACATACAGGCATCTGAATGGAACCTAAATTTAAAAATATATGAAGTATATCCTGGAGAAACCCTTTTACGGGCAATAGTGCAGATGCCAATGTGTATTCTGGTAATGACCGGTGTGTGCTATGCCAGTCTTCATAGGGCCTGCAACTCGTCATAAATTAAAGGCATACTCACAATCCGTGAACTGGAATGAAATTTACTCCAACTCGGAGCTACTATAGATTTAAAGGGGTTGTCCCATGAAAAATATTCAAGTTTTCAAACCAGCACCTGGATCTGAATACTTTTGTAATTGCCACAGAGTTAGGGCCCATTCACACGACCGTATATTTGAGTTTGCATCCATTCCACAATTTTGCGCAACAGATGCAGACCCATTCATTTTGATGCAAAAGATGCAGACAGCACACCGCATGCTGTCCGTCTCCGTACTTCCGTTCTTTGGCACCACAAAAGAGATCAAGCATGTACTATTCTTGTCTGCAATTGCGGACAAGAATAGGAATTTCTATCATAGGGCTGGCTGTCCCGCTCCACAAAATGCAGAACGCACGCAGCCAGTACCTGTGCTTTGCGGATCCACAGAAAACGGATATGATCGTCTGAATGAGACGTTTTTCAATAAAATGCATCTGTATAGCACCAACTGCTGTTTGTTTGTTTTTTCTTATTTCTTTGTCCGGCTCACTGAGAAGGCCACACATGCTCAATTTTATTGTTTAACTGCATCCTGTGATAGGAAGACACCTGCAGCAGAAAGGACACGCTTCCTGAGAGGAGTAGAAAAGACACCCCCCTTGTGCGGCCAGCTTGATATAAATCTAGCAGACCAATTAATGGGGAGATTTCTGGATCCATGTGAGGTACAGGGCTGGTACTAGCTTTGTTAGAAAGAGATTGTCATTAGAGATGAGCGAAGATTTGAAAAATTCGGCAGCTTCGCTGAAGTTCGACAAGTAATTTCTATTCGTTCCGAATTAATTATCACGAATCACTATAAATCAGATATACTCAGGCCAATCTGCCTAAGGGCTCATTCAGACAGCCGTATGAATGAGTCCGCATCCATTCTGCAATTTTGCGAAACGGGTGCGGACCCATTCATTTTAATAGGGCCACCGTCTGAATGGGCCCTTAAAGTAACAGTGACCTTTAATACTAATGCCCAGTAAATCTACAGCTAATAAAACGGATTAACTATGAATATTGGTACACTGCACAGTTATGTACACGGCGATAAATTGTTGCAGAGTCTGTAGTTCAGTAGTCTCCCACACTCTCCCTGTACTCTCCTTGCACTCTCCCTGCAGTCTCCCTGCCGTCTCCCTCTCCAATATTGTCCTACACTCTCTGTTAAGAGTTTGCAGTAGCACTGTCCGCAGTGCATGAGCACTGGAAAATGGCGGCGACCGTGCAGGTTCAGGGTTTTATAGGGCTTTGCTTTGCTGTGACATCACAGGGGATGGCTACCTGCCGAATGGCTGGCTGCACGGCATTATGGGTGATCTTGCGTTCCCGGGCTTGCAGACGATATTTTAGGAAAACTGATTTGCTACCACGGAGCGCGAGGAGGTTCAGATTTGTTTAGAATCAAAGTTTTCCTAAACTTCAGACCGAATTCCGCTTTGGATACTTCGCTTTGCCCAACACTAAGGCTACGTTCACACGACGACAATTGTCGCGCGACAAAGCGGGAACCACTACACTGCAACATTTGTAGCGCGACATTGATGTCACATTAATGTCGCGCGACAATTTTTATAATGGGAGTCTATGGTGGTGTCGCACGTGCAACATGCGACATGTTGCGACTGCGACACAACAGTCGCCAAAAATCCATCCCGGATGGATTTTTTCCGACTGTCGTGTTGCAGTCGCAGTATGTCGCATGTCGCAATCCGACACTATAGACTCCCATTATAAAAATTGTCGCGCGACAAAAGTGCGACTTTTTGTCACGCGACAATTGTCGTCGTGTGAACGTAGCCTAATACTCATGTACTTTATGATCTCTGGTTTTCATTTTTTACAGTAATCCTGGGATAACCCCTTTAAGTCATTATTTTCGCCAGTTTCTGGATCCCAAAAGTCAGACCCCTAGCTATCATAATGTTATTGCCTATCCTAGATTACAGATCAGCAACCTTCGGCACTCCACCTGCTGTGAAACTACAACTCCCAGCAAGCTCACTTATTCGGCTGTCCCTTGTAACTCCCACAGAAGTGAAAGGAGGATTGTGGGAGTTGTAGTTTCAGAACAGCTGGAGTGCCGGAGGTTGCTAATCCCTGTCCTGGAGATAAGCTCCCACATTCTGTGATGAGAATGCCCCTTTAAACGTGGCGGACACATGAATTTTCTATTTGTCTTTCATTTTGCAGTCTGCTCATTTTTTGCACTGGCTTCATATTCGCGGCGCTCCACAGAGGTTTGTTTGTTTCTTATAAATGCCATTGAGAACGTTCAGCCATTTACACTCCCATTACCATTAGCTCTTTAGCTTTTTCTTACAAATGACTTACTAGAAGAGGATCTGCACAGGAACCAGTGATAAGTGCTCGCCTTTTACATTCTTTACTTATGTTTAACAGTTGAGAGAGTATATCTGCACAATTATGTTTTCTTGTGGTCACTTTGTTCATTCTTTTACTACTGTCAGTTGTATCAAAAGTGGTGCAGAGGAAAACTGGCTTAGTTGCCCGTAGCAACCAGTCAGATTCCACCTTTCATTTTCCAAAGGAGATCTGAAAAATGACAGGTTGAATCTAATTGGCTGCTATGGGCAACTAAACCAGTTTTCCTTTACACCTGCTTTAATATATCTCCCCCATTCCGTCCAGAGTTGCCAACCATCCGTAAATATTTGGACACCACGTAAAATGACCCAATATAGGCCACTAGACATTTTTTGCGATGACCATAAAACCTTTTCTCTGTACAAGTCATCAGTTTCTGATCGGTGGGGGTCAGACTCCCGGCACCCCTCGCCGGCCATCCATCAGCTGTTTGAAGAGGCTGGTTTTCCTAGGCCTGTGATGTCACATTTATTGGTCAAATGGCCTTGGCACAGCTCCGTCCCATTTAAATGATTAGGCCTAGGCCTGGTGCAATTTTTGGAAGAAAGCAGCCATGTTTTTCTAGTCCTGGACAACCACTTTAACATAAAGTGATATAGACCTTTCATTTACAAACGTGGAGTATATTTTTATCATCAGAAAGTGGCAGGACCCCTTTAAGAACTATGAAGGCCGTAGTACTCTTCAACCAATTTTAGATTTGATAAACTTGGAAAAAAAGGCCCTCAGTATAGCGCAATGTACGTATTTAGTTCAGGACGACCTATTGATTTGTTTGTGCTATAAAACATTGGCCGGCAATGAGAGAAATGTGAAATTTGTAGGAACAGGAATGTTTTCCGGAGTGGCTGCATCTGAAAAGACTCGCAATGTTAATTGTGCTATTTATGTCTGCTGAGCGTTGCTCTTCAAGGACTGCAGTACGTGAAATAGAGGGAAAATAAGGTATTTTTGAGGTAGCACGATTTACCTGATGTATGCTAATTTATCCACAGGAGCAGAGTGGGGTACAATATATTGGGGGCCATTTACTAAGATCTCAGTTTTGCCACTGCCTGGCCCTGTCAATCAAAGAGTGAGGGAGGGACTGGCCACAGAAAAGAGCCGTGCTTGGGGGCGACAAGAGCAATGGTGACACCCTCATTGCACCAAATGCCTAATTTGCATATTAAGAAAAAGTATAACTCAGGATCGGAGACTCAGATCAGCGTTTTAATCAGGTGAACCACGGCTATGTGCAAAGAGTTGGATAGGGAGGTCGCTGGTGACAGATTCTCTTTAAATCCAAAGATGCTATTTGACGTCCATAATAGATTATTACTGTTATTATTTATTATGAATTCCATGGCGCTGAACATATGGTAAGGGGCGCACATACATAATTCGAAACAAATACAATAAGCATTAACAAGACGAGTTACAAACTGGTACAGAAGGAGAGAGGGCCCTGTCCCCAAGGGCTTACAATCTACAAGGGATGGAGGAAGGATACAGTAGATGAGGGTAAAGCTGGTCATAGCGGTGTAAAGGCAGCGGGGTCACTGGTTGTAGGCTTGTCTGAACAGGGGGGTTTTCAGGTTTCTTTTGAAGGTTTCCACCGTAGGTAAGGGTCTGATATGTTGTGGTAGAGAGTTCCAGAGTGTGGGGGATGCACGGGAGAAATCTTGGAGGCGATTGTGGGAAGAAGAGATGAGGAATGTAGAAAAGGAGGTCTTGTGAGGATCAGGAAAGTAGCTCAGAGATGTACAGAAGGGACAGGTTGTGAATGGCCTTGTATGTATTTTTTAGGGCACACAAAGTATTTTTTGTACAGACCCATTAACTTCAATGGGGTCACAAGAGATGTGGACAGCACACCATTTGCTATTCGCATCCGTCAGTCTGTTCTGTGGCATCCACAAAAATATAGAACATGTCCTATTCTTGTCCACATTATGGACAAGCATAAGACTGCTCTATTATGGCCCGGACATTCCTTTCCGCAAAATGCAGAACACACATGGCTGGTATCTATATTTTGCGGAACGGGAATTTGCAGACCGTAAAACAGGCAACGGTCATGTGCATGATCCCTTAGTATTTTAAACCGAATTTTCTGGGCAAAAGGAGCCAGGGCAGAATCAAAGGTCACTCTAAGGCAGTGGACTTGGTTAACTGGGAATAGTATACAGCCATTGACCGTGATAGATCTGTTGAGGGAATTGAGTGAGATGGGGGAAAGATGATAAATTCGGTTTTATCCATGTTAAGTTTTAGAAAGCGAGAGGAGAAGATGGATACACAGTATTCCGATTATATATCACAGCTTTACTTGCTCTTTGACACCACTTACCGGCCATTCATCCAGACTCAAGGACTTGGATACAGCACATTTTACAGCCATTAATCTAAGTTCCAGGCAGCCTGCTTCAGCCTCATTAGATCTCATCATCGAATGACATTTATCCATTATGTCAATGTTTTGTCACAAATTCAATTTCGTACTTTGGTAATATACACGGAAATGACACATATGTTCCAAACATATAAATCATAAATGAACAGATGGCTTGTAAAATGAAATAGAAAGGGCAGATACTAAAGCACAAACCTGATCATTGTATTCACCATTTTTATGCCTTTATTTTCATGGGATACAATAAAATAAAGTTTTATATGCTCTGAATGTTTATGTATGTTTATCTTCCAACCTTCTGCAGGGCGTCTATTGCAAAGCGACTGCCTTTATTTCCAGTTTCATTAAATTAGAAGGTGTTTATCTAAGCGAACAGTCGGCAAACAAATACATTTTATTGGATGCTTCATGTTTTTGTGGCTCTTGGATATGATTGGGCAGCAAGGAATTAGAGGATAAGACCTCATGCACATGACTAGTGATGAGTGAAGCGAGCTTCAGATCCTAGATCCAAAGTCACTTCACTCAAAACTTTGGTTGAATGCTGTACAGAGATTCGTCTCCATACAGCATTAAAATGTACGGCGAAATTAGTTATTTCCGAAGTCTCGCGAGACTTTGGTGATTAACTTCGGTATTTGTTTTTTAAACTGAACAACCATTTTAAAACTTGGATCCTAACTCGGCGTTGGTTCCAACTGGTATTCAGATGGATCTCCGTACAGTATTAATCTGAAGTTGTGAGCGAAGCTACTTCGGATCTAGGATCCGAAGCTCGGTTCGCACATCACTACACGTGACGTATCCGTTTTACATGGCCAAGTGCATGGCACGATTTATTTTTTAACTCTTGTAGAAATGTCCTGTCCTTGTCCGCAAAACTATGTGCTTTCCACATCTTTAGTGGCACCATGGAAATGAATGGGTCTGCCTCCGATCAGATCAGATGCAGACTGAACATACAGTCGTGTCCACGAGGCCTTATAAATCAGCACTAGCTGGGAAATCTCCAGGACTAAGGGCAGTCCACTAATGTGCAATTAGTGGCAATGTGGCCTCCAGGACCCTCTGCCAATCAGCAGTATGAGGTGACAGCGTGCTCGCATTTCCCTCCTTTATTATCATTATCATCCTTTTCGTTGTGCTGGTTGGCTCATTGATGTTAAAGTCTGACAGATGTAAAAATGAAAATAAGACATCATATTGGACAATCTCTTTGTAGCAAAGCTAGAACTAACCCGGTACATCACATGGATCAAGAGCTCCCCCTATTCCTTGTTCCGATTACTCTGCTAAATTCTCTTCAGGCTGGCAGCAGTGAGTCTTTTCTGCTGCAGCTCTCTCCCTGTCACTCCCTATAGCCGTCACAGCTTCTAACAGTAGATACAGCTGATGACCTTTGAAGGATCGAACTGGGCATGTGCGACCACCTCAGAAGATGGTCATGCACATTGCTACACAGAATGAACAGTAGGGGCACCATTATAATAAAGAAAATATCTCACAACTAGAGCATTTTTGTAACAGAAAGTAATCAATTTTCCATGCTGAATTATATTAAAGCATTTAATGGTGGCACAACTGCTTTAGCTGAATATTCCGGATAAGTCTTCTAAAGTATTGAGTTTTTAGTATGACATTCTTCTTATTAATTAGTACAGTATCTATTGAATTTGTGTTTATTAGTTTTATTAACAAATATCTACTTACCGTAAAGACAAACCATATGAGCATGTGTTTGGCCCCATTCACCTGCCCATGGGTTATTTCACCCGGTGCAGGTTTCCACAAGGGAGGTGTAAACAGGCCTAACACCCCTCTCCCTTACATGGACTAGGGGGGTAATAAACTTCTGCCTACCCCTGGACACGAGGATCTCTGAATCAGGAGGAAACTTCCATTTTAATCTGTTGTTATTTCTGAAATACTCTTCAATAAACTTAAGGGAATCTGTAACCACATATATCATGATTCATTTAGCTGACACATGAAATGTGCGCTTATCAGCTGAATAGAATGATGTAGGCCCCATCTCCGTAGGTGGCCACAATGTTGAAAAAATAGCTGTTTTAGCTCCTTGGTGCAATGTCATTGCGCCTTATTACACCCTTAAATAGCCCCCTTTTATCTTTTTCCCACACAATATTGTAATTAGACAGGTCTGAAGCCCCAGTCGGTGAAAGTAATAGGCCCCTTACTACCCACCATAGCTATGATATTCTTCAGCTAGAATAACATTGCATTTCAAGAGCAGTTATCTCTTGCATTTTCTATTCTTCTTGAAGGCCTTTCACTTAAAGAGGTTGTCGAGTGTCACAATATTGATGTGCTATCATCAGGATAGGTCATCAATATCAGATTGGTGGGGGTCCACCTCCAATCAGCTGTTTGAAGGGGCTTCAGGGTTTGTGCAAGGACTGCATCCTCTTCAATGTTTACCTTCTCACCGTCTGCCTTGAAGTGGCAGTGCAGGGTACTTACAGCTTTTCATCCCATTCACCTGAATCGGGGAAGAAGCCATAATTACCCTGCGCCATGTAGGTGGCATGCAGGTAAAAGTTTAAATGAACGTTATTAGTACACCACCATGTATCATGGCACAATATTAGGCCCTATTCACACATCCGCAAGTGTTTTGCATATCCACGGAGCCGCGGATCCGCAAAACACGGACACACCGGCAATGTGCATTCCGCATTTTTGCGGAACGCACATTGCCCGAACTCCATAGAAAATGCCTCTTCTTGTCCGCAATTGCGGACAAAAATAGGACATGCTCTATTTTTTTTACGGAGCCGCGGACCGGAAGATCGGCGGCGCGCTCCGCAAAATCGGATGCGGAGAGCACAGTGTGTGCTCTCCGCATCGTTCCTGGCCCCATTCACAGTCAATGGGTCCGCATGTATTCCGCAAAATTGCGGAATACATGCGGACTACATTGCGGATGTGTGAATAGGGCCTAATACATAACAATACTGTGTGGACTGTAAAAAAATGTAATCGAACTACACCAACAAACTTATTCGACCCAAACCAAAAAAGAAATAAAAATGTCCAGAATAATTAAAAATTCATAATCTTTATTAGAAAACAATTATAAAAGCACATAAAAATGAGTCACACTGCACAAACTAGACTGGATTTTCTAAACTAGTAGACAGTTGCAGAAAAAAAAATGTGTGAGATGAAAGTGTAAGAACAAAAACTGAAAAAGGTGAAAAGTAATGTAAAAAAGGAAAATGCAAAATGTGAACAAAAACCACACATATCATATATCATTTGAGTAAAACATGCAAAAGAAAATAATGTGCAAAAACATATAATGTGAAAAAATGTGAAGGACTGTGTGCTGTCATGAAGACGTGTAGTGATATGAAGTGAAAATACAATGTGCATAAAGCAATTGTAAAAAAAAAAGTACGTGGAAAAGAATAAAAAGCTAGAAAACAAAACAATAAAAAAAAAAGTAGAAATCACATAATCTGAATGACAGCAAAAAAAAACAAAAAACATTCTGGTCTTCTAGAGCAGATGGCCACGTTCCCTCCAACCAGCATCATAAGTACGGTAAATATGCTATGACATATTACATCTTCAATAAAAATAAAAAAATGCTGTGGCGCCTTCCAATAGCTGATTGGCAAGGGGGCCAAGGAGTTAGATACCCCCCCACCCCTCATTCTGATATTGATTGCCTATCCTTAGGATAAGTCGTCAATACCATGAAACCGGACAACTCCTTTAAACTTTAGTGAGTACTGCATTTGACTGAGGGGTATGAGTTCTCACCTGCCATGGTCCACAGACACTTCCTAAATGCCCAGTCAGTCATTCTGTCTCTGTTATAAATGTTAGACATTATATCCTGTATCGTATATATTTTCAAAAGTATTTGCTAGTACCCTAGAACAAGCGGATGCCATCCTACCATCATTCCCATCATGCTTCCTCATAGGAGATCCCTGACAATTTTAGCTCCTATGATGCAATCTTGATCACTGTGAGACAGACTTGAATTTCACATCTCGATGTAGACTGAGCTACGTGCTGGTATGTTTTATGGGAAACTGATAGAGTCACAGAGGCTTTGTGGAATGTGGAGTAAAAGCCCATTGATTTCTAGGCTAGAATTGCAGCATCTGCAAGGAGAAGAACGCCCAAGGGCAGATGATGGACAGGCCAAGGACAATCAGTGTTGGATTTTCAGTCCACACGTGAAGACATTTCTGCACTCACAAAAAAAAGGTTTCACCGTGTTAGAGAAGGTCCCTAGATTAGGTAAAGCAACTGACACATGTGCTGACTTGTTCTTGGGTGCACAGACTTAAACCCAGTGCTCGAAGACGTTGAAATTAGTGACCTGCCCTAAGTTTACAGAAATGATGTACGGATGTATGCAGATTTAGCTGGCTCTTTACAAAACCCATCAGTGTAAAACTGGTCTGACTTGGCATAGGATGTCAGGCAGCTCTTTTGGCATAGACACTTGCAATACTTTATAAATTTGCCATTTCCAGTTCCACATCCATAATGAGGATCATCAAGCAAGTTTCTTGTGTCTCCATTAGCCAGTGTAATCAGGGTGGAAAATACTGTGATAGATGAAAGATGCAATTCAAGCAATAATTTATAGAAATTTGCAGATAGTTGGTAAGGTAATGTCTTTTAGTAATTAAGCAGATAATTGACTGTGTCCATGTTTTCCTATCACTACCTCTATGCATTCGATAATTGCCTCATTCACTATAATAGGATGAGCTGCAATACCCGATACAAACTATGGAAAAGCAAGGTGCCATTTGTGGAAAACACTAAGGGACAGATTTATTAAGACCGGCATTTTAGACGCCAGTCTTAATAAAACCCTAAGCTGGTGGTGGTTCCACCAAAGTTATTAAGAGGCACCAGCCTCTTCTTAACTTAGTGGATCCTTTCGCCAGTTCTAAATGTAATAAAGCTTCCGAGCTTACATTTAGACCATTTTCTACGCCTGAAACAGGTGTTGAAAATGGTAAATGAGATGGACCCACACCATGCCCACGCCACGCCCACTTTTACTGGCGTTAGCAGGGAAAAGTCGCAGATTGCGTCTCAACTAGCTGTTGTGCAGCAATATGCACCTGAAATACATGTAATATAGGCGTATTTTAGCTTAATAAATGACCAACTAAACCTTTTTTTCACATTATGAACATACCCTTTAACCCCTTAGTGACCACCCATACGCCTTTTTACGGCAGTCACTAAGGGGCCTTAGGCTGGCCCACTTTTTCATGGGGAGCAGGGGCTTGGCTCTCACATGAGAGACACGCTCCTGCTCTAACAGCCCAGCTCTGCCCAATCTGGGCTGTTAAACGCTTTACATGCCACAGGCAATGGCGCCTGCCTTATGTAAAGCAGTGACAGGCGGAGCGGACTCGCCCTGTCTTCCATCGGCACCCCGCAAATTCTTGAGCAGGGGTGTAGTTAGGCATTACCTTTTACCAAGGGAAAAAAAATGTAAGCTGTGCCATCCTACTAGCTCCTCTGACGTCTTACAGCACCTAGGACATATGTTATATGCTGCACCATAAGTTTAGATATTGCGGTAGGCTGTTCAGGTAGTTTTTTCTCCTTGGAAAAATTACCACAAAATTTACCAGTTGTGTCTCCCATGATACGATTTAAAGATATGATGGGAAACTAAAATGCTGGCAAGGTTAGATGTTTAGAGAGACTCTACACTGGAACCTGAAATCAACAATTTCAGGATGAATAGGGGCTGACTATATATTTTCCAGTGGGATAACTGGCAGAACAGCCCAAACATTTGTCTGCCCCCGTAATCAGATGTCTAAAGTTTCTGTGAACCTCAAGACCAGGGTTAAGGAATGATGAAAGTTGTAGATACGGATCAACAGACCAATGCTGCAGACTATGTAAAATCAGCCTGTAGTCTGTGTCTGACTGTAAGTTGATAGATCACCATAGGCAGTTGTCTATAACGGCAGTGGAAAAACTGAATTGTCCACCCACCACTTGCTCCATGTTCTAATCAATTCCAAATTTGAAGGCCAATCAGCTTCAAGCATTAGGTTCAAACAAAAGTAGAAAATGTTCTCATCGCTGTCATTGGCACAATGGAGTACTGTGCTCAATTTTGCCCTACACTTCATGTTGTGTTGTATTAAAAGCCTAGGTATTATTTTATCTGAGTTATCTCAAGTAAAGGTATGTCTGACCAGGAAGGATTCCTGCTACATTAAGTGTAAGCTTTCTCCTACAATATCAAGTTGTGTTTTAAACTTTAAATAATTTAGCTAATGTAGAAGTTAAATTATAAATGAGACAGATTTACCCATCTTATAATGTCAATAATTAACAGCTACCAAGAAGTCTGATTTTCATGATACTAGTAAAAAGTCAACTTTTGAAGTAGATTAATTGATTAATTTGTGGTTCATTAGAAAAGCATTAAGCTCTTCAGCATCAAGTAGAAGTTCTTAATAGCTTATTTTAATGTCTGCAATAGACAGAGAGCCAGAGAACTGAAATGTGGAACCTTATTATTTATTAGTTTAGCTTTGGATCGGGTAAGGTCTCAATCATGCCCCCGAGTGGAGTGTTTACCACTTAAAAGTAAGTAACTTTGAAGTAAGCATTAGCAAGAGACTTGCAAGAACAGCCCTCACAATTGGAAGGGATCCGACAGACTGCAACTGAAGTATCAAGGTTAGCAACGAGAAGAGAAAATGAAGAAAGGAACCAGGCTAGGGTCCAGAATTGAGAGGGGATCAATGCTGGGGACCAGAAATGAGAGGTGGGGCCATGCTGGGAACTAGAAATGAGACTAAGAGCCATACTATGGATCAGGAATGAGATGAGAGGCCGTACTGGCAACAAAAAATTAGAAAGGAAAGATACTGTGTACAAGAAGTGAGCCATGCTGGGGACCAATAATGACAGCAGGAGCTATGCTGATGACTGGAAATGAGAAGTAAGCCATGTTGGAGACAAGGAATAAGAGGAACACCATGCTGAAGACCAACACTTTTGTACAGTATGTGGGGAGTCGCTCTGGTAGATAGCGGTGCGGGTGCAGTACCGAGGCAAAACAAGGAGTCCAGAATTGTGCAACAAACAGTGTTTTATTCACACTGACACAAAAATAAACAGAAACAGTCTCTTGGTGGTAATTCACACAGGCCAGACACAAGGAGGCAAAGCAAAACAGGCCAACACAGGTTCAGTCACCTGGGAGGTGTAGGTGCAGGTTCGCACCACGCTGTCGGCCCCGCCGCAGGAGAATCCAGCTTCAGGTAGCCAGGAACAAAACACCTCCTTGCTGAGCTCTTTCCTCCAGGACAGAGAACTCCTCAGCCCTGTTAGCAGCTCCAGGATAATCACCTCCCCAGCTGCTAAGGAGGCTGCCTTTTAAAGGGGCCGGATAAAGTCCGGCCTGGACCGTGGGGAGTAGGCACCCACCCTACACTTTACCTACTCCCAGTAAGAGCCGGCCCGGATTAGCTTTGCAGCCAAACTAAGTCACAGAGTCTAGCAGCACTAGCTGCTGCAGACAAAAACCCGGCTCTCACCTCACCGAGGCCAGCAACCTCGGTGACACGTACCTGCCATCGCACATGATACCTTGAACCCTCTTACACACCCCCCCCTTTGTTCAACCCTGAGGGGGTGAACACACGTGAGGCAGTGGACGCGGGACAGGGCATCTGCGTTGCCCTGCAAGCGGCCTGCCCTGTGTTCCACGGAGAATTTAAAATTTTGAAGGGATAGGAACCACCTGGTGACCCGAGCATTCCTCTCCTTGGCCTGACTCATCCACTTGAGGGGGAATGGTCGGTCACCAGACGGAACCTCCTCCCTAACAGGTAGTAGCGGAGAGATTCGAGTGCCCACTTGATAGCCAGGCACTCCCTCTCCACTATACTATATCTGGACTCAGCGGGACTGAGCTTACGGCTCAGGAAGACAACGGGATGTTCTTCCCGTTGACCTCCTGCGACAGTACCGCACCGAGGCCTACCTCCGAGGCGTCGGTCTGTACGACAAACTCCTTGTTGAAGTCGGGTGTCACCAAAACCGGGGACCCACACAGGGCCGACTTCAACGCGGAGAAAGCCTCCTCCGTCTTCTCACTCCAGCTAACCCTCCCAGACTTTCGCCCCTTCAACAGGTCTGTCAATGGCGCTGCTATTGTGGCAAAGTGGGGCACAAACCTCATGTAGTATCCTACAATCCCCAGGAACGACTTTACCTGCCTGGTGGTGACCGGTCGGGGCCAGTTGCGAATGGCCTCTACCTTAGTTACCTGAGGTTTGATGACTCCCGCCCAATTACATATCCCAGATATTTGGTCTCTTCCAACCCAATCGCACACTTTTTGGATTGGCGGTTAGTCCAGCTTTCCTCAGGGCATCCACTACCGCCTGCACCTTGGGTAAATGGCTTTCCCAGTCGGTGCTGTGGATGACTACATCATCTAAGTAGGCCGAGGCGTACCGACGATGTGGTCGCAGCACTATGTCCATTAACCTTTGGAAAGTGGCGGGGCGCCATGCAGGCCAAAGGGTAACACCTTGTAGTGATATAGGCCCTGCGGAGTAACAAGCGCGTTTTTCCTTAGCCGTCTCCGTTAAGGGTACCTGCCAGTACCCTTTAGTGAGGTCCAGCACAGAAAAATAACGGGCTTGTCCTAAATTGTCAACAAGCTCGTCTACTCGGGGCATGGGATACGCGTCAAACTTGGATACTTCATTTAACTTGCGAAAGTCGTTGCAGAACCGCAGCGTCCCATCCGGCTTGGGTATTAGGACTATGGGACTGGCCCACTCACTTTTCGACTCCTCAATGACATCGAGCTTCAACATTAACTGCACTTCCTCCGCGATGGCCCGCCGCCGAGCCTCGGGTACCCGGTATGGTTTTAACCGGACCTTGGCCTGAGGCTCAGTGACGATGTCATGTCGGATGAGAGGCGTGCGGCCAGGGAGGTCTGAGAACACATCCGTGTTCCGACTGAGAACTCCCTGACTTCCTGAACTTGTTTGGAAGACAGGCTGTCTGCAATTTTACCGTGGTTACGGCTTCACAGGCCTCGAACTGTGGGGCTGGACCCTTTTCACCTAGAAGCCCTGGTCGGGGGCTGTGGTCGTCGGCCGTGTCCCTATCTTTCCACGGCTTAAGTAAATTCACGTGGTACACCTGCTCCGGCTTGCGCCGCCTGGCTGGTGTACCTTGTAATTTACTTCCCTACCTTCTCGATCACCTCATAGGGGCCCTGCCACCTAGCTAGGAATTTGCTGTCAAGGGTGGGTACCAGAACCAAAACCCGATCTCCCGGATTGAAGTCCCGTACCCGAGCCTGACGATTGTACACCCTACTCTGGGCTTGTTGTGCTGCCTCCATATGCTCCCGGACCAAGGGCAACACCCTTTCCATCCGTTCCTGCATCTGGGTGACATACTCAATGACACTTTTGTGGGGGACAGGCTGTTGTTCCCATGCTTCCTTGGCGATATCCAACAGGCCCCGAGGGTGTCTGCCATAAAGCAGTTCGAAGGGCGAGAACCCAGTAGAGGCCTGGGGCACCTCTCGCACTGCGAACATGAGATAGGGCAGAAGCAGGTCCCAGTCCTTCCCATCTCTAGACACCACCCTTTTTAACATATTTTTTAGAGTTTGATTAAACCTCTCAACAAGACCGTCTGTTTGCGGATGGTAAACGGACGTCCGTAACTGCTTTATACGCAACAATTTACACAGTTCCTTCATTACTTTGGACATAAAGGGGTCCCTTGGTCTGTCAGAACCTCTTTTGGCAGGCCCACACGGGAAAACATCTCCATTAACTCTTTGGCAATGAGCCTAGCTGAGGTATGTCGCAGAGGCACCGCCTCAGGATACCGAGTGGCATAGTCGAGAACTACCAGAATGTGTTGGTGGCCCCTAGCAGACTTTGGTACAGGCCCAATTAAATCCATAGCGATTCGCTCAAGCGGTACTTCAATAATTGGCAGAGGTACCAGAGGACTACGGAAATGTGGCTGGGGGCTAGTTACCTGACAGGTTGGACAGGACTTACAATAATTTTCTACCTCCTTGAACACACTGGGCCAATAAAACCGCTGCAGTATGCGGTCCTGGGTTTTCTGCCACCCCAGGTGTCCCCAAGAACATGTTGGTGGGCAAGCTCCATGACAAGCTTGCGATACGCTGTGGGCACCACCAACTGTTCAACAGGTTCACCTCGGATTTGGTTCACCCGATACAACATATCCTGCAGAACAATAAATCGTGGGAACATTAATTCAGCCCCTGGTTTCTGGGGTTTACCATCAATTTCCAGCACATTCTCCCAGGCCCTGGTTAGGGTTTGGTCCCGGTGTTGTGCGGTCCCAAAATTTTCCCGGAGACATTGAGGTCTGCCAACTCAGGTCCCGGTGGCAAGTCCTCCGTGTCTCCCACCATTACACTCAGTGGGGTTGTCTCCCCCACTACCGCTGCAGCAGTGGTCACCCCTACCGCTGGCCCTTCAGACTCGGGCTCCCAGGGTTCTGGCCTTCCAGTGGTATCAGGCCACTCTGCTAGGGTTACCCCTGTCTCAGGGCTATTAGACACCTTCACCTCAGGCCACAGTGATGGAAAACCAGGAAGTCTCTCCCAATTATCAGTTCATAGGGTAGCTTTGTGGAGATCGCCACCTCACAAGTCCAGGTGCCGGCCGCCGTGGACAGAGACATTACAGCAGTGGGATAGTCCTTTAAGTCTCCGTGAATGCACACCACACCCACTTTCCGGCCCGTATACTGGGTGGGCTGTACCAGGGCAGCACTTACCAGGGTTACCAGGCTCCCTGAGTCCAACAGCGCCACTGCCAGGTTATCCCCGACTTGCACCTGGCACAGATGACGACTGTCTATTGTCTCGGGGTGCCGGTCGCACACAGTCTCCGGGCATACATGGAAGGCCGGTACCCATAATTAGCCTCCATGGGTTCCCCCACTGTGGACAGTTGGCCCTTATGTGTCCAGGCTCCCGACACTGCCAGCAGACCACTGGGGACGGATCTGCAAGAGGTACATCCCGGGCGGGTTTGGCCGGCCGCCGGGACTGGGGTGGAGACTTCCGGGGTTTGACTGGCCCCCTCCCAAAAGAACCCCTTGCAGGTTTCTGGTGGCCTCATATCGCTCCACCAGGTCGACCATCTCAAGGGCATTGGTGGGGATACCTGGCCGATCCAGTGTTGAAGGGGGTAAGGCAAGGCCCTCCAAAACATGTCAGCCAGCAGCCGGTCCAGCATAGCAGTCGGACTTAGAACCTCAGGCTGCAGCCATTTTTGCAACCTGTGCAGCAACTCATAGTACTGCGGCCTGGCGGGTTCAGCCACTTTAAAGTCCCACTGGTGGACCCGCTGAGCCCGGACCAACACGTTTACCCCCAGTCTGGCCAGGATCTCCCCCTTCACCGTGGGATAGTCAGCAGCCTGGTCGTCTGCCAAATCAAAAAAACTTGCTGGGGTCCGGATGCCAGGAGCGGAGCAACCACCTCGGCCCACTGGTCACGGGGTAACTTTTCCCTCACGGCGACCTTCTCAAAGACCGCTAGGTATGTCTCCACGTCGTCTGCGGGGGTCATCTTTGGGATCGCCGCACGGACCGCTTTCCGAGCATCATGGACGTGGTGGGACGCTCCTGCCGCCTGTAATGCCATCACATGTTGTAGCAGTAACTGGTTGGTCTCCCGCTGCTGCACGTTAGCTTCTACGAGAGCCTTCACAGCAGCCTCCATGTTGCCAGAGATCACAGGCTGCAACTTTGCCGGCCTAATATAGGACATTCACTTTTGCTCCGCACAAAAAACAAAGTTCGGCGTTCACGCCAGCCTCACTGCGCATGCCCGCATCCGACACCAAATGTGGGGAGTCGCTCTGGTAGATAGCGGTGCGGGTGCAGTACCGAGGCAAAACAAGGAGTCCAGAATTGTGCAACAAACAGTGTTTTATTCACACTGACACAAAAATAAACAGAAACAGTCTCTTGGTGGTAATTCACACAGGCCAGACACAAGGAGGCAAAGCAAAACAGGCCAACACAGGTTCAGTCACCTGGGAGGTGTAGGTGCAGGTTCGCACCACGCTGTCGGCCCCGCCGCAGGAGAATCCAGCTTCAGGTAGCCAGGAACAAAACACCTCCTTGCTGAGCTCTTTCCTCCAGGACAGAGAACTCCTCAGCCCTGTTAGCAGCTCCAGGATAATCACCTCCCCAGCTGCTAAGGAGGCTGCCTTTTAAAGGGGCCGGATAAAGTCCGGCCTGGACCGTGGGGAGTAGGCACCCACCCTACACTTTACCTACTCCCAGTAAGAGCCGGCCCGGATTAGCTTTGCAGCCAAACTAAGTCACAGAGTCTAGCAGCACTAGCTGCTGCAGACAAAAAACCCGGCTCTCACCTCACCGAGGCCAGCAACCTCGGTGACACGTACCTGCCATCGCATATGATACCTTGCACCCTCTTACAAGTACCATAGTATTTTTATTAGCCCTGGTCTGGAACGGGTTGTGTGTACCTTGCAGATGTGATGCCAAGGATGATATTGTGCTCTTTTATCATTATTTGTCTTTTCTGGGGACTGCACATGTTTGCTGACTTCATTAGACAGGTTGGCGTACTTTATTCTATCTAAGAATACTAATCACACTCTTGATATAAGATGAATTTACTATTCTGGCGCATGGACTTTTAGAAATTTGGAGTATCAGAAATCCTGTGCCAGATTTATGCTACAAGTCTGTCTGTGCACCAGAATTTTGTCAGTGCGCCCAAAAAACTGCCTAGTCTAACTTTGTGGCATAGTTTTACTTCAAAAATGCGCTACCAAAATTTGGTGCAATTTTTATGCAAAGGCGTGTTTAGACCATACCAAATCCTGTGAAGCCATATCCCTTCCCAGAGAAGCCATACCCCTTATCAGATGAGTTGTAAAACAGTTTGTAAATATGATGCAAAGCAGGCACACCAGTTTTTGTTGCAAAATATGCCAAAAAATTGATGCATTTTTAATAGTAAATCTACCCCTTTCATTTCATGGTAGTTTATTGAAAATAAAATCCCCTTGTATGGATTCTACCTACCTGTTCCCCGGTACCAATGTCGCTCTGGATCCCTGCACGGCTGCCGCTGCATCTCCCTGTCGCTCGGATCAAAATATCCTGCGACGGGGAGCAGCCAATAGCAGGACGCAACGGTGAACCAGCCTCAAGGGGGCTCACCCCGGCCTGTTATTTACTGCTCCCCCCATTGCCGGATGTTTTAATCAGAGTAATGAGGAGATGCAGCAGCAGCCGTGCAGGGATCCTGAGCAACGCTGGTCTCGGGGAGCAGAGAAGTATAATCCATACAACGGACCGGGGCATTGGGGGGGGGGGATATTTTAAATATCGGATAACCCCTTTAAGAATTATTTATGGCCAACACCACACATTCCAGTTCTATGCCTATTTAATGTTGCTTTGACTTTTATTTACTATAAACCATTTAAGGTGTTGGTCCTATTTGTAAGATGCATTTCGAATGGTGTATTTATAAGTAAATAGGTTTTCTTGAGTTTTCAGAGAAACTAATTTCTCATTTACTGCTCTAGTCTGCACTAATTTTATCTAGAACACAAATTCTCCCCATGGAAAATGCTAGCGAAAGACGCAAGGATGTTTCACATTTAATTTAAATATTGGCATTAAGCATTGCAGCCAACTAAAGCTTCAATTAGCATTTGGACTTCACTACTCCAAAATGTTCTCGGAGGTCAAGTGCAGAAATTTTGATTAGTAAAATAAAATGAACATGGACTAAGTGACGCTTTGGCAATCAAAGTAAAATATGCACTTTCAAGATTTTTTAAAGCCTCGATGTCTTATGCATTGAGTGAGATTATACATATTATTATGAAGTGTAGTTCATCTGTTGTAGCTTCTGTATGGCCCATTTCTGTAATAATTGCTATTTTATATACTGCTTTTTAATTCCTATTTAATAAGTAAATGTAGCCCTGCATTCAAATCTCTGCCTAGCTTGTAACAAAATAATGCAAATTAAATTTCAGCTACACAAAGTACCAGTATTCAATTATCTTGTGACTTCATTCCTGTGATTCTAATATTGGTATTAATGTTCAGTAGTTTACTGTCACTTGTATTACAGAAACGCTATAAACCATATTAGATCACATTAAGTCTTTGCCAGGCACTGAAATTAAGCGGAACAAAGGGAAAATTATAAAATTCACACTGTCTGGCACCCCCACCGATCACTAGAACAACCGCGTTGAGGAGTAGTATGAAAGAAGTGGCAGTTGAGTATATGCGCTGATGCTCCCTTCAAATTCTAGGGGGGGTTGATGGAGTTCTCGTCCTCCATTATGGTCCCAGCGGTGCCAGGTTTCTGCAGCTCAGTTCTCTTTTAGGAGACCTAAAGCACACAAGAAAATTAACACAGTGGACAGAGCTGTGTTTCTGGCTCCATTCCCTGTGTTTGGGTGGCTTCGCATTAGCGTTCTTAATTCCATTATAGTGTTCCGTTATAACAGAATTTTAGGATGCAACGCAAAACTGAATCTCAGGAGTGATCTCAGGCTGGGGAGCCCACTCTACAACATCCATATTCCCTAATCTGGCATATGAACAGGAGTACTCCTAATGGGTAAATTATTTTAATGCATTGTTCTGCCTGTATAGGTACAAAGTAAGCAAAGAAGCCATCCTCAGTCCTTGGCAGATAAAAATCTGCACCATTTATCTACTAATTCTGCACACTAGAGAAATTGAGTTTATCTATACATATTATAGAGTTTATTTGTAGCATAGGCATTTATACTAGCACTGGTAGCTATTTTTGTATTGAAAAATAATTTCCTTTCTTTGCATTCAGAACACTCATGTTCCACTAGCTAAAATTATGACAGGCAATTACTTTACTAAAATCTTTCATATTTGCTTTAATAATTATATGTTTGCTACCTCTATTTACTGTGAGCTTCAGTATGTGGTGAGGAATGGAAGGGGAAATTTAAAGTATTCTCATCTGAAACAAAGGGAGCATATCGCTAGGATAGGCCCCCATTGTCTGATAGGTGCGGGTCGCGCACCTATATTGAAAATGGAGCAGGCAAAGTGTTGGCTGGAGGACTCCGGTCCAGCCACCACCAAGCTGTCTTCCCATTGAAGTGAATGGGGGCGCACCGTGCATGCACCGCCAGCATTCAGCGGCCCCATAGAAATTAAGCAGTGGGACCCATACCTATCAGGCAATGGGAGAATATCCTAGCGATATGCCCCATTGTCTTAGATGAGAAAACCCCTATAAAAAAATAATGACAGCCTTCTGTGTATAAAATGTATTCAAAATCTATTTTGGGGCAAGGAAAAATATGAATGGGTTTTAGGATCCTATAGAAACCACACTTTAATTTCTACTGAGTGTTGTAAATAGAGAATAACATGACCTTTAAATAGACTTTAAAGGGTTGATCCATTACAAAACTAGCTTCTATTGATAGGATAGGGGATAAGTGTCTGATGGGCGGGGTTCCAATACCTGGGGCTCGCACTGATCGTGAAAATGAAGGCATGCGTTCCTCCGTTTGAATGGAGCGGCAGACTCACATGCATATCTGCAGCTTCATTCCAGTATTGGACTGCTGGAGATAGCCGAAAACCTGTACTTGGACCCTCGCCAATCCGACACTTGTCCACTATCAGATACCAAAAGTTGAGCCTCCACCTGTCTGATATAGATGGGCTTTTACTAAGAATATGCCAACGATACTGTGAACCTGGAAAAACCCTTTAAAGTAAAATGTTAAAACATGCAGAAATATTTGTCACTTACTG
The DNA here is from genome assembly GCA_033119425.1 of Bufotes viridis. NCBI lineage: Eukaryota > Metazoa > Chordata > Amphibia > Anura > Bufonidae > Bufotes > Bufotes viridis. Next base: position 54,131,344 of record CM065593.1, read on the forward strand.
ATGTACTGTCTGTAGCTAAGATGCCTCTGTAAGCCAGGGACACATGCAGTCGAATGACCATGCTCCTGGAGTTAATCTCCTGCTAGCATGACACCCCGCACCCCACTCTGATCTCCCTGATGTACAGGACATCACACATCACATGCCTCTTATCTCTACTGCTTGTTGACTCTCCTTCCTTCGCCCTTGTCTTTGAAGGTATCCTGCAGAGAGAAGATTTTGCATTGTGCAGTATAGCAACAAAATTGTGTCTGATAGCAGAGTGTTGTGTGTAAAGACAGTAATTACATAACTATCTAAAGGCTGTATTACACTGGGCGATATTTCGGCCGATAATCGCTAACAAGCGTTTGCATGAACATTCGTTAGTGAACATCTTGCTCAATGAAAGAGCAATCGGGCAATTCTGATTTTTAAGCAGGCTTAAAAATCAGCGCTTACTGGCAGCAGATTGTGCTATCTTCCGCCAGCATGTAGATATGGGGACGAGTGATGGCATAGCGATCGCTCCTCCTCATGCTGCAGCGGAGATCACTACATGTAATAGCAGCAGTCTCCTCCGGTAGCTAGCAAGCAATTACCGGGAGGGAACGCTTCCCTCCCGACAATTGCTTGCTGATCTGCCTGTCTAATACAGGCTTTACACTTTGAAATACAGGGGCATGTAGGCAGCTACAAATACCAACAATGATGAGATTTACTAAGTGAGCTGTGCCAGAAATCTTGCTTAGGCCTCTTTCACACTTGCGTTCTGAGGATCCGGCAGGCACTTCCGTCCCGCCGGATCCGTCAGAACCCAAGTCGCCTGAAAGCATTAGAAGACTGATCAGGATCCTGATCAGTCTTCGAAATGCTTTCAGGTTACTATGGCAGCCAGGACGCTATTAAAGTCCTGGTTGCCATAGTAGTAGTGGGGAGCGGGGGAGCGGTATACTTACAGTCCGTGCGGTTCCCGGGGCGCTCCAGAATGACGTCAGAGCGCCCCATGCGCATGGAACACGTGATCCATGCGATCACGTGATCCATGCGTTTAGGGCGCCCTGACGTCACTCTGGAGCGCCCCGGGAGCCGCACGGATGGTAATTATACTGCTCCCCCGCTCCCCACTACACTTAACCATGGCAACCACGACTTTAGCGTCCTGGCTGTCATGGTAACCATTGAGAAAAAGCTAAACATCAGATCCGGCGATGTGCCGAAACGACGTTTAGCTTAAGGACGGATCCGGATTAATGCCGTTCAATGGGCATTTATTCCGGATCCGGCCTTGCGGCAAGTGTTCGGGGTTTTTGGACGGAGCAAAAAGCGCAGCATGCTGCGGTATTTGCTGCGTCCAAAAAACGTTCCGGTCCTGAACTGAAGACATGCTGATGTATCCTGAATGGATTTCTCTCCATTCAGAATGCATGGGGATGATCCTGATCAGGATTTTTCCAGCATAGAGCACCGAGGACGGAACTCTATGCCGGAAAAGAAAAACGCCAGTGTGAAAGGGCCCTTAGTTTGTGCCAAGAACTGAATACATGTCTTTCATCCTCTATTATTTTGTGTTTTAGACATGTTTTGTGGCTCACTTGACAAGGGTGCATGGCACAGTCGGAAAGGGAATGTGGCGTAAAGTTAGACAAAAATGTCTGAAGATGCACTAAATGTATCATCCAGCGTGAGGTATTGGGAGAAACATGACACATCTTTAGATTTCCTGGTGTAAGTTGACTGCCTAAATATTAGATAAATAAGTAAATAGGCCCCTGTGTTGATGAGTGGAGAAAGGAATCATGAGAACTGTAACCCTTCACATTGGTAATCATTGCTGCTGCAAGCACTAGCAGCATTAAAACAAAGGTGCAGCACAGAGCTGGGCAAGATCATGAACATTAGGGTAGAATTAGTTAGAGTTAATTAGTAGAAAATCCTCCTGCATTGGGCCTTTAAAATTATTATAAATACATGTTTTGAGGAGAAGAATGACAAAAATGAAACATAGTGTTAAATGCTATGACCATTTCAAGGGCAATTTGCTTCCTGTTTTATAAAGAATCCATTAGGCAGCTGCTCTAACAGCTGCATGTGTAGCCTTTGCCTCTGAACATCTGATACATTTGATAACAATTTAGCTGTAATGATTGTTTATGAGCTGTCAGAAGTTGTGAGATGAAATGTTTAATAAAGACCAATTGAAAAAGAAATAGTTTTAGCCCAAAATGGGTAAATGCAATGATAAAAAATTGTCTTTAAGATCCCTTTACATGAGCTGACAGAGCAGGTAATTATTGGGAACTAACCGTTCATTCCCAATAATTGCCTGCTTATTAGAGGAGGTGAAATTTTTATTTACATGCAGCGGTTATCTCCTGTGTAGCTGTTTGCTGAGAGTGTTCCTTTAATTGAGGGACATATGATTTCACCTCCTACAATCTGTTGTGTTGAGAAGGCCCAGTGCCTTAAAAACTTTGACTCTAAACACAAAAGTGTCCAGGCGAACCTACATACACACATTCTAAAGCTACTAAGTTATTTTTCCTGTAGCTAGCCTGTATTATACTTCTGGGGTATGGTAACAATTCTGCAAGTTTCACAGCTGGACTCTCCCAGCATTCTTTGATGACTTAGTATCTACATAAAACCCTGAAGATTTGCATTATGGGAAATGCAATCTGTACATAAAGCACTGTCCAGTAAAACAAACCAATCCTTTTTTTATATGGAATTTATAGCTACTATATCTGTAAACTGTAAAATTATATTCATAAAAGAAGATCTTTCAAGTATTAGGTCTTGTGCGCACATCAAAGATTTTTGCATCTACAAGGCCCACTGGCAAGAACACCTCTTGTTCACCATGGAGAATTAGTATGGTAACTTTCTTCATAATTTTTTTTACAATACTACTGAAATAGATACTCAGCTCAACATGACTGTATTTTTCTAAGCAAAGTCACACTTTCTTTTTTTAACCCATAATCCAACTCGCCCAAGAGTAAATCATTTTGAATGCATGGAGAACTTTTTAGTTAAGTATTGTGTGCATACATATCTAGGGTGTTTTAAATTGTTATGTTAAAGTGCTAAATCAAAACATACTAGTTCTATTCTGTAAAATATTGACTTAGAGACCATTACACATGATGTGGTCAAAGATCTAGCAGCAAATTCTGATTGCATCGTGAGGGTACAATGTTTGGTTACTTATAGATGCCTAAATTATTCATTTACTTCAAAGCTGCTGTCATCCAAAATAAATCAATTGACAATTTGTATTCATTTTTTTCCCATCTTCTTGTTCGCTGTATCCGTCATCAAGGTCCATTGTACGAACAGTAAAGGAAACTGTTCAAAGGAATGTGTCATCAGAAAATTAATTACTGTTTAAATCAATTTTTATGTTAAACATTTTTAACATTTTTTTTAAAGAATTTTAACTGATATTATTTTAAATAAAATGGTTACATCACAACCTCCTAAGCTCAGTAGGTTAATAGACTTTGTGAAAGAGGCCAAATCAAGAACTAATGAAAGGAGGAAACACATACATAGACTTTCAGTGAACACATAAATAAAGTAATACAGTAATGGACTAAGAGTTGTTTGGGCTCAAGACCATTTAGGGTGATGGGCCCTTTACCAGTGACTAGGGTCTTGAAGTACTTGGTTGGCAAGTAGCACTGACCATTAGCATTTTAGCTCTAAAATCTTGTAAATGCTTTAACTCATTATAGGGTTGTAGGCTCCTTCTGAGCATTGGCGCACAGACACTGACCAAATGCATGACTGGTCAGTGCACCCTTTATTGATAGACTGATTATTAAATAATATAGGTAATTATGCTGTAAATTACTGTCAGAGATATTGTGGCTGAGCAGCAATTACTGTTAGTTTTAGTGCAATGTCCCAAGAGCTTTGTAATTGCTCTCTACGCATTTTACCATCTCAGAGAGGCTGGTTCATGACTCTTGACACATCCCATCTACCAGTCTTTAGCTCATGTCAGCATCATTACATCTTAATGTACTAAAGTAAAGCTAATCCAATTGTTTGCAGATATGGTAAATGTCTTGCAAATTAACTAAATAGGAGCCAGATTATATTTATACTGCACTCCCACGTGTACATTACAGTATCGTATCTGTAAGTTGGAGGCTAATGCCAAAGTATTTGTCAAATTGTTTGCAGGATTCATCTTCTGTCATCCTAGGGAGCAACTATTTCAGGATGTGAGTAGATAGATGTAAAGGTAGGCTACAGTCATCTCAAAGCTGCTTATCCAGCATCCCTTGCCACCATTATTAGGGTTAATATGTAAAAATAAAACACGCTTGATAGTAAGGTAATTGAGGATGTGAAAAAGATGTTTTCAAATGACTTTGTTTAATCTGGTGGTTCTATTTAATCTTTAGTTATGAGGAAAATGATCTATCAATGATACATGGACAAGTAATCACCAATAAATCAAACATCCCGCATCCAGTTGATTACCTTAGGGCATCATAGTTCATGAGGCTCCAAAACTCACATCCATGTAATCCTCAGAAAATTCAACAGGACACTTCAAAATATTGCTTCACTTCTTTAATAAATTTATCGTTGACCATGCAAAAAATCTGCATAGGAAAAAGTCTAAATTAAGTTATTTGATTCACATATATAGCCTGACATATTCCACAGCACTTTACAGACGTGATCATCACTTTCTGTCACCAGTGGAGCTCACAATCTAAGTTCCCGATCAGTGTGTCTTTGAAGTGTGGGAAGAAACCGGAGTACCCGGAGAAAACACATGCAAACTTATGGAGAACATACAAACTCCATGCAGAGGTTGTCCTTGGTCACATTGGAACCTAGGACCCCACGGCTGTAAGTTGTCAGTGCTAACTATTGAGCCACTATGCTCAATGGCCAAAAGTGTAAAACAAGTCTAAATTTTCAAGACAGGTAATTCACAGGGAGACACATCTATATCTGGTCGGCGGAAGTCCGACACTCGGGACCCATGCTGATCAGCTGTTTGAGAAGGCAGCGGCTAGGCCCCATTGATACTAGTCGTGACGTCACTGGGCCTGCGGGAAACAACAAGAAGGCTGCAGCGCTACTGCCAGCACCACTCCCTTCTCAAACAGCTGATCGGTGGGTGTCCAGGGTGTCGAACCCCCACCGATCAGTTTCTGAAGTAAGAAAAAGCTGCATAAGTTTTAAATGAGCTATTTTAATACTTGCGTCCACCAGAAAAACCTAATAGACAACCTCTTTAAGAAACTAATAAACCAAACTGTAAAACATCTCTAGATGTTTTTGATTACAGATAAAGCCAGGATACCATTATCATTGTAGCAAGTCACTCAGAGAAAGAAGGAATGACAGTCCTTCTAGCAGTTTCTGAAAAGGAAGTCACGGCTCCTCAGACTTGCCTCTGTGTTGAAATCTAGAACATAAACTGCACTTAATCATTCTACAAGCTTCTTGCCCTAAAGCATTAGGCAAACGATCCATACATTTTTTTAAATTAGATATATGTTTTACAATTACTTGGACGATAATTTATCAAGTAAATGTTCCCAAAGACTAGGACTGGTCAAATAACAATAAATTTATCTTACATTCTAACATAACTCTGTCTAGTTCAACCTTTTATCCTGCAGCTTTGTTCAGAAGAAGGAAAAAATAACCATGAGGTAGAAGACAATTTTTCTCATCATAAGGAAAAAAAATATTTCCTAATTCCAAATGTGCAATCAGACTAAATCCTTGGACCAACAATCCTTCTCCAGAAATCCATAACTATAACTTGCAATATTATTACACTCACAAAATACATCCAGGACCCTCTTGAACTCTTTGAGTGAGTCCACCATCACCTCCTCCTCAGGCACAGAGTTCACTGCTCTTACCGTAAAGAATCCTCTTCTATGTTGCTCTAAAAACATTTGTTCTAGACGTTGTTTCTTATTATAGTGATACTTCTCAGTATAAATAGTTCAGGTCGCGATGATTTAAAGGGACACTTTCATTAGAAAAAGACTCGCCTAAATGTTGTTTTTTTATATATTTAGGAAGGTGGGAGTAGTGTTAAGGGCTGTCTATCTCAAGCTCAAGACTTCAACCTAAGATCAGACTATTTGTCCTAAGCATAGTGTGGATCCTCATGTATTGCATAGTCGCCCAATGGGTACTGTATCATTTTGTAAATTTCCCCTGCAACAACTGAACAATAACAGTTTATTGCTTGGGGTACTTCTTCTAAAGGTTTTCTCTTATTTATTTTTTAGTGATGAGCTATCCTCTAGAATCTAGATAGATGATCATTTTCTGATTGGTGAGGGTCCAACACCCAGGACCCCCACTGATCAGCTGTTTGAAAAGGCAGCTGCGCTCACAGTAGTGCTGTGGCCTTCTTGCAGCTTATCCTAAGCCATGTGGCATCATCAGTCACGTGGCCTAGGTGCAGCTCAGCCTCATTGAAGTGAATGGGGCTGAGATGCGATGAGCACAGCCACTATACAATGTACGGCGCTGTGCTAGATGAGCAGAGAGAAGGCTGCGCTGCTACTGAGAGCACCAGTTCCGTTTCAAACAGCTGATCGGCGGGGTTTCCGTGTTTCATACCTTTACCAATCAGATACTGATCACGTATCTAGAGGATAATTCATAAGTATAAAAGTCTGGGAAAAACCCTTTAATCAGCAGTTTCCATGACAGATAGAGCATTTGATGCTATTAACTTCTTCAACACAAGAAGACTGATTCATTCTGAGCTTCATATAATCACAAGAGACCAGATGAAAATCGAAAGATCAAAGACAACATAAATGTTCATTCAAATACATAACTTCATTAATAAACAGCCAAGGGGTTCATTTTCTGTTGTCTAATAGAGTTTTATTATAATCATTTTTAATCTGGAGTGTGAACACATGGGGGGATATTTTAGATATCTGTCTATATTTACTTACTAACTAAAGGGCATCTGTCAGCAGATTTGTACCTATGACACTGGCCGACCTGTTCCATGTGCGCTTGGCAGCTGAAGGCATCTGTGTTGGTCCCCATGTTCATATGTGTCTGCATTACTGAGAAAAATGATGGTTTAATATATGCAAATGAGTCTCTAGGAGCAACGGGGGCGTTGTCCTTACACCTAGAGCAGTGATGCTCATAGCTCCTACATTATGCTGGTAAGTGACCTATAGGCTCTGCTCTCTCTGCAACTGCCACGTTCTCTAGGACCAACACAGATGCCTTCAGCTGTAAAACAAACATGCAACAGGTCAGCCAGTTTCATAGGTGCAAATCTGATGACAGATGCTCTTTAAGGACCTCCATTGTGTGTATGTATATATCTAATATATAAAGCTGAGAGTATGTGTGTATGTATGTCCGCTAAAGGAATACGCACCGTCAAATTTACAATTACAAAATTTTGCACAGCCACCTCCTGTGACTCGGGGAACGTCATAGACTATGTTTTGAGTGGAAATTTTTACCCCGCACTTTCCAATCATTTACCAAAAAATACGCTTAGTAACCTAACCGCCAAACTCCATGAGCCATTGTCAGTTGGCTGTTATGGCAGTAAGGCCTAATTCACACGTCCGCAAAATGGATCCGCATCCCATCCGCAATTTTGCGGAAGGGTTGCAGACCCATTCATTTCAAAGGGGCAGGAATGGATGTGGACAGCACACTATGTGATGTCCGCATCCACATTTCCGCATCCGTGTTTCCGCATCCGCGTTTCCGTTTCCGCAAAAAAATAGAACATGTCCTATTCTTGTCTGCAATTGCGGACAAGAAAAGGCATTCTCTATATAGTGCCAGCAATGTGCGGTCCGCAAAATGCGGAATGCACATTGCAGCCGTCCGTGTTTTGCGGATCCGTGTTTCCGCAAAACACACTACGGACGTGTGAATTAGGCCTTAGCCGGGATATTCATCAGGTTGCATATAGAAACCAATCACAGCTCAGCTTCTATTTTGCTACAGGTCATTAATAAGAGCTCTGATTGCTTGCTATAGGCAACAAAGGAGATTCTTAGTATAAGATGGCTTATGTGTGATTCAAAATGATTTTGATTGCGACACTTAGCCAATGTTTTTGTAGAGGCTGATGTAACTCACATGACCTTAAGTGTATACTAATTCTGTGGGGTTTTATTTGCTGTCAATTAAAGACAATAATGCCCCGTAAGAAAAGGAAATCAATTGGATGATTGTCAGGCTGCTTTGGAGGTCACTGTTAAAGGCGTGGGCACTGTGGAGGTCACTGTTAAGGGGGCAGGGGACTGTGAGGTCACTGTCAAAGGAGCAGGGTACTGTGGTAGTCACTGTTAAAGGGGCGGGCGCTGTGGAGGTCTCTGTTAAGGGGGCAGAGAATGGTGGAGGTCACAGTTAAGGGGACTGTCCCCTATGGAGGTCACTGTTAAGGGGCGGGGTGCTGTAGAGGTCACTTTTAAGGGGGTGGGCCCCTGTGGAGGTCACTGTGAAGGGGTTGAGATGCTGTGGAACTCGGACCACACATGAAGTACACATGGAGTACACATGGAGCACTGTGTGCAGTTCTGGGCTCCTGTGAACAAGGCAGACATAACAGAGCTGGAGAGGGTTCAGAGGAGGGCAATTAAAGTAATAACTAGAAAGGGGGAACTACAGTACCGTAAAAGGTTATCAAAATTAGGGTTATTCACTTTAGAAAAAAGACGACTGAGAAGAGATCTAATTACTATGTATAAATATATCAGAGGTCAGTACAGAGATCGCTCCCATCATCTATTTATCCCCAGGACTGTGACTGTGACGAGGGGACATCCTCTGCATCTGGAGGAAAGGTTTGTACACAAACATAGAAGAGGATTCTTTATGGTAAGAGCAGTGAGACTATGGAACTCTCTGCATGAGGAGTTGGTGATGGTGAATTCACTAAAAGAGTTCAAGAGAGGCCTGGATGTATTTCTGGAGTATAATAATATTACAGGTTATAGCTACTAGAGAGGGGTTGTTGATCTAGGGAGTTATTCTGATTGCCTGATTGGAGTCGGGAAGGAATTTTTTTCCCTAAAGTGAGGTAAATTGGCTTCTACCTCACAGGGGTTTTTTGCCTTGCTGTGGATCAACTTTCTTGATGGCAGGCTGAACTGGATGGACAAATGTCTTTTTTCAGCCTTATAAACTATGTTACTATGTTAAAGGGGAAGGCTGCAGTGAAGGTCAAAGTTAAGGGGGTGGGCTGCTGTGGAGGTCCCATTTTAGGGAGTTAGGGGAACTGTGCGGGGTCAGTGTTAAGGAATGGGGTGCTGTGGAGGTCACTGTTAAGGGGGTGGGGTGCTGTAGAGGTCACATTATGGGGGGATGCTGTTAACATCTTTTAACGACACACACAAACATTAAATGAAATAGGTGAAATATATCTGTGCGAAGCCGGGTCCTTCTGCTAGTCCTTCTGGGGGATATCTATCAAAACTGGTGTATAGTAGAACTGCCTTAGTTGCACGAAGCAACCAATCAGATTTAACCTCTCATTTTTCATCAGTCAGTTTTCCTTTACACCAGTTTGATAAATCTCTTTGATTGTGTGGAAACCAGAGACAGCAGTTATGCCACTACTTCTATTCATCCCAGTCCCCATGTGATTTATCCCCTCTGTAAGGGAATGAACAATCTCTACTACAATCGTTCATCCCCATACAGATTATTTGTGTATTGGCAGCACATCCATGTTTACACAGAGCGATGTGCTTCCAAAAAACAATGATTTTAGGCTCCAGATGAAAGATGTGCTGATCACCCGATGAACTGCCATGGGGACAGTTTAGGAATGCGCGTTTGTACAAATGTTTCTCCTCTACCTGTGTAAAAGGTTCCTAAGTGTCCACAAGTAAGTTATTTGCAGGTCTGTCGCCCTTTGTCAGTCACCTCTTATGATTAATGCTGGAGTCTTTATGCTGTCTGCACCCACGATTCTTGTAGACTTCTTGTCTCCTCCCAGGTAGAATGATGATGTCACTTCCTTATCAACCCATTTTACAGCATCCTGAATTTGTCCTTTATTTACACCTGCCGTAAGGATCTCCTTGTATACATATCCATATTTCTTACAATGTGACAACTATAAATTGTCATAAAACGTGTTATAAGGCTTTAAGAAACAAATGAGTGGAATATTCTTGAGGGTGGCACCGCTACAAACACCTCCACTTGCTCATTAGTACATTGCTTTTACAATAAACCATTATTATAAGCATGTTGACAGTGCTGCAGTACATCAGACCGTATCTGCTCCCCAGGCCAAGCATTGGCAGGGATTCCATGACTGGGCGTACGGTTATAACATCATGTGATATGAATAATTCAGCTTTAGGTCATTGACATCAGCTCACTCTGATTCATTTTTTGCTGGCATGGACATCCTCAAACAGAACATGGCTCTTTATATAATAACTTCCCACTAACAAGTTTCTCAGTGCTCTACTTATTACGTGTTTCTTGATGTGTTAGAGCAGTTTTTCGGTTTATGTAAGAGAAGTACTGTGTGCATCTGCTGATGCTGAACTTTGTCAGTGTGTCGTCAGTGTAATGTAGAAATAGTATCCACGAATAATTCACTGACCAGTTAAAAGAAAGCCACAAAGGGTTAACCCAGTGGACTTTGACAGTGTGGGAGGCTGTGCACAGGGTTCACGTAACATATGGATTTAATGCCTGGGCTACGCAGAGTGAAGGAAGCTTTGTGTGTCAGTGCGTTTGCAGCAAGTAAGCCTCACTGTAATACTGGGTCTTTTTTTTAATACGACCTTCCTATCTTTTCTCGTTCACATGGTATATGGATGCCGCATATACCCCCTCTCCCCCCAACTTTAGCATACACTTAAAGGGTTTGTCTCACTTCAGCAAATTACATTTATTATGTAGGCAAAGTTAATACAAGACACTTACTAATGTATTGTGATTGTCCATATTGCTTCCTTTGCTTGCTTGATTCATTTTTCCATCACATTATACACTGCACATTTCCATGGTTATGTCCACACTGCAATCCAGCCTATGCGTGCTGCCACGGTACCAGCCACCAGATATGCCGGCGCTTTTCGCTATAGCGTGCAAGCACGACCACCACTGCTGGATTGCAGGTTGGTCATAACCCCTAGAAACGAGCAGTGTATAATGCAATGGAAAAATGGCTCTTAACTTGTTTTTATTGCACAATATATTCCAATATGGGGCAGACTAGAAGAGTACTTGAACTGCTGCAGTCCTTTACTTCCTCCCTGCTGATGTCAGCTGCAGGAGCAGATAGAGAGATATAGAACTAATATAACTTGGATATCTTGCACAAATAAAAAATGCCTATTTACAGAGAATTAGTTTGTTTGTAGTGGGAGCTTGCTCACTAATAAAGACCTGTGATTACAGCAGTCTATTCAAGGCTCCAATTCAAGCAATGTACAGGAGTGTGCTGACAGGGGATAACGGAGGGGGGAGGAGGGGCAAGTGTAATGTAAGCAAGCAGGCTTGTAGAAACAGTGACCGGTAACTGGGCTTCAGCACTAATCTGAAACATGGCAGACAATGGCAACTTTTTGTCAGTGAAATAAAAAAGAGGCCAGCAGCCCAAAAAAATCGTTTCCCCTAATATACTGTACATGAGGATTTAAAAGCACTGTGAAGTTTATATTTCTTAGTGGAGGTACGCCTTGCTACCACTTTCATGGAGACCACAATTACATTAATCTCATGAATAATATCAAATACACATTTTTGAAAGTACCACTTTTTATCAGGCAATATAAAACCGAAAGTAGAAACTAAGCGAATTATAAAAAGAAGGTGAGGGATTATAAGGGCAACTGAATCCTACAGAATCCCCAAACCATGGGCGTGACACTTCTGCATGCATCAATTTTCTATGTCACAAGGGAGCCAATTTTTACTGACCTTGGCTTTTTTTCTTGAAAGATAATAATTGCAGTAGATTTTTGCTGACACAGTAAATGAACTGGCGTTTTGCAACCCTACAGCGTGTGCATCATCCATGGACCTATCTTTCACTGACAACCTTGTAGCTCAGGTTCAGAAATGTATTCAGTTTCTTAGTGCTCCCATTAGTGCAATGGGTAAATGCCAAATATGTGTAGACTCATAAGGAGCCTGGAAACCTACACAGGGTAGAAGCCAGCACGAATGGATTAATATTTAGATGGCAAATATTTGTGGAATACTTATCAAGTATTAAATAGTAGAGAAAACGTTATAACTTCTAGAAAACATCCAGACACCTTCCATACAATATTTAACTAACATCTATAAAACTTCGCTTCTACCCAACCTCTTCTAGAATTTGGATTTGGATGTCCTTCACCGCTTTCAGTTTGTGATGACTAGCTTATGATGATCAGAACACCATTTGAGAAATGGACATGAAGACGTTCTGGGGGTTTCTGTATTGTGATACGAAATTAGATCAAGCGTCATTGTTGCCACTTGAGCAGTGACAGCTTCCTCTAAAGGGAACCTGTCACCATGAAAATGTAGTTCCATCTACAGGCAGCATGTTATAGAGCAGGAGGAGCTAAGCAGATAAGTATATAGCTTCAGTATAACTTTTATTCATCTAACGCTTTCCTCATTCTGAGCCAGAGTCAAGTGGGTGATCTTATAAATGACAGTCAATGTGTTTTGCAGGCCGCAAAATGGACACAGTCATGTGCATGAGGCCGTGTACTAAAGCTTTTCCCACTAAAACTATATATCTATATATCAATCTACTTCTGCCCTATAGAATGAAGGTTGAACTGCATTTTTATGGTACAGGTTCCCTTTAAATTGTACCAGTCAGGACCTTTTACAGGTCTAGTTTACTTGGATTCCAACTAAAATAACAATTCTAGAGCATATTTTCCTAGAAATGGGCATTCCTATGCTATTCCTATAGGAAATGTTATGTATCAATAAATAGATAGGGCCACGCACTAATGACAAGAGGAATGGCAATGTCCAGTTGTCAGTTCATCCATACTTTGCCAAAAGGAATAACAAAGGAAGGGCACAACACAGAGTCCCAAGAAGCCTAGAATTGTTATTTTGTGTAAAAAAATGGCATAAATGATGACTGAAATGAGCTGGAGTAGATTTCAGTCTGGTGCACGGACTGCCGTAGGGAGCATTTAATTTCTGACGAGGCTTGCCCAAGTCATAAATTAAATGCCTGCTCCAGCAGTGTATGGCCCATCAAGCCCGGCATGGCACACGCTGGTCTTCATAAATCTTTACTGATTCATCTGTTTGCATGGAACTGAAGTATGATATTCTGATGTAAAGATTTCCATTGACAGTCTGAGACAACTGTGTCACACATTATGGTTTAGAGCTGGTGCCTTCAGAAAAGGTTATCATTCACACGGCCGTATCTGTTTTGTGGTCCGTGAATTTGCAAAATGCGGATACTGGCCATGTGCGAAGTGGACGACAATAGGACATGTTCCATCATTTGCGGCACGGATGCAGACATCACACACAGATGATATCCATGTGCTGTCCATATTTTTGCGGCCTCATCGAAAGTAATCGGTCAGTGTCCGAACCACAAAAAAAACGCGGATCAGACAGGGACTGAAAATACGGCCTAACATTGTAATTATTTCTCTAGTGAGTATATATGTATGACATTTCAGTGTTACTCCTTACACATGAGTTTCACCGAGGACACAGTAATGGAAGTAGGCGCGCCAAATCCATTTTTAAGTTTCCCCCGGTAAGCTTCCATTTGTAATCTGTCAACTCAATATTTAAAAGAAGAAAGAAAACTTTCCAGCCTCTGCCTTGCTCTAACTCCTCACGTTCTACTTGATAGTCAGGTTTAGGATCCAATAACGTAGCACTTTAATCCTTTTTTTTTGTGCGATTTCTTTCAGTTGAAGGAAGCAAATTAATAGACTTTCAAAATAAGCCTAAGGCTACTTTCGAACAACTTATCAAAATTCTCATTAAAATTTAAAGTAAAAACGCAAGCTGTTCAGCACATTGCAGTACATTAACTTCAGGCTAGAAGTACATAGAAAGGGGATCAGTTTAGTTTATTCTGCAGTGTATCTTCAATACGGTGGGCAGACGTCCGGTTTTAAGCCTAACAGTCCAGTTTTCTGGCTCCTTGTCCTCCGTTAGGCACAGGGCCTGGACGGACACAGGGATGTCCACCCTTTCAGTAGCTCACAGCATTACGCTGTCTGAGCGTGAGCTGCAGCAACGGACTGAGGATCCTCTCAGCCCCAGTCAGTCACTAGAGCCGCAGACATGGCTCCCTGTGGCTGACTGAGGGGGAGACAAGCACCCCGGCTGCCCCCAGCTCACCTTCCACTCAGAAACTTCTTCCCTCTCCTCCGCTGTTTTTTTTCCCGGCCAGCGATGGGGAGCGTAGCTTCACGGAGGTGAGGGCGTGGCTTCACTGAGGCGGGCGTGGTTTATCAGTTTGCGGCATGGCCGGTGAGGTCCAGCTTTCTTGGGTGAAGCCAGTGGCCACCCTAGTCTTCATAGGTTGTACAGTGGGGAGAACGGTGGATATCAATTAACCTTACATTGACCTTTGCATTGAATTAATGTAAATTTCTCATTGCAAGTGACTTACGTAATTTTAAGGGATAAAAATGGATTACACCATCAATATTTTAATACTGTGTGAGTACCGTAGAGGCGGTCATGGTGAGTGCTACAGGGTCTTGGGAGATGAGGGCTCTAGTGTAGATTGCTCCCATGACTTCTTCATTGGGATGTGAATTCACACAAGCTACTCCATCAATTCCTGCCCAGTTCTACCTGGATATGACCCCTTTCATACAGAAATGGGGATTGGCCAATGAAGGTCTGTCTGTTTTAGGATGGCTGAGCTGTACCAGGGAGTAAAGGCCCCTATTAGACATAGTGGGTTTGTAATTGACTTTGTGCTGTCTTAAATTTGCAAAAAATATTAATAGAAAATTTTTAATGAATATGTGTAAAGTGATATAGGCCATGCCTTCTTTTCCACAAGCCAAATCTCTTTCCACTACGTCATGCCCTCTTGGCAAGCAGAATACAGCAGATTTTTTTTAAAAACTAGGAGGAACATTTACTAAAGTGTTTATGCCACTATTGTGGCGCTAAAAAAAGTGTCAAATTATGACACACAATACATTTGCAGGAGGGGGCAGCTTTACTATCATTTAGGCCAGAAACCAGCGTAAATGATAGTTCAAACATTTAGTTTGGACTGCCTGGAAATGTGCCAAATTTATTAAGAGGCCTTTGCCTCTTATAACATCTGGCCCATTCTGTGCCCACAAATGTTATAGTAAGATTAGAATTTGTAACGCCAGTCTTAGTATATCTCCGTGCTAACTTGCACCAAAAAAATGCACTAATTTGGCATATTTTACAACATGATCTGAGTGCAATCGCATTAGTAAAATGTAGGTTGTAGTGTGAAAAATATGCCCCCCCGAAGTGATTGTGCTTAGACCTTGCCGTAAAATGTGCCAAAATTTGGCTCAGTTTGGTATTTTTCACATATTTGAATCTATTTTTCAGAAAAAAACACAGCATCTAGATTACCAAGGGGACGGGGCTCTGCTGGGAAAAGGGTATGGCCTGGCAGAAAGAAGGGTGTCCTGACATGCATCATTTTGAACCAAAATCTTGGAACAAACCAACCAATAGTTGATATAAACTTAGACAAAACTGTCTAAAGATGCATCAGATTTATCAAACAACATGAGTTGGTCTCTAGACTACCTGTCTAACTTTACACTGTCTAAAGGATTAGTAAATCTGCTCCACTGTATCCTCTGTGGTAAACAGCACCATTATTCTGCTAGTGGTGTAACTGCCAGGGTTGCAACTATAGCAGATGTTATGGGGCACAGCAGTTAGGGGCCACCATCAATGGCAACGGAAACTAAGGTGTGATGGCTGGTAATGACCACCAAAAGTCACCTAGAGAAGACACAGGACATAAAATAAAGTCCACATAATGTGTCATGACTTTTTCATTTCTTGACCACGGCTTGTGGTTGTTGTTATTAAGGCCTCATATAATGTTCTGCTGTTGGGCTCCATAGTGAATTTTTGTGCTAAAGGTGTTTAATCAGGCCGACAAATTATCTAAGCTGCAATTCCATAAGGGAGCGATTGCAACAATGCTAATAGTACAACCCCCGAACTTAATAATGTGGCTCCAAGCTGGAGATGACCTGTTATTTAAATGGATTGTGTCATCGGAAAATGACTTATTGTTTAAACCATGGGGGACATTTATTATGAATCATACACCACTTTTTGGCGTACTAATTTCACACATTTTGTCACAATGATTTTTTGTGAGAAAGGGGACATAGCGGGGGCGGGGAAGAGGGCAGGCCAAGGAAGCTGGTGTACATTTTAGTACAGTCTGCTGGAGGAAGCACCAAAATAATGTAGAGGCCTGAGCCTCCACATAGCTTTGACGCTTCCACTGGCAGCGCAGAGGGACTAAGACCAGCTTCTAACTTTCCATTCTTAATAAATGCCCCCCCCCATGTTTTTATGTTTAGTATATTTTTTTAGAATTCAATATTTGTTGATTTTTTTTAAATTTTCCACATCCCTATCTATATTTAAAAATCAGTGTTAGGCTCCATTCACACATCCGTAAGTGTTTTGCGGATCCGCAAAACACACTGGCCATGTGCACATGGCCTGCACTATAATAGAAAATGCCTATACTTGTCCGCTATTGCGGAAAAAAAAGGACATGTTCTATTTTTTTGCGGAAACGGAAGTGCGGATGCGGAAGTTCAGGCCCGGAAATGCGCATCCATTCCAGCCCTATTGAAAATGAATGGGTCCGCACCCGTTCCGCAAAATTGCGAAACGGATGCGGACCCATTTTGCGGACGTGTGAATGGACACTTAAGACTTCCTGTCTTATCAGAGCAGCTACATCAGCTATAGACACAATAAACAGGAGGGGACTTCATTGACTTCTATGGTAGAGTTTTCTAGGCATACTCTGTGACCTGAGCAGAGGTCAGTAGGGAGTAGATAAGCTGTGATATTACTTATTGTGAATGATGGATCCTGTGTTATCTATATAGAGGTGATACTTGTCAATGTAATTCTGCCTGTGCTGATAATAAGAACAGCTACTGAAAAGTTACCTGTACAGAACAGGAAATCATGACCTATTATTAGACCTAGTGGCCAGTGTGAAAATTGCAGGATTATATATATATATTTAAAATTATTTAAAAATATGTTTTAACATAAAATGTGATTTAAACAATAGGTAATTTTCCCTTTAAAATGTGCCCACTCTTTGTCCACAAGCTCTTCCACAGAAACTTTACCATGTATAATCTAAAGTTTCTAGCAGAATAAAATAAAATGAGGCAGATACTTAGCTGTATGAGCCAGATATCTAGTCCTACCGTACCGCTCTGGCTGTCACATTCTTAGCTTTCATCTTCCACCTTCAAATATTAAATGTAAAGATTTTTTTTTTTAGCACAGACAGATATTTTCTTTTCTGACAAGGCATCAGTGCATCCGAAAAATTATGTAATGTGTGAAGCTGCCTCGTCACTGTGAACTAGGATGAGAGACCTTTAATAATTGGGAAGTATATTCTGCATTACTCTGGATCATTGCAGCCTGGGTCCTATGCTATTGGTGCAACATTGCATTGTGACTGCAGCAACACAGCCCTCCCTTGAGAGCCCAACAGCACCCCTGCTGCCAGGCTAAGCACCCTTGGCTTGGGACCATCCTATAGGCATAGTACCGCAGCAACACTAACCAAGATGCAGACCACACTAGTAAAAGATTCCACCTTTTAAATACAGAGGTGACCCATTCTAGTGTCACACACAGCTGGTTTCTGGCATTTTGAGAGGTTTTGCTGTTTGTGTGTTTTTTTGCTGGCTTTTTGTTAGCATGTAACAAGAAAATGTCAGCTCCAGATGTCACATGGAAGTCTATGGGAGATATAAAAAACAGAGGACAAAAAGAGGTGTCTTTAATGCATTTTTTCACCCTTGTGGTGCGTTTTGGTTTTTTTAGGGGTGGTCAATGGCAATTTTTTCAAATCGCAGTATGATCTGCTATGTTTTCCCTCATTTGCTGGTTTCTTTCACCCCTAGACCTTTATTTTTTTTTATTTATTTTTTTTGCAGCTTAAAAAAAATACATGTGCTATGTTTGTTGCCATTTTTTTTAGGAATCCCTGCAAATGATGCGGATTACGTGCATTTTTTCCACAGAAAAACCGCAGCATAATACGGTACCAACAGAATGAATGAGTGAAGAACTGAATCAGATTTGACAAATCTCATTTACTCATTGCTTTTTTCTTTCATGCGGAAATAGACCTGCTGTGTGGATTTTAAAATCCACAGCACGTCATTTGTTTCTGCGATTCTGCACCTTGTGTAAGGTCGTTTTCCCCAGAGACAAATGCACAAAAAACACATCAAAACTGCAATAAATAGTGCAGATTTATGTGTGGTTTTGGTGCGGATTTTCTGCATACAAATCTGCCCCGCTTCTTTGCTGCTTACTCCTCCTGTATCTGTGCCTGGCATCCAGGAAGATTCCTCAACAAATCTTGTGCAGGCATTGTGTGCTGCGCTTCCGGTGCCTACGTAGAACATTCCCTATAGTGGGCAATTGCCTCCGAGAATTATTCTGCGCAGGCAGGAAGCGTGACATCAGGATATAGGATGTCAGGCACAGCTTAGGGTAGGAGCAAGTAGTAGAGAGGAGCTGCATCAGCAAGGAAGGACACCTTTGCAGCTTAGGGGAGGTACACAACGCGGGGATGGGCAGCAGGTTTGGGCACTTTGAAAACGAAATCCCACCCCCTGGGTACTTCAGAGCCATTTTCGATTTGATTAAAGGGTAACAATTTGGTGACAGACTCCCCTTAAGTTTGATGTGTGCTTTCCCTTTGCTGATGAAAAAAAATACACCATAAGCAGAGAAGTTTTTGCAAAAACTGTATGCATATTTTTGCCACGTTTTTTTGCCACACCTAAAATGCAGCACAGCCGCGACATGTGGCAGCAACGTAAGGGCACTTTTCAGACACAATGCTATTTTATCTAGGACTGTGTACTGGCAACCTGTTACCCCGTTCATTGTTCTGAAGGTAGTACAGAGGGCGGCCTTTTATACAGTGTAGGTGTGGGCGTTTTATGTAGTGGATATTCATGTTTATTGTACGTAAAGCAGGATAAGGGAGGATTATAAAATATAGATTTCTCCATGCGTTTGATGTTACGGAAGGATAAATTTCAGGGTCAACATTTGAAACTTTGGCAGGTTTTCAGGGTTGAAATCCCAGCAAAAATTAAAACAACATCAGAGTGAATTTTCTAAAACAACTTAAAAAGGATGACACACCAAAGGGAAATCTTTTTTCTTTTGTTAATATGTGTGGTATTTCACTTTCCTGGAGTAAATCTGAATTACAGCTCCGAGTGCACGCTGTCTAATTAGGATTTACTGGACGCTCTTAAAGGGGTCATCCAACCCCCATAATGCCCCCTATATGCCTGAGCCCCTCATACTGGTCATACTTACTGAACTTTCTGGCACTCGCGTAGTTCCTGAAGCCCGCACGGCCGCCCCTGCATCTCCGCATCGTGCAGATGAAAACATCAAGTAATGGGAGGGGCAGCAAATAGCAGGCAACTACGGAGACAGGCGAATAGATGTGTGGCAAGAAGCCAGTGATTGGCGTATTGGTAAATGTCAGCACAAACTGAAGTGGTCTGAGTGGAGCTTTTGGTGAGCAGCGTGGTTCTAATATTGCAAAGACTGGAACTTGGTGTGAACAGGACCCACCACCCCCGCAACCTGCAGCGCTCAAAGTAGGATTGGCTACTCGGAATTAACATTTTTTGAATGTTTTCATCCGCGCCACGGATAGATGCAGCGGCGGCCATGCGGGTATCAGGAGCGACGTGGGTGCTGGGGAGCGAGGTAAGTACAATCTGTGTGAGGGGCCCGGGCATTATAGTGGTTGGATAAGCCCTTTAAGCTTGATTTACATGGCCCGACTGAGTGGCCGATTGTCGTGAAGGAAGCGTTCCTTCCCGAAAGTCATCTGCTTGTTCAGTGATCCCTCGTCCTTATACAGATTCATGGTTTCTGAGCAGCAGGTCGCTGTTTAGACAGCACAACCTGCTACCCTAAAGCCATGATCGGTGGTGCCTGCATGAACGTCAGGATCACCTGATGAACGAACGTTTTGCTTATTCTACAGGTGATCGGCGGCACATTTACATGGGCATATTGTCAGGAACAACCATTCGCAGGAACGTTCATTCCAGATAATCTGCCAGTTTCTCGGGCTGTGTAAATGTGTCTTTAGTTATGTTTCTCCCATCTTCTTGAGCTCAATCTATAAAATATGCTATAATGCATTTATATTTGGACCATTATCTGGTGAAATGTCCTTTTGGCTTTTCGATGGATCCAGCAGGGAGCATCAAAAACACTTCTGTTAGGATAATACAGCCAGTTGCATCCATTCTGAACAGATCCGGTTGTATTACCTCTAGAATGACCAAGACTGATATGGCACTAAAACGTTTGTAAGTCAATGGGCGCCGGATCCACTTTCTTTCAAGTCCGAGAAAACAGATCCGTCTTGATCAGTATCCCATGACGCACACAAAAACGCTGCTTGCAGCGGTTTTCTGTCCAGCATAGCAACACAACCAAATGGAACAGAATGCATTGTGGTACACTCCCTTCCATTCGGTTCAGTTTTGCCCCCATTGACAATGAATGGTAACAAAATGGGAGAGTATTCCTCCGGTTTTGAGATCCTATGACAGGATAACCCTAATGTAAAAGTAGCCTTTGCCCATGACAACCCATCAGAGTTCAGCTTTCATTTTTCCAGAAGGGTTAAGGAAAGCTGCACTCTGGTTGCTGTGGGCGACAAGGCCACTTTTTTTAGGCTGTTTTAATAAATAAGGTCTGCCCTGTGTAAGTTATATGAAAACTAACATTATTGGACAGGATATTTTAACATTATTGTGTTGTCTCTGTCTTTTAATTGGCTTATTATAGTGTAGATATTACAGAGCTGAATATGGGATGTACAATGTTTGAATCGTTGCCAACAGTCTTGAATTTGCAAGGACTGCCAAAGTCCTGGCAAAGTTGGGCTGCCCCAGGCCGAAACAAAGTGAGGCTTATAAAAGGTGACCCATAAGCGGGTGTTTTTCCAGGTGGTTTGGACATTCTCAGGGCAGATACAAAAAATTGTGAAGGACAGCTCACCCAGACTTGTAATCACTTTCGCCACATCTCCAGGTGCTCAGAACTAATGCAGGGCCAGCCACTCGAAATGCGTAGGTTTTGCTTTAACTTTTTCATCTTCATGATTTGATAAAGGATGTTATATGCTGGTCTCGTGCTGGAACTTTGTACTTTATTTTCTGTTCTTAGAGCAGGGCTTGCATGTCCTGAATTTTTAGCAATGGCCCTCACTCCCTTGTGCTTCCTTTGAGGAGCGAGTGTCCTCAAGCATGCATGTGGATAAGGTGACTATTTATTTAAAAAATAAATTTCGGCACTAACGGGAGTTAGTGTATAACAATATATTTTAGACTGCAAAAAAGCTTCCTTGTGCTTATACATCCGTGCGACTACTCCACAAATGATAGGACGTGTCAGAATGGGTCAGCACCGTGATCTGGCGTGCACATGGCCAGTAACTGTGGTTTACGGTTGCTTACGGTTGTGTGAAAGCAGCCTGATATGACATGACGTATATCACTGTTTTGTGTGTGCCTCTGTATACAATATAGCCCCAAAGCAGTTTATTAGTGCAATAGTCTGGGTCCATACAGCACAGGTCAGTCTCACAACACTGTATGTGACGCTGAAATCTATGTAGAATTCACAATAGTCTTGTTCAGATTATTTAGTATTCATCATCTCATCTCATCATACAAAATGTATTCTTGAATTGATAAACAGCATAATGCCTGGGCGTCCCTGACAGAATATTTTATATTTCTCAGCTAAATTATTGTCTCATCATAGCGCTAGTTACTATTTTATGAGCTTCCTTGGTAGTTTGAGCAGATTTAAGCATAACTGTAGTTTGGAACAATGTCTTACACCAGAGCTTGCATGAAATGAAAGTATAAGAGTGCTTTGGGATTCCACATTATATTATTAAACAGCTCGGCTTATTATTCTGGAGATGTAAAGGTAGTGAATTGTTAAAAAGACATGAAAGATGAGACGGATTGTTTGGAGGAACGTTTCATTTATTATAACATATGACATGAAATAAAGCCAGCAACCATTCACTAGAACGGTTCTTTTATCACTTTTCCTGTAGTAGCCTATATTCTTTATTTTCACAGTTAACTTCAAATAGGCTGTGAAATAATATCAGCATAAATATGGACAGAGGGATAGATTTATCATGATTTGTGTAAAGGAAAACTGGCTTAGTTGCCCATAGTAACCAATCAGTTTTCTACTTTCATTTTTCACAGCTCCTTTGGAAAATGAAAGATGGAATCTGATTGATTGCTATGAGCAACTAAGCCAGTTTTCCTTAACACCAGTTTGATAAATCTCCTCCAGAATGTTTATAGCATGTCCATTCTAAAAATCTCAAATCGTAGGGAAGAAAACTGCCCCATTTTAGAAATCATTACTATGTATACAGTATTTTAGTGTATTTTGTGTTCCTTAGACCTGAAAGCCAAAGATTGCATGGCAGATCCATAGTTGGTGCTGAGGGATATGCTACAATTTTCTAACACAAAAGACTTACATGATATGGCATTCATTGAAAGTTTGGTAGTGCTTAGATATCACATGATATATAATTATATATACATAATTAAAAATTATTCTATAAAATGTATCTGTACAGCGCCACCTGCTGTTTGCCATTTTTATTTTTTCTTTGCCTAGCTCACTGAGGCGGTCGCACATGCTCAGTTTTATCCTTCAACTGCCTCCTGAGCTGTGATAGGGAGAGCATGAACACGCCCCCTGAGCTGTGATAGGGAGAGCATGGACACGTCTCCTTAGCTACAGGAGGAAAGACACTCCCCTTGAGCTGCCAGCTTGATATAAATCCAGCAGAGCAATGAATGGGGAGATCTCTGGATCCATGTGAGGTACAGGGCTGGTTCTAGCTTTGGTAGACAGAGATTGTCATGTACTATATGATGTCTGATTTTCATTTTTTATATTAGACATGGGATAACCCCATTAAAGGGTCTCACCTAAGCAACCATTTCATCTATTTATGATCCGCGGAATGGTTGTCTGCAAATACCAAGAAACAAGGGTTAATATTGTCGCTTGCATTTTATCTTTAAAAGCAAATTACGAAGATCAGTGCTAGGAGGTCCACCAGCACAGTGACTCATATGTGAAGTCTCATTCGACACCTCTCCTGGCACCGCAGATGTAAAGTGCCATTTTGTATGCAGCTTCACAAAAGACAAGCTTCCTTGCTACACTTACACCATTCATTACGACAGGTTGTCATGGCATTTGCTTTGTTCTCTCCTCTAACCCCCATCAATTGTGCTGCCTGCTTCAATAGTCCATTTTCATTTTGTGGGTTACATTGTGTGACATTCAGCACAATTCACCCTAGAAAGAAAGGCATTTGGAAATGTCATGCTGCCTATTTTTAGCTGCCGAGTATCATGATGCACAATTGCTGGCCACATTTAAATTAAACACATCCCCGCTTATCTCCGCTTATTTGTAGGCTTCTTTGCCTTTTTGTGTATTTGAAATAAAAGTGTGTATTGTGGCAGCTGGGAAGCGGTTAGTGATGTCCTAGCCGCTGTCCATCAATGATAAACCATAGAAGAACCTACACTTGTAAATTAGAGAACAGAATATCTAGCAGCTGACTAATACCGTCCCAATTTCTTTCCTCATGAGCCCCAGTAATCCAATAATAAAGCATTACAAAATTTAGAGGAAACTCTTTTCGGGCCTTTAGAAGACACAAGCTCCTTTATAATAGCCTGTAATCTGGATTATTGTCTTAAAACCTGCAATTTATGACAATAAATTACAAGCTTCCTGGCATCAGTTGCCAAGTTGTGGAAAATAAGAAATTCTCTACATCCCTAAATATGTATTGAACATGAAGGTACCCTTCCAATAAGTACCTCAGAGAATGAATAGATATCCATAGATCAGAATGTATGGCTTAGAGCAGAACTGCTAGTGGAGCTTGGATATAGACATCCACAAAGCAGTGATAATGATCAACTATACTCAGGGGCGGACTGGGAACTTAAAGTGGCCCTGGAAAAAATATTAATAGTGGTCCCGTTTTGTAGTTGGGTCCAAATTGATGGAAGGCAGGGCCAACACAAGTAGGCAGGGCTAGCAATACCATATTGTGGAACATTACACCACCCCAACAATGCCAAAAACCACAGTCCATCACAAAATACTGCCGCCAGCAGCACAAAATACATCCTCGAAAACTTCCACTGGCCGGCTGTGAAGAGGGTTCAGGTGGGTCCCGGGGCATCGGCCCACCAGGAAATTTCCTTGTAAGGTCTATGGCCAATCCGCCCCTGACTATACTATTTTATTTTAGTACAACACGTTTCAACTTTGACATGAGTTCTTCATAAGGTTCATAAAGCATCATACATAAATTAATAATTAAATGGTATATACAGAGAGAAGCAAACAGTTTGCCGCTATCGATTGGAACAATCATATTGGACAATTGTTAAGATAATTACAAAAGCATTACTGAAAAAACGTAGATAATGTAG
Source organism: Bufotes viridis (assembly GCA_033119425.1). Lineage (NCBI taxonomy): Eukaryota > Metazoa > Chordata > Amphibia > Anura > Bufonidae > Bufotes > Bufotes viridis. The sequence continues at coordinate 54,156,141 of CM065593.1, forward strand.
GTCCACATAATTAAAAAAAAACACATTTATTTATAAAAATCTATTTGGAGAGGTCACCAACATAAATGTCTTAAAGGGAGTCTTGCACCCCTAGTTTCAAAGTAAGCATACTTTCATTTAGGGTAGGTGCCCCAATACAGACCATAACTTTCTTGTAAAATATGAATAGGACATGTTCTATAATTTGCGGAACAGCCACACACCGATGCGGACAGCACATGGATCAGATCTGAGTGCTGTCTGCATACTTGTGGCCCCATACAAATGAATGCGTCCCCCTGCAATCAGCGAAAAAATGTGTTCTTGTGCATGGGACCTCATTTGCATAAAAATACATAGAAGCATTTCTCAGGACTAGAAGACTGGATTGTCACAAAACAAAGATATGGTTATGTTTAGAGGCACCTACCATACATGGCAGTATGTTTACTTTGAAACTGATTTTGGAGATATCAGACTCCTTTTAAGGCCTCATGCACATGGCCGTTGCCCTGTCATTCCATGCATTGAAGACTGCAGACGGATCTAGACCCATTCAACTTGAATGGGTCTGTGATCTGTCCACACTGCAAAAAGATTCTATTTTTTGCGGTGCGGAGGCATGGAGAGAAAATCCACGGAAGCACGCTGTAGTGCTTCCGTACCTCCATTTAGCACCGCACCTTCCGAATTGCTGACCCATTCAAGAATGGGTTCATGCGGTGCAAAAACGGCCATTTCCCGTATATTGCGCACCCGCTATTTGCAGGCCTCTAAACGGGCACAGCCGTGTGCATGAGCCCTAAAACATGATAACATTATGCTAGGGTGTTGTTATTTGTGCCAAAAAGTGTTCAGCAAATTGAAGCATCCGTAGTGGAATTCCATCCGAAGTTTAGGAAAAATCAGATTCGTCGCAAAGCCGAATTTCGACTCTCTTCGTGGTGACAAATACAGTTTTCCTAAAATGGTGGCTGAAAATAAAAAAAATATACTCACCTCATCCACTTAATCGTGGAGAGGCCATCAGTTTCCATCTTGATTGAAGAAAACACACCAAAGGACTTACGCCGTGCACGAAGACGCAGTGACGTCTTCACGCTTGCCGCAGGTCCTTTGGCGGGTTTTCTTCAATCAAGACAGGAGCAGACAGCCTCTCTACGATTAAGTGGATGAGATGATGAATGTGGTGCCCATCATTGTGTCTGCACCATACAATGAATTAATTTCTTGACTAAGTTTGGCGAAGCTGTTGAATCGAATTTTTGAAAATTTCGCTCATCTCTAGTGCCAAACATGGCTTATAATACGATGCATAAAAAATGTTTTGCAACCAGTTACTTTATTTCACAGAGCGAGGTTTCCTCTAGAAGCACTGTATGAAGTGAATGCATAGGAAAAGCCATTTCAATATGTAACGGTCGGCCTCCCCCCAGGGCCCTCTATATCGCGTCCCAAGTGTAGGAAATGCCGAGTGGTATGTTGCGGCCTAAAACGTCTCTTTATGTGTGTCACAGTGCTCTTACCTGGATAGGGCTGGACCCCAAGCTTTGGCTCCCAAGCAATAAATAGGGGGAGTCACTGAGGAATTTGAAGAAATAACTTGAGTCCAGACCTTGAGATGAAGTTCAGTGGCAGCTTTACTTGAATAAACGTTTCTCCAAACAGTTTCAGGATTTGTCTTGGTTCCAGCAGGCTTTAGCATTAAACTGGCAGGCAAACTCAACTCTGCTATATCTTTCTCTCGCTCTGCTGTACTGATAGGCTGGCTGTATAACTCAGCTTCTTCCGTATGCTGCACTTCTCTCTTTAGTCGTTCTTAACTTCAGCAAAGTAACTAATCTCCGGGCTCCTGAGGCTTCAGGCTTTAGCCTCCGTGGCCAGCAGAGGTTAAGGTGCTCTGGCTGGTGTGGGCACGTCAAGCAGAGACATGCCCCTGCACACCCTTCCCCTAGCTGGGGGTAAACTAGACTGGAACTAACTGGTCCCCACCCTTCCTTCAGGAAGTAAGCCAAGCCCACTTCTCTCTAAAGGGGGGTTAAATTGGAATGGTAAGTTCCATTCTCTCTAAGTACAGCTCTGCCATTTACACTGCCACCTGCTGGTGAACCAGGCATATTACATGAACAGTTACATAACATTATAAATGCACAGTGTTGAGGGACCTGGAAATAAATATATAGGTGACATACGGGTTATACCATAAAAGATATTAGCAAGGAGCAGAAGTTGTAACACCACTCTGGGGTGTTACAAATATACTCTATGTGATGGAGCACTCTGAAAACGGTATTGAATCTATGTAAATCTATATGCAGAAGAGTGATTCAGCTGCTACTCTACAGTTAAGGCTGCAAACAAATTGTGCACGTATTTTGATGCACAGTAATGGGTGATTAGTACAGATCAGTGTGATCCACACATAACTTGTTGGATCAATACAGGAATCAAAGTTTTTACTTTGAGTGAGAGAATGGGGGGGGGGGTATGCTTTATAGGTAATACCAACTGACCACTGAATTTACAGCTCCACAAGCCTGAGTGTCAATTAAAGCAGGTCTTAAAAATAAGCAAAGCAAAGCAGAAATCAGCCAACAGCATAATGCAGCTTCCCCAGGCCTTTCCAAGATATATAGATATACCATAGATAGATGATACGGACATAGATATGGCTAGGCAGGGTATTTAATTCAGGCAGTGACTCTTGGTCAGTCCCTCACTTGGTGCTCATCCCCTATTTTTGGTTAATATTTTCTTTGTACTGACTTTGGCTTGGATATTGAGTAACCCCTTTTCTGCTGATTTGGCTTCTACTACCTTTCCTGGTTTTGACCCTGACTAGCTGAGTACTTATCTGTTTTCCCGTTTGCTCAGCCAGTAAGATCAAAGGAAGAGCTGGAATATCAAGAACACATTGGACAAGAAAGGTGGAACTCCTTGAAGGTGGCACCCTTTTAAGTTCAAGTCCACAATTTTCTTCTGTTATTTGCACGCATGCTTAGGCTACTTTCACATCTGCAGCAGCGATTCCAGCAAGCTGTTCCAGCAGAGAAATCCTGCCGGAATTCTCTGGATCTTGCACTGCCGGATACAACTGGAATGCTTGCCGGACCCATGAAGTATCCATAGAAACTAAACCTAAATTGCTTAGAGAACCTTCCCTAGATTAAGGCCACGTTCACATTCCGGCAAAAATTCTCGCCATTGTCGTGCCGCCAATGTAAAAGTAGCCTTAATCTAAGGAGGGTTCTCTAAGCAATTTAGGTTTAGTTTCTATAGATACATAATGATGATGATATGTATCCAAAGGAATGAACAACGCAGAATACAATAGAGAAAACACAGATAAGCAATGGATTATTCCGTATGATGGCCGCAGTGGATCATAGATTTGTGCAGGCACATGTGAAGGCAAATCAAGGGACGGCACATCATGTTTACACCTCTGCAAATGCTGCTATATTTCCAAGGAAATTCAGCAGCATTTGCAGAGGTGTAGAATTTGACATTATAAATAAATTCATAAAGGGTATTTACAGCACGCTGACGCAATTCATTTTATATAATGATGGGGGGGGGAAACATTTTATTTAGGGGCACGGTTTGTGATAGAAGTACAAAGGCAAAGGTTTCCATTATGAAGTGTGTAATTTTAGGGAGCTGTCCTATTTTATCCGGAACTTTTGATGGAATCTGTGACAGAGGCTCCAAATGGAGCTTCCAACTCATATGTAGTAGGCAATGGAAGTAGTTTAGTGCCATTCTCCCTCCAACCACACTCTGTAGCAGTTGTGTGCCCTGACTATGCATTTCATACTATCCAAAAAAAGAGGGGGGAAAATCTGGCACTCAAGTTGAACTATTAAGAAATCATCATTTATTGAAAAATCAAATAAAAATTACAATACACGACACAGAGCCCTAGTCATGTAGGGCTATGCTATGAGTAAGAACCAGTGCCACTAGGTTGAAAACATTTCAGCTACATGACTAGGGCTCTGTGTTTTATTGGATTTTTCAATAAATGATTTAATAGTTCAACTTGAGTTGGTTAGTTTTGAACCTGTTGCCAAATTAGTGATTTCTGGACACCGGGTTTTGACTTTTTTTCTATGGACATGCTATTTCAATATAATATGGTGAGCTGAATTTCTTTTGTTTTTGTATGTGTTTCATTCACCACTGAACACAGTGCAGTAAATATACCATGCAGTTTTTGGCATTCATTTTGGCCATGGGTAAGGACTGGAGGGCAAGAAATGAAGTTCTAAAATTGTATAAAAAATACTGTATGCCATTGTACAGATAACAGATCTAGTGGAGCCCGAGTGATCTAAGACTTCCATGCTCTGCATCAGTATAAACCATCTACAGTGCAGACACTTTGTAACAGATGTCTTATTCAGGTTCAATAAATATGTCATCCATGCAATTTATGCACATAGAGCAAGTCTGTCTGATGCTTTCGCTCCAAGCAGTAGTGCTGTCATGTATAAGCTTTCACTTATAGGTCTGACTGTCTCTCTCAATTACTGACTTCCCCAAGTAGCAAATGTCCAGTTTTTGGCTCCAGTATGCATAACTCTATTGCAAATTGTGGATACAACTTATTTGAAGTAATGTAAAGAAGTAGATTTTTAGACAGAGTTATATATATGAACAGGGGCTGTATTAAATTAGTAAGTTATCCCTGCGAGAAAAGGCAGGATCAGCAATGGGTGCTCTGCCAGAACAGCACTTACTGCAGCACATATTGTGGATATGGCTACCTACCCAAACTGTTAGGGCTCATGCACACGTGTGCTGATCAGGCCCGTTCTGTGGTCCTCAATGCACGTGCACTGACCGTGGGGCATCCGCAGCGGATAGCGGACCATTCACTTGAAAAAATGGGTAGTGCTTCCGTGAGCTTCCGATCCGAGCTTCTGCACTGCATCTCCCGGATTGCGGACCCATTCAAGTGAATAGGTCTGTGATCCGTGATGCGGCTGCACTCAGCCGGTGCCCCATGTAATGTGGATCCACCATATGCAGGCCGCTATACGGCCACGGGCAGCACACACGGTCGTGTGCATGAGCCCTTGATCAGACCTCAGCTCAGACCCCCATTGTTAATAAGACCCCCAATAAGACCTCAGATAAAACCCCAATGTTAATACGACCCCCAATCAGACCTCAGATCAGACCCCCACAGACCCCCAATGTGAATGACCTCCATTCAGGCCTCACTTCAGACTCGCATGCCCACAGACAAAAACATCCTAACATCCAGCGCTCCTCCTGGTCTTTCTGCCACACTATGCTGTGATCTGGCGTCGCACAGTGTGATGTCACAGAGCTCCAATCTCCTCACGCTGTGCACAGGTCACACCACAGCATGAGGAGCCTGCTGGAGAAGACCAGTAAGCGATGAGCCCAGAGCCTGGGGAGAGCTGCATTCACTGCTTCCTGGTCGTCCTGTACTAATAAGCGCTTCCATAATGGAAGTGCTCATTGGTATTCGCCCCATAAGACGCACTGACATTTTCTCTCCACTTTGCAGGAGGGCGTCTTTTAGGGTGAAAAATACTGCACTGGCTAAGTTGTAAAATGCAACATACATGTACAAATCACCTATTGTATGGTTGTAGAACAGGGCTGGCCAACCTGCGGCTCTCCAGCTGTTGTAAAACTACAACTCCCACCATGCCTTGCTGTAGGCTGATAGCTGTAGGCAGCCTGGGCATGCTGGGAGTTGTAGTTTTACAACAGCTGGAGAGCCTCAGGTTGGCCATCCCTGTTGTAGAATATCTGCAAATTCCAGATTCCAGCAAAAAGGACAAATTAAATGCAATTTCCATTGTGTTGCCAGTACAAGATAAGCAATGCACTGTATATACAAAGTTAGCTAACTTTTTATGCACATTATTTCCATATGTAAACTATAAAATTCTATGTAGGTGAACAACAAACTTTAAAGGGACTTATTCATAGAACACACCCATTTAGAAGCTTGCTTGTTTTTCTCTTTTCTATTCAGCAGTACTATGCCACTGAAAATCAAATACAAAATATTGTTCTTCTAGGCTACTTTCACACTGGCGTCTTGTGCAGATCCGTCATGTATCTGCACAGACGGATCCACACTGATAATACATCTGCATGCATCCGTTCAGAACGGATTCGTTTGTATTATCATGAACATAGGCAAAACTGATCCGTCTTGAACACCATTGAAAGTCAATGGGGGACCGATCCGTTTTCTGTTGTGTCATATTGTGTCATTAAAAATGGATCCGTTTGGCTCAGTTCCATCAGACGGACACCAAAACGCTGCAAGCAGCGTTTTGGTGTCCGCCTCCAGAGCGGAATGGAGACTGAACGGAGCCAAACTGATGCATTCTGAACGGATCCTTATCCATTCAGAATGCATTGGGGCAAAACTGATCCGTTTTGGACCGCTTGTGAGAGCCCTGAAACGAATCTCACAAGCGGATCCAAAAACGCCAGTGTGAAAGTAGCCTAAAAGTAAACACAAATGATTAGACGTCCTATGTAGATAGGTAGCCTATTATCAATTTACTGCTGCTGTGAGGGGAAGAAGTTATCTGAAAGGAAATCCGGATTGTAATGCTAGGTGTTAAAATGAGATAACAGAAGGACTGCTCCATTGATTGATCTATCTTGATAGATTTAAATAATGATGCCCATAGAAGACCACTGCACTTATCAGTGTAACATACAATGCTTTAACTGAGTCACTATAGGGAGGCTCTTCCTGGTCACAGTGATGGTCTGACTGAGAAAGTCCGAACAAAGAGAAAATGAAAAGGACAGTACAGGAAGTTGAGTACATGGAGTGACCTCAAAAATTATACCTAGAAAGTAACCCCATGTTTTATATTCAAAAAGTTACATAAAATATTCACATATAGGTTGTTTATATATGATGAAACAATTTTGATGAAAGTGTCCCTTTAAGTAAACATGAGACATAGTGAGACCTCAAGTAACCTGTCATCATGTTACTTGCTGTGAGTATAAGTTTTGTGTGATTCAAATCTGATTTGAATTAGAATTATGCGTTTCTAACACATTCTGCCTATGAATAATCAATGAATATAGCAATTAACAAGCGTTAAAATAATGTACAGCAGAAAATCCATCAAGGAGACTTTATCAGTATTATATACATCACTTAGCTCTAATTCCTGGCTTTCATTGTTACTACAGAGTTGCCAGACGCTGTCCATTCTCTGTACTTCAGATTACATAATGGGGAACTGATGCATGATTGTGTAAGGAATGAACTCAGGAGATCTGCTCTCTCGGGAGCATCTGTCCATAGGCTGCTATGTCAGAGCCAATTAGACTATAGGCAAAGCTCTACCATTGTCATAGGAAATGTAAGATCTTCCGCACTTAAGAAATATCCTTTAAAATCTTCAGCGCTAAAGAAAAAACTTTCATTCTTGACATTTTACTGGCTTAGCTGTATTATAGCCCTCACTAATGTGTATATAAATGAGTAAATGTTTGTACAGTGATGCTATGTGTTAAAATGAATGGCCACGCTCCAACATCCTTTTGTGTTTTTAACCTAAGTAGGTCCAAAATTCAAAGGTGGTTTGTTTCTCACAAAATCTTTTTCTTACAATATTTTTGTCGAAAAGTGCTCTAAATGCCCTGTAAACACTTGGAAAAGACTTACTAATCAAACTCTGCCCCAAAAGACTGGCATACATGCCTTGCACCATTTATTAAGGGTTTTAGACTCTTTTAGACATTTTAGTGGAGATTTGTCATTCCCCCTGTGCCTCTTTTTTGGTGTAAAAATTCAGCAAACCTTGTGTTTGCAACTTTTTTTTTTTTTTAAAGTGGTGTTTCTGCTCCGGCTGCTCACCACTTTTTGAAAGTAGGGTGTGGTGATGGCCGAGAGTGGGCGAAGTCAGCGGGTTGGCCGCATTAATGTTCATTTGTGCTTGTTTTCAGGTGCAACTGAAGACAGAGAGCTACGGCACCTCCAAGATATTCATAAATTAGTCGCATCCTTTGGCGGTTCAGGAGATTTCAAAGACTGGCTTAAAACGCCGGTCTTTGATAAATCTCCCTCTTTGTGTGGGAGTTGTTTAGAAGAAAGGGATGTGGCTTCACAGAAAATTAGGCATGGCTTAAATGTGACATAGTGCACATTGAAATGTGCCAAAAATTTTGCACATTTTTGGACTGAAACTAAAAAGCTAGACTAGTGTAAAGCTAGACCACATAGTCTAAAGGTGCACCAGATTTATTATCCAGCGTCAGCCATCGTAATAGATCTGGTGCACTTTTAGACTGTCTAAAGGTCCCGATAGACCGGACAATTCAGCAGGTGATTGTCGGAAAGCAAGCGTTCCTTGACGATAATCGCCTGCTGGTCAGTGGAGCGACTGCTGCATTTACATACATACGCCCCCATACATAATAGTTTTTTGCCGCCAGCAGAACATATTTAGACAGCACGATATGATGCTGGCAAACAACAATTTAAGTGCTTGCACAAACGATCCAATTGCCCAACAAACGAGTGATTCGCTCGCTCATCGGGTAATCGGAGGCACCCTTACACTGCCAGATAATCGGTAACGAGTGTTCCTATGAATGCTCGTTAGCGATAATCTGGTAGATTTTCGGCCCATGTATAGGGTCCTTAAGTTTACGCTGTCTTATCTTTCGACAGTATTAGTAAATCTGCCCCACTAAGTTAAATGATAGCATTTTCTTTGCCTACAGATACCACTGAAGCATGCTTAGCAGCTTACTATATGTTCTATATACTGCAGGAAGTCGCAGTTTCAACTATTAACCCTATGGTTTTGCAGGGCATTTAGAATTCTGTACCAGAAAACCTGAGCTCCAACCCTTAGGGCTCATGCACACAAACTTATTTTTCTTTCATTTCTTTACAGGTCCATATGCTGAACCATTCATTTCAATGGGGCTTAAAAAAAAAGAAAATGACCGTTCCACAAAAAAAACTGAACATGTCCTATTCTTGTCCGTTTTGCAGACAAGGACAGGCATTGTTAGGGTTCATTCACACGACTGTATGTATTGTGCAATCCGCAAAAAATACGGATCTGCTAAAAAAAAAACGGATGCAGCACAGACGTCACACTGATGTCATCACGAGTCACGACCACAAAATACATACGGTCATGTGCATGAGCCCTTAGATTAAAGAGGTTTTCTAGGAGTTCGATATCGATGACCCGCACAGCCCTGTCTGAATACGTCAATAAATTAGCAAAGATTTAGAACATTCTGTTTTCATTTTGTCATTACGGGGGATTGAGTGCAGAATGATGGGGGAAAATAGATTTTTTTTTTTAATGTAGCACAAGGTCGTAAGACTTTTTGAATGCATCATACCATATGTAAAAATTCTTCTTGTGCCCAAAAATAATTAATTAAAATGTTATATGGTATGCGTATACCTTTGACTGTTTTAGATGAACTCATTGCAAGGGTCTAATTCTCTAAATATGCAAAAAAAAAATGAGAGAAAAATATATTATCATTGCAATTTGTCAGGAGTCTTCCATGAATTTACTGTGCATGATGACTTTAAAAGAAACTATTCTCATATACAATCAAAGGCATTTTCCTACAGTAATCCAGTCATTGTCTGCAGAGGTATTTAAAGGCTGACTTTCCATTCCCTTGCAATGTGAAGGGACATAAATTGGAACAAAGCCATCCTGTAGTTATCATAGACATGTATTATTGGCATCAATGTTCAGTTCCAGTGATATTATCTGAATTTCCACTGTCCATATTAACCCACAGTAACCTGTTACCAAACATCCCAAAGTATAATACGATGACCCATAGTTGTTGTGTCAATACACACAATGAGGTGCAGAGGAGAACTACCAAGGTGAATAGAGGGGATTGCCAGACTACAGATATTGATGACACAGATGAGGAAGAAAAAATAGGAGAGGACCGCAGGGTCAGCACATGGAGGGTACATACACTGTGTGCATGAATAACAAAGAAATAACACTTCAAAAGCTTGTAAAGAAAAAAGTAGCCCGAGGACAAAGTCCTCTGTTAAGGCAAAGCAAGCAGTTAAAGAGTAAAGCAAAGAAGTATACCCTCCACAAATGTGTCGATCCTGCGGTCGCCTCCTCCCAACGTCGTTTCGCCTAGACTGGCTTCTTCCCCGGAAGAAGCCAGTCTAGGCGAAACGACGTTGGGAGGAGGCGACCGCAGGATCGACACATTTGTGGAGGGTATACTTCTTTGCTTTACTTTAACTGCTTGCTTTGCTTTAACAGAGGACTTTGTCCTCGGGCTACTTTTTTCTTTACAAGCTTTTGAAGTGTTATTTCTTTGTTATTCATGCACACAGTGTATGTACCCTCCATGTGCTGACCCTGCGGTCCTCTCCTATTTTTTCTTCCTCATCTGTGTCATAGTGGTGTTTTTTACCAGTCCTATGGTATATTTTACTATTTTTGTCTATTTTCAAATTGAATAAAGTTACATTTTTTGATAATTTATGGTGTTGTGTGCTCAATGGATCGGTGTTACTTTGAAGTAAATTATGGCCAACTCCTTGATTGAAATGGATACCCGGTACGAATTTGGTGTTTACAGATATTGATGACCTATCCAAGATAAGTCATCAATATTAGATTGGTGGGGGTTTTACACCCTGCACCCCCACCGATCAGTGGAGTGGAAGAAGAAGGCTCCATATAACTTGCACTTGAATGGGGGCCGAGCTGCAGTACCACAGCATGGCCACTACACAACATATGGAGCTGTCTGCTTCCAGTACCATACACTGTAAAATGTCCATCACCGCAGCTGCCCAAAACATCTTATAGGTGAGGGTGCCAGGTGTCGGACCCCCAACAAGAGGATATTGATGACTTATCCTGAGGATAGGTTATTAAAGGGGTTTTCCCATTTCAGACAATGGGTTCATATCGCTAGGATATGCCCCCATCGTCTAAAAGGTGCGGGTCCCACCTCTGGAACCCGCACCTACACTGAGAACGGAGCCCTGAAAGTTGTGAAGGGCGCACTGTGTATGCGCAGCCGCCCCCCATTCATTTTTATAGGGCCGCCAAAAATAGCCTAGTGCAGGCTCGGCTATTTCCGTTGCCCCCATAGAAATGAATGGGAGTGGTGGCCTCGCAAGTGCAGTGAGCTTCTGTTCACAACTATGGGGAGAGCTGAAAGTTGTGAAGGGCGCACTGTGTATGCGCAGCCGCCCCCCATTCATTTTTATAGGGCCGCCAAAAATAGCCTAGTGCAGGCTCGGCTATTTCCGTTGCCCCCATAGAAATGAATGGGAGTGGTGGCCTCGCAAGTGTAGTGAGCTTCTGTTCACAACTATGGGGAGAGCGCAAGAGGCTGCACCTATCAGACAATGAGGGCATATCCTAGGGATATGCCCCCATTGTCACAGATGAGAATACCCCTTTAATATCTGTAGCCCACACAATACTTTTAAAGACTATAGACACCTTGAGGGGCATTTGTTCTTCTTCTAATTATAATTATTATTGCATTGTAATTATTTTGCACCAGAAGTCTCTATTAAACATTTTCACCCACTTTCCCAGAATAACATTGTAATCTGTGTATTTGAAGAACAGCGGGGTCCTGTATTTACAATGAATGCCATCATTTGATGTGTATCCCTTATCTGATCTCCTGAAGCTCATAAACACGTATTTAAGCCATATTGTAATCGGTGTGACTAGAATTGAGTTGTAATGAGTATTATGAGCTGTCAAGAGTTCAAAGAACAGGGCTCCAGAGGAGGCAGCTCTGCTGGATGAGGTGACGCCAGGTAAGGACTCATGCACATGGCCACAGCTGTTTTTGCGGTCCTTAAATTGCAGATCCGCAAAACTAGGATACTAGCCGTGTGCGTTCCGCATTTTCCAGAATGTCCTGCCCATAATCGAATATGTCCTATTATTGTCTGTATTACGGATCGGATGCGGGCTAACACAACGGTCATATGCATGAGCCCTAACTAGAAACTGACAGTCTGCAGATATACTCTCAATTAACCCCCGTGGCACAAGAGCTGTTGGACATTTTTAATAAAGACCAATTGAAAAAGATTATTTTTAGCCAAAAATGTCCATAGCCTTTTAGAGATTTAGGCTACTTTCACCAAAAACGCTTCCGTTCTGATAATACAACCGCCTGCATCCGTTATGAACGGATCCAGTTGTATTATCTTTAACATAGCCAAGACGGATCTTTCATTGAACGTCAATGGAGGATGGATCCGTTTTCTATTGTTTTGTCCCCATTGACAATGAATGGGGACAAAACGGAAGTGTTTTCCCCCGCTTTTGAGACCCTATGACGGATCCCAATAGCGGAAAGGGAAAGTGCAGATGTGAAAGTAGCCTTAGTGGATTACAGTATGAAGACAAGTAATCAAACGTAAGGTTATTCATTTTTGGGGGGAAAGGAAGTTTAGGAGCAATCTAGTTACAGTTAAACCCAGCAACACACTGAGACAACAACTGGTTCACCCAAAAGACCGAACGCCTAACCACAAGATGGACAACATTGTGTACGCAGTCCAGTGCAATGAGGAATGCGCAGAACTGTATATCGGCGAAACAAAACAACAACTACATCAGCGTATGGCACAACATCTGGGAGGTCATTATCACCTACTGACTCCAATTAGGACTATGGAATCAACACCTTTGACCCCATGCTGGGTATAATGACCTAATTACCAGATGTTGATTCAGTTACATATTTATTCCCAGAGAATTCTTGTACAAGTCACTCAGAATTGAGAAAGCTCGTTGGAAGAACGAGTGAAACGTTTTCAAGAAATCTACAGAAAGTCCAGTTGCCTTGATTTATTCTTTACAGAAATACCATGACCTGGATAAATGACAACCTTCACAGACACAGTACAGAGATCTACCCAGTCATCCATGACAAGAGGGCACTCTCTACACATAAGGATGAAAGAAGATTTCACCCTTAACGTAGACAGGGATACTGTGCTGTTCGAGCAGTGAATCGGTGGAGTTCTCTGACTGTGGAGGTTGTGATGGTTGATTCAATGAACTTGTTTGAAAGTGGAAGTTACAGTAGATTTCTGGAGATGTATCATCTGTCCAGGGATTTATTCTAATTGCAAGATATGGAGTCTGGAAGGAATGTTTTCCCTAACATTGGGCAATTGGCAGACATATGCGTTTGCAATTTCTCTAGACCGGGGTCTTTTTAAAACTTATCCTCTTTATTTTTTATTACAAAAATCAGTCGAAGCTGCTTCTTTGTTGCTGTTCTAACAAAAGGGGAATTCAAATAACTGATGTTCTTGATTATACAACACATTGCAAACAAATTAAGAAATAAAACAAATAACAATTAACGATGGGTCTTGACTGAAATCTGCACTCAAGCAAAACAACTGCTCATGCATCTTTATTAGCAGCATCAATAAGCATCCTATTAAACAAAGTATATATTACATGATTACAATAAAACAGCCTGCTATCTTATGGTTTGTGTTTTTTATGGTTTTATACTCCAAGAATGATAGATAGATAGATAGATAGATAGATAGATAGATAGATAGATAAAAGAATCATGAAAAAACACCATTTTTTTAAAAAAAAAGTAGTTATCAGCTTGAAATATTTTCATGGACAAAATTATAATGTCTCCATTTGTGATTTTTAAACTTTATATTATATTTTTATGGATATTTTTGTGTGTTTTATATCTGGATTCTGTATTCCTCATACTATATAATGTGTTGCTAAATGCACACTAAACTACTTTTATGCTTTTGGTTCAATGCATCTTAAGGGATTTTCTGAGTGTTTTATAGTGAAGTCCCATCCTTAGGATAGGTTATCTCAGCAGTGTCAGACTGGGGTACCTAGGGCCCACCAGTAAAATTTATTTTGGGGGCCCACAGTACGGATACATTCAAATATAATAATCTAACAAGTTTTTTATATGCACATAGGCTGGTTGAGGTGTTGTACATTGAATATATGTATGTAGTGCAGTAAATCTAATATGTTATGTGCCACTTATGCAGGGGTGGGAGACAAGGGGCCCACCTTGCTCAGAGGCCCACCGGGGGATTCCCCTGTACCCCTGTGGGCCAGTCCAAGCCTGGTCATCAGTATGTGATCGGTGGGGATCCAACTCCCAGCACCCCTGCCAATCAACCGTTTGAAGCTCACAGCTTACCAAGCACAGCGCCATACATTTTATAGTGGCTGGGCTTGGTATTACAGCTCAAGCTGACTCACTTGAACGGGAGTGAGCTTTCTCTAGTCTAAGCCATGTGATTGATGAATGTGACATCACTGCCCTAGGATAAGGCCACAGTGCTCACTGGAGTGGTTTGAGACAGTGATTATTCATCTTATTTATTATTGTAATAGCTTGGCCGCCTTTTTTATTTTAAATTAACTCAGACAACTCCTTTTTAAGTTTTTTAACTAGGTTTATTACAAGTATAAATATCTTGTACAGTGGCTTATAATGGCATGTATTGCTTTGCAGTGGTTCCTAATAACATTTATTGCTTTTAGAATTATTGCTGTAATAATTAAACCCCAAAGGTTGTGAACACTTTTAAAACCAATGCTTTTCTAACAAATGAACAAAAATTAAACAAATTTGAATTAAGAAGAAAAAAAACTGTATACAGTTTCTGTATCTCCGTGGTTACAGACTACAAACAAACTGTGAAGTCTGATCCTGCGGTCATGCTTCTTTCTATCTGTCCCTTCCTTTTGTTAACCTTCTAAATGTATTGCTTCATTTGCTTCTAATATTTGCATGTGCAACCTTTCTGGCCAATAGAAATTTCTATATGCGGCATTTTTCGTTGCTTTTGTAAATTTAACTCATAAATCTATACCATTCAATACAATATTTTACTTTAAAATATCTTGTATTTCCTTTACTCCTTTTTTTGTTTTGTACTTGGAAATGGTGCCAGCAATATAGATGTCATTGTAAAACAAGTGCCTAAAAGAACAGCATAGCAGGACGCAAATGTACATAAGCTAAAACTTAATGTTCCATTTCCTCTTGCGGAATAATTAGTGGTGATTAATACAACAACTGCGTATGATTTCATTTCTTTTAAACAGAAAAATGTAACCAGCACTTAAGTGGATTTATAGATTGTTCAATAAAAGCATTAGCTTGACTAAAAGATGAAATGTGCTGATACCTTCCATTTCTATGCATTATAGTATTTATAGAGTATCTACTGTAAAGGACTTTGTATTGTCCTACGCAATAGCACTTGTAAAATGGGACTTATCTATACTACAGTACAGCCTGAAAACATAATGGGGCAAGTAAAAAACTAGGCTTTGCCAAGATATTCACATAAATAATACAAATACTGTGCACTTTATGAAGGCATTGAAAACAGTATCGTATACATGTGTGTTTGTAACGTCTGATAAATGTGAGTGTTGTAATTATCGGAGGACCTATTCATTTTCCAGATGTCTGTTTTAGTAAATAATTGTGTGATGGGGGGTAACTGGAGTTGACCCTCTTGCTAAAAGTCGCAGACACATTCCTCATTGCAAACACATCTTTTATTGCACCCATGCTTTTTGATTATACATGTAATAGGTAACAGTCTATTAAATAGTAAAACAAATATACAGTAAATACTCTCTCTTTAGTTGCCCTCTGGAGTCAGAAGACATTGCAGGTGCTCTGAATAGTCAGGTTGCACCTTCAATGCTTTTTGTTCAGATAGGGTATAGGGCTAACACTAAGTCTACTCAGTCCAAGTTCACAGTTCTTCTTGACAAACCACCTCTTTGACGAGTGACAGTCTAATGTCTCATGCACACGTCGGTGTCAGTTTTGGATCAGTGGTAACATGGACAGTGTTCAATCCGTGTTTCCTCCCGTGACAAATCCGTGTTGGGTCAGTTTTTCACTGACACTGAGCAGCTGGAAAATCATTTTCAAAAATCTCTTTTTAATGGTCCGTGAAACACGGATGCAACATGATTAGGGATCCATATTTGGAGCGATCCGAAACGCGTCGATGATGCAATGCTGCTACTGATGGTTTTTTAAACGTGCACAGGATTAAATAAAGTCTTTGAAAGTTGTGAAGCTGGACCCGTGCTTTTGCTCTCTACTGATTCCAAGTGAACGCCTTGGCTCCCCGCGAGGTCCGAGCTCCCACACTCCCTAGGTGAGCGCACCATTCCTCTTGTGTGTTTTCCAAGATAGGACATGCAGCCGTGCTGAAAACACGGACCCACGGACCGTGCTAAGACACTGATGTGAATACACACATTCAAATGAATGGGGACGTGTGCTGTCTGCAGAGGAAACACTGATGTGTGAATGAGGCATAAGTTTGTATATGGCAGCAATGATATACAGTTAATCCCAATCACTGTCTGTTACCCACACATGTAGCACTTGTACACCCAGTGCCTTTGCACTCTATATCCCGCAAAGGGAGAACTCTCTCCATGGCTCAGGGCTTGGGCTTGTCTAGGGCAATGAATGTGCTGGTAGCAATGCACAGAGCTGGTAGCTGGTGTGCTGGTAGCATCCACAGAGTTCATACTCTGTCAGCCTTTTTTCTTGGAGGCCTACCAGGTTCTTAGGTTTCCTCACTCTCACAGGGATCCCACTGATGACTACCAGGCTGTGGACTCTGTCTGGCTCTAGTTCCATTCATCTGCTGATACAGCATGTACTTGGGCATCCCTTATTTCACAGGCTCAGGTGCTTTTGGCCTTGCTGTGGTCTGCCAGTACTTTCCTTATGAACTCAAGCATCTTGAGTTCATCAGCCCATGGTACCTCCTTCTGCACTACTCTACTACTACTATTACTACTACTCAGCAAAACTACTGTTCTAGGAGTGATGCCAAACCAAGGAATACAAGGGGCAAGTAGTAGTTGCAACCATATGACAGACACCCTGTTACATAAGAGTGGTGGCAGCATAAAAAGGCTGGGTTGTAGAGACTTGTAATTCTAGAGTGCTATCTCACTATACAAGTATTTCCATTTTATAATGTATACAAATGGCTCAGTATATACTGATATGTACAGTGCACTTTGCATTGTTAAGCAATTTGAAATTCTTGGCCCCAGTGCAAATTCTGATAATACTGATAATTAATGGACTTTGGGTCTCTGACTGCTCTGCTCTGAAGACCCCATGCCTACACCCCTGTTACCAAGTTAGGAGTCTGGTTACATTTTTGCTATGATGGCCCAGAAACTTGAAGCTTCAACTGCGATTGCAAGCGAAAGAAGAGGTGAAGACTTACAAAGTATCACATAGTTAATATATCTTTCAGATATGTGTCATAATTTGAAATCATTGACTTTGATC
Source organism: Bufotes viridis (assembly GCA_033119425.1). Lineage (NCBI taxonomy): Eukaryota > Metazoa > Chordata > Amphibia > Anura > Bufonidae > Bufotes > Bufotes viridis. The sequence continues at coordinate 54,173,508 of CM065593.1, forward strand.
AACACAAAGGGCTCGTTTAGCTTTTTTATGTCACTGTGACTGTCAGAATAGATCTTCTTCTGAATAGTTATCTTTACTGTCCCTTTACACATTTCCCTACAAGGCCACCCTCAAATCCCTGTGCTGGCCTAGCATTTGTCATGTACGCTACAGCGGTGCCATCTGTTTTGAGAAAGATCATCATGGCATGAGTAGAGACTACACAAGCAGATGTCTACAAAAGACCCATGGGGCGAGTTCTGAAAAGAAGATTTTCTTGGATAATATATCAGAAATGGAGAGGTATGCCTCCTACCACAAATATTAGAGGTGCTCAGCTTGTTCTCTTATGTGGAGACACATCAGCTATAGCAAGCATGTATGACAATTTGCTGGGCTTGTTGCATACACTGTGAGATCACTCATGTAACCCTGGATAGGTGCTGGCCTATGCACAGCCCTCACAAGTGCCAATCAATGATGTAATATATCAGTCAGCACGTGTTTGAAGGGGCTTCACATCAACCAATGCAAACGGAAAAGGAAACGAGAGACCATTAACATGATCGTTCAACCCCATTCAATTCGCATACTGTCGGAGGTACATTCCCTGTGTACACAGGGAGATGGACTGTGAGCATTTTTATGCTTGCTTAAAACATTTGATTAGCCAACAAACAAACTTTTGTTTAGACAAGCCAATGATGGACCAAAAGAATGTTCTTATGAACATCAATTCTGAACCATCGGCCCAAGTAAAAGGCCCTATAGGAAGAACCTATAGTCAAAGATAACCATACCATGTTCTAGTTATGCTAGTCCTCTTCTGTAAAGCTAGTTTTACAGTCTGTTATGAGTTTTGGCAGTCTGTTTCGGCAGAGAACAGCCTGCCAAAGCTCTTTGGTTCTGGTATTGCCGGATGTTATCGCAATACTTGCCGACCCTATTGGTTATGATGGGGTCCAATGGAGATTAGGCTGCTACTCGGCAGGTGTGCGGGATAGCAGCCGGATCCTATTATAGTCAGTGGGGCTGGCGGACATTGTGGTAACATCTGGCAATGCCGGAACCAGAGAGCTTTGGCAAGAAAAAAACTTTTATCCAGCTTCGGATACAAACGTACTGATTCTTTATTGGAACAGTGCGAATAAAAACCGACAGAAAAATTCCATGTCTACATGTTTCGGATCATGACATCTTGATCCTTACTCCTGTCATGAGTAAGGATCAAGATGTCATGATCCGAAATGCGTAGACATGGAATTTTTCTGTCTGTTTTGATTTGCACTGTTCCTATAAAGAATCAATACGTTTGTATCTGAAGCTGGATGAAAGCTTTTTTCTTGGACTTGTTGTACGCCCTGTTCTTCCGTGCATCGGACACTCGTTAACGGCCAGGTGAGCGCACCTCCATTCGTACCTATACTTAGAGAGCTTTGGCAGGCTGTTCTCTGCCGAAACATTAGTGTGAACGAAGCCTAAGGCCATTTTCATGTAGTGTGAGTACAATTTCTCTATTACCTTGAACACATGGGACACATTTGTTTGTGTTCCCCTTTAATACAGTTGAATGCTTATAAAGACAAAACATCTTCCAATAACTAAACCTTAAAAAACGACATGTTCTCTTCAGTGCCGAGCCTTCTTCCTTCTCATACTACGCCTTGCACAAGTCAATGCAGTATTTTTAGCAGCACCGAGATATGGTTGCTACGCCGTATCCATAGATACAGTAGGCTTCATCCTATACCATCGGCCCGGATTGGCCAGTAGCTTAGGTGGCAATTAGCTAGGAGAATATGAATTCAGAGTAAACACGGTTTTATGGGATTTGCTTTTTGCTAAGAAGATAAGAAAACTCTGCAGTTTTGCCCATTACAGAAATGTTTCTGCTTTCTGTATATTACATGTTGGGTCTGCCCTGTACTAATAATCTCTATCGTCTTTGGGTAATTTTCTATGTACTTTATGTTTATTCTAGCGTGCTGCGAATAATGTGAAGTTGAATGTATCTCACTATTTTATTACATTCAGGTTCCATCAGGATGCAATGAGTGAATGAATGATTGAATCTAAGTAAGGCCTCATGCACACAGTCGTGTCCGTATTGTGGTCACAAGCCACCGATCTGCAAGATACCTTCCATGTGCACGCCACATTTTTATCACTCTCACAAACAGAAACGTGTATTCTCTTTTCCACAAAATGGACAAGAATAGGGCATGTTCTATAATTTGCCAAACGAATATACAGATGCGGACAGCACACAGATGACAACCATGTACTGTCAGTTTTTTTTTTTTTTTTTTGCAGAGCCATAAAAATGAATGGGTCAATGTGCGAGCCACAAAAAATGCGGATCGACAGGGATGCAAAATACGCTGCTGTGCATAAGGCCTTATTGTTATATACATATAGTAGAATTTATCACATCTTACACTCTAGAATTCTGGCTTTAAAAAGAAACAAAATTGAGCTTTTTCAACAATTTGGGCTTATTGGTGCAAAAAAGGGACTTTTCGCATTTTTACACCATTCACTCCAGTTTTGAAAAAGCACAAAATCAAGCAAGCTGACTTCAAATTGTACCTTCATGATACATTCCCCACATAGGGACAGATTTATCATTAGCTAAAGTCACTTTAATGGAGTGAAAAAGTCGCAAAAAAATGCGCAATCGGTAAAATTGCGCATTTTTTTGCGACTTTTTCAAGCTCTGCACTAAGCTCTCCAGTTTTGTGAAAGTGGGCGTGTTGTCTTATGTAAATGAATCTCTAGACAGATTTACTATTGCAACCATTTAAAAAGTCGCAAAAAAGTCGCAAAAAATTGCGCAATTTCACTCCAGGGGGGACCATGCTTATCTTATGCGACTTTTTAATAGAACATGCGACTTTTTTGTAAAGACGTGCGACTTTTCTAAAGCCGCTTACTGAAGGATAAACTGCTACAGTCAATCCACATTTATCACAGTATTAAAGGACCATTAATAAATCTGACTGACTAAAAGTGACTTTGGGCAGATGTAAAAGTGGAGTAAGATGTAAGTGTAATGATAAATCTGGCCCATAGTATCTATAAGGTTGTGTTCACATGTGGCAAATTTGTTGAAGAAAGTTTTGCAGCTAGATCCTGGATTTTTTTGAACCTCGTCCAGATTTATAGCAAACTTGCTGGACTTTTTGCAATAGGGTTGCCATGTGTGAACATACTTTTAAAGGGCATCTGTCAGCAGATTTGTCCCTATGACACTGGCCGACCTGTTACATGTGCACTTGGCAGCTGAAGGGATCTGTGTTGGTCCCCATGTTCATATGTGCCCACATTGCTGAGAAAAATGATGTTTTAATATATGCAAATGAGACTCTAGGAGCAACGGGGGCGTTGCCGTTACACCTAGAGGTTCTGCTCTCTCTTTAACTGCCGTGCCCTCTCCACTTTGATTGACAGGGCCAAACATGATGATGTTTTTGCTGCCTGGTGCTGTCAATCAAAGTGGAGAGGGTGTGGCAGGTGTAGAGAGAGCAAAGCCTCTAGGTGTAACAGCAATGCCCCCATTGCTCCTAGAGGCTCATTTGCATATTTTAAAACTTCATCTCAGCAGTGCCGGCAAATATGAAAATGGGACCAACACAGAAGTCTTAAGCTGCCAAGTGCACAAGTAACAGGTCGGCCAGTGTCATAGGTACAAATCTGCTGACAGATGCCCTCTAACCCATTCAGCCCAGAAGGATTTTTTTATTTGCACTCCCTGCCTATGGCCTCTTGCACACAAACGTTTTTGTTTTCCGTTTACGTTCCATTTTTTGCATTCCTTATACAGACCGTATACAGAACCATTCATTTCAATGGATCCGCAAAAAAACGGAAGGTACTGCCTTTTTTCTGTATTTCCGTTTTTCCGTTCCGTTCAAAGATAGAACATGTCCTATTATTGTCCAGTTTGCAGAGCGCAAAATACTGAAATAGCCATACGGTCATGTGCAAGAGGCCTATCTGGGGCCATGACTTTTTTTTTTTTCTGTTCATATAGCCATATGAGGGCTTTCTTTTTGTGGTACTTTTTTAATGGCACCATTTAATATTGCATATGATGTAGTGGGAAGCTGAAAAAAATTACAAATGGGGTGGATTTGGAAAAAAAAACACAATTCTGCCCAATTTTTATGGGTTTTGTTTTTACAGTGTTCCCTATGTGGTAAAACTGACCTGTTACCTTCATTCTCCATTATGGCGATATCACATTTTGTTTTTTTGTGTTTTAAAATGACACCTACAAATCAATTTGCCATTCAGCAACTATTACGGTAAATTGCAGTAAACTGATTTGAGAGTATTCCAGTGTCAGTAAAAGAAACCTAAATTTTTCCGATGTACAATCTCTGCTTGCAGTCATTCATTGTTTACACCCAGTGGATAATAATCTATCCTAGTCACATTACATTTGCGTCTTGCAACGAGCCGTGTGTCCCTGGGCAGATGATTATCCACTGGATGCTTTCAAAAGAATAACAGCAAGCAGAGATTTTGAAAACCATGAGGAGTTGATGCAAATTTTTATCATACAATGATCATAATTTACTGAAACGTACCTTTTAGGCCTTGTGCACACAACCATTTTATTTTTTTCAGATAGTACACTGATCTTTGAAATGCAATGGGGCTATGCACACATATTTTTATTTTTTTTTACAGATCCATGTGCCTGATCTAAGAATGTTACTGCAGGTCCTATGTTTGTGATTTTTTGTGGATGAGAATAGCACTTTCTAGTGATGGGAGAGAGGGACAAGCAGAAAGCATACAGAAGCTATATCACTGATACGTTTTTAGAGGCCTGAAAATCGGATACAGCCGTGTGCATGAGGTCTTAAAGGAAATCTGTTACCGGTGACCTCCCTATCCAACTGTCTGCAATGACACGTATCTATAAGTGCTGTGTTTCTTTTGCTGATCCAAAATATGATACCTTTTCTTAATATGGAATTTGAGAGTTTGGTGCAATGAGGGAATCTCCATTGCTCTCACAGCCCCCAAGCTCCGCTCCTCACTGCTTTGATTGACTGGGCCAGGAAGGGTAAAGAAAGCAAAAAAATAAAAAAAGTATATGGTACAGCAGTCGGAGGTAGGAGTATAGGCACACATTTGGTGGCGCTTTTTGGATTTGCACACATAACATAATGCCTGACCATGACGTGAACCTTTAAGCCACATCCATTTTTCTCTACATTTTTTCTACCTCTTGTAAATGCAAACTCCCAGGCCAAATGCCTGTCTTCTGTATGATCTAAGCGGTGCAGATCTAAAGGTAACTCTCAAAGTCACCATTTCTAGTGTGAAACTTGTACCGACTAAAGGTAAGAAATGGCTGGATGTTCTTAATGGCTCTTCCTTCCACTGGGAAGCAGGGTTGACTTCAGCAATAGATAAAACTTTAATGAACGGCTTTTTGCCTGCTCTAACATGTATAGTACATTAGGATGACACATTTAAAAAAGGATTCTTGTTTCAACCTGTTCGGTTCATCTGTCATCCTGAGAGAAAACTTCTGTACACAGCGTAATTAAGCTCTTTGATAAAATGGAGGTATTTATAACCACTGCTCATCTCGTGTCACTCTTCCCATGCATAAAGTCTTTATTAGATGGAGACGCTAAGCTTCATTACAAGGGTTTTCTAAGACTTTACTATTTAATATTATTAAGATAGGTCATCACTAAGAGATTGGGGATGGACCAACTCCTAGAACTATCTTTAAATTGGCTGGTGTAAGGAGCTGCCGTGCACTGGAACCAGGCACCAGAACTAGGCACAGCTCTGTGTACTGTGTAGAGTCCGGACCCGGTTACTGCAGTGCTGTATCCACTCAAGTGAATAAAAGAAGTACTGCAGTAACCAGGGACGGACACTACACAGTATACAGAGCTATGTATTTCCAGGGCCTGGTTCCAGCGCACCACAGCTCCTTAAACTAGCTGTTCAATGGTGATTCTGAGAGTCGGACCCCTACCGATTTCATATTAATGACCAATTCCTAAGAATAGGTCATGAATATTAAAAGGGTATTCTGATCATTTCAAATTGTCCCCTATCCACAGAGTAAGGGATTGTTGTATGTTATCTTAGCACAGAGTCATCTTACATAGGTTGCCTCACAGACATGGGCGTAGCTATAGGGGGTGCAGAGGTAGCAGTCGCTACCAGCCCAGGAGCATAAGGGGGCCCAAAGACCCTTGTGCCGCATAAAAAGACACACAAAGCATTGAGGGAAGGGGGGCCCAAGCTGAACTCTTGCACCAGGGCCCATGAGCCGTTAGCTATGCCCCTGCTCACAGATACCAGATCTAGGTTGTTAAAATGGTATCTGCTATAATAACTCTTATATCATTTGGAACACCAATGGATTTTAACATGATGGAAAGTTGTGGAAGCGGGATGAAGCTTGAAATCTAAATGCAAGCCTCTATATAACAAGGAGAGCTGAATTTCTCACCAACTTTTTCAATTTTTTTCTGGATGAGGTAAATTTTCTTGTGATCCCATGGAGAACCAATGAAAACACAACCAAGCTTCCTCTTTTAGTCTGTATCCCTACAATAAATCCTACAGCAGCTTGTAGCTTTTGTAGATCTCATTCATCATTTATGCCAGAAAACTGGCGTAAATTATGATAAATCTGTTGGGCCTAATAGCCCTACCAATATACTCACCTGGCTCTTTTTGGAAAGTGGCAAGGGGGCATAAAAACTCCAACTGCAACCAAATTCAGTCTGCATAGTGTTTTAGTCTTCAGCCTTTATAGTCGCAAACTCATGGTAAAATGCCCATTGTAAATTACCCCAATATCGCAAATCCCGATGGGGTGAAACAATAAATAAAAAAAATAAGATCTGTTGGCATACAGTGGGTTTCCTTTAACATATCTACACATCTACATATCAGCTCGTGGCCAAAAATGGAAGGATGTTATGCTCTGTCATTGTCACATACAATATTTCTACCACTCATTACCTATGGTGGGGGGGTCGGAGGCTTTACTCCATTACTTATATTACCATTTTACAAAGCTTTGGTGCAGCCTCATCTGGAATATGCAGTTCAGTTCTGGGCACCAGTCCACAGAAAAAACGCTCTGGAGCTGGAGAGAGTACAAAGGAGAGCGACTAAACTGATAAGGGGCATGGAGGGTCTTAGTTATGAAGAAAGATTAATAGAATTAAATTGATTTAGTCTTCAGAAGAGACAACATGATTGACCTATACAAATATGTAAATCGGCCATACAAAAAAATATGCTGGAAAGCTGTTCCATGTAAAACGCCCTCAAAAGATAAGGGGGCACTGCCTCTGTCTGGAGAAAAAAAAGTTCAGTCTCCAGAGGCATCAAGGGTACTGTTAGAACTGTGAATCTGTGGAATAGTCTACCTCCGGACGTTGTCACAGCAGGAACAGTGGACAGTTTTAAAAGGGTTTACATGAATTCTTAGAAGTAAATGACATTAATGCTTATGAAAATGTGTAGAAATTTGAGTCTCACTCCCCTTTTCTAAAGTTCACATCCTTACCTATCCCATGGTTGAACTTGATGGACTTGTATCTTTTTTCACCTTTTCAACTTTATTAAATATGTCTGTCATTCATATATCACAATTGCTTAACCCTTTAAGAACAATGCCCATTTTTGCATTTTCATTTTTTCCTCCCCATGTTCCAATAGCCATAACGTTTTTCATTTTCTGTTCATATAGCCACATGAGGGCTTATTTTGCTGAATAAGTTGTATTTTATAAGAGCACCATTTAATTTACCATGTCTGTTATTGGAAAATGGGGAAAAAATTATTTGTGGGGTTAAACTGAAAAAAAAAAAAAAAAATTCTGCCAAGGTTTTGGGGGTTTTGACATCACAATGTTCACTGTGCGCTAAAAATAACGATGTTCTTATTCTGCAGCTCAATACAAATACAGTCATGCCAAACTTGTATAGTTTTTTTGTTTTACTATATTTAAAAAATAAAAACCTTTGAAAAAAAAAAAAATTTTTCTTTGCATCACCATTTTCTGGCAGCTATAACTTTTTTATATATACGTCCACAGAGCTGTATGGGGGCTTGTTTATTGCAGGATTAACTGTAGTGTTTATTGGTACAATTTTTGTGGTACTGCACAGGATTTTTTTATTTTTTATTTTAATAGTTCAGACATTTTTGGGTGCGATGATACCTGATATGTTTATTTTTTTATTGTTTATATATGTTTGTATGTCAAAATGGGAAAGGGGAGTGATTAAAACTTTTACAATTTTTTTTTTCTTTACTTATTTATACTTTTATAATAGTACATTTTAACGCCCTTAGTGGGGCTAGAACCTGGGATCTTTTGAGGTACCGGGTAGGTGATCAGTTTATGCGGCTTTCTTTATATGGTCTCCTCGAAAAAATTAGCCCTTTTCACCTATTGCATTACTCCTCCCATTCCGTTTAGATTATAACACTCAGTTCACACTTTCGCGTAAAACGCCGCGTTCGAACGCGCAAAAAAACGCACAACAGTACAGGAACCATGCATTCCTATGGGGGTGGTTCACACTTGCGCGTTTTTATGCGCGTTCGAAGGCGCCTAAAAACGTCCGACGCATAAGCAAGTATGTTCGCGTTAATTCGGGCATTTTTCGAGCGTTTGGTGCCAATAGACTTCAATGGGAAACGCGATAGGCGTGTTGTTCGGGCGTTTGTGCAGCGTAAAACGCGCCTATGGACGCGCGTTTTTCAAAGTTTGCAACATGCTGAATCAGCCACCATGGAATGTCACACCTCTAAAGCACTCAGATTGGACAAACGATATCATTGGTCATTGGCCAACTATGCAGTCAATCACATAAACGCGCGTCAAACGCGCCTACACTATTTACCAAAACGCTTGAAAAAAACGCTCGTTAACGCCTGTCTTGAACGCGCAAAAATCGCTAGGCTTCAAAACGCTCAGGTCTGAACCCAGTGTAAGCTCTTATGGGCAAGGCCTTCTATGTGTTTCATTTATTTTTTATCTGTTTGTTATGATAATTGTTATTTTGCTTGTTTGTTACATCTCTGATTGTGTAGCCAGGGACAGGTTGTTATTATTAAACTTTATTTTTTATTTTTCTGCTGTGATATGAACCAGGAACAGGAAAGGGGCACTTTTGTTTTTGTTTTGTTTTTTGCTTATGTTTAACTTTTCATCACTATAACCAAGCAAGATACCAAGTTCATACAAAGAAATTGTCTTCCTAAAATCAATCCATTACATAAGGATTTCTCACTTGCTTGGATGTAATCATTTCCGTTCGATAAGCGAGAGGTGAAGCATGGTCATTAAACGTGCGATGGAAAGAAAAGTTGAAACGTTAGGCATTTAACTATCCTGTGCCATGATATTTAAACAGCAAGTCATAAGCTGTTTACAGGAGAAGAATACAAAGCACTGGGTTAATCTTCTTAAATCTCCCAGAGCCAGATGTTCCAAGGACTGTGGTAGACCAGAGGTCATAGTTAACCTGAAGGCTTTCTCAGCAACAGCGCCTTATTCCTTGTGATGAATCAATCTCGAAGGGAGATTAGGCTGCCTCCAACAGTATTTAATTTCTTTGGAGCTGCACAGCCAGGAGATTGCATCATTAAGATGCCGCTTTTTTTTTTTTAGAGAATTAGAACATCATCACATCATTTTACTAGGGACACAATATGGCAGACAGATGTCACCTATGGCATTATGCAAATGGTGCGGTTAGAAAAAACGCAGCCAATGACTTTTCCTTCTTCAGCGCCTTCTCCATTTGGACATAGGGGCAGATTTATCGTAGCCTGGCAGTGTAGGCTGAGTTGTGATAACCAGGAGCGCTTCTGGATGCTGAGCCTAATTTATGGTGAGGCGTACGCCCCTGCCTGACGTAGATTTCAGTGTTCTACAGTAGAAAACTGAAGTATAAGATAATAAATGTATCGGGGCCTCCGGTCTCGCCCACAGCCCTTGCCACACATCCTTTTCAGGAAATTGTTGAGGCCGACAGAGAAACAGCACGTGCAGTTTTGAACTTTTTCACTCCTCAAAAAGTGACATATTCAAATGATAAACGTGGCCCATATTGAATATTATCTATATTACATTTTTCAATCTACTTCCATCAGGATTGAAGGGATGGATGTAAAAATTCAAAAAGTCTTAGAAAAATATTTTTACTGCAAAGCACCAGTTCATCGGTCACATGGCCTGTTTGAAGCTCAGCTCGGTTCAAGTGAATGGGGCTGGGCTGCAACATCGATCACAACCGCTATACAATGTACGGTGCTGTGCTTGGTAAGCTTTGAAGAGGCCGCAGCGTAAACCAGTCTGCTGCAACTGCTTCAAACAGCTAATTGATAGTTGCAGCAGGCTTTGGACCACCTTCCGGTCAGATACTAATGACCTATCCTGAGGATAGGTCATCAATTACTCTTAGAGAACCTCTTTAAACTGGCATTGACATGTTATAGCAAAGCCTTTAGAAGCAACGGGGGTGTTGCCGTTACACCTATAGCCTCTGCTCTCTCTGCAACTGCCGAGCCCTCTCCTCTCAGATTGACAAGGCCAGAGAGTTTGAGCGTGATCATGCCTAACCCTGTGAATCAAAGTGGAGAGGGAGCACAGCAGTTGCAGAGAGAGCAGAGCCTCTAGGTGTAACTGCAGTGGCCGGGTTTGGGGTGGACCCAACGCTACGCTGGGGCCCCCGGACACCGTCGAGGTGTCACCACGTGTTGCTGCTCTCCGGAACAGATGGTAAGTCGTGATGCACCCCAATGGGAAATAAGTCTAGAGAGTCAGGGTCTGCAGTAAACCAGGGTGCTTCTTTACTGGAGGAATTCAGATAGAAAACAATACTCCTCCCTGACAGAAGAAGGGTTTGTTTGCTGAGGAAAGGCCTGAGCTAGCAGTCCCTTATTCTCTTCAGAAGGCTGGTACCCTGGTCTAAGGCTGGTAATCCAGGGTCTGTGGCAGCGTATCCCCGTCTCAGTGTCTTCTTCTGGTCACTCAGTAGTCTGGCAGAGTCTCCTCTTCCAAGCATTGTTCCCTAACTGCAGCACACTAGGGCCTCTGACTGCTCTCCTTATATACAGTTTTTGCTAGACTAAAACCTTCTAGTGGGAGGGGTGGAGTGGAGAAACTCAGCACAAACTTACATTAGAGCTTCAGTGATACTCAATGGCGATGACACAGCAGGTTTTCCAGACAAAAACAAGTTTCCAAACATAACAACATAGCTAAAACCAGACATTTAAAAGGTTAGGCTGTCTGCTTTTTGGTGGTAAACAAGCCTGGGTTTTTCCCTCCAAAACATGGTCTTCTTTAAACCCTATGGCAGCTGTGAAAAATTACCAGCTTCTCAATCAAAGCCCTAACAGTCTCTCAGTATTTATTAACCCTTTCCACAGAGACATGTAAATACAGTTATAAGGAACAGGATATATATCACAACATATATATATTTATAATGCAGTTACACGGTATTAGTTAATAAAGGGGTTAATCCTTTTAGGTGAAATAAAGTGAGAAGTTTTAACTTTGCATGGGGGACATAGGCAAATGTCCACAAATGTCCAAATGTCAAAGTACTCCCTGCTCTAGGGCACTACATAACGGCAACGCCCCCGGTGCTCCTAAAGGCTCATTTGCATATATCAAAACATAATTTTTATTACCAATGAAGGCACATATGAACAAGGGACCAACACAGATGTCTTCAGCTGCCAAGCACACATGTAACAGGTCAGACAATTTCATAGGTACAAATCTGCTGACAGATGCCCTTTAACATTATGGTCAGTGGACATGACATTGAAGGTGGACATGTGATTTGAGAAAAACTTACATTCACTGTTAACAGGCAGAGATCTTGAAAATAGTACAGAACTGAGGCACAAAGGCCACATTTATCAAAGCTGTCCAAAAGAAAACCGCCTTGTTGACCATAAGATCCAACGACACGGCAGCTTTCACTTTGCATAATGAGAGCTGAACTCTGATTGTATGCAGCAAAGTCAGATTGTGTATTTTACAGTTTTGATAAAAGAGGCCTGAAGTATGCTAGAAATATGCATTAGATTTGTTTTATACCAGTTTTTGGCTGCATTTGCATAAAAATTGTGCAAAAAAAAACAAAAACTTTTCAGACTTCAGGCATAAAACAAACAATAAATGCACACAATCATCCTGCCCTCTCATAGCCTATATACTGTATATGCACAGTACAACAGACAGACTTCATGTATTCACACTAGTCTCTGCCCTCAGGCTCTCTGCCTGGGCTTATTTCATAGGAAGCCAGTTAACCTAAGTATGTATTGGCTTAAAAGAGGAAACTGGTGGATTTCAGTCTATGGATCCTAGGCTGTCTGGAAGATTTCATTGTCAGGCCTCAAGAACACACTCTGCATGTTGGACCCTAATATGAACCATATTGTAGACACTTAGCCCTCCAAGAGGTTCTGTTTCACGGATCGCGTTAGTACGGAATTCGGGAAATGCTTCTGGATGAGACTGATATATAGCGCATCTGATAAAACATGCATTTTAAACGATGCTGAATGTGGAGCTACATTTGAACATAGGAACTTGTGAATAGACCTACTGACCACAGTACCTATGTATTACCGAGAAACAATTAACCTAACACAAACGTTAAAATGAAATGGGCCTTAGCCTGTAAGAGACAATGTGATATCAATAATACAATATCTACAATACAGAGGAGAAAATTGTATTAAAGGAGTTGTGCCATAAACTACTTTGCACTCTAAAGTATATTTTCATCAGTTAATCTCCTTTTTCTCAAATGCACCTCATTTGTAGTTTTCTCTTACCCCCCATGCTTGAATTCTACTTCCAGGTTTGTCATGTGCCTGTTGTCCCATCATGCCTTAGGACAATGAGATGTATCTTGACATAAGCAGATAATGTGACACCAACCACGCCGCTTGTTCTTACCAGTGACGCCTCCTGCGTCCTATGTGAGTTACAAGGACATAACCTACAGAAACTGAATATCAAAACAGATTTGCCACAGGGTGCAATGGAAGGCTGATCACTTTAGAATAAGGCAGTTTTGATAAATGGTGGTATTTGGGGAAAGTGATATAACAGTAATATCTTTTGGGCGGGATACATCATTTATATTAGTGGTACAACCCCTTTAAAATCAAAGGATTAAGACATCAAGCTACCGATTCAAGACCTATGCGTTGGCATATAATTATCAACAAATGACTCCGTTATATACCCGGAACATGAGATAAATTATTATTTATCAGTAATATAATACTCTATATCAGTGCTGACTTGGGCCTCACTGGTGAGGAGCTCTGCACTTCTTAGTGACGCTCAGTTGGGGGGGCAGTTTTGATAGGCCTTTCCTTGGCTGCACCATTCTTTGGTTTAGCAACAGAACTGACTCATTTTGTGACTACTGTAATGTTTTATTGTTTTAAGAGAAGAATTTTTTTATCTATTTTGCATACTTTTTCCCCATAAAGCATAAAATAAGTTTCCATATGCTGTTGTGTCTCTTCATTGTGAAACAGTACTCCCCTTGAGCTGCGTCTATGGCATCTCCTTCTTCCAAACAGTATGCACCTTGCTCTGTGCTGATAAGGAGCAAGAACCCAGAAACTCTGGTTTAACTGGAAAGAGCTTTTTTTCAAGATACCTAGATGCAATTTTTTTTATGTTTGCATAGACCATGACTAGTGAGCTCCTCTCCCTTCCCATTCTTTGATAGAGTGTAAGAACCATTAGTAGAAATGAGTAAATTTCTTGAAATTCATTTCAGGTCATATTGCAATGAATCAGTTGGCAGATTATTTGGGTATAAAAGTGCTTAGATAAGTCTTGCCTTGAAAAGTCTTGAATAACACTGAGGTCTCCTAGGACTTTATCCGACCCGTTTCAAATTCTTTAACCCCAAGACAGCATGAGTAATGTCAAAGTGACAGTGATATACAGTATATGACTAGGAGTAAACGGATGAAAGCCCCTTGTTGGATTAAAACATAGTCCACAAATTATTCCTTTTTGTCTTCTCCTGACCTGAAAAATGGTGGCCACCATTTTTAAAGATTTGCCCAAATCCAGTCACTAATTTTTAGGAAATGCAAGACAAATATGATTAATCTAGAATCTAATTCTTCATTTTGAACCATTAGGCAAGTTTTTCCTTCCTGATAATACTTTGGTGCCTATGGAGAGAATAAGGTTATAAACGCCATTGGGGATGGACTGGAAAACCCCAAACTCTATGAGCCTTATAGCATACAACTAATTTCAAGTTACCTGATTATATATTAATAATTTATTTTATATATGTAACATACTCTCCTTAACCCTATGCCCTACATATGTACAGGCTCCAAAAATGATGGTATCACATGGAACTATTTTTATTTTCTGCTGGCGTAATAAAAAACTCAGACTACTGATAGTTGGATTAATAAAAGTCTAATTTACAGTGTCAAGATTATCAATTAATACCCCACTCAGTTAACAAGTATGATTATAATTCTGCCCCGTGCCCAAAAAATATATAATACCACTTTATGCTTTCTACAGGATGAGTAATGCAATGACAGAACACATTAGCATGATCATCAGCTTTCTGGAATCAACTTTAATAAAGATGTGAAAGCCTCATCCTACGGCACCAAGCAACATACAATTAAAAATGTGTTAATAATTTATAAAGCAGTTACAGGCCCATTAGGCAGGCAAACCCTCCAGCCTACCGGTAAACACTAAGAAGTTAAACAAAAAATGGCTTTTCAGAGTAGATGGCATTTATGTTCGATGTAGTAAATGATGATTGCTGATATTACTGTGTTAAATCCTTTAAAAACTAGGTCAAGATGCCTCATATCATTATCTATCAAAAGTACCATATAAGAAACTCCTTCAATAAGTATATGCAGTGTGATCTGAAGACATTGGTATATTTTTGGTTAACTGGGCTACATGTTTCATATCTGTTAGGCTAATTTCACACTAGCATTAAAATCATCCAGCAGGCTGTGCCGGCAGAGGAACAGCCTGGCAGAGTTCATAGCCAGATACTGCCTTTCCCTGCTGGAACCCAATGACAATGAGGGTTCCTCGCCGGGTTCCATTAAAGTCCATGGGTACTCCAGTCCTTCCTGGCTATGCCGGATTCGATGAAGTCCAGCAGGCTGTGCCTCTGCCGGATTTTAATGCTAGGGTCAACCTAGCCTTATACAGTAGTTGCGGTCTATTTCAATGGAATTCCTTTGAAAGCATTTTCCAATAAAACTGCAGGGAATAATAATAATGTACATACCTTGACAGTTCGTCTATGCCACCACTGTACTTATTATTGTCCTTTGGCCATGTTGATGTATACTCTATAGCTGGGCGTACACATCTTTCATAGTGCCCCATAGCAAAATTTAGTATGCCACCCTGCCCCGCCTAGTTTTCCAGTAAAGCGCAACACCCCAGTTTTCTGAGGAATTTACTTTTTTATTAAGCAGAGGCAATTTTAATTTCAAAAAATTGTAATAAAAATTTGGCCCTCCACCTCTCTCACTTTATCCGACTTCCATGTCTGAAAAAAGAGGAACAGATGCTCATTCTGAACACCATATTTCTCAATGTATTTACACTAGACAACAGGCAAAAACATTGATAAATCTGCTTTGCTTGAATTATAAAGTTGGCTGCCTACAGCCACCACTAGGGGGGACTTGTATAGGAGTTTTTACAGTTACCATTAACAGGACTGGAAACTGAAATAATCTCCTTGCATTGAACCCCCCTAAGGGCGGCTGCTTGAAAATGCTGTGTTTTCGTGTCAGGAAAAGAAAAGGTAGTTCCTCATTGGGCCACCCTTACCCTGGGCCTTGTAGCAGTTGCTTGGTCTTCCTCCATTGAAGGTGCACTACTGCTGTATAGTGATGTAACGACGAGACACATGACCACATCAGCCGGTTGCTGGTTGCAGCATTGACACTGGACTACAAAAAAGAAAAAGGGTCTCATAGCATACATAATAATAAGGATCTTTATTTATGTAGCTCCAACATATTCCGCAGCAGAATGAGAAATTGTGTTTTATAGTTGATGGGTAACCAGTGCAGTGAATGGCACAAGGTGGAGGCATCGGTAATCATTAATCAAAATGCCCCTTCTCTTATGTGATTTAGTAATGCCAACCAGGACACAGGGGACTAAAGCTTGTTTGCCCTCCCTTTGACTTTTCGATGAGTCCTGTTCTGATTCTCCTCTCCCTTGTTTGCTAACATTGCAGTCTCATTATAGAAGGAAGTCCTTCACCAGTACCTACCATCAAATAGCAAGTGTGAGGAGACTAGCCATGCACTAGCACTCACTCCTCATTGGCAATCTCCGTGGTATATATGGCCTTGAGCGGTGACAATGACATCACTGCTGTGGGTCCCCCAGCACCAAATGAGCGAAAAAGAACCAAACTAGATGCAAGCAATAATCAGTTTTTTTTTTTGTTCATTTATTAAAGGAAATGTGTCACCAAAAATGTTATCTGCCAGTTAAAACCAAATAGTAACACACATCTTTCTTTTCTAATCTGTTTTTATTTTATTTTTATTTAATTTCCTGAACATGATTATGGGGGCAGCCATCTTGCCTGAGCTGTTCTTAAGAGCATTTACACAGCATATAACAAATTGCTTTATGGCCGCCCCATGGGCCATAGACACAATGGACATGAGAGACCCTATTGACTTCTATGGGAGAGTTTTCTAGGCCTGCTCTGTGCCCTGTGCAGAAGTCACCGTACAAGGAGAGAATAGATAAGATGTGACAATCGCCTATTGTGAACGGAGGATCCTGTCTTATCTATACACAGAGGTGATACCATTACAGGCAGGATTAGAATAATATATAACTGCAGTAAAGTGATCTGTACAGACCAAGAAGTGGCGCCAATTATTAGACATAGTGGCCAGTACGAAAACTGCAGGATTTTTGGTTTTAGTTTAAATATAAAAAAGTGACATGGAAAATTAAAAATAACATCATTGAAAATTATTTAAAAACATGTTAAACATAAAAAAGTGATTTAAACAGCAGGTTATTTTCTTTCCGTTTAAACATTTGAATGCACATTGTCACCATACTGGTCGTGGCTTTTGTGCCTCTGAACCTTTCGTTTTACTATCTTTTGCATATGTTCTGTTCAAAACAACATTGCTTGCCGCTTGTCTTGGGATTGTGTTTCTTCTATAGGCTGATTATTATATTCCTATTTGTAAAATGTTGATAACGTTTCATATAAAGAATTTAATATTTGACAGCGCCGGATCTTTTATCTACTGACAATTGCTACAAGTAAAGCCAGTTTAGAGCCGAGCAAAGAGGATTAGCCTTTCTTAATATAAAGTTGGTAACGTTATGTGGGTTACGGTGGATTTGGAATGAAACAGTGAGGCTGGCCATTATTCACTGTCATCTTTAACATTCTTCAGAAAGTCAAAAAGGAGTGCGCTTTACATGGGATGACCTAAATAAAGCCTTCAGAAGAATATATGATAGCTATGCTGATAGGACTGTTACTTTCAAGCCATGAAAATAGGGATCTAGGTCCTCTTCTGTCACCCTCACAGTGACAAGGGGATAAAAACTGTATGTCTGTACATATCTATATATGTATATATACATATACTCCTTCCCAATCTAATCATTGGCCTGTGCAAAGGGGCCTTAAAGGGGATGTCTCCCTTCAGCAAATGGCATTTATCATGTAGAGAAAGTTAGTACAAGGCTCTTACTAATGTATTGTGATTGTCCATATTGCCTCCTTCGCTGGCTTAATTCATTTTTCCGTCACATTATACACTGCTCGTATCCATAGGAGATATATGCAGATATGAGGTGGTAGGGACGGGAGCTGCTGAGCATGCCAGCCTATGTGCGCTCCCACAGTCCTGTTCACCGGAGAGGCCGCCACTTTTTCCTATAGTGTGCAAGCACGGCCACAGCTGATGGATTGCAGGGTGGTCGCAACCACTGGATATGAACAGTGTATAATGTGATGGAAAAATGAATCCAGCCAGCAAAGCAAGCAATATGGACAATCCCAATACATTAGTAAGTGCCTCGTATTAACTTTGTCTACATGATACAACCCCTTTAAGGAAATCCCATACAGGTTTGGGCTGAGGTTGTATCAGCATAATTGAGACACAACAGAATAACCTTATGTCCATTACTTCTACACCCAAAGTGCGTTAATGGGAGAGAAAGTGTCCGACTCATTTTGACAAAACAGCTTTAGATGCTACTGGACATTATTGTGTGATTGACCATCCCTCGTATTAGAGAGAATCATTCTTACATCCTAATATTCAGACTTTCTAATGAATCAGTCACATTGGGAAGCCATTAGTAATGTGATTTGTGGCTGAGTGATAACCTGGAGCTCTGTGAGCATGAGCCAATTAAGAAAACAAAGCTAATTCGGAATCCGGTTTGCCTCGTCAATACAAGTCACATACTTTTCATGTTTTAATTAATACTATGGGGTCATTTATCAAACTGGTGTAAAGTAGAACTGGCTTAGTTACCCTAGCAACCAGATTAGATTCTTCATTTCATTTTTCACAGCTCCTTTGGAAAAATGAAAGCCGTAATCTGATTGGTTGCTATGGGCAACTAAGCCAGTTCTACTTTACACCAGTTTGATATGTTTCAACAGATATTCTCATGTAGTTGCTTACCTCATGCACATCTTTTCCATGCTTTTTATCCAATTTTGACTCTCCTAACCCGTACCTGTATGTAGCACTTCCTGTTGCTGTATCCAACCAAACCCATGATGCACTTCTCCTTTCTCTGCCACAGCTTCAGTACCGCCCCTAACAACACCCAGCTAGTTTATAGCTCCTCCCACCCACCTAGTTACATAGACACTCCCCCATCACTGCCCTAACACCCAACTAGTTTATAGCTCCTCCCACCCACCTAGTTACATAGACACTCCCCCATCACTGCCCTAACAACGCCCAGCTAGTTTATAGCTCCTCCCACCCAGCTAGTTACATAGACACTCCCCTATCACTGCCCTAACAACGCCCAGCTAGTTTATAGCTCCTCCCACCACCTAGTTACATAGACACTCCCCCATCACTGCCCTAACAACGCCCAGCTAGTTTATAGCTCCTCCCACCCACCTAGTTACATAGACACTCCCCCATCACTGCCCTAACAATGCCCAGCTAGTTTATAGCTCCTCCCACCCACCTAGTTACATAGACACCCCCCCATCACTGCCCTAACAACGCCCAGCTAGTTTATAGCTCCTCCCACCCAGCTAGTTACATAGACACTCCCCTATCACTGCCCTAACAACACCCAGCTAGTTTATAGCTCCTCCCACCACCTAGTTACATAGACACTCCCCCATCACTGCCCTAACAACGCCCAGCTAGTTTATAGCTCCTCCCACCCACCTAGTTACATAGACACTCCCACATCACTGCCCTAACACCCAGCTAGTTTATAGCTCCTCCCACCCATCTAGTTACATAGACACTCCCCTATCACCGCCCATAACAACACCCAGCTAGTTTATAGCTCCTCCCACCCACCTAGTTACATAGACACTCCCCTATCACTGCCCATAACAACACCCAGCTAGTTTATAGCTCCTCCCACCCACCTAGTTACATAGACACTCCCCCATCACTGCCCTAACACCCAACTAGTTTATAGCTCCTCCCACCCACCTAGTTACATAGACACTCCCCCATCACTGCCCTAACAACACCCATCTAGTTTATAGCTCCTCCCACCCACCTAGTTACATAGACACTCCCTTATCACTGCCCCTAACAACACCCATCTAGTTTATAGCTCCTCCCACCAGCTAGTTACATAGACACTCCCCTATCACTGCCCCTAACAACACCCAGCTAGTTTATAGCTCCTCCCACCACCTAGTTACATAGACACTCCCCTATCACTGCCCCTAACAACACCCATCTAGTTTATAGCTCCTCCCACCACCTAGTTACATAGACACTTCCCTATCACTGCCCCGTCCATGGACATAACATTACAGGAAATGAGAATGCATGGACATGGTCATGTGACCACAGCCCAGAACATTCAATAGGAGCTAAACTTCAGTAACCCAGCATGGCCACTGCACTTTGAACAGGGCTGCTCTATACCCAGCACCAGAGGCTGCAGGGAACATCTGATTGGTGGGGGTGTGCCTTGTCGGACCCTCACCAATCGTTATTAATTCCCTATCTTGAGGATAGGTCATCAATATCAGGAGCCTGGAAAACCCCTTAAAGCATATTGTAAGTTCTTTTTCAGTTATATCTGTTTATGGAAAGCTCAGTGACAACTAATATGGCTGTCATTTCCACTGCCAGATGGTCAGTTCAGCTTAGTCAGACAGCTCATTTGCTCCCACACGGATTGTTATATCAAATACGTGAGCAAACAGATTAGTTTCATGGGTCTGGAAAATTCACAGTTCATTCATGGATCTGGAAAAATTTGGTGACAGCCTCTGGGTGCTTAACTTTCTGTTCAGCAGCTGAAGTCTCAAATAGTCCAGGCTATTTTGGTGTTTTTTAAGTGTTTATTCTACTATAGTAAGGCTGCTTTCACACTAGGGTTTTTTGCAGATCCGTCATGGATCTGCAAAAACGCGTCCGTTACAATAATACAACCGCATGCATCCGTCATGAACAGATCCGGTTGTATTATGTCTTCCATAGCCATGACTTTCAATGGTGTTCAAGACTGATCCGTTTTCTATTGTGTCAGAGAAAACTGATCTGTCCCCATTGACTTACATTGTGTGCCAGGACGGATCTGTTTGGCTCCGCTTCATCAGGCGGACAGCACAACGCTGCAGGCAGTGTTTTGGTGTTCGCCTCCAGAGCGGAATGGTGACTGATCGGAGCCAAACTGATGCATTCTGAGCGGATCCTTTTCCATTCAGAATGCATTAGCGCAAACCTGATCCGTTTTGGACCGCTTTTGAGAGCCCTGAACGGATCTCACAAAAACGAAAGACGAAACGCTAGTGTGAAAGTAGCCTAAATGAGAACATATTTACTGTATATATAATAACTATCTGATCTATGGGGGTCCAGTTTACACGGGATGATTCTTCAGTCAATTGATGGGAAGGAAGCGTTCCTTCCGACAGTCGGCTGCTCGCTCAGTGAAGGAGAATTTACATGCAGCGATCTCCTTCACTGTGTGAGGACGAGGGATCGCTATCCTTCATCCTCATACAGAATCATTGTTTCTGAGCAGCAGATCGCTGTCCACACCATCTGCTGCCCACAAACTATGATCGGTGGTGCCGTATGAACAACAGGACCACCCGATGAATGGCGATCGGTGGCACATTTACACGGACAGATTGTCAGGAATGACTATTTGCATCAAAGATCATTCCCCATAATCTAGATGATTATTGGCTCCTGTAAATGCAGCTCTAATATCCTTTACAGTGATTTTTATCTTTGTTTTCCAGATAAAAGGTCCCAGAGGTCGGGCCCCCATTGATCAGTATGTTATGGGATATTCCAGTTCTATGATAGGCACAGCACCTTTACTCACAGTAACTTGGGGTGGATACAATTTTAGCAAAGGATTACAGTGAATATTTGCTTTTTAGGACTCCAGATCTTAAAAACAGAAAAAAAAAAACTAAGACTATTAGATCTTTACATGATATAGTCATCAATTTGCAGAAAACCCCTTTAGGCCTGTTCCAGACGAGCATGTCCTGTGCTCCATGTGTGAGCTTGATTCCCGTTACGGACACGACTCGTTTCGCAGGAGAGCACAGCATTAGGGCTCATGCACACAGCCTGGATTCCGCAGACGGATCCAGACCCATTCAACTTGAATGGGTCCGTGACCGTCCGCACAGCAAAAAAATAGAACAAGTGAATGCAGGCCACAATAAGGGCCGTGTGAATGAGCTCTTATAATGATTTATAATGCTGTGTGTCTCTGCATGACCTTTCTGACATAATGTTGTTAGTATAATTCTGTAGAAGTAAGGTCATGCAGAGACACACAGCATTATAAATCAGGATAATGCCATGCTTTCCTGCAAAATGAGCAGCATCCATAACGGGGACTCACACTCACACACGGAGTGTCATTTCCGCACAGGACTTGCTTGTCTGAAACGGGCCTTAAAGCAACACCAGAAAACCAACATTTTCATAATATTAGCAATAAGATAAACAAAATTGGACACTTGACACTGTAATACCACAATTAAGGCTGAGTTCACACTTCAGTTATTTGGTCAGTGATTTCCATCAGTTATTATGAGCCAAAACCAGCGGCGGGTCAAAAACACAGAACAGGAGCAGATCTTTCCATTATACCTAATCTCTGAGCAGACTTCACTACTGGTTTTGGCTCCCAATAACTGATGGAAATCACTGACCAAATAACTGAAGTGTGAACTGAGGCTTAGGGCTCATGCACACAAACGTATTTTCTTTCCGCTTCCGTTCCGTTTTTTTTTACGGCCCATATGCGGGACCATTCACTCCAGTGGGGCTGTAGAAAATAAGTAAGTTACTCCGTGTGCATTCCGTTTCCATTTGTCCACATCGCCGTTCCGCAAAAAAGGAGTGCATGTCCTATTATTGTCTGCAGATCACGGTCCGAGGCCCCATTCAAGTCAATGGGTCCGCAAAAAATATGGAACGCACACGGAACACATCCAGATGTCATCCGTATTTCTTCCGTATTTTGCGGATCCATACTGTAGAAATGCTATGCCCAGCCCATATTGCTCATGTGCTTGGTGATAAATAAGTTACTGTTTCCGATCCGCAAAAAAACAGATTGCATACGGAAACAATACGGATATGTTTTGTGGAATAACGGAACGGAAGAGGACTTAAATCAGAGAAAAAAAAACCCTCAGATGCGGAACAACGGATCCGTGAAAAACGGACCGCAAAACCACAACGATCGTGTGCATTAGCCCTAAACCATATTTAGTGCGCTGTAAATATTGCTACAAGGGACCATACCATTTTAAGTCTTCCTTACACATTTTTTTTTTGGGGGGGGCAGTTTTTTTGGGAGTTGCAGAAAAAGCTATTTTCTTCGATGTGTGCTTTTTGGTGCACTTTTGGTGGTGGGATTGTCCCACAAAAATGTTCTAAATTTTTCTAACCAACATCTGGATCTGTAATTGCTTGTAATTAAAAATTTGGTATAGCCGCTGAGTTACTCACTGAAATCTATCTGTATAGCGCCACCTGCTGTTTGCTCTTTCTTAAAAATTCTTTGAATTTTGCTTAGTTCTATCCTTCAACTGCCAACAGCTGCAGCAGAAAGAACACGCTTGCTGAGAAAGGACATACCCCCTATGCTGCAGGCTTGATATAAATCTAGAAGAGCAATTCGAGCCATGAATAGGGAGATCTCTGGATCCATGTGAGGTACAGGGCTGGTTCTAAGTTTATCAGAAAGAGATTGCTGTGTACTATATAATATCTGTTTTTCACATTTTACATTAATTATGAGATAACCCTTTCGAAAGACTGTGTGAAAGCAGGCTCATGCACACATGACTGTGTGTGTTTTGTGGTCCGCAAACCACGGATCCGCAAAATACGGATACCAGTCATGTGCATGCCACCTTTTTATTGGTCTCAATAGTAGAAATGGCTATTCTTGTCTGCAATTATCTGTGGGACAAACACGTGGATGACAACCATGTGCTATCCACATTTTTTGCGATCCCATAGGAAAGAATGGGTCCGTGTTCGAACCACAAAAAAAAATGGATCGGGCTCGGATTAAAGCTATGACTGTGTGTCTGAGGCCTTTGGGCTCATTCAGACGACCTTACGAACGTGTCTGCGTCTATTCCACAATTTTGCGGAACAAGTCCGGACCCATTCTTTTCCATAGGGCCGCAAAAGATGTGGACAGCACACTGTGTACTGTCCGCATCCATAGTTCTGTTCCGTGGCCCCGCAAAAAACGTACAGCATGTCCTATTCTTGTCCATAAATTGTGGACAAGAATAGGCATTTCTATCATAGCGCCGACCATGTGCGGTCCTCAAATTGAGGAGCGCACACGGGCCGGTATCTGTGTTTTGCATATCCGCAATTTGTGTACCGCAAGACACTACGGTCGTCTGAATGAGCCCTTAAACAGATTTCAGATGCACAAATAGTTAATGGTAAAATTCACAGTGTATTACAAAGTATTTCATAACAAGGAAAATCATTTGCAGCAAATCCGATATGATGTTGGCAAGCCTGTTGCTATGACAGCCCAGCTAAGCCTGAGACGAGCATCACAGCCCTCCTTCAGTGAGCGGATCTGTCTGCATTTTGTGCTATCCACAATTTGTTGCAATCCTACAGGAGATAAATCATCACAGTTCAGCAACTTAAAGGGGGGATCTGAACTGTTAGGCTATGTTCACACATGTCAGAAAAAGTCTGCAGCAAACACCTCCCCGTGTACAGCTATCAGTGACTGACAGCTAGTGATGAGCGACAGGGGCAATATTCGAATTCCCGATATTTTGCGAATATTTGGGCGAATATTCATCATAAATTCGAGAATTTGTGATTATTTTTTTGATTGCGAAAATCGGCAATGTAATATTCACATAATGCGCGCGCAACACAGGCGTGGGTCGCTATTGCTACAAGCTGCTAGAACTTTCCTGAGACTGGGAAAATGGTTGGCACGGCAGAACATTACAATAGCTTTATATGGAAGGAAGAGTGCTCCGATATATTCGCGATTGCGCAAATCGGCAATTAATGATGCGCATATTTTTAGGCAATACGCGCAACTTCACATTTTAGCAGGTCGGACTACATATTAGTGATTGGTGCACTAAGTATTGTTGTGAACTTGTGACATCACATCACTATGTATGTATGAATGGACTACCTAACACCCTGCACTGGAACCTATCAGCTACACTATATCACAATCTAACCTACACTGACTATCTCCCACTAACTATCTGTATTATATATATATAAGCTAACTAACTAACTATATAATGTAATGTGACACAGGAAAGCACAGAGCACAGCAATGACACTGCTGTCTCTCTCAGAACTGTAAAAAACTGCAGAAAATGGCTGCTGGGGAGGTTCTTATATAATAAGGGGGTAGGCAACTTTCCTATTGGTTGCTAGGGATGTTGCTAAGGTCAGACAAAGACATTGCCGCCTTCTCATTGGCCCACAAGCAAGTAGCAGGGAGTTCATGGGTTCAGATGAAAAAAAATCTAGAAGCCAGCAAAGACCTCAGTGTTACACTACTTGAATAAGTCTTTATGAACAGGATCATGTTTGGATTTCAGTCCGCAAACCACGGATCTGCAAAATATGGATACGGCTACTTTCACACTCACGTTTTGACATTCTGTTTGTGAGATCCGTTTAGGGCTCTCACAAGCGGTCCAAAACGGATACATTTTGCCCTAATGCATTCTGAATGGAAAAGGATCCGTTCAGAATGCATCAGTTTGCCTCCGTTTAGTCACCATTCCGCTCTGGAGGCGAACACCAAAACGCTGCCTGCAGCGTTTTTCTGTCCGTCCTGGGATGCGGATCCGTCCTGACACATAGTGGAAGTCAATGGGGACGGATCCGTTTGTAATGGCTCAGTTTGAGGTGCTGTTGAACCTGGGGTGGGGGGAGGGGGGTGACGGTATATCTTCTTTGTGCACTCCATATTTTACTCACTCCCATGAGTAGAAATCATTATTCTCATCCACAATACGCCCATACGGATCAGCACAAGTACATGCATGCATGGCCCCATAGAAATAAATGGGTCAGTGTGCTTCCACAAAAAAGTGCCAATAGCACACAGACGAAAAATACAGCCATGTGCATGAGACCTAAAAGATTTATTTAGGAAGTTCCCACATTGGAACACCATTTAACAATTCACATATAGAACAAGTCTCCATAAAAAGTAACTTCGTAAACATAATCTTGGCAGAAAAATATGGATAAATACGGCTTTCATAAAAATCTGTAGTTTGTCTATGCAAAAAGCTAAAATGCCATACACACAGACAACAGCGTCTATGCATTTCGGGTCATTGCATACAGACCCTTACTCATGACATCATCATAAGGGTCTGTATGCAATGACCCGAAATGCGTAGATGCTGTTGTCTTTGTGTATGGCTTTCAATCTTTTTGCATACATAAACTACTGATTTTATGGAAGCTGGATTTCTCCATATTTTGTGGCAAGATTGGTCCACCTGACCCAGGAGTTTTCCCTGCTTCTGGGCATTACCCACAGATAAGCTGGACTTGTGCTTTATATTTGCAAACATAATGTATCACTTATTTTGTAATATCACCGGGTTACCGCCTGTGTTATAGTCCAGAGCTTCATTAACAATTTGGCTTCACAGCTGAAATCTCTGCCCATTTCTTGCTGGCACAATGTCTGCATACAGTTCGTCTTTGGAATGTGTCGCCTCTACCTGAGGCACTGTACAGTACTACTTATAGTAGCTCATCTACTACTAGGTTGTCATCAGTTTCCAAGCTCTGGATGCAGCTTTGGGCTCTTATATGGCTTTACAAAATTATTGGAATTTTTTTATATAGAAGCTATCTACATATAAACTGTATGGATAAACTGGTGTGTGAATGGATCATATATAGAGATGAGCGAACTTTAAAAAATAGTTCGGAGTTCGGAGTTCGGCGTTCGGGTTGTGGTAATCGCCGCATCCCATTATGGATTCCACTACCGCGGACTATCCCGGCATATGGAATCCATAAGGGGCGGCTTCCACGAACCCGAACTGTTGAAAAGCCGAGGGACCTGGGGTGACGTCACCGTCATGTGATCAGTGCAGGGGGCGTGGCTCAGCACGGCGGGTTCGTGGAAGCCGCCCCTTATGGATTCCATATGCTGGGATAGTCCGCGGTAGTGGAATCCATAACGATATGCGGCGATTACCACAACCCGAACGCCGAACTATTTTTTAAAGTTCGCTCATCTCTAATCATATACCCTAAAGTGGTTGTCCATTCAGGATAAATCTTGATTATCTGATTGGCGGGGGGACCCACATCCATGTCTGGACTGGGAACTTAAAGTTGCCCTGGAAAAAAAACTAAAAGTGGCCTCAATTTGTAGACAGGTCTGGGGCAACACAAGTAGGTGGGGTCAACAATACCATAGTGCAAAATACCATCCCTGCAGAACCAAATAACACTGTGTAGCACAATATACTGCCCCAAAAGCTGTGGTGACCATCAATAGCTACCATCTTCTGTCCTCCTCCAGTTATCTATGGAGCAGGGGGCTTAAGAGATGAGGTGAGGCCCACAGCAGTTGAATTCAAGATGGCATGTGCGGCCGCTGGCTGGTTACCAGATTCTCACAGCATTAATTACTGTTGAGAGCTCATTATGTACCCCGTCAGTGGCAGAAAGGAGGGCTTGGGTGGCCCTGGGAAATTTCCCTGTAGGGTCTATGGCCAATCCGCCCCTGCCGCCATCTCACACTCCTGCCAATTAGCTGTCCTCCAGTGATAGAAGTAGGTGCCAATTGTGTAGTGGATAGAGCTGGTTACTGCAGTGCTTCTCCCACTGGAGTAAGTGGGAACAGCGCTGTATTAACTCGCTTCATTCAGTATGCAGTGGGTGGAGCTGTGTAACTTTAGCGCCTACTTCCTGTACTGGCGCTACTACAGAACATCTGATTGGTGGGGAGGTGTGGGGTGTCAAACTCCCGCTGATCAGATATTGACGTCCTATCCTGAGAATCGCCCATCTAAGTAATAGTATGGAGGCACATTTACAGCATGGGTTCCCATTTTCAATGGAAGCCTCAACATCTTGCCAGATCCATAGTACAACAGATCCAAGTGGCATCGGACTGACCCATTGGCTTGTATAAGGTCTGGCAAGGATCCCTTGAAGTTCCTGTCACTTTGATATCAAGAATGTCTTATTCTTCCCATCGAAAGTAATGGGATTGCTGGCGGAATCCCCAACAGATGCAAAGAACTGCAGTGTGAACAGTACCTGACCTAGTAGATGGGTCAGAAAAGAACAGGACTGTGCTGCAGAAGCCGGTTGAGTCAGGAAAGGTTACTAGAATGACTTCTGGATAACCTGTGGACCCTATTGTTTTAATCTAGGTATTCAACAATATGTGAGTGTAGGCTGTAGCCGTCTGATTTTTCTAAACGTATTATTTCTGCCTGAACGTGTCTCCTGAGTGATTCTAACACCCTGAGCTGCCATTCCGCAAGAAATATTTGAATATCCGGATGTACGTGTTGTTTATGTATTAGGTTTTGATGAAGAATTAATGGGTTTCTCTGGGAATATATATTGAAGACTGAAATAACAGAGCACTAGATGAGATCTTAACTCCCAGTAGAAAGTCTTGTAATATTCAGTCATCAAAAGAGCTCTGGGCTATTGGGTTTATTACCTGTTGCTTATATTGCGCCAACAAATTCTAGGATGTTGTACAAAGAGCAGCTTGAGAATTTCCTGAGTTGTTTGTTATGAGCCTTGGCTTCCTATGGGAGTTTGTCTATCCTTGCCTTATCTTGTGTATCAATCAGTTTTTCATGCTTTCAAGATCTCTGCTTGTAGTCATTAACTGGAAACCTTCCTTGTTTAGGATGTTATGACTTAATAATGGTTTATAGGCATGCCTAGTGTATGTTATGACTTAATAATGGTTTATAGGCATGCCTAGTGTAGCATATTGGGCAGACTAGATGGGCCAAATGGTTCTTATCTGCCGACACATTCTATGTTTCTATGTTTTTCAGCCTGGATTAGGGAAGATCCCCTCCCCAAAAAACATACTTAGGCCCCTTGCACACGACAGTATTTTGTGGACCGTATACTGGCAGTTTTTTCAGTTCAGTATACTGACAGTATACTGAACCATTCACTTCAATGGGTCTGCAAAAAATACTGAAGTGTCTCCGTATGCCTTCCGTTTCCGTTTCCGTTTTTCTGTTCTGTTTAAATATAGATCATGTCCTATTCTTGTCCGCAAATCACGTTCAGTGGCTCCATTCAAGTCAATGGGTCCGCAAAAAAACGGAAAGCATACGGAAAGACATCCGTATGTCTTCCGTATCCGTTCTGTTTTTGCAGAACAATCTATTGAAAATTTTAAGACCAGCCCAATTTTTATTATGGAATTATTGTATACTGTATATGCCAAACAGAAAAACGGAACGGAACAACGGAACCGAAACGGAAACAAAACGGAAACAAAAAACGGAACCACGGATCTGTTATAAACGGACCGCAAAACACTGAAAAAAAAAATACGTTCGTGTGCAAGAGGCCTTACTTGGGTCTTACTGCAATTTATCCACTTTGGGAATATTCAATAAACAGAAATGCTTTAATATTCCATAGTTTGCCTTTTTAAATGTTTTGCTACATAAGAGGACAACAGTATTATGTCCTATAACTCTGTGTGTGTTTGGGGCGAGGGGTGTTGGCCATCAGGGAGGAGGCACTTTTTGGTATTGTGTTTATAAAAAAATACTTATATAATATGGCAAATGGGTATGTAGAGTCAGATGATTGATGGTCCATCACCTGGGACTCCAATTTCGTATTTTTAGTGGAAGACAACTTCAGAGTTCCTATTGTTTCTGCAGTATCCATTGGAGCTATACGTTGAGATGATTTCTCCATGTATATTTCTTACAGATGCCTCTGTATAGGGTTACAGCAGTATCCATCACCTGCGGGCTCCCATGTTAAATAACGATAACGTCGATCACATACTTTTAACCCCTCAGATGCTGTGGCCAAACATGACCACAGCATCTGAGGGTGCAAAACTTGCAAGCACACGCCGGGTTTGTACTGGCTCTCCCTAGTGAGGATCAGGGGAGCCGGAGTGTGTGTGCGGCAACCTCTGTATTCTTAAATGATAGGACGCTGCCGCACATTAGTTTCTATAGAGCCCCTGCTTGTGGCTCGATAGGAACATAGAAATAAAGTCTGGTGACTGCTTGTTATAATTTCCTATGGGAACTATGAATAAAAGTGTAAAAAATGTTTTGAAAAATATAAAAAATGAAAAAAAATATATACAAATACTAATTACCCCCTTTTCCCAAAATCAAAATACATAAACAATAAAAATAATAAACAACAAGGGCAGAGCTGCGTACGAAAATGCCCGTATTATTAAAATATAAAAATCTTTCACCCATATGGCAAACGGCATAATGGTGAAAAAAAAGTCAAAATGCATGATTTGCCTCACCTCCCACAAAAGATTAAATAAAAAGTGAACAAAAGGCCATACACACCCCAAAATGTATCAATGAAAAGTATAGGTTGCCCTGCAAAAAAAACGAGCCATCACACAGCTCCATACACATAAGTACAAAAAAGTTATAGCGGTCAGAATATTATTTTTCATTATTAAAACACACAAAAAAAACTATACAAGTGTGGTATCGCCATAATCGTACTGACCTAAGGAATGAAAGTAACAGGTCAGTTTTCCCGCCTAGGGAATGCCTTCAAAACAAAACCCATAAAACTGTTGTGGAATTGCGTTTTTTTCCAGTTTCACCCTATTTGGAATTTTTTTTCCAGCTCCCCACTGTATCTCAAGCAATATTAAATGATGGAATTAGAATTTGCAAAAAACAGGAACAGAACAGAATACGAACAGAAAAATAAAAACATTATGGAGTGAGAAACAAAAACCTCTGGGGCTAAAATGGTTACACTCAGGGACGGAATTTGAACTGAAAGTGACCCTGGAAAAAAAACTAAAAGTGGCCCCGTTTTGGGCGGCCAACACAAGTAGGCAGGGCTCACACAAGTAGGCAGTAGAACATCACCAAATACCACAGTGCAGTAAAAAATAAAGAATCAGCAGAACCAAATAACATATGTACCCGATGCTCCTCCCAAATGAATTAATGCTGTGAGCATCAGATCTTCATGCACCCGGCCGGCAGCCATGAGGCAAGCTCGGGCGTCCCCTGGGCATCGGCATCCCTATAGGGTCTATGGCCAGTTGGTTCCTGGTTAAAATAAATGATTACAAAATAGAGGCACTTGTTACAGTAGACATGCATCTGATGTTATACAAGACTTGCTGGGTTTTCCTTGCAGGCACACTTTTTTCCTACTCCATTAGATTGAGTATCAACCCCATACGCCCTGCCTGCGACACACTACTTTAATGGTTTTTATTACAGACAGACTTTATTTGTACTGAATATATCTTTATTATGCTGTTCTAGGTTCCTTTTTTATTAATTTATCACAGAAATATAATGACTGTCAGGTCGCGTTCCTTGTAATGGATGAGAGTGCAGTGTTATTAATTTTACATTGTGCCTTTGGGTTTTTTATATCTTGGCTTTCCATTGTAGCTGAATTCTATGATAACACTATGCCAAGTTATTCGTGTCATGTTGTTACATAACTTCTGCAATAAATCACTGACATACATCCAGAGCTTTCAGAATTTACAAGGAGATATAATTAATGTCAAAGTAGAGGGAGCTATGTCACAGGTACGATATAATGTGCAGTGGCAAGCTAATGACATCACTGGAGTCACTCATATTTCAGCACAAACCCCAAATTTCATCACCACGCCTGACCTTCTCAGACATATCCATGTACAGTGTACATGTATCCGAAATAGAAAATGGGGAGTAAGTCGCTGCCAGACACCACTGGCGGCAGCTTATCTCTTTAGGCGGCAAAGTGGCGGGCTGGGCATGTTGACATTCAACCCAATCGTACTTTCCCCAGGCATCATCTGGTAGGGTATCAGTCAACTGGTCTCACCCAAATCTTTGTGTTTCAGTACGTTTTTCCAATTACTGTATAGAGGAGATGTAAAGACCATGGGGGGAATTTATCAAGACCTGCACTCCAGAGTTCTGTCTTCAAAAAGTCGCAAAACAGGGTTTTTTCAACTTTTTCGGGTACCTTGTGCAACAAATTTGTGAGGTTTGGCAGTTTGAATCACCCCCTCTAGTTTTGAAAAGTGGGTGGGGGAGTGGGTATGGTAGCTATGTTTATGAGTTTCACTCCAGATTTACCTCCAGTAGGGAGGTCGTACAGAAAACTGGGGTAGCATCTGTAGACAAAAGTGTTAGGTTTAAAGATGCTCCAAATGTAACAAACAGCGTGCGCCATGTGATCATTTTGGCGCAAAGTACTCCAATGCAGACTCAAAAAAACCGGACTTCAAATATTGCCCTCATGTTGCCCTCATATTGCGGCTCATGTGTTTGGTGATTAATAAGGTACTGTTTCCGTTTCAGATCCGCAAAAAACGGATCGCATACGGAAACCATACGGATACGTTTTGTGGAATAACAGAACGGAAGAGGACTTAAAGAAAATAAAAAACTCAGATGCAGAACAACGGAACCGTGAAAAACAGACCGCAAAACAATGGTTGTGTGCACGAGCCCTTATACATATATGGCAGTGCTGAGTTTATCACATCCAGGGCTTGTCATTGCCACAGCTCATTCATAGGATCTCAGGAAAAACAACCGCACTCATCTAATTGATGAGAGGCTACAGAGTTGAAAGATCACCTTAAAAACAGACCTGATACAGATTTACGTTTATTTTCTTTGGTCATCTTCTGTGTTTTGTCATCTTCTTTGTGTGCTCTTTTTCTTATTCCCAAACATGAATCAAATAAAGACACACATGTATATATACATTTCTTATATTTTCATGTAGAACATATATTAAACATATATAAAAATAGATCACCGTGTATGGTTTGACGTATTGACTACCAATTATACAATTATCTATCTTTCTTTGGTCCCCTGAAGAACCAGCTATTTGTTGGGGGAACACATCGGGACATCCAGAGATATGGCGTTTATTGCAGGCGTCACTGTAGGGTTGTGATAGAATTTAGCCACCGAGAAGTGGGTTTGGCCCTATCTGGGCAGGTCCGTCGTTTTTAGGCAGGGGTACCGTAGGGTCAGATAAAGAGGGACAGGAGAAAGTGATCCCAACTGCTGAACACCTTGGGCAAATGTTTGTTACTTGAGTCCCATCTGTGGATCCCTCTTCAGCCCCATATTCAAGTGATGAGGGCAGTTACATGTATCTGATGTGGAGATGTCAATTTGCATTTTAGCATGTATTATATATGTATATACATCTATTGGGGGGGGGGGGATTTATATATTTTAAAAGGCAAGTTTTATCAGAGGGTTTTGCTTGTTGCGGTGATATTAGGTTTATACCCTGTGATTAGTGATGATCTACTTCACTGTGATCCCCTTATTTACTATTTTACAAACACCAGCAGCCTATTGTTTTTACTTTTAGATTGCTATGTATGGGTACATTCACATCAGCTGCATGAAGGGTTTCACCGTGTCGGTCATTGGCAGATACTGGGATCGGGTAGTGATTCGTAGTGATGAGCGGCATAGACAATATTCTAATTCGCGATATTTCGCAAATTTTTGGCTGAATATTCGCCATGCATTCGAGAATTCGAGATCTCCGGCCTTATTTACATGATTGCGAAGATCGGCAATGTAATATATTCGCGATAAAAATTCACGATTAGAATATTTGCGATCAACACTAAGGGGTAGGAAACTTTTCTATTGGTTGCTAGGGCCTTTTTTTTCCGGCCTACAGCCGGCACATATGCCAGAACAACCTACCGGAACAGACCACCGGGTCTCCTAACCTAGCAGAAATGAACAAAGACATAACCCCAAAATGTAGCTCTGCCAAATAGGTTTCTATCTGTTTCTTTTATGTAGCATTTATGTAAATCACGATCTTTTATTCAAAAGAGATCTCGCAGCACTGGATCACTAGGACGTGCAGCTGCAGCGCTGCCTATGCTGGTTCTAGGTGATCATAATCATATCTACTTATATTGCCAGCAGTGTTTTGTGACAGTAATTATCACCTAGTGAAGGCATGGCCCTGTAGACAAATGAATGGCTGCCACCTAGTAATCACTGAAGCATGACATCATTTAAATCACCAGCAGAAATAGATCATGCACCTTGTACTTAACATAAAATGCAGGGTAAAAATACACTGGAGAAAAAACTTTACAACCTAAACACAGGATGATCTGAATATGCAGCGCTACCTCTCATACAGTAGGTCGTCCCCATTCAGGCCATTATAATAAGAGGCTATAAATAAGAAGCCTGGTATTTCAGAATGACTGCTCCGAGCCATGGGGTGTTATTCCCATCATAACGCTCTGCTTATTATTAAATTCATTTTTTATGCTGTTAAGCGGACATAAAAGAGAAGAAAAGCTTAAAGGGATGGCACTCAGCAGCCGGATTTCAGATAAAAGTCATCTACATAAGAAAGGCTTTTAAAGCACTGCTTTAATACTGCTGTTGTAGACAGGAAAAAAAAAATCAGTACATTAATGAAAAGACCAAAGCGCTGAGATGCTACGGGAAATCTTCTTCTTACTTAATAATGTATAAGAGCAAAGTCTGTACTAGTCAAATAACATTATTTCTAAAACATATATTCTGCCCGTTTCGCCCTAAAATTACAGATAAGACAGCAAAGCTTTTTACACTAAACAATTTTCTAGATTTCAAGAAGCTCTATAATTTATAGAGTTAGATTTTTTTTTTTTATGTTTTCTTTAAATTATATTTATTACAGGCCAATGGCATTGCAGTGGTTAAAGGGGTTGTCCCACAAAAAATATTTTACAGTTTTCAAAACTAGCACCTGGATCTGAATACATTTGTAATTGACTGGAATTAAAACTGTGGTAGAGCCAAAGATATATTCAATAAAATGTATCTGTACAGCGCCACCTGCTGTTTGTTTATTTTCTTATTTCTTTGACCTACTCACTGAGAAGGCCGCACATGCTCAGTTCCATCCTTCAACTGCCTCCTGAGCTGTGATAGGGAGAGCTGAGACACGCCTCCTGAGCTGTGATAGGGAGAGCTGAGACACGCCCCTGAGCTGTGATAGGGAGAGCTGAGACACGCCCCCTTCGCTGCAGCAGTAAAGACACTCCCCTTGAGCAGCCAGCTTGATATAAATCTAGCAGAGCAATGAATGGGGAGATCTCTGGACCCATGTGAGTTACAGGGCTGGTTCTAAGTTTGTTAGAAAGAGACTGTCATGTGCTGTATGATATCTGATTTCCATTTTTTACATGAGATAACCCATTTAAAATAATAAAATACATTTTAATTCACATTCATGTGCCCCCTCCAATTCAGCACCTCCCTGCCCCGCTGGTCTGCAGCAGTGATGTATGGTTTTGGCTGTAGCCATGATGTCCTGTATACCGCCAATCACTGGCCTTAATGGTCTGGTGCTGTAAAAACTGCTGAGGCCAGTAATTGGCTGTAACAGTTGTAAGGGTTCGCTCTCTCAGGGGTCAGTAGACTTCTCATCAAACAGGGGGGTTTTCAAGCTCAAACTGTTCTTTATTTGTTACACAGCACATCACACTTCCAAGTTTGGCGCTACTTGGCACCTAACTCACCTATAGGTCAGTGTTCACACTGCGGTATTTGGCTTTGATCAGACAGCCTCCTAGCTGTGACCAGTGCAACCCACCAGTCCTCCTGGTGGAAGCAGCTAAATACCTTGGGGGGTTATGGTCCAGCAGTCCTCCTCACTCTGACTGAGCGACACCTCTCTTTTTCAGGCATCGCTGGGTCCACCCAAACTGAGGCTTCCTCAGCCTTGTGGCCACCCAGCCTTCCTGGCTGGAACCACACAGGGCCTCTGCAGGTCTGTTCCCTTGGGTCTAACTCCTCCTTTCTGAGGATTACTATATTCCCAAGTGATTATCACACCTGGTCTCACCTCAGGCCCGGTGATCATGGGGAAAACACAGCAAATCAATACATATATCTCTTCGAATAGCTATGAGGCCTGTCACTGCCTCACACAGTATACAGGATATCACAGCTGCAGCCTGGTGGAGGAGACTGAGTGGCAGCGGAAAACTCCTTTGACAGCACATCCATGTACACACAGTCAGCTGCACACAGTCTCTATGGTTCCATCTTACGGAGTTGTAAACACTCCATCTGAAAATCTGTAGTGCCATTGTCTTTTTTTCTTGGGGAGAATATATCTAATACAGTATCCAATTAACACATGCAATTATTTTTTTCTAACAGTTTTCACCAAATCCATGATAAAACAAAAACTCCTGGTCCATGCCTACAGTTGTGTTCAAAATTATTCAACCCCCACTGAAATTGAGTGTTTTGGCCAGTTTGACATTGATTTTGATCATTTCAGTCATCTTGTTTACAATTAAATCAAAGAGGCACTTGTAAGTCAGACAAATATAACATAACATTTATAATGAAATAACCACAAATGTATTTTCTGTGCTCACATCATTATCAGTTTTATTCAACCCCCAAGTGACATTCAATCTTAGTACTTAGTACAACATCCTTTTCCAGTTATAACAGCTTTTAAACGTGAAGCATAGCTTGACACAAGTGTCTTGCAGCGATCTACGGGTATCTTCGCCCATTCTTCATGGGCAAAAGCCTCCAGTTCAGTCACATTCTTAGGCTTGCGCGCTGCAACTGCTTTCTTTAAGTCCCACCAGAGGTTCTCAATCGGATTTAAGTCTGGTGACTGCGATGGCCACTTCAAAATGTTCCAGCCTTTAATCTGCAACCATGCTCTAGTGGACTTGGAGGTATGCTTGGGATCATTGTCCTGTTGAAAGGTCCAACGTCTCCCAAGCCTCAGGTTTGTGACGGACTGCATCACATTTTCATCCAATATCTCCTGGTACTGAAGAGAATTCATGGTACCTTGCACACGCTGAAGCTTCCCTGTACCTGTAGAAGCAAAACAGCCCCAAAGCATGATTTACCCCCCGCCATGCTTCACAGTAGGCAAGGTGTTCTTTTCTTCATAGGCCTTGTTCTTCCTCCTCCAAACATAGCGTTGATCCATGGGTAAAAATTGTTTCATCAGTCCACAGAACACATGTCTAGAAGGAGCTGAGTATCACAGTCATTTTACATCTGCCAAATTGGTGCTTATTATGCTTGATTGCTGCTCCTTGACATCCACAGGTGTTTTCAATACCTGATCGAAAACACTTGAATGAACCTCTGTTCTTAGGAGTGGTCGTCTTTAAGGGGTTGAATAATTGTGTCAATGAAGAAATCACAAAAAAAAACATTTAATACTGTATTACAAAAACAATTGATGTCATTTTAGTTGCATTTGGTTCTTTAAAAGGTCCTTGTAAGATTTCATTCTGAACACAATTACAAATGTACACTAAATTCCCTAAAACCCTTTACAGCATTGGGGGTTGAATAATTTTGAACACAACTGTATGTATGAAATTGGAAATCTATTCAGACAGCACAGGAGATTTGCACAACAAGGGCACAAGGCTTATGAAAAATAGAAAATGGCACAGAATATCAACAAAGGCTATATTATTAAGTGGTATATAGTCAGTTTACCTACAATTTGTTATCAAGTAGCCAAAAAGTGGTCAACCCCTTTAAGTGGACCTCGGGTTCTTGTTCTAATTGCTAGGTGTTTCTTAAGGATGTTGATTCAGCTAATTTGCATACAGCAATCCTCCCCTCTCTATCTGGTTGTATGATCACTACTACGATGATTCATCCCCAAACAGGTTCATTGTTTATCAGCAACAAATCCCTATTTACGCAGAACACTCTACTGCTGACAAATGATTTTAGGTCAGTAGTGAATTAAGACTATGAATTTAGCCATATGAAAGTTGTGATTGCCCAATGAACAAGATTTTTCTCACTTGTGGATTGATCAAATGCACATTTATATGGGGCAAAAACATTTGTGCCCAATAATTCTCCTGATCCTTAGTCCGTGTAAAAGGGCTCTTAGGCTCAGTATACATTTGGCTAGAATATGTCGGTATATCATTGCCTTACCTGTATTGAAAAGCACAGATAACTATATACTATCTATCGATGTCCAGAATCATCAAGGGTTCAACCTCAGAAGAATGGTTGGTTACTATAGTATGATCTGGCGCATGGTTGACCTCAAGCTTTCTGATCTTGCAACCAAACCTTCCAGGACCAGCCAAGACAAAAAAAAATAATTGAGAATGATGTATAGCTTTAGATGAAAGAGAATTGTTTCGTTATTGCTTCTGTCCTCAGTTTTAGGAGTATTATTATATATTTTTTAGATTAATGAGTAGGCTGGCACAATATGTTCGTCTGTCATTCACCTTTTTCAGTCACATTTGAATTGGCATAAATTCCTCTATTTTAATGATCTGAGTCAAATATCAAACACATAATTAACTTCTGACATGCTGAGTAACACTAATCCAAAGGGGAAAAAAGGCCATTACAATCTATTTTAGCCTGGAAAATAAAAATTAAATCATTATGTAATTAACCCCAAATCATTATACCAGGTAACAATGTTTTGTTTTTTGTTTTTTATCCAGGTCTGATATTATGGGATTTTTTTTTGCCCTTAGGAGGCATTTGTCTGTGAAAAGCCAAAGGGAGCAGCAGACTTTTTATAATTATCAATGTTTTTTTATCTCTTTAAATCTAGAATAAATAAATGATGGACGGATGATAGATAGATAGATAGATAGATACCATTCTCTCATAAGGCACACAGGCACAGCCTACTGGGCATGAAGGCTCCCATACAGTTTAGAGCAGTCAGCCAAACCTGCCGAGAATAGTGGGTTTGGCCATTGGCCAACAGCCAACCGTGCGGGGAGCTCCAATTGTCCCCCGACAGATGATGTCAGGGCAGAGAAAGATCAAGCTAAATTAATATTTTTGCCCTTTTCTTTTGTCTTCCCGGGAGATAAGCCACCACCATAAGTGTCTGGCAGCTGCTTTCTCCCATCTCCCCATTGAACACACATACACAGTTGGCCGAGCTGAATGTGTACATGTATGGGGGAGCCTGGAAGGAGTTGGAAGAGGTAACCATCGGTTGACTCTATTGAATCTTTATGACCAGCGTAAGGGGTAAGTCCGTCTTTACAGAAGCATATAAAGCATTGAAGAGTATCAGCATAAGTTAGAAAGAGGCATTGTGAGTTGTGGAGTTATAAAATACTGCCATTGTGTTTCAGTATTTCATGTAAACCCATGTCTATAGATACTTGGAAGGAAATTAGTTGTACTCTGAACCTTGTCCTAATTCGGCTCTCCACCTAAAATTGGCATTGGCCTTGGCCAACTATTGGCCTTTTCTATTGAGCTCACTAGATAGCAAGTGTTATTCCATTTGGTTAAAATGCACTGTAGAGTAATTTGCTGGTACAAATAAACCCCTGGACTTCATTAAAAAGAAAGCACTATGGAAAAAGGCCACCTGATATAAGTGACATTTAAAAAATGCCTTTGCAATAATACATTTGCTTTTGGTCACGTACAACAGCAATATATTTAATGTGCACTTAGTAATATAAACTCAGCTTAATTTGTTTGGATCTTTAAATCCAGTCCTAGAAATATAGGGAAACAGTGCTTTGTTGGGAGCTGGTTAAGCCTGCCAGATGGATCCGTAAAGCACTTGGGCGGCATATTACATAATGGAGCTGCAATGCCATAAAATTAATCCAGAAGTAAATGAGGGCTGTTGAGCTGCATAAAGGAATATATGGGATCTGTGATTTTCTGAGATTGAAATCTTAAAAATATATAAGGGCATAGACCGTATTAGAAAAAAAATAAATCAATATTTGGGTTGAGAATGTCCTCTACGATGTATTGTAAGACCCTGGCTTGAAGGAATACTTCATGCGATGTGGCTTTTGTTTGTCATCTACAAAAGGAAGAAGGTCATTGTTTTGTTCGATAGCCTTCTTGAGTTCAGAACATTGCACCTTATAGACCTTATTAAAAAGGCCTTTGGCAGAAGACAAGTCATAATAGACCCGGCCGCCAAGATATTGTTGGCGAAAGTGCCAATCAGCAGTGTAGTGGGTCTACTGCTGAAAAGACCTTCAGAGAATGGATGGGAAGTAGAATGGAGGGTCAAGGAAAAAACTTTGAACTGTATCTTAACAAATGTCAGCCACCGTTATTGTTCATCCATAAAAGAGAATAATCTGACAGCGTTAGCTTTTATGTTCCCGTTTATTTTATTTTTTTCTATACGCATCAATGCCAGATGTCCCATGGCTTTGCCAGACAGAGCTCACTGGTGACTAATTGACTCGGAGTGATATGCAAGGGGATGACTAGCACATGGCACTATAAATGTAACGTCAGAAATAGCACAATAAGAGTGGGAAGCATTTTATTTGTTAAAAATAGCCAAGCTGAAACGTACCGTTCATTAGATCAAGTATACCGTATAAATGCCGCTTATTACCGAATCAAAACCTCGTCGCTACACCTAGAAAATACACAAAATAAAATAAAGAAGGCACTCGGAACTGATGACATATAACCCGTGCTCGTATTGATTGGAGATCCTTTTGTCTGTGAAAAGTCTGGCTATGGTTACTATGGTAACAGTCTAGGCCACCGTTGCTATGGTGATAGTCTGGGAAATCTGCCATGTTAAATGCTATTACTGATGCTGTTACGTTATTATTGGTGTACGGCCAGCTTTGCCAAAGCCATGAAATACTAAAGGGAAGTACTGTATATACCCTTGCGAAAAAAGAGAAAAATAGTTAGGCTTACATGTCAACCAGCTTGGCATCGTAACTTGGTAGCTGTGTATACAAATGAGCCAGAAGTTTCCCTATGGCTACAGACCTCGTCATAAATTGGAGACCCAAATTTTTGGATAATTTAAAGGGCATCTGTCAGCAGATTTGTACTGAAGGCTAGTGTTGAGCACGAATATTCGAATTGCGAATTTTAATCGTGAATATTGCCACCTCGAGAATTCTCGAATATTTAAAATGTAGTGCTATATATTCGTATTCGCGAATAGTGTTGATCGTGAATATTCTAATCGCAAATTTATCCCAAATTTACCGTGAATATCGCCACTTAGCTACATCCCTAGCAACCAATAGGAAAGCTGCCTACTCCTTAGTGTTGATTGCGAATATTCTAATCGCTAATTTTTATCATGAATATATTACATTGCCGATTTTTGCAATCAAGTAAATAATGACTGGAGATCACAAATTCTTGAATTTGCAAATTTATGGCAAATATTCTGCCAAAAATTAGTGAAATTTTGCGAATTAAAAACTGTCTATACCGCTCATTACTACCGATGTCACTGGCTGATCTGTTACATGTGCGCTTGGCAGCTGAAGATATCTGTGTTGGGCTCATGTTCATATGTGTCCGCATTGCTGAGAAAAATGATTTTAATATATGCAAATGAGCTTCTAGGAGCAACTCTTAGAGGTTCAGCTCTCTCTGCAACTGCTGTGCCATCTGCACTTTGAGGTCTGTAGCCATAGGGAAACTTCTAACTTCTAGCTAGTTTGTATACACAGCTACTGAGTTATGATGCCAAGCTGGTTGACATGTAAGCCTTAAGGTGCATTTAGACATCTCGAGAACCGGATAGATTATCGGGAACGACCTTTCCTGTGAAGAGTCATTCCCAACAAATGCCCGTGTAAATGTGCCGCCAATCACCTGATTAACAAGCGAAACGCTCGTTTATCGGGTGATTCTGTCGTTTGTTCAGGCAATCATCGTTTCTGGGCAGCAGATTGTGTGGTCTAAACAGCGACCTGCTGCTCAGAAACAATGAATCTGTATGAGGATGAAGGATCGCAATAGGGATCCCTCGTCCTCATACAGTGAAGGAGATCGCTGCATGTAAATGCCATTTATAGTTACATATGTCCTTCGTCATAGATCAATTAGCCCCTAATATTTTTGGTGGTAGCCTCACT
The DNA here is from genome assembly GCA_033119425.1 of Bufotes viridis. Taxonomy (NCBI): domain Eukaryota; kingdom Metazoa; phylum Chordata; class Amphibia; order Anura; family Bufonidae; genus Bufotes; species Bufotes viridis. The sequence continues at coordinate 54,215,434 of CM065593.1, forward strand.
GTTCAATCAGGGCTCTTTCATAATAAGATTTTTTTTTTGTTGCTATGCTTGTGTCCCTACATAATGCTTCTCTGGAAAAGAGGCATGCAAGCTAGTCTCCTTTTTAAAAGGAAAGGAAAGCTGAGTCTTATAGCAGGAACCTAACTCTTTATAAGTAACTACCCTATAGCAAAGGTAAGCAAAGATAATTTGCATGGCTGCCTGAGCGGCCTTGGTTGGTGTACTATTTCTTGTAATGGAGGGTGCCAAGTATGCATGAGGTGTATCATAAGCCAGTCAACGCTCCTCTGGGTTTTTGGGAAAAATATATGAAAATTAGCACATCTTACGTCTGCTGGCAGCAGACAGACTTAGGAAGCTGATTTAAATAACTTTCCAATAAACCCAGAGGGATGTTGCCTGCCCCACATTACTCCATACACGTACTACGCATACTAGGTGCTCTCCATAATATGAAAGAGTACACCACCCCAGACAACACAAATATATTTCCCAGAAACCCAGAGTAGTATACTAGGCTCACTCTTGCTCTGTCTCTCTGGCACTAGAGTCTTTCCAGAAAAAATATTAGTCCTAGAAGACCAGAGTGTTATATACCAACTTTCAGGGCAATGGGTAGAAGCAATTCATACCCAAATCAAACTTTTTCAAAATTTCAGCGAATCAGACCCGAAATGAATTTCAAGAAATTCCCTCATCTCTATTGCACATTTTAGCACATATCCTAAAAAATATATATTATCTTAATCTAAAAATACATTTGTAAAGTAAATACAACCCTTAAGAGAAATAAATGTAACATTTTCCTTTTCATATTTCTCTTCCATGGTTGAATAATACATGCACGCTTTTTTGGTACTTGCATATATAGACTCTGAAGGAAAAGTATCCATAAGACATAAGACATTAAAATGTTATTTTCACAATGCAGGCACATAGTGCTGTTCAATTAGTGGAGTTAATTTGGATCGTCTGTCCCTAGTAATATCCTATTTGACGATTCACACAATGCATAATGCATAAATAACATGTTTTAGTTGTTCATTCATGACATGAATTATATATATGTAAAAGGTTGTTGGAGAAAAATGTACTTCCTAAAGGGTTTTTTCCTCACAAACACTTATCTCCTATCTATGTGTCTGATCATGGGCGTAGCTATAGGGGGTGCAGAGGTAGCAGTCGCTACCGGGCCCAGGAGCCTAAGGGGGCCCAAAGACCCTTGTTCCGCATAGGAAGACACACAAAGCACTGAGGGAAGGGGGGCCCAAGTTGAACTCTTGCACCAGGGCCCATGAGCCGTTAGCTACGCCCCTGTGTCTGATAGCTGGGGGTCTGACCATTGGGGCCCCACCTGATCACTTGAATGGGTGCTCTTGTTGCCCTGTTCGAATGGAGCACCAGACACGCATGCCTATTGCTCCTCCACTCAACTGTGGGACTGCCGAAGATAGTGAGCTTGATCAGTGGCAGCATCAGCGGTCAGATCCCTGCCGATCAGGAACTCACCCCCTATCCTGTGATTAGTAGATAAGTGTTTGTCATGGGACAACGCCTTTAATATAAGTGGAATAAATTAATTTTATATATGTAAAAAATAGCACTCTCATTAACTTCTTTGCTGTACATATAGAAATATAAAAGAGGCTTAATACATATCATACAAACCAATAATAGAAAACAAGCAAGTGCGGATGCGATGCTATTTTCACAGATGGTTGCTAAGATGTTTTTTGTACACATTCAGTTTTTTATCACGCGCGTACAAAACGCAGTAAACCGCATTGCACCCGCGCGATAAAAACTGAACAACAGAACGCAATCGCAAACAAAACTGAATGACTTTTTTGCGAAATCATGCAGTTTTCACAGAACGCATCCGGACATAATCCGGACACGCTCGTCTGAAAGGGGCCTTAGGGTCACTCCCAAGCCTGGACTGCTATTAGGCAGATAGAAAAGGCGTGTATGCTCTAGTTGCAAAACAGCAGCTGGACTATTTGGGTTACTCCCAAACCTTGACTGCTGTTAGATTTAGAAACTAAGCATGAGATTCAATCTATGTGAATGAGAAGTGATAGTGGGAGTCCATTTGTGGATAAATTACGTACGTTGATCTAAGAATGGAAATATATAACTAATCTGTGTTTGGCTGGGTAATAAGTGGGATCCTGTATAAAATATGTGGATATGGATCTTGACCAGTGTTCATACCCCTTGTGATTAAAAGAAGGGGAACTAGGGATTTTGAACAGTTTGAGGAAATATAAATGTTTTGGGGTATGAACTGCTATTTGTACATGGAAGTTTTATTTTATATTTATTTTTTCTTTGATTGTACAATATGAATTAGATGTGGGTATGCAATGATGTATGAGAAGCTATGGAATGAATTAAAATAAAAGTATGAAATATAAATAATGTAAATAGAGGGAGGAGTTACTTCCTGCAAAGTATAAGAGACAAACCCCCGAAGGGTGGTACATATGCCCCTGACGAAGCGGAGGCGAAACCTGGGTCCTACAAGTGACGGGAGACCGATTTTAAATTCTATATGTCTATGTTTTATGGAATCTTGTAAGTATAATAAATACTGGTTTGATATCAAGTGCTAGCAGTACTTCACTCTTCTTGGCCATTCTGTCCTTTCCAATATAGGAGGTGCAGACGAGTGTTATTGTGGAGTCCACGCTTGACATAACAGTGATTGACTATACCGAGACAGTTGTCTATCTTAGGGTCCATTCACATGTCTGTGGTGTATTGCGGATCCGCAACTTGCGAATCCACAATACCCCGGGCCACACATGGCCGGCACTAAATAGAGAAGTCCTATTCTTGTCCGCAGGTGCGGACAAGAATAGGACATGCTCTATTTTCTTGCGGAGCTGCGGACCAGATGTTCGGGGCCGCGCTCCGGAAATGCGGATGCGGAGAGCACATAGTGTGCTCTCCGCATCCATTCCGTCCCCATAGGGAATGAATGGGTCCGCACTCGTTCCGCAGAATTGTGTTTATGACTATTACGTGGAGAAGTTGTTTTCAAAAGCCAAACACAGTCCAGGTCTCTTGGATTTTAACTCACCACATTATTGTGCATTTCTGTGATTTTGTCCCAGCAGACAATCTGCAGATATTTATTACATATTCAGTAAATGGCCTAAAAGGGTTTTAAATGTAATTATTGTGTTGCCATGTTTGGCATTGTTGGAAGAGGCAATCCCTTAGGACCTGTCTATGGTTCATATGACTCAATGTTCAGAACGAGGGAAAATCTGATGATTGATTATCGCACAGAGACCATCACTGAATCTGCTGAATAATTTTATAGCCAATAAAACCTAAATAGGCTGTAAATATACAGGGACCCTTTCTATAGTCTTGAACCCCCTTTTACCCCAGATATGTACTTATATTCATGGGTGCATATATGGGGGTATACTCATCATAACAAGCGCCATTGGTTGAGTGATGTTTTGCTTAGCAACCTCCCGATGACTGCTTGATCAGGTGACTCTGCTGCGTCATACATGGGTCGGACCTTCTATCCCAGGTCTTTGCCTCTGATCTATATTTGTATCGCAGCAGAGGACCTGTAGGGGCGGCACTTGTACTGTCATGTGCCCCCCACGTCATTACTCACGTGATGCCTCACGTGGGACAGTCGGGGCGGGCACTTGGCTAACTCGGCGCTCTATTTAAATCGTACACGCCGAGCGTGTAATTGCTGCTGCCATACGCGGTGAAGCCATGCCTCTCATACGCCCGACCGGACGCCTTACATGCCGCTGACCTCCCGTTTAACTACCATGAGAAGATAAGTAGCTGGGCAATACTATATCTAACTCTGTGACTTTAAGATACATCGGGCATCCTTGGTTGCACTAATACCATTACTCATGAGCTTTATATGTATCCAGTGTGTCTATATACTTTATATTACATGGGCAACATTGCTTGCCTCTGTGCATTTAGCACTGGTACATTTTGCATTTATGTACTCAGGTTATCATTGATGTACTTAACATTTATGCATTCAGCTCAATATTGATGCACCTAGCAACCTCTTTTGGAGGATTCATTGTATGGTCCCCTGATGAACCGGCGATAGCTGAGGAAACGCGTTGGAACAGATTTTGATGGGGTACACAGTTACGTACCCCATTTTAACATGTATATTTGAGCACCTTAGCCTGTTTATTTCCCTTTTCTCTTTTTCTTGATTAAACTGGGCGATCACTGTCCTGTCAAGAAGGGATTTAACAGGGTACACTTAGGCGCCTTTTAGGATTGATAGGGAGTGATAGGGTCAGAGACCCAGTGACCTGTCTCTCCGTATCCTCTCCTATCCATTCATGCACTTACTTGTATTTTTTCTGCACAGAATTGTTGTGGCACAATACATGGTGCCTATGACACTGAGCCGGCACTGGCTCACTGTTGATAATTGTGATATTATTTGAGCATATTATTAGAACTATTAAAGGTTATATTTTAGTGGTACCCCAGATTATATTGTGACCCTTTCTATAAGCACAACAAAACACTATAGTAAGATCTGGTCCAATTAATAAAAAGTATGGGGCACATTTATTAAGACCGGGTGTCTGGGGTGCAGTAAGGTGCAACGGCACTGCCCTTGTTGCACCCAGGGTCTAATTAGCGTAAAATCAAAAAGCTAATTTCTATAAAAATGGGGGACATCTTGAAATAGTACCAAGATCATTACAAAATATTGATGAGCGCCCATCTTGCATGTAAGCTGGATTCATTAAGTTGGACGAGTTGCCACCATTTGCAGAGTTGTCTAGGCGGGTGAGAAGGCAGGGCGTACTACACACTACACTGCTCTGCAATAAATGGTAATGATGCGAACATGGCTGAGCAGCATGACAGGAACGCTCACCAATGTGTAGTATATGAAAGTGCCAGAGCGTAGTGTGTAGTGAGGCCCCGACACCTCATCCCCCTAGGCAGCTCTGCAAGTTCTGGTTGAATTCAGGTGGCCATTTTAAATCAAACCTGGAGAAACCCTTTAAGCCATGAAGTGTTACTGCAGAACTACAAACCCACAATGGTTTCACTCCTATACTGCTAAGAAATGTCCTGCACTTATGTATGGTTATTGCTGAAAGCCTTCACTGCATTGTATAGTAGGTCAAATGTCCATTATACACAATTGTTCCGATGCATTAAAGAGGATCTGTCATCTCTCTGGGCATGTCTGCTCACACTCTTAGGCCCCTTTCACACGAGCGAGTTTTCCATGCGGGTGCAATGCATGACGTGAACGCATTGCACCCGCACTGAATCCTGACCCATTCATTTCAATGAGTCTGTGTACATTAGCGTTGTTTTTCACGCATCACTTGTGCGTTGCGTGAAAATCGCAGCACGTTCTATATTCTGCGTTTTTCAGGCAGCCCTGGCACCATAGAAGGGCAAATGCGGATGCAGTGCATTTTTCACTGATGGTTGCTAAGAGATGTTGTTTGTAAACATTTAGTTTTTTATTACTTGCTTGCAAAATGGTGCGAGTTTCCCTGAACGCACCCTGAACGCATCCGGACCTAATCCGTCATGCTCGTGTGAAAGAGGCCTAACAGGACTGCTCACCCTCTATAAAGTCTGTGTGCCCTGTAAGTATATGGGCACGCATGGGCAGTATACGGTTGTATTTTACTGAGTCCCACTCCCCCCTCCCCCTGCCAGTAGCCAAAATATTGGGGCCTTTAGTTCAGGCACAAATATGGCTGTTCATAAATGGGGGGCAGTCACTTGAGTCAAAACAGTGAAGTACAACCCCCCTTACCCCTTGAGCACTGAGTGCCAGGAATCTCTAGGCTATGCACAGCCATATTTGCATATTGTGTGCTGAACTAAAGGCCCCAATATTTCCATGAAGTGGGTGCTTCAGAGGAAAAATACCAGTGTAATGGCACCAAGTGAGGGAGATACAGAGATTTAAACATTTCAGCAGATAACAGGTCCTCTTTAAGGCCTCTTGCACACAAACGTGGTTTGGTTCCGCGATCGAGCCGCGGACCCATTCCGTGTGCTGTCCGCATCTGTTGCTCCATTCGGTGGCCCCGCAAAATTTAAAAATCATGTCCTTTTCTTGTCCGTTTTGCGGACAAGAATAGGCATTTCTGTAATGGTCCGTCTGTTCCGTTCTGCAACTTGCGGAAGGCACACGGGTGGCATCCGTGTTTTGCGGATCCGCAATTTGCGGACCGCAAAACACGGCACGTTCGTGTGCAAGAGGCCTTACTGGGAAGTATTAGCTGCCGGATTACCAAACATTTTATACTGAATTACCATCAAAGAGCATAGAAAGCTGACTTACAAGGCTTCTGCAGGTGGCTGTACTAAAGATAAGCATGGTATGGATCTGTAAAAAGTGTAATGGCAGCGCTCTGTGCCCGGCACGATCCTGCTATCCATGGCAGTCATGAGTGCCGCATCACTCACCTAGCCCTTGCCCAGTGGCCGGTCTTCTCTGACTTCCAGTAGCAGGGACTGACATTGAAGTCCCATGTTCCTGGCTGGAGGCCTCATTTGGTCTCCTGTAGGGCACGCTTATTGGCTCCTAAAGGGCCAGTGAACAATTGCTCCAACTAAGCTTGAGCGAATCGACCTTCGGCTTATAGATCCGAAATCGATTAATTTAAATACCTACATTTTATTGCTGTACTCCGTACAGCATTAAAATGTATTGGCTCCGTGGAGCCAAGGTTCGTTTCAACCGAAGTCGCGCAAGACTTTAGTTAATTCCTACTGTATGCATGTCTGCATATTGAAAAACAATTTAAAATAGCAATCCGAACTAGGCTATGGTATTGGCTGGCACCTTGGTACCAAAGCCCAGTTCAGATTGCTATTTTAAATTGTTTTTCAATACGCAGATATGCATACGGTATGAATTCACCAAGGTCTCATGTGGCTTCAGGCGAGAAGAACTTTGGCTCCATGGAGCCAATACATTTTAATGCTATATGGATACATCATTAAAATGTTAGTATGTGAACAAAACGACTTCGGATCTATTATCCAAATTTTGATTCACTCAATCCTAGCTCCAATCTCTGCCAGCCAATGGAAACCTGTGGGCATGTAAGGCCCATTTCCCAAGTTAGAGGTGCTTGAGCGCTAGCTTGCTAGATTACCACTGAAGGTGTGCTTTCTGTCTGCGTGTGTACCGATCTTCTGCCTGTTTATCGATTGCCTGCCCCAACCATATGCTGTTTACTATATTGATCTACTCCTGCCTGCCTTGACCTGGGACTTCTTTTACAGATTTGTTGGGACTCTACCTGCCTTGCTCTGACCTCTGCCTGTTTCCTGACCACTAGTATTGCCTGATCCCTCTGTGTTTTGCACCAGTGTTTCTGACTGTGGGTCAGCCGCCAACTACACCGGGACTATTCCAAGAAGTAGTGGCCTGGTGGCTCCCCTGCAGCTAACGCCAGGTCCCTACACAGGAGTTAAAGGGTAAAAACTAGGGGACTGCAAGGATAATGTCCTTAGGTCTAGCCCAAAGCCAAACTAGGTAGTTGTTATAGTGGATCCACATCCACTGTCTGTTACAATAAGCCACCCATAAGAAGAAATAACATATTAACAGTGGATTCACACACATACAACATTTTTCATTTGGTGGCATTTTTAGAGGAGTTTTTACAAGCATTTTAGAAGAGGTTTTTCTGCGTCCATTGACATCTAGGGAAAACATCTAATTTTTTAACTCAGCTGCTTAACAAATATCTACCATGTGTACAAGGTTGACTTTTTTACACTGAAGTCAATGTGAAATTGTTGATGGTGTTTTCAATGTGGATCATGCAGCGGAAAATGCCTGTTTTCTAGTTTCGGATCAGTGGCCGATTTTGCCCATATGAACAGAGCCGCCTAACTTCTTGTCTCTGCTGGGGATACATTGGCAAAAGTGGCTTAAACCCATACTGTAGATATATAATGGCACTAGGTTTAAGTACCATGCCTTCCCATCATGAATATGACAGGAGGCTGTTAAAGTGGCACTGTACTTTGGAAATCTTTTGATATGTACTAGAAATATATGAAAAGTTCTGATTGGTGGTTGTCTGAGCGCTGAGACCCCACCAATCACTAAAATGAGGATAGAGAAGTACTCACATAGCACTCTCTCTCCTTACTGTAGGTGACAGAAGCGAGATGGGTCCATAGACTTTCTATTGAGTCCATCTCACTTCCGTCTCCCGCGTAGAAGAGAGCGTGTGTGAGTACATCTCGCTCCTTGTACTAGCCATTGGCGGTGGTCTCAGTGCTCAGATCCCCACCTATCAAAACTTTTGATAAGTCACTATGACTTTTCAAAACTTTTCCCAAAGTACAGGTACACTTTAAGCAGTTAATGATTATTACAGTTCTAAATTCAAATTATTAGGGCAAAGTTCATTGTGTATAATATAGTTAAATAATAAAATATATATATAAAATATATTAAATGCCATTAAACCAGCATGTACCAAAAATTTGCTAAACTGTTTATGGTTAGAAAGCCATACAATACCCTGGTTATGAACTAGACAAGCAGTGACTACAATCAACAGTTGTAATGAAATGTTTTGTTGGATCAATTTGTGTAAAAATAGACTGCGACAATCTGCACAGATGGGATTTGAGAAGAAACTCTTAAATAAAGTTTGAGATTCTTACGAAGTCTATTATGCTTGGAGAATATCGTGTCCCTTTATAGAGCTGGTTGTTCCTTATTGCAGCTCACTGTTATGCTGTAGGCAATTTTCTGCATTACCATCCAAATTTCTTTAAAATGCTAATGCATGAGTGCACTTCTCTGAACAGTTAATCACCTTCTGTTCAGTCTTCACATTTGCCATGCACAATATTTTTACATTTATGTTTGCATGGAAACATAGTTTATCCAGTCAGTAAAAACTATATTAGGCAGTATTCACACCAATTACAGTGGAGATACATGTATTTATGTGCCAGATGCCTAGTCAACTGTGTTCAAAAAAGAAATGCAACTGTATACCATAGTGTTTTATCTACACAATGACTTTCATAGTAAAAAAAAAAAGTAAAATGTTCTTTTGCTTCCAGGTACAAAGATCATGTATCACAAATATAGCCATGAAATCCCTAATGACAAACATTAGCGGAAAAGTGGGTTGTACGGAACAATTCAGTAAATTACAATGTCACCAACCCTCCAGCAAGTCTGTTCGAGAAATACGTTATCTATCATGCTAGGGCTTGGTTTTACTGTAAGGCCAGCCATGTACCTTAGATAGCAATTGGTTTGTCTGGTGAACATCTGTCTCTCCTTATTACCCCTGTGCCCGCTTGGCTCATCTGAGTGTGCATGTGTCCTGAACCAGGGGCTTGCCAGAAGCCAGTGCCAGACTCCTTTGGCAGCCATTTATTTCCCTTAGGGTCCATTCACATGTCCGCAACTATTTTGGGGTTCGCAAATTGTGGATCCACAAAACACGGACACCGGCCATGTGCGTTCTGCATTTTGTGGACCGCACATGGCAGGCACTATAATAGAAATGCCTTTTCTTGTCTGTGGATGCGGACAAGAATAGGACATGTTCTATTTTTTTGCCGGGCCGTGGAATAGAAGTGCGGATGCGGACAGCACACATCTTTTGCGGCCCCATTGAAAATGTATGGGTCCGCACCCGTTCCACAAAATTGCGTAATGGATGCAGACCCATTTTGCGGACGTGTGAATGGACCCTTACAACCTGCCAGTTGAAACTCCACTACCCAACCCTGATCTCCCTCAACATCAGCTGTTGGGAGAGAGTCGGAAAGGCCAAATATATATTAGATGGTTGGCCAGTTCCACAGAAATTGGCAGGCCTGGATGACGTTTTTCCAATATGTATGGCCAGTTGAAGTGCATTGAAGAGGAGTGCATTGTGGCATAGTCACTGCCTATGATGCAAGAATTGTCTTAGTGTGGTTGAAACAGTGTTGACCGACATACAAACTTCTCGTTAAAGTAGCATCAGTTGGTAGTTTTTGCTTTCAAGAAGAGTCAAAATGTGTTTTCTGGAGTGTGCCATGCTTCATCATCTGGTACTTAAATATTGCTTTGGTGGTTCCAGGAGAACATTAGACTAAGGTCATTTTTTACGCATCAGTATTCGGGTCGGTATCCTAAGTCGTAAGCCGAAACCAGCAGTAGAAAAAGTATAGTGAAATTATTAAATAAAGATACAAAATCCTGCCTTGTGAATGTGGCATAATGGTAATTTTCACGGTTTGGGGAGAACCCTTTAGTTATGGTCTAGGACTAGGTAAATTCCAACCTGACAGCATGCAGTGCCATTGTGTGCTTCTGAATTTTTTTGTAACAGTTTGAGAAGGGCAACCCTCTATTTGAGCATGACTATAAAATATTTTGCCTAGTTTAATGTGGAAGAACTTGACTGGCCAGCTTAGAGTATTGACATGGGCAGCAGGGTGGCTCAGTGATAAGCACTGGTGCCTTGCAGCACTGGAGTCCTAGATTCATAATCTGTCCAAGGACAACATCTGCATGGAGTTTGTCTGTTCTCCCCGTGTTTGTTTTGCTTTCCTCACACTCCAAAGAGTTACTGATGAATGTAGATTAAGAATGTAGATTAAGAGCTGCACTGGGGACAGTGAGTTATGATAATGTTTGTAAAATGCTGCGGAATATGTCAGCGCTATGTAAGTAAAATAAATCACAGTTTCAGATGCACTCCGATAACAAATTTAAGCCAGGACTTATTACTCCACCTCTGTGTCTCCTTAATTCTCATAGGGCTGAATAAACATGTCCCATGTGTTTCAAAATCTAATGGAATGCCTTCTTAAAGAGTGGTGGTCACTGTGGTATTTTGAGTTTGAGTACCCCATGTACCGTGCGACGTATATGTATAAAACGACACTTGATATAATTTATGTTATTATTTAGAAATGTTTATTTCACTGTACAAAAAATATTTAGATCTCCATAAGAATGTATCATAACCAGAAAAAGTTTAATCTTTCATAAAACTTCAGGAAGTGATCAGCTACTGACTGTTTCCTTCTTCCTCTTATTAGCCTTAATTAAAAACATTTCTGCAGTAACAGCTCTCAGAATAATATCGCTCAGTCATTTACAACAAACCTTTTACACGGTTTCATGGTTTGCAATTACAAGCAATTTCCAGGGTGATGCATATATATCTACCAACACAATAGACAGTATATGACTACCTGATAGCACTAAACTGGTTATGGATATAATTATCGACCTATAGGGGTCATTTATGATGCTGAAATATGCCTATATTAGGTGTATTTCAGGCGCAGATTACGGCTCAACTAACACCAGGTCTAAAAGAGTGTGCATGGCGTTGGCAGGGAAGGGGATGGGTCGGCGGGTTGTTTCAGGCATAGAAAAAGGTCTAAATGTAAGACAGCTTTCGAGCCCCCGCCTCTTCATAACTTCGGCAGAACCACCTCCAGCTTAGGGATTTATTAAGACCAGTGTCTAAAACGCCACTCTTAATAAATGCGCCCCTACGTTAATGCACACAAAATTTGTCATCATGCATGCCAAAACACAGGTTGGCCAATGTAAGTATCTCTATTCTCTAACTAAACTTGGTAATTTTTTGTGTTTAAGATGCCAAGTTGATCCAGCATGTCATCAAGTGTACAGTGCATAAGGTTATTATCCAAGTGAAGTGCGTGCATTCCAAACAGTAAATGACAGCTTACGGCTCTGTGTGGTCATCTTCACATTTATCAAGACAAGAGCAGTAAAACAAAGGGAAAGCTTCTGTATACTTCTTGGCTCTTCATTCCATTTTAGCTTCTTCAGCTGAATTGTAAATAGCACATTTCAGCTTCTTTTATAATAACACTGAAGTGCGGTAACCAGGATCTCAGAGATAACAGCTATCAGCCTGTTTATACAACAGTTCACAAGTAATGCTTCCACCGAGGAGATTACGTGATTTGTTCTTCACATGAGATAATAGAAACATAGAATTTGACAGAAGATAAGGACCAATTGTTCCATCTACAAGACAGCCTGTTTACTCTCTTTGCACTCTTATAACCTTATTTCTCATCTTTACTGTAGTCCCAGGACAGACCTTCATTCTTCCTAAATATTCCAAGTATTGCCGTTATATGCATGTCTGAATGTGTCTGACTACAAATACATCTTCAGAGGAGTCTTGAGAATGTAAATAGCCATCCCCTGCAGTGCCGTTGCTTGGTCTTATTTCTTAGCATCTCTTATCTCTCTCTCTTAAGGCTCCAATACACAGAGTATTATGTAGTTATAAAAAATAAAAAAGTGGAGACAGCACGTCCAAACAGTGGAATTTATTCCAGATGCAATGTTTCGGCTGATGAGCCTTTCTCAAGCATTAGCCGAAAAGTTGCATCTGGAAAAAATTCCACTGTTTGGATGTGCTGTCTCCACTTTTTTATTTTTTATAACTACATTGGACTGTTTATATATGGGGGGATTTTTACTACCCCCTGCAGACGAGCACCCACCGCATAAAGACCAAGGAGTGCTGTTCATCTCTGCATTCATACACAGAGTATTGTCAGTCTGACCAGTTTTTCGGAGGGGGTGGACAACAGTCTAATGTGCATGGGGAGCTCCTGACTCAACATCCAATTCTTTTGTTCTACCAGGAGATAATGCACTGCCAGAGGCATCTGGTGGTGGCTTTATCCTCTCTCCCCATTGAACTAACATGCTTGGCCCAAACCAGAGGAGTTAGGAAAGATAGTTGTCAGATGACAGCTATTGAAGATGTATGGACACCTTTATCTTGGAACCTCAAGGACATCTCTAAAGGTGGCCATACACGTTATGCCTCATTCACACGTCAGTGTTTTGGTCAGTAATTTCCATCAGTGATTTTGAGCCAAAACCAGGTGCAGCTCTTTCCTTTAGGCCTCTTCCACACGAGCGTGATGGATTAGGTCCAGATGCGTTCAGGGTGCGTTCAGTGAAACTCGCACCATTTTGCAAGCAAGTTCAGTCAGTTTTGTCTGCATTTGCATTCAGTTGTTCAGCTTTTTCCACGTGAGTGCAATGCGTTTTAAAGCGTTTTTCACGTGCATGATAAAAAACTAAAGGTTTACAAACAACATCTCCTAGCAACCATCAGTGAAAACGCATTGCATCCACACTTGGTTCCGGATGCAATGCGTTTTTCACTGAAGCCCCATTCCATTTTATGGGGCCAGAATGTAGAACATGTTGCATTATTCACGAAACTCAGAACTGATGCATGGAAAAAAATGCTCAGACCCATTGAAATGAATGGGTCAGGATTCAGCACACGCGCGGAAAACTCGCACTTGTGAAAGAGGCCTTATAACTTATGTCTGTGGAAGCTCCAATCCTGATTTTGGCTCACAATCACTGTTGGAAATCACTGACCAAAACACTGACGTGTGAATGAGGCTTTAGACACAGGTAGGTTGATGGTTGAATGAATGGACGATCACCTGTTGAACAATCGTGTCCAGATTTTTAGTTCAGATTGGTCGTTATAGTCAATAAAATACACAGGTTCAATAACACCGGGCAAAGGCTGAATGATCAGTCTTTCCAGAAATGTTCTTACGAAAAGTGTCTACTAACCATATTCCATTGAATGAAAGATCTTTCATCTGACTATTGGATGAAAATTTCAAACATGGATGACTTTGTTCTTCGGTTGATTAAAACGATCATTTATTGTTGAATTCTTTTTGGCTAATGATCCTTTTGCTGAAATATCCATTTTGATAAATTTTAGACTAATGTGTATGGGAACCTCAAGAAAGTTCATCATGGGCATTTAACAGTTACATAAATTATATGCTCTTTGTGCTATTACCATATATTACAGTCTTATTTTTACTGACAATTAATGCTGAGGGAGGGGCAGTCATTTTTTGGGGGGTTATTTTATGTGTTATACTTATTTTTGCCTTTTTACGTCTATTTATTTTATTTTTTTCATTTTTATGTTCTTTCCCTCAAAGATCAATGGGACCAATAGAGTCAGTGACATTTTATATACAGGATTCCTTGAGTGCTGTGTGAGAACAAAGAATGCAGAAGTTGTGAAAGCATTACTGTCTTCTCTGCCCAGTCTTGTGTCTCTGACTGCCAGGCACCTGACTTTCAGTTGCCTCATCACTAGGTCTGCTGGCTTATTGACGCTCCAATATATATGGCAGATCTACTTAATTGGATATTTATGTCAAGATCTACAAAGGCCAAAGTTATATGTTACATAAAGTGTCAATCTTAGAAGGTTACACCTCACAGGATCTGGTAGTATGCATTCGTCTTTGGTCATTAGTTCTTTAAAGTGTAACTGTCATGTTTTCATAAAAAAAAAAAAAATCTATTCTAGCATATGTTACTGCTGCTGCAGCAATATGCATAAAGCAATCTCTAGTTTCTTCACATACCACTGTTTTCCTTGAGTTTTTCCCTTAGTTATGGCTGTTTAAACATTTACAATATGAGGACCTTCTCAAGATGGCTCCTCTGCCAGTTCTCTGAGGCCAAAACTGCTTTCCCTCACTTCCCATACACACTTGCTGTAGCCAGCAGCTCCCTGCTAGCCAATCAGATTGGATTACTGAGAGACACGCCTCCTCACTCTGAAGCCTGATGCAGCCATGCAGTGTGAAGGACCGCCCCTCTGTCTTCTGTTTATACTACAGGGAAGACAGACAAGCCCTAGCAAGGGAGCAGTGGAAAGGGACAGGGGACATTAATGAAAGCTGTTATTATAGGGTAATTACAGATCTTTTGGCAATCATTGACAGACTAACTCAGGTATACATGCCTAGCTCTAATAAACTAGCAAATAAAAAAATATGACAGTTACCCTTTAATGAGTGGTGGTTGGCAGAGTGGTGGCTGTGAAATTATTGGCATGTTGCCATGGGGCTTGAAAATACCTTTGAAGACGTGTCCATTGAAATGAGCCGTTTCAATATGTAGGAGAAAAAGAAGTACATACCACCGTTTCATGCCGCTTTCCTCTAGCATCAGGGCAGCGTTGCAGTGGGGACTGGGCACAGTTGTAATCAGTGCCCCTGCTTTAATCATGCCCTTTCTTGCTTGATGCTTGGCGTGTGAAATCAGTGCCAGTTATACCGGCCAAGAGTATAATAACCACCACTCTGCTGATAGGTCCACTTCAATTATATTGATCAATGTTCTGGTAGACCGCTTGTTATATTTCACTGTAAAGGTACAATGTGGAAGACATATTATTTACAATCTCCCCGTATCAGTGGATAATGTACCCTGCAGGTTGTAATACCTTTCTTTAAAGCATAAGATCTGTTTTATGAGCTTTAAAACCTGCAGAGAATTCATCATCCTGGCTGATGGAGCTTTAAATGATTATTTAACACTAATACTTTGTTTGACTGATATGATGGTCCATTAAACAGGATTACATACAATTGTTTCAGACTCGTTCTACATAGAGCTGTTTTCCTTTGATATAAAAAGGCGCCTTCCTCCGCCAACAGAAATAGATGAGTCTGATTGGGATTTAACACAAGCGTTTCTGTCACAGATGTCAACCGTATACTTACACAGTCACACAACTATATTTAGCTGCCTTTTGAACTGACAGTGTACTTTGACGTTTCCCTGTAGGTCAATAAAGTATTCTTTTTGATCAAAATGCCATGAAAATTAGATAAAGTTTTTTTTCTGTTACCAAATATATATTTGTATTTGATCTAGAAGATAAAACATTTCAAGACAGTTTTATAGGGGACAGAGAGATTTCAGGATGTGTTTTATAGCCGAAACACCCAGTCCCCCCCCCCACCACCACCCCAAAGGTCTCGTCAAACAAACTCATATCTCCATAAGGTTATTCAGTGATCTAAATACAATTCAGAAAAACTGCAGGAATCTGGATGTCATTTCCATCATTTCACATAGTTATGTGAGAAATGTATCATTATGGGACTTTTCAGTTTTGCTTTGAGTTGACGTTGGCGACTGTTGTGCCAAATGTATTAAACGTTGCAATTTGTTAGATAAATTAGGTGCTTCTTCAAATTTAACACTTTTTAATGGAAATGCTACTGGGGTTTTTCCATGCCACCCACTATTGAAGTGATTTTGTGGCAAAAAAAAGTTGCAGTGATAAATCTGGCATGAAATGAACACCAAATCGTGCCCAATTTCCCACCCAAAAAGTTTGGTGAAACAGACTGGACCCAAAATGTAGGACTTTTCTACTAGCATACCAGGCTAATACATTCCCCTAAATGTGTGTGGGATAGAGACTGAAGAGCACTGATTGAATTTTACAGTTAAAGGGGTTGTCCCACGAAAAATATTCTACATTTTTCAAACCAGCACCTGGATTTGAATACTTTTGTAATTGCATGTAATTAAAAATGTAGTTTAGCCACTGAGTTATTCACTGATATCTATTGGTATAATGTCACCTGCTGTTTGCCCTTTTTTCTAAATTTTCTGTCCAACTCTCTGAGGTTGACATAAATGCTCAGTTTTCATCCTTCAACCACCACGAGCTGCAGCAGAAAGACACGTCTCCTGAGAAAGTACACACCCCCTGAGCTGCCAGGCTGAAATAAATCTAGTAGAGCTATTGCAGTAATGATTGGGGAGATATGTGGATCCATATGAAGTATATGGCTGGTTCTAGCTTTGTTAGAAAGAGATTGTCATGCACTGCATGATTTCCGATTACCCATGGGATAGCACCTTTAATGTTAAAAATATAATTGGACCTCCATGTTAGACATTGAACTTGATGTCTTAGGACAGAGTTGGGCAAACTGCAGCTATCCAGCTGTTTCAAAACTACAACTCCCAGCATGCAAAGACTGCTTACAGGTATGAGCCTACAGCAGGGCATGGTGGGAATTGTAGTTTTACAATAGCTGGAGAGTTGCAGTTTGCCCATCCCTGTCTTAGGAGACCCATATCACATGGTAGGCATGGTACCCATACTGGTATTCTAACTATTCGAACAGAAAGCAAGGCGGGACTGGCTGTAAAGGGGAATAAAAATATTCTAGCTCGGCTTCCATCTTCCATAATAGGGTTAAAAAATAATGGTGAGAGTTAAATCTTCTGTCAACTTGTTCTCACGATCAGCGGGGCCCCAAATGTTGTAAGGACATTATATAATGGTAAACAAAGGGTCTATGGAATTAAGGTATATGTCTAGAGGCATTACCACGTGGTTATTGGACATGATCTGGGCCCGCTGTCCACTAACCCACGTCAAAAGAAATAATATAAGATATAAGGAAAATGAACATAAATCTTCATGGGTAGTTGTGTACATTGAGCTTCCCCACATCAGTAGGATGCCTGCTTGATAAATGTAGCACTTTTTTAGCATATTGAAATGTAAAGCTTGTTGAGATGGTGCTCATCTAATACACCCACGCAACGTGCAAAACATGAAACTTTTAAAACAGGAAAATCATGACATCCTTCATCTGCTCTGTACCTTCATTTTTTTAAATGTGCCTTAAAGGTGTTGTCTCCTCTGAGTCAATGGGGGCATATCGCTTGTATATGCCCCATTGTCAGATAGGTTCAGATCCCACCGCTGGGACCCGCATCTATATTGGGAACAGAGCCCTGCAAAGTGGTTGCTGTAGGACTCCAGTCCGGCTACCACCAAGCGCTCTTCCCACAGAAGTGAATGGAAGTGCATCCCGCATGACCGGCCACCACTCCCTTTAACTTCTATGGGCCTGACGGAAATAGCTGAGCCAGCGTTCGTCTATTTTCAGTGGCCACATTGAAAATTAATGGAGAGTGGCTGTGCATGCGCAGTGTGCCCTCCACCACATTCTGGGCTCCGTTCTCGATATTGGTGCAGACCAGCACCTATCAGACAATAGGGGCATATCCTAGCCATTTCCAACCTCTTTAAGTGTGTCTCCAGATTTAAGTTACATGTCCGAATAGGTTTGAGAAATTACTTTGACCACAATTCCCCAATGACAGTAATATAAAAAATACAGCACAAATGAAAGAGAAACTCAACCTGCCAGTGGGTTCTTCGTTCATCAGAATACAGGCTGATTGGCGGGGGTGCCGAGTGTCGGACCCCTGCCAATCTGATATTGAAAACCTATCCTGAGGATAGGTCATCAATAGTAAAAAGCGGACAACCCCTTTAACTTGTATTTCAATAATTTATATAGTCACTCTATGTGTACTACTTCCTGTCCTAACTCCATAACGTCCTCTTTGTTTGGACTTTTAGCATAGCAGACACTTTTGCTTAACTCGCTCAATCAGGCCATCACTCCAGCCACAGAGGAGAGAGTAGGGGGTATGAATCAATTGGAACATCAAATTTTACACTAATCAATGCAGTGCTCTTCTTTGGGCACCTCTAGCTAGGCCTAATAAGAGAACAATACAGCTGTAATACTGTCTCCCCAGTTCTACACATACTATTATAATGAGGATAACCCTTCCGACATCTTCCCCACAGGGTAACAGTAAACTGACAATGGAGTATCTATCTATCTATTTAGGAGGTTTGTGTTGATTGCTACAGAAGGAGAATATTTTTTAATACATTTTCACAGAGGAACAGCACATTGTAGAGTTATAAAAATAGATGCTCCAGAATTATTATTCCATAGGGAATACAAGTAATTGCTAAAACAGACATGTCAGAAAAATCAAAAATAACTATGTAACTTAAAGGGTATCTATATTAAAAACAGTTCACAACCTCTTCATGGGGGATCGAACATAGCAGATAGGGGAAATTAAAGTAATATTTTTATTGCATTATTTTCCCCTAACATAAGAAGAAGTAGTACATATACCCACCATGATCCTTTTCAATTATGTCATGTCTGAAGAGTTATAATTCCCTGTACCTTTTGATTCATAAACTCGCATCTTAAAGCATTCTTAAATATGGCATTCTGGTTGACTTGAGTTGGTTTGTGCCAAGATGATTGTGCATCTATTTCATAGAAAAGGACTCCAGTATGACAAAAATGAAATTGTCCCATTTTTTGCCTGTGGGAAAGAATAGTTTTTGAGAAACAGATGGTGATACCAACATTGCCTGTATCCCATTATCTAAAAGTGTATAAAATAATAACTCACCAACACACTTAGTGTCACGGTGGGGTACAGTGCAATCCTAAAGCTCTGCCCCCACCATTGTACCTACATACTTGCACTATCCGTCCTAATCGACTGCCCACAACTGGACGGTGGTCCCTTCCTGATGTAATGACAGACAGGCACCTAAAATGACAGGTGAAAATAGCAAACTAGGAGGAATAAACAGACAGACTGGGTCAAAACCAGGAAGGAAAAACCGAGCCAAATGATTAGATAAAAAGAGTAACGATAGTAGGCTGGGTCAAATACAGAGAGTCACGTCAAGGTCCAAACTTAAATGGAGGCAGGGTCAAGATCCACACAGAAGTCAGGCAACAGGATTCCCAATGGCAAAATCGGCAGTCAGAGGCAGTTCCAGAAATGCAGTCCAAAGTCCAAAACCAGGGAAAAACCAATGAGACAAACAGGCTAGTGAGGCCTAACAGACCAAATCACAGGCAAATGGGACCAGCAGTTGTCTGTTTAAATACCCCGCCCTGCAGGTCACATGATGCATCATGAGTCACGCGACCTGCATGATTGGCTGACGCTCCTGAACTCTAAACTCTGGCCTGGTTGCTATGGAAACTGGACATTGGCGCTGCTGCTTTCTGACATCCATGGCTGCTGGCGTCTAAGATCTGACACTTAGGTGGTGAATATTTTCTTACCCCTAATTTTATAGGGAGAAAAAAAGCAAAAGGTGATTTCCTGTCAAGTTGTGGAGATGAGAAGGGCACATTGTATGGACAACTTAACACCTTGGACTGTAAGGAAATGATGGAGTGTAAGGAAACAGTTTTAAGTGGTTATGCTGGAGGGAATGTATCCCCTACATTATATTTAGTTACATAAAATCATATAGTAAAATATATTTCTGAGTGTGAACTTGGGCCAGTGAATGTGTTCTCCCCATGTCTATATTACTGTGTAGTTCCTGACACTCGTACCGTGCAGGCTGGCTGCATGCACTCTGCGTACCAGCTGTGGGCAGTTCCCATGGATGCTGGTTTCTGTTATTCGTGTTGACTGCGGCCTTAAGAGTGTGAACATGGGCCTATGCATATAGATGCTCTCTGTGTATATGGATGCTCTCTCTCACGTTGTGGTTCACATCTGTTCCGCATGGGGTCCAGGCATCTCCCAGTGTCATGTTTATGCAGCTCTGTCTGTGACGCCATGCGTCTGTTTTGCATGGGGACCAGGCACCTGCCTGTCTCCTGTCTGAGAAGCTTTGTCTGTTACCACTATGTAGCAGTGTTCACATGGGGTCCAGGCATCTGCTTGTCCCTTGCAGGTAAGTGGCCAAGGGCAGCGGGATCATCCTGCAGGTGACACCCGGTAAGCCCTCAGTAAAGTCTATCCCCACCACCTGGGGTATTGTGAAGAATGGGTCTGACTTAGACCCTGCCCTTTGGGTTTGGACCCAAGTCAAACTGGTGCACTTGATCCAGTGAGTTCCATCTGCCACGATACCCTTGCTTGTAAGTCAAGGTCATGTCCTATTTAATAAAGTATTCTGTTTTGTCTCTGGTGCGTCTCTGTGTATGCCTGTGAGATGTTCTGGGGTCCGTATGACCCTTGGAATATGACAATGCTATGTTATCTATTCAGAGGTAATAAGCCTGTATGATTTCTGCTCAAAAGGGATCGCTATAGAACAGGAACTCATATTATTAGGTTAATGGCATGTGTGAAATACAGTGACGTAGGGTATTAAAAATAATACCACCTAGAATTCTTTAAAATAAGTTTAACATAAGTACTTAATTTCAACAATAGGTCATTTTCTGATGGCACATTCCCTCTGGAGTTTATCAAAGGCCTTTGCAAAATGGTGCATCTTTTGACCGTGACGTACAGGTGCATGGTCAGGTCTAAACAGGATTCTAATTTACATTTGTTATTATCATTTATAACAAAATAGAACATAGCAAAATGTGTCCAGCATTTCATTATTCAACTTCATGCCTTCTTCTACCCTTTATGGATGGTCTTTAATGACAACTTTCTTAATCATCTTTTCTTGTGTAAAAAGGAGATTGGGAAGAATTTCACATGCAACCCTG
This sequence comes from Bufotes viridis, assembly GCA_033119425.1. NCBI lineage: Eukaryota > Metazoa > Chordata > Amphibia > Anura > Bufonidae > Bufotes > Bufotes viridis. The sequence goes on from CM065593.1 coordinate 54,236,662, forward strand.
TGGTTATTACGCATTTGTTAGTATCCCCTCTGAAGTACACAATATATAATTGCAGAGTACTTAGAAACTCTTTATTCTGCTATGACATTGTAGTAAATTACTATTATAATTTCCCTTATGTGTTGTGTTGTCAGAACTTTTCGGTTACTTCTAATCTTTTTGCCTGCAGTATGTGGTTAAATGTGCTGACCTTATCTAGCCATGACTGTCTTTTATTTTTAGTGTTAATTGGCAGAATGTCCTTCGTACAATGACATTGATACTTCAGATCTCCATTTAATAAAGTGCCTAAGCGCTTCTGCAAACACTATTGTAAGTCAAGGTATTATCCAATTATAATCTCAGTGTGTGTAATTTGCTTAGAACAGAAAAGGCGCCATTATAAAGGGCCAATTACCTTTCTTGTCCCTAGTGGCAAAATGTCATTGAAAAGTATATAGCTACACAATGACCATTGTCATTTGCTGAAAAGGGGGATGAGGCATTAAAAAAATCAGAAGTATCGTTCCATACTGAAAACTATACTTCACATTAAGGCACACAGACCCTTAAAGGGTTTGTCAGTGACTGTTATACCGATGACCTATACTCATCAGGTCATCAGTATCTGATCAGTGAGAGTTCGACACCCAGGTCCCCCACGATCAGCTGTTTGAAAAGGCATCAGCGCTCGCAGTAGCACCGTGGCCTTCTCGCAGATTAGACTATGCCAGTGGCGTCATGTTCATTGGCAGGAACGTAGCTAACGGCTCATGGGCCCTGGTGCAAGAGTTCAGCTTGGGCCCCCCTTCCCTCAGTGCTTTGTGTGTCTTCTTATGCGGCACAAGGGTCTTTGGGCCCCCTCAGGCTCCTGTGCCCGGTAGCGACTTCTACCTCTGCACCCCCTATAGCTACGCCCATGTTCATTGGTCTCATGGCCTAGGCACAGCTAAGCCCCATTGAAGTGAATGGGGTTGAGCTGAGATACCAAGCACAGCCGCTATCAAATAGACGGTTTGCTGAGAGAAGGCCATGGCGCTAATGCCAACAGATGATCAGCGGGGGTCCTGGGTGTCGGACTCCCACAGATTAGATACTGATGACCTTTCCATAGGATAGGTCATCAGTATAAAAATCTTGAAAAACACCTTTAAAGCAAATGGTACAATTCACACTTCAGTTTTTTTTGGCACAGACAAACAGCATGCACCATTCTTGTCCATAATTCCGTCCAGGGTCCAGATAAAAAAGGACACACCATGTAGAAATAGGCTAGGACTACACCTAGACTTTTACTCAGATTTTTCTGATTTTGTAGACCATAAAAATACACTGATAGCTTGAAAATCTTTTTAAAATTGCTGCAGTCAAGGGAGTTTTTTTAAATTGCAGCATGCAGGGATTTATTAGTGATTATAAGTACACTAGTAGATACTTTTTAATCTCTTGACAATCACTAGTTAAGCTCGGGAATAGTCTACAGAAAAAAGTCTTACTTTAAAAAGTCAAGATGTGGCCTTAGCCTTAGAGATCTTAGGACTTAGGACAAATGGTATTTAAATATATTAGAACATTACATCTGCTGCAATTGTGAATTCCACCATTGCCGTTAATAAAAATCTGTGACAACAATTAAAATATAGGAATATTAGCCATGGAACCACTGTAAGAGGTTGACCTTCTAATAACCGAAGCAGAGAGTGGCTACTAAAGGATTCCCACCACGTCCATGTATTCACGTGAATCTTAACAGGAACAGTGCAATGCTTTATTGCCTTTGCAGTGGCGCTGTAGAGGAATTAATGAACTAATAAAGGGACACGCCATCATCAGATTCCTAGCATAAATGAAATGTCCAAAGGGAATAAACTTTAAAGGGGTTGTCCCACAAAAAATATTCTATATATACAATATGAAGTAGTAATCATAGAGACATTTTTCTCAACCTCTGCAGCTGCTTTCTACCATCTCCCCATTCACAACACATGTTTGAATGGATGAGCCAAGCGGGCAAATGTATGGGGGGGGCGTGATAGCTGTTGGCTGAGCAAGCTGTTGGTGACTAGATATCTCATGTGTATGGCCAATCTAAGGCTAGGTTCAATCACCTGTCCTGTCAAATGAGGAAGGAAAATGGAATTCAAATTCTGACGAATAAGGCACATGATGAAAAACAACAGGTTTTCCGGAAAAAATAGCAAAGCGCGCTATGCTTTTTTTTTGTGCAAATTTAAAAAGTCTGCCATGGAGGCTCCTAACAGAAAGTCTTATGTAGATGTGAACGGAGCCTAACCTTGCTATTTCTTAATACATATACTACTGGCTGTTTGCATCTTCTTTTTGTTGTTCTTCTTTTCTTTGAAACATTCTGACAAATTCAATAAAAAATATATTTTTTAGGGTTTTTTTCCGTATATGTTTCCATGTAACATTTCCCGAATTTCTGACTTTGAATTTATAGTCATTCTTTAGGGGAGTTCCTGTACATAGTATGGATGGTATATCTGGAATAGATAAAAGCAAAGTTGATATCTTGGCATGTTTTTAAGGGTGTCTTTATATGGATGCTCTTAGTAAGGATATTCTTGCTCAGAAGAGCTTATTTTGTAAGGAGATCAGGGCATTAACTGGAAACACAAGGGAAACGGACTGGAAAGTTAAAGTCTAAAGGCATTTTCTTGTCGTGTTATATTTTCTATTAAATCTAAGCAGCCTGCTGGAGTTATATCAGTAAAGTACCACCTATTATTTTTAATGGTTCATGTGTCTTCATGATTATTAACCATGATCAGGCAATATCCCTGATGTGAAATCTACTTGGCTTCCCATGACAGAAAAGTTAATTCATCTCCCAAAATAGCTGCTTGAGTCACATGTGTTCGAGCCGTGGCTGTAAATTAAACATCAACAGCTTTCCATTGGCAGCATGTGAGGGATTAATGTCTAGGTCTATTGAATGCTCATCATGTATCCATACAGTGTGTAATTGTCCTGTCACCATCTTCTGGCCTCATGCTGATGACATAACTTTGACTATAAATTAAAATTCATCAATCACGTTTGCAGAAATATCCAAGAAAAAGAAATGATTAGATCATGTCTACTCCTTCATCGTTGTTTTGATGGGAGAAGGTAGGTATTTTTCAGGATGCCCGGGAGTGTGTGTGGACACCCAATCATAGGTTCTTGGCTGCCCTTTATTGCACAGGAAATACTTTGCATATTTAGAATATACTGTACTTGAAAAGATGTATTATTACTAGCAGACAGAGAGAAGATGGCGCCAGTCTGTTCTCCTGTCAGCGTCGGACTGGGATACCTAGGGCACACCAGTAAAATTTATTTTGGGGGCCCACCGTACGGATACATTCAAATATAATAAATAATCTAACAAGTTTTTTATATGAACATAGGCTGGTTGAGGTGCTGTACATTAAATATATGTATGTAGTGCAGTAAATCTACTGTGTTATGTGCCACTTGGGCAGGGGGTGGGAGACTAGGGACCCACCTTGCTCAGGGGCCCACCGGGGGATTGTGGGCCAGTCCGAACCTGCCTCCAGTGCATTATGTGACAGATTCTGCAGCAAAGACCTTGTTGATGAATGCCCCAGCCTTAAAGGGGACCTGTCACCACAAAATGTAGTGCAATCTACAGGTAGAATGTTATACAACAAGATGAGTTAAGTAGATGTCGTTTTGTGGATAGAGAGTCATTTGTAATTTATTACTTTAATCCTCTGGTCCTTCTATGCTTAGGAGTCAGGTCCTACTCATTGATTGACAGCCTTCCCTGTTTGATAGTGCATGTAGAGATATCTGTAAATCAATATAACAATAACAATAGAAAAGACAGGTGCACTCTGCGGTCTTACTAAACCCTCATTCTTATGTTAAAATTGAGAATTAGCCAACGTATCCTACTGTGGAGGACATGTCTGAGCCCGAGCACCGCTCCAAAGTTTCTCAAGTAGCTCGGGTCCTAACACTCACCTACCTGTGCCATATGAGCAGTACCAGGAGTCAGTGGGCTGAATTACAGGAGTGTAAAGGCCGACTCGCAGCAAACTCCTCAGTTACCTCCAGCATGTCGCCATGCCTGCAATGAGAGGAATGAGAGGGCTGTGAACCCCACCGAAGACTGGCTGATATGGCCCAGGCCTCACAGGTGCACCAAAATGTAGCCTGTGGATGGAAATCAAGCACATTTACATAGGAGTTTATACACCTCCAAACAACTCAATATTCAAAACAACTGAAAAAATGGCGTGGTGTTAGACAGGCAGGAAATGCTCAAACCATTTTTTTAAGTCGTTTTGTATAGCTGTTTGAGCAGTTCCTGCCTGTTTAACACCACGCCATTTTTTCAGTCGTTTTGTATAGCTGTAAATCACTAAGATCACCCAGTGGACTCCTAAGAATAGAAAGTGCAGAGATATTTAAAACAATAAATTACAAATTACACTGATTCTTTACCCAAAAAAACGATATATCCATTGTAGAACATGTTGCCTGAAGATTGCCCTGCATTGTTAACATGACAAATATTCATCCTAGCAGATGATGTACACCCATTCATACTGATTGTCTTCCTTGGGGCGGGTGCTACATGTCACATGGTTAGAAATGTCCGACATTGGTCGGAAGAGCATGATCAAGACTTCCAAGTACTATCCTGGTCCCCTGATTCCCCAGACTTGAACCTGATTGAGAATCTGTGGGACCACCTAGATCGTCATGTTTGCTGATGTAATATAATAAGCTAGAGAATATTATATATAACTATGTTTACTTTAGCAGAATTGGAATTTGAAGCGCACCTGCCCAAATGCAATATCTGTAAAGGAGCCCTCTCATCTATTGTGATTTGCAATATGTCTCCTTATGTAGCCTTATGTGGTTGAAGGGCCTATGGCCCCCTCTGGGAACCAAGACCTGAGTGTAACTGCTATACCCCTAAAACATATTATACAGTTAGAGATACTGAGCTAGAATACCACTATGCTGTAAACAAGTCCACAATCCAGTTCTGGTGGTCTGAATAAAAGTAGTCACAGTCATTAAATAATGGATTTGGAGATATTTAAGACCTGTTAAAATCTATTTTGTAATAATCTTCACTTCTCTCCGGCATACATAGAGTTCCAGATGTTTACTCCTTCCACCATTCCAGCATTCTCACCAAAGCTCAACCAGTGTGCTCTTCCTGCACCAGTGGATTGGCATTTAGATAAAGTGACCCTTGACTCCAAATGGTAGCCAACTGTGGAATATAGCAGGAGAAAAAAAAGAACCATAGTGGTTTCCAAGCATTATGTTTGTTCTCTTGCCTGCTATTCTCCACAATTAATGTCCCCATACCCATAAGTGTATTGTCGGCTGGACCAGCCAAGAACAACGGGGTCAGCAGTTTAATGTGTATGATGATGTTGGGAGATAGAAGGATCAGGAGAAATGAATATTTTCATCTGATCCTTTTGTTCTCCTGGCTACTCAGGCTACTACCAGAAGTGTCCGGCAGCGGCTTTCGTCCCTCTCACCATTAAAAACACATACACGTTCAGCTGAGCCGTGTATGGGAGAGCTGGGAGGGACTTGAGAGGGATAGCTGTCGGTTGAAAGATCATTGAGCCAACAGCTATTGAATGTGTGGGGACGGGCCTAGATGAGGACCACGACAACTAAGTGCTAATCCATTGGTACAGGAAGAGCATGTGTTGTTTGGAAGTAAGTTCAAGAGAGACTCCCATACAACGGCAGAGGAGACTGGATGAGCTTCAGTGCGACTGTTGGAACAGTGGAAGGAGAAAATGTTGTTGGAACTGGGTCCATGCTGGAGTGGTGAGACGATTAACCAAAACATAGATTTTAACAGTTTATTTTACTATTTTTGTATATAGTGTAATAATATGAATAGGGATGAGCTAATCGAATTTGGATTAAACATCCGAAGTCGATTCGCATAAAACTACGTTCTAATACTGTACGGAGCAGGAGCTCCGTACAGTATTAGAGTGTATTGGCTGCGATGAGCCGAAGTTATCGCGAGACTTCACGTACTAACTTCATATATTAATTTGTACTGTAAAAAAACATTTGCCGAACTCAGGTTCGGTTCCAAGGTACCATTTGGAACCGAACCCGAGTTCGGGAAATGTTTTTTTACATTACAAATTAATTTAAGAAGTTATTACGCAAAGTCTCGTGAGACTTCTCTAAGCAATAACTTCAGCTCATCGGAGCCAATACATTCTAATACTGTACGGTACAGTATTAGAAGTTTTATGTGAATCGAATTCAGATGTTTCTACCGAAGTCAATTCGCTCATCCCTAAATATGAATATTGGATGACGGTATTTATGAGGCAAGTCTTTCCACCTATCTATTTACTTGCTAGGTTAAAGGGCTTGCATGAGATTAGAAGAACATGGTTATTTTTTTCTGGATGTTATGCCACTCTTGTCCATGGATTATGAAGTCCTGCAGATCAGCCCTATTCAATGGAGCTGCAGACTAAGTGTTGTCCTGTATCTTGAAGAAATAAGCCATGTATTAGTCACACACAACCCCTTTAAAACCAATATTTGTTTCAGTTTTCTGTTACAGAGTCTTTACTAGTGCAATGTCTCCTCAATTAGTATGTATGCAACGCTGTCAACAAATAAAGCCACAAACCGGTTTACATTTCAGTTATGTTGTTGCCTGTCATGACTTCTTAGCTTCAATGTATAGTGAAAAGCTATAAAAGCGGTTTGTCAGCATACTAATACTATAAACTGTAATTATGGGACTGGAAATGATTTCTTGCAGGGGCTACCGGAACAATTGAACATCCAGATAGTGTTCATCTACCTCTGGCTAAAGGCAGTTTATACTTAATGGGCTGCACCACAAGGTGTTATAAAGTGAACTACTGGGTAGTCAGAGGGCCAACCAGGCATCAAGGATTTTGACATTCAAAAAGAATCCAGTAAATACATTCAACATACTCCTAGGCTAAATATGGAGGGTCTATCTTGTTCTGAAATGACCATATATCAATGAATTATTCTTCAAAATAGAACACTAGTCAAAGCCAAAAAATATTTAATTTCCATCACTTCCAAATGTCACCATAGAAGCAGCCAAGAGTTTTACAGCTTTTATGAACAGAAGCTCCAAAGGCAGGGCCATGTAAAGATACTAAGATTTGTTCATGTGTCCAGTTATTGTCCAGGAATGGGAAAAATTCTCATGGCTTTGAAGTTCGTATTTTTTAGAATATATACATTGAATAGCACTACCACTTGTTGTGATTAATGTTGGATGGGTTATCTGTACATGTATTATGTACTTGCAAACATCTGAGTGGCCAAAACTGAGACATTTAAGTATCTCTCTGGAAAGACCTGGGAATGACACAAATCAACCAGGAATGGCAACTTTGAGACATGACTGACATAAGCCCTGCCCTTTCCAACTTCCTAAGATTATCCCAGTAAATTAGGAAGTTGGCATGTATACTATTACAGTCCTCTAGTAGCACTTTCATTAGACAACTTCCTGTCATCCACCTTGACGAAATCGAGAGAGAATCCACTAGTCTAGCTAAAGTCGAGGGACGTGTTAGTGATAAAGTTGTCTTCGGAGGAATACACTGCAGTCTCCATTGAGAAATTAGGAACCACATAATACTTAGGACTGGAGAAAATTATGCATTTCCTTCACAGAACACCTTATTACAGGCGCATTTATGGGGTGAACAGTATGAAATCAAGTTGCCCCAACTGGACATGGCTATAACAGGCAAATATACTACATAATGTTTGAATTTTACCAATGGCTTCCCCTGGTTGTCCTTGGCATTATCATAGGTGTAAGTTGACTGAACTGTGATCAGATTTTGTCTTCCCACTCTGCCAGTGTAAATGGCAATGATTAATGCTAGTTTTACACAGGATCTAATAATTACCAGTAAGCACGTCATCTGCAAGAATAAGGTAACAATAAGGTTAAAGGGAACCTGTCAGTATGAAACGCAGTGGAATCTGCAGGCAGCATGTTATAGAGCAGACAGCATCCCCTGTATACCTAGTCATGCAATCAGTCAGTAAATGGAGTGAATGGCATCACCTACATAACTTCTAAGCATACAAAGTGCAGAGGTTTAAGTGAATGAATTACAAGTTTTGCTGAATCATTCCCTACAAACTATATATCAGTCTGCTCAGTTCCTCCAGCTCTATACAACGATGCCTGAAGACTCCACTTCATTTTGTGGTGACAGGTTCCCTTTAAGGCTTTGTATCATTCTGATCACCTATCAAACTCCCACCTCTGGCATTTTGCTTGCACAGCTGTGCTTCTATCCACCCACTCAACACAGCTCCAGTCAAGTGTTGGACATTCAGCTTCACCATAAACATCCAGTTTCAGCTCAGCCAAGTCTGAATGTTTATTTCATAGGAGAAAGGGAATATGCCACTGCCAACATGCCCGATCCTTCTTACCCCCTAAATGTGCCTTTAGGGATCAGTGAGTATAGGGTATTAGATCCTTGTCTGATCCCACCTAAATCTACCACTAACAATCTTTATGTTTTTGTTACAATGGCAATTTCTCTCGGTGTGAGGTTTTATAAGAAAAACATTATGCTGAGCATAGAACTATCACTGTATTTATCTGATTGACTGACTATCTTTACTTGTGCAGTAAGCATTGGGGGACCTCAAGGAAACAGTGCAAAATACTGCTCAACCAGTTGAAGAAAGTCTAAGCTTTATTGATTATAAAACCATAACATGTTTAGCCCCTTTTTCAGATGGTTTTATAATCAATAAAGCTTGGACTTTCTTCAACTGGTTGAGCACTGAAGTCCATATTTTCCACTGTGGTTCCTTGAGGTCCCCCAGAGCTTACTGCACATGCTTTTCTTTACGTCTGTTGTGACGTCGTCTGGGCACCTAGGTTATTTATCCTCCTCTCTATTCTTTATTAGAGGTTGCGGCTCATAACAACCCAACAAGGTGAAAGCAGTACCACACAAGCCTTGCGCACTTTACTTTTAGGTGCCTCAAGACTGTACTATGCTATGTACCACCCAACGATGTGTTTTCTATTTTTCGGTAACTATGTTTACTTGTTAACGTTGTACAGAAATTGCATGCATTAACTATTAAAATGTACTAAATATATTTCCATAATAATCTAGATATAAGAACCAAAAGAAAAAGAAAAGAGCAAGAGAATGCATACAAATAGAGAGAAAAAACAAGACTGTAGCACGCAGTGGTAAAGATGCTACAATAACCATTTCTGGTTCCCTGTGACCATAGAAAATGCATCTCTGGTGTCACACTGGTCTGTATTATTACTTATCTTATCAATTTAGTTATCTTAAAAAAAAAGAACCATTTGATGACTCTATTACAAAAAGGCAAATTACGCAGGGCATTGTGTGGCTACCAGAAGGACCATGCATTGTGCATTTCACGATATGTTTGTGCTCTGTGTTCATGTGGTGTAGTACTCAGCTGTATTCATAAAATCAATGACACAAGCCGGGTAATCTCTGTTCACTTTGAATACCAAACCACGAGGCGCATTTTCTGTCAAGTAAAATACTTGGCTTATACACAGCTTCCTCCAGCTCAGTAGCTGACAGGTCTACGCCACTGCCTCATTATTGTACTCATACTGTAAGTAGGCCAGTGTATAAAAGCAAAGTTTGCTTGAAGTAGTGCATCGGAGATATTGCAGCCTGCAGCTGTCTGAGTTTTAAGAATAAATATAGTGCCTTGTGGAGCATAAATGTCTTGGGAAATCTGTAATTAGACAGATAACTACAAGGCACTTAGCTGAGCTACACTAATGGTTGTCACAAGCAGTGGGTGTGGAACCACTATGTCAGCCAACCTGTTTGACTTAGGGCTAATCCTAAGGGGTTATTCTGGCAGTCACCTGGTATTCACCTTTTAACCCCTACAAAGATCTGGACCTCTCCACAGGGGGGTGCTACCAGGCCATGACCTCTTGGAGTATTTACAGTGTGGTTGAGAGCTGACCCAAGGGGGTCAGAGGCACCAGCACAAAGCCCTAAGAGGTCAGGCTATACTTGTAGTCAGTTACAGGCAGAGATCAGGGCAGGCAGAGTTCATGCGAATCTGAGAAACAATTCAGAGGTCAGGGCTGGAAGCAAGAGGTCAAAACAGTAAACGGACACAGGTCAGGACAGGCAGCAGAGGGTTATTATCGGTCAACAAGCAGAAGTCAGTAAACGAGCAGACAAACAGAATAGCACTCCTTCACAAGGGGACGAGAAAACTGCACTACCTATTGTTCAAAGGGAAGGTGCCTTAAGTACCCCAGGTTAGACAGCCATTGACTGGTGAAGAATAGGGTGTGTGCACACTGACCCTATAGGCCAGCAGAAGAGGTCTGGCAGACAAGTTTATGCAGAGGCCTGCAGCAGTATTAGTATTTGAATGTATTGGCTCAGATGAGCCGAAGTTATTACTTCGCAAAGTCTCGCGAGACGTCGCATAATAACTGCATAAATTAATTTGTACAGTAAAAAACAATTTCCCGAACCCGACTTCGGGAAATGTTTTTTTACAGTACAAATTCATTTCTGAAGTTATTACCCGAAGTCTCGCAAAACTTCACGAAGTAATAACTTCGGCTGATCGGAGCCAATACATTCCAATACTGTACGGAGCTCCTGCTCCGTACAATATTGGAATGAAGTTTTATGCGAATCGACTTCGGATGTTTCATCTGAAGTCGATTCGCTCAGTTCAAAGCAAGGCAGCTCTCACCTGCTCAGCTCGTTAAGAGCACAGATACAGCCTGGACGTGGCCGTGAATATGTAGGAAAAAGGAAAGGAATATTCCAGCTCTTGAAATGAACAATCCTTTATTTCTAGCAGTATAAGAACTTTAAAATACACATTGTAATGATCTACACGTTGACCATCACATGTCAGTCCTTACCCATTAAGGACTGACATGTGATGGTCCGAAACGTGTAGATCGTTACAATGTGTATTTTGGGTTTTTTATACCGCTAGAAATAAAGGATTGTTCGTTTCGAGAAGTTGATTCGCTCATCCCTAACCATGAAGATCCTGGCAAGTTCACCAAACTGTTTACACATGTTTAACAGAGTCTTCTGGGACACCTTAAGGCTTTGCATGTAAAGGGCATTTTACAAGGGTCAATGAGCAGCTGAATAAACTTTCATGGGAACTTTCGGTTATGATGATTGCCTCGCGTAGATGGTCCGCTCTCATTTGTTGGTTGATCGCATCTTTAATGCAGATGCAAAATGATTGTAGGCAGCACATCTGTCCTTGCAAAAAACAGATGAGCTGCTGACAGATTGTAAAGGGAAGAAAGGTGGGGTAAGCAACCACATTATCGCTCGTTTGTTCACCCCCCTCACAATCACTGGATAATGAAAATGAAAGTTAACAAATGAAGATAGACTTGCTTATCGTTGACCGGCAATAACCAGGATCAGAGATAACGCCAATCATGATAATTTAACTCCTCAGATGCCATGGTCAATTACGACCACAGCATCTAGGCAGAAAAAGGAGACTTCCTTTGTCCTTCGATCGAAGCTGCTGTGGCTAAATCATGGAGCTCCAATTGGTTGCTATGACAGCTTGGGGTCTTGTGAAGGCACAAAGGCCTATTCTAGTACATTGCCTACTAAGCCGTGCATCAGGTAAAGTTTGAGAGGCAGCCTGTAAAAACCCATAGACTGCAATAGTATTCTATTGACATCTATGGTACAAGAGATCAAAGCCTCTGACCCGGCTATTTTCAGATGTCCCATAGCAGTGAGTGGAGGGCAGGCCATGCATTCATGGCTTGCTCTCTATTTACTGCTATGGGACCTCCGAAAATAGCTTCACGATTGTCTTAGAAGTGAGCAGAGAGAATGCTATAAATGCCCTAGATGGGACAACCCCTTTAAGTTTGTTTTCTTACATTATACTTTCAACTTAGGCTACTTTCACATCTGTCATAGGATCTCAATAGCAGATGAAAACGCTTCAGTTTTGTCCCCATTCATTGTCAATGGGGACAAAACTGAACTAAATGAAACGGAATGCACCAAAATGTATTCCGTTCTGTTTGGTTACGCTCCCATTACGGACAGAATAAAGTTGCAAGCAGAGTTTTTCTGTCCGCGATGTGGTCCGGAGCAAGACGGATCCGTCCTGACACACAATGTAAGTCCATGACGGATCCGCAAAAAAGGCTAGTGTGAATGTAGCCTTACCTTAAAGAATCAATGGCATTTCCTCCCCTTTAAAATAAAATGAGAAGAAGATATTGTTATTTAAGCATCACTATGACAGATCCTGGATACAAACAACTACTTATAACGATACAATTACAAGTGCATTTAGTTTCTACATGTCTCCGGGATATTGGGTGGTCTGATTGTGTGAGGGTTCCAAAGGTCTGCTGCTAGATATTGTCTTTTAATAACAGTTTGTACTAAACCCACTAGAGAGGAGCAGAGGAACGTCCTGGTGGCATTTTCCTGACACCAGATTATGTTTATGAAAAGCGATGGTAACAATGACACCACTAAAAATAGTTGCAGTCAATGTAATCCCTTCTTATTACTGCCAAGTATCCATCAAGATAATTTATTACTAAACTACCGAATAACCTGCTCCAGATTTCACGCAGACTTGTCATCTATTACAATGCCGTGTGCCACGCTACCAGCAGAATGATTCAAATCTCCAGAGATTTATGTACAGCACAAGAAATTCCTGCAATGGCCATTAACGGAACATAAAGCTATTTCTAGTGACAGGTTTTGTTGACCAGATAGATGAGCTTCTTCTGCACTTGTTCTATTTAATATTCAATGTAATAGGATCAGCGCTGGTAACCGTATTTATGCTGTAATATTTATTGGATGTGTTTGCCTTTAGTTTAAGGTTCACATTGCTGCTGCCTGGGGCTGTGGTTCATATACATAGGTTTTCTTTCATTCACTGACGGAGGTATCTGTAACCATGGAGCTTCAGCTACTAAATGCTGCAGTCTTCCCAACCCTAGGAACGCCACTGTAAGATCAGATTGCATATATTCGCAATGATTAGGCCAGATCTTTGAGATCAATACAACCATCGCTACAATGTAACATTCTCGTTTTAACCGGTGATGTATAAAATAGTGTGTATTATAGACAGCCACGGAGCAAGTGCAGGGAAGACACACCAGAAGGACACTTGTATTCTATTACAGAATTCGTAGGGCAAGTCAACTTTGCAGGTAAAGGCTCTGGCAGAGTCACAAGGGATCAGTGCACAGAGGTTTCAAATCAATACATGGAGAAAGAAAATATTTTGCGCCTGTAGCTTTGTAGGACACATTGCTTTAGGTGAAACTAGAACGTGTCAAATATTGTCTGTTGCGTTACAGACTGTTACTGTATTATAATCTTTATCATGCGTCCCACGTATTCCGCAGCAGTAATCATGCAAAATGAGATATTGAATTGAAAAAAAAAACAATGACAATCTACTGTACGCAGAGCATTATGGAAAACAAAAGCCATGACCCTGGAAACTGCTTTCTATAGATTGATGGATGTGTACATTCGCATCAGTCGCTTTTCCGATCGAGGCTCACAATCTGATTTCCCTATCTTACACACGCACTAAAGCACATTTGTAAGTACCATGTATTTAAAGCACGGGTGGGCAACCTCCAGCACTCCAGTTGTTGTAAAACTACAACTCCCAGCATACATGCTATGCTCTTCTAACAACTCACATAGAAATGAATGGAGCATTCTTGGAATTGTAGTTTCACAACAGCTGGAGTGCTGAAGGTTGCTGGTCCCTAAATTTAGAGTGTAGCAAAAGACAAGAAAATCAAGAAAAAAAAGCTCTGGTTGAAACTCAAGGCCATGTTACAAGTGAGAATACAACATTCAGCTGATTTTAATACAAATGTCCAGTCCAGCCCTGCAAGTTCACACATGCATCCAAGGCTCTGTCTGGAGACTAGTGTTGGGAGCGAATATTCGAATCGCGAATTTTAATCGTGAATATCTCCACTTCGAGAATTTGTGAATATTTAGAATATAGTGCTATATATTCGTATTCGCGAATACTGTTGATCGTGAATATTCTAATAACGAATTTATCGCGAATATCGTCACTTAGCAATATCCCTAGCAACCAATAGGAAAGTTGCCTACCCCTTAGTGTTGATCGCGAATATTGTAATCACAAATTTTTATCGCGAATATATTACATTGCCGATTTTTGCAATTAAGTAAATAATAACTGGAGATCATGAAATTATCGAATTTGCGAACTTATGGCAAATAGTCGGCCAAAAATTTATGAAATATCGTGAATTTGAATATTGCCTATGCCGATCATCACTACTGGAGACTCCGTTGCACATCCTGACCTACTTGACTGGAATAATTCCCCCCTCTTCCTGTCAAAATGATGGACACCATGACAGAACCCTCTGGGTAAATGCAAACAAAGATACATGAGTGGTGAGCTCACCCAGTTTACTCCCTCTTTCATGCCCGTGACGGAGATTGTCAGAGCAGCAAGGAAACATAAACAGAGAAAGTACCACTGATGAAGAAGGCTGCAATCTTTCGAAACGCGTATGGTTTCTCAAACCTTGGGAAGTGCTTCTAAACGGCCCTGCACCATCAGGCTGCCTTCACCCACCGACGATACCGGGAACTAAAAGTGCGCGAAAAAAAGCGCGCAAAAAAATTGCCGCACGTGGCAAGAACGCCAGACACAGCCAACAGCCCTCTGATTAGAGGAAAAAGAGCGCAACATTCGTATCGACGGTCCGCTCCGCAAACAGCAGCTTCTCGCGATCATCGCATCCTCCTGCAATCGCGCTACCAGCCGCACCAAGTACCCACAGCACACAGAGGATCCTACGCAGAAAAAAACCTGCGATCTTCGAGGAAAGGTAACAACGACCAGTGAGCCAATTTTCAGTGGGAAAATTATTTTCGCATAAATGAAAATCACTTTCACATAGCTGCATATACTTATACATTGGGTCTGGAAGGCTGCTGCTGTACTTTTATCCACTGAACTCATCCCAGAGCATTGACTATACAATATTTTATCATTATTATTTTTTTCTCTGGACATATAGCCCAATACAGGGTGTTTTAATATCATTTTAACACCATACTTTTTTCACAACCTCCTCTTTTTTATCTTTTTTTCCTATCCCCATTTAATTCTTACCTTTTTATCCAATTTTTCACCACTATTCCCCTCTCCTTGTACATTGGGAGTGACCTATATTGAAATACGTTTTTTTTTATCATTACTACTACAAAAATAAATATACAGTCATGTGAAAAAATTAGGACACCCTTTGAAAGCATGTGGTTTTTTGTAACATTTTTAATAAATGGTTATTTCATCTCCGTTTCAACAATACAGAGAGATTAAAGTAATCCGACTAAACAAAGAAAACTGAAGCAAAGTCTTTTCAAGATCTTCTGTAAATGTCATTCTACAAAAATGCCTATTCTAACTAAGGAAAAAGATAGGACACCCTTGCCCCTAATAGCGAGTGTTACCTCCTTTGGCTGAAATAACTGCAGTGAGACGGTTCTTGTAGCCATCTACCAGTCTTCGACATCGGTCTGAGGAAATTTTACCCCACTCCTCAATGCAGAACTTTTTCAGCTGTGAGATGTTTGAGGGGTTTCTTGCACGTACAGCCCTTTTCAAGTCACCCCACAGCATCTCAATGGGATTCAAATCTGGACTTTGACTTGGCCATTCCAGGACTCTCCATTTCTTCTTTTTCAGCCAATCTTTGGTTGATTTACTAGTATGTTTTGGGTCATTGTCATGTTGCATGGTCCAGTTCCGCTTCAGCTTTAATTTTCTAACTGATGGTCTCACATGTTCTTCAAGCACCTTCTGATACACAGTAGAATTCATCGTGGATTCTATGATGGTGAGCTGACCAGGTCCTGCTGCAGCAAAGCAGCCCCAAACCATGACACTTCCACCTCCATGCTTCACAGTTGGTATGAGGTTCTTTTCTTGGAATGCTGTGTTTGGTTTACACCAAACATGTCCTCTGCTGTTGTGTCCAAATAATTCAATTTTGGACTCATCTGTCCAAAGAACATTATTCCAGAAGTCCTGGTCTTTGTCAACTTTATCTCTGGCAAATGTCAGTCTGGCCTCGATGTTTCTCTTGGAAAGCAAAGGTTTCCTCCTTGCACACCTCCCATGCAAGTTAAACTTGTACAGTCTCTTTCTGATTGTAGAGGCATGTACTTCTACATCAACAGTAGCCAGAGCCTGCTGTAGTTCTCGAGATGACACTTTAGGGTTTTTGGAGACCTCTTTTAGCATCTTGCGGTCTGCTCTTGGGGTGAACTTGCTGGGGCGACCAGTCCTGGGCATGTTGGCAGTTGTTTTGAAAGCCCTCCACTTGTAGACCATCTTCCGGACAGTGGAATGGCTGATTTCAAAATCTTTTGAGATCTTTTTAAATCCCTTCCCAGACTCATAGGCTGCTACAATCTTTTTTCTGAAGTCCTCTGACAGCTCTTTTGCTCTCACCATGGTGCTCACTCTCACTTCAACAGTCAGGAGCACACCAAACTAAATGTCTGAGGGTTAAATAGGGCAAGCCTCATTCAACATGCAGAGTAACGATCTACTAATTATGTGCACCTGGTGTGATATACCTGTGTGAGATCTGAGCCAATTTAAGAGGGAATACATGTGAGGGTGTCCTATCTTTTTCCTCAGTTAGAATAGGCATTTTTGTAGAATGACATTTACAGAAGATCTTGAAAAGACTTTTCTTCAGTTTTCTTTGTTTAGTTGGATTACTTTAATCTCTCTGTATTGTTGAAACGGAGATGAAATAACCATTTATTAAAAATGTTACAAAAAACCACATGCTTTCAAAGGGTGTCCTAATTTTTTCACATGACTGTAGTTTTTTTAACATACCTATACTATCCCTATATTTTGTTGATATCTGCTGGTGACCTGATATAGAGTGCCTGTCTTCCTAGTTTCCTATACGCCTTTCTCTTCTGACTAGGGTGAGTCAGTTCAGACACGTGCACCTTGCATATTGTCCATACAGGAGAGCCACCGCATTTCCTTATGAACAGAGAAAGATGTGGCACCAGTAGTTGAATTTAAAACTTCAATACACACAAGGAAAACACTCCAGTAAGATCGCTTACGTGTTTTGACCGGGTATGGCTTTAATCATATATACATATATACATATTTTTTAAGAGTTTCTCTTGCATCAATAAAGTATTGAAGAGTTTTAAATTAATCTACCAGAGCTGCATTTTTCTCAAAGAACGCTTTGGTTGACCTGTTTTCTTCAGCTTCCTGGTGGGTTTGCTAAGTAAACCCACCATGGTTTGCTTTGTGCTGTTTCACTGGGCTTTCCCACACATAACATGGAGAGGTGTAGGGGGCGTGACTACTGCAGAGTATTGCACAGGAATGAACAGCAGTATGGTATCTGCCACATCTCTGGATGGATAGTCAGTAGGCACAAGACAGGACCCGAGGCACAGATAAAGTATTAATCTATTATTGACTACGCACTTCGCGGTGCATGGCCCCTTTCTCAAGTCTAACACTCAGTTCACACTTTCGCGTAAAACGCCGCTTTCGAACGCGCAAAAAAACGCACAACAGTACAGGAACCATGCATTCCAATGGAGGTGGTTCACACTTGCGCGTTTTAATGCGCGTTCGTAGGCGCCTATAAACGTCCGACGCATAAGCAAGTATGTTCGCGTTAATTTGGGCGTTTATCCAGCGTTTGGTTCCAATAGACTTCAATGGGAAACGCCATAGGCGTGTTGTTCGGGCGTTTGTGCCGCGTAAAACGCGCCTATGGATGCGCGTTTTACAAAGTTTGCAACATGCTGAATCAGCCACCATGGAATGTCACACCTCTAAAGCACTCAGATTGGCCAAACTATATCATTGATCATTGGCCAACTATGCAGTCAATCACATAAACGCGCGTCAAATGCGCCTACACTATTTACCAAAACGCTTGAAAAAACGCGCCTACACGCCAGTCTTGAACGCACCAAAAACGCTAGGCTTCAAAACGCTCAGGTCTGAACCCAGTGTAAAAGGCAATGGTCATATAACAGAAATCATATAGTGTTTCAAATGAAGAGTGGAAAAACTGGGTGAGGATGAAGCCTTAGATCTAGAAGGTGACGGGTAGTTGTTTGGAATATATCCGCAAGAAATCAGAATATATATATAATAAATAATTGGTTTACATCCATAATATACATAAAAATATAAATAGAAAATCTATATACAAATATGTGGTCACAATATTTGTATATGGAGGAGAAGATAATACATTTAAATAAAACATAATTTGTATAAATGTTTGCTTATATAGATCAAACATGGAGCATAAAAACATTTTACAAGTGATAAAACACAATTTATACTATTTATTAAAGCCTTCACTGGAGTTGTGCCCAGTCACGCACAACTAATACAGGTGGGCAGACTACATACCCCACCAGGGTCCTTTCACCTGTACATACTTACCCTATGAGCGCCTTCTCCTCTCTCTCGTTCTCTACTGCAGAGTATGGCAGACAGGACAAGCCCTGAAAAACATTATAGATTAAAGCATGCTGGGTTTGGTTAGCAAACCCAGAAGGAAGATGAAGCAAGCAGGAAGTTCTGCAAGTACACATCCTGCCAGGATGCAGTAGTGCTGAGAACAGGGAAAGGAAAGTGCTGGAATGAAAAATAGGTATATGGGGTAAAAACATGTATTATTTAGGGATAGTAAAAAAAAAAATCATTTTGAGAATGCATTCTGCTTGTGTTTAGGATGGATTTCTGACAGCGGCCATTGTAATTTCTTCACTGAAATCTATTACAGAATCCAAGTGGGAACCCAATGACTGCATGTTAATGTCACTTAGAAAGACTTAAAAAAAAAAAAGGAAAAAAAATGTTTTAACCCCTTAAGGACTCAGCCTTATTTCACCCTAAGGACCCGGCCATTTTTTGCAAATCTGACCAGTGTCACTTTATGTAGTGAATGATAACTTTTAAACGCTTTTACTTATCCAGGCCATTCTGAGATTGTTTTTTCGTCACATATTGTACTTCATGACAGTGGTAAAATAGAGTTGAAAAATTTCATTTTTATTTATAAAAAAAGACCAAATTTACCAAAGTTTGGAAAAATTAGCAATTTTCCAAGTTTCAATTTCTCTACTTCTATGATATATATTAATACCGCTAAAAAAAGTTATTGATTTACATTCCCCATATGTCTACTTCATGTATCGATCATTTTGGGAATGCCATTTCATGTATTGGGGACATTACAAGGCTTAGAAGTTCAGAAGCAAATCTTGAAATTTTTCAGAAATTTTCAAAAACCCACTTTTTAGGGACCAGTTCAGGTCTGAAGTCACTTTGGGAGGCTTACATAATAGAAACCACCCAAATATGACCCCATTCTAGAAACTACACCCCTCAAGGTATTCAAAACTCATTTTACAAATGTTGCTAACCCTTTAGGTTTTCCACAAGAGTTAATGGGAAATGGAGAAAAATTTCAGAATTTTTGGAAAATTTCCCATTTTAATCCATTTTTTCCAGAAACAAAGCAAGGGTTAACAGCCAAACAAAACTCAATATTTATTTCCCTGATTCTGTAGTTTGCAGAAACACCCCATATGTGGCCGTAAAATGCTGTATGGCCAAACGGCAGGGCGCGAATGAAGGGAACGCCATATGGATTTTGGAAGGCGGATTTTGCTGGACTGGATTTTTGAAAACCATGTCTCATTTGAAGCCCCCCGATGCACCCCTAGAGTAGAAACTCCATAAAAGTGACTCCATCTAAGAAACTTCACCCCTCAAGGTATTCAAAACCGGTTTTACAAACTTTGTTAACCCTTTAGGTGTTCCACAAGAGTTATTGGCAAATGGAGATGAAATTTTAGAATTTCTATTTTTTGTTACCTTGCCTCAAAAAAAGTGTAATATAGAGCAACCAAAAATCATATTTACCCTAAAATAGTACAAACAAAACTGCCACCTTATCCCGTAGTTTCCAAAATGGGGTAAATTTTTTGGAGTTTCTACTGTAGGGGTGCATCAGGGGGGCTTCAAATGGGACATAGTGTCAAAAACCAGTCCAGCAAAATCTGCCTTCCAAAACCCATATGGCATTCCCTTCCTTCTACACCCTGCCGTTTGGCTATACAGTAGTTTACGACCACGTATGGGGTGTTTCTGCAAACTAGAGAATCAGGGCAATAAATATTTAGTTTTGCTTGGCTGTTAACCCTTGCTTTGTTACTGGAAAAATGGATTAAAATGGAAAATTTGCAAAAAGAATAGCTGTTTTGGGAACTTTTTTTTTTTGTTTACATCGTTAAACTGAGAGGTTAGATTGTGTGCTATTTCTATAGAGCAGGTTGTTACGGACGCAACAATACCAAATATGGCTACTTTTTTTTCAGTTTTTCATTACAAAGCATTTTTGAGAAAAAATATTTTTTAGTGTCTCCACATTCTGAAAGCCATATTTTTAATTTTTATTTTTTGGGCGACTGTCTAATGTGGGGGCTTATTTTTTGCGGGATGAGATGACGGTTTGATTGCCACTATCTTGGGGTGCATATGACATTTTGGTCGCTACCTATTACACTTTTTGTGATGTAAGGTGACGAAAATGACTTTTGACACGGTATTTATATAATTTTTTTTTTGTGTTCACCTGAGGGGTTTGGTCATGGGTTATTTGTATAGAGCCGGTTGTCACGGACGTGGTGATACCTAATATGTATACTTTTTTTTATATTTATTTAAGTTTTACACAATAATATTATTTTTGAAACAAAAAAAATCATGTTTTAATGTCTCCATAGTCTGGGAGCCATTTTTTTTTGGGGGGGGGGGGGCGATTGTCTTATGTAGGGTATCATTTTTTGATGGTTTGATTGGCACTATTTTTGGGTGCATACAACTATTTGCTCGCTTGCTATTACAGTTTTTGAGATTTGAGGTGACAAAAATTTTTTTTTTTTTTTTTTTTTTTACGGTATATACCTGAGGGGTTGGATCATGTGATATTATTATAGAGAAGGTTTTTATGGACACGGCGACACCTAATATGTATACTTTTTTTTACATTTATTTTATTTTAAAACAATAACAGCATTTTAGAAAAAAAAATGGCTCTCAGCACTGGATTGGATAAGAGGTGATCCAGTGCTGAGCCATGCCTCCTGCACTGATCACATGACGGTGACGTCACCCCTAGTCCTTAGGGTTGTCCAAGGTTTGGGTTCGATGAAGCAGCCCCTTATGGATTCCAAATGCCGTTATGGGCCGCGGTAGCGGAATCCATAACGGGATGCTACGATAACCCGAACCGAACTTTGGACGCCGAACCAAAAATAGAAGTTCTCTCATTTCTATCTGAGAGCCATATATTTTTTTATTTGTTTTGGCGATTGTCCTATGTAGGGGCTCATTCTTTGCGGGATGAGATGACGGTTTGATTGCTACTATTTTGAGAGGCATACACCTTTTTGATCGCTTGTTATTACACTTTTTGTGATGTAAGGTGACAAAAAATGGCTTATTTTACACCATTATTTATTTATTTTTTTACGGTATTTGCGTGAGTGGTTAGGTCATGTGATATTTTTATAGCGCAGGTTTTTACGGACGCAGCGATACCTAATATGTGTAGGGTATTTTTTATTTTTAATCACTTTGTTACTTTTTTTTGGACCCAGACCCACTTGGTTCTTGTAGATCCAGTGGATCTGGTGTCTATATAATACAGTACAGTACACTATACAGTGTACTGTACTGTATTTTTTACTGTACATAGTCTAAGCAGACTTCTGCCTTTAGCACAGGTCTGCTTAGGCTTTCAGCACCATGGAGAGCAGGACGCTTCTGAAAGCGTCATGCTGCCATGGTAACCATCACCCGCTGCCAGAACTGAGCAGTGGGTGATGGGGAGGGAGGGAAGGGGGCCCCCTCCCTCTGCGATCCCATCCTGTCGGGGGGCTGCAAAGGCACAGCAGCCCCCCGATGTGCTGACACTCTGATAGATCTACTAGACACCAGGGAATATTACAGAGGAGGCGGGCTGGGGATCGCAATTGCGATCCCGCCCGCCGCACCGCATGCGTCCTGCACCGCTGCCCGCAGCCCTGCACCCCCGCAGCCACAATATGCAGTCACAATACGAGAAAGAGTTAATAAAAGTTATCGGTACTCCAAAATGGCACCATTAAAAATTGCAACTTGTCCCACAAAAAAAGCCATCATACAGCTACATAGATGGAAAAATAAAAAAGTTATAGCTCTTGGAAGGCGGCAATGAAAAAAATTGCCTGGTCATTAGGGTCCAAAACTGGCTGGTCACTAAGGGGTTAATTATTTATAATGTTTTGTTTTGTCTAGGGGGCAATTAATTGAAGATATTAAAATGGCTGCTGATGGATTATTCAGTATGGACTCCATCCTAAACACAAGCAGGATGGCCTGAGTCAGAATGCAGAGCATAGGAGCCATATGGAAGCTGCGTTCTCTGCCTATATCATCCCTGTAAGGCCTCTTTCACACGGGCATCCCGGATTTGCTCCAGATGCGTCCCGGGTGCATAGCGGGAGACCCGCTGCGCACGCAATTTCAGTCAGTTTTGACTGCAATTGCATTGCGTTGTTCAGTTTTTCCACGTGAGTGCAATGCATTTTGCACGCGCGTGAGAAAAAACTGAATGTGGTACCCAGACCCGAACTTCTTCACTGAAGTTCGGATTTGGGTTCAGTGTTGTGTAGATTTTAATATTTTCCCTTATAACATGGTTATAAAGGAAAATAATAGCATTCTTAATACAGAATGCTTACTAAAATGTGGATTGAGGGGTTAAAAAATTAAAAAAATTAACTCACCTCATCCACTTGATCGCGCAGCCGGGATCGTCTTCTTTCTTCTTCTTTCAGGACCTGCAAAAGGACCTTTGACGACGTCATCGCACTCAGCTGACGTCAGGGCAGGTCCTGCTGAATGAAGATAGAAGAATCCTTACGTGAAAATCTCATTGCATCCGCACTTGCTTGCTTCTATGGGGCCTGCGTTGCATGAAAAACGCAGAATATAGAACATGCTGCGATTTTCACGCAACGCACAAGTGATGCGTGAAAATCACCGCTCATCTGCACTGCCCCATTGAAGTGAATGGGTCCGGATTCAGTGCGGGTGCAATACGTTCACGTCACACATTGCACCCGCGTGGAATTCTCGCCCGTGTGAAAGGGGCCTAAAGCACTATATTATGGACAGGTCACAGCTGAGATAATCCCTCTCCCTGAAGACATGTTAATCATACTGCAGAATTTCTGTACTGACAAGACATCCTTGAAATAATTGCCCTCCATAAACTATTGTTTCCGCACCTTCTCATTCAAAAGAAAGCTGGATCTGGATGAGAATTTTTAATAATAAAACCCAGTGATTAAATAAATATATGAAGTTAGCCTCTTCTTCATTGTAACGAACGATTAAAAATAGCAGAACAGTCCTGCCTTGCTACAAACAGATCCTCATATGTATTACTGCAAGATGTAGATGCACTTCCTCATAATATTCTAAAAGTAGAACGGTCGCCATGGCAACCCTTCTTTTCTGTGAAGTGTAATTAATAAGGAACTTGAAAAGTACATTACACATACATATCCTGTTGTCTTCAAAAACTGAGGAAAGTTCTATTTGTCTGTAAAATCGAATCCTCACTGAGCATATCCCCCAAGAGTCATGTGAAATAATATACAATTAAGCCGCAGAATAGAATTGTACAGCAGATTCTTCATGTGTTAACACTTTCAGTGATACCCGTACAGATAGCTGTACATCTGTGGTTGAACCAAAAGCTACATAGGCAGGCTCATATGGGGTTAAAAACTGCGTTAGCAGGCTCTTAAAGGGTTAAAAGCTGTGTAGGCAGGCTCATTTGGGGTTAAAAGCTGCATAGGCAGGCTCTTGTAGGGTTAAAAGCCACTTTGACATACTCGTATAAAATTAGGGTATGCAGAGTCATATAGGGGTGAAGGCTGTCTTTTCTTTTTTTGGGATATTTACCTTAATATTTAAGGGGTTGTCCAAGTTGTAGATATTTATAACATATCCTTAGCATACAGTGTATTCAGGAAAGTTTTCTGACCTTTTCGTCGTCTTCACATTTTGTGATGTTGCGGCCTTGTGCTAAAATAAAATAAAAAAAGTTCACGTTTCCTCATTCTGCACTTAATGAGAAAGTGAAAACATAATGTTGGAAATCCTATTTTATCTTTTATTTATTGAAAAGCTAAAATCTTGCATTGACATAAGTATTCAGACCCTTTGCTCAGGACTTAGTTGAAGCCCCTTTGGCAGACACTACAGCCTCCAGTCTTCTTGGGGATGATGCCACAAAGTTTGCACACCCATTGTGGGAGAGTGGCAGGCGAGGAAGACAAGGCTGTCTTGTCTAGCCCTGTCAGTCAAGGGGGAGGGTACTAAGCGCCGAGGGGTGTAGCAGTAGCAGTGCTTCATTCTCTACTGCCCACCCCCTGGTGCCTGAACTACCTAATTTGGATAAATATAAAAATCAAGGTAGTATCACAGCAACCAATTATTAATAGGGTTGATCACTCTGACAGAGGCTTTTTAACCCCTTAATGACGACCCATACGTGTTTTTACGGTGGTCACTAAGGGGCCTTAGGCTGGGCCGCTGCTATTGTACGCGGCCCAATCTATGCACTGCACGGGTCCTCCATGCAGCGGGGACCCAGCTCTCACATGAGAGCCGCGGCCCTGCTCTAACAGCCCGGGCCAGCAGGAGTGCCTATCTGGGCTATTTAACACTTTACATGCCGTGGGCAATGTTGCCCGCCACATGTAAAGTGCTGACAGAAGGAGCGGATTCCCTCTGTCTCCCATTGGCATCCCGCAAATGCGATTGCTGGGTGCCGATATGTGTGAAGGCTGCCTGGGGTCTAATGTAGGCCCCAGACCAGCCTTCAGTAATTTCCAGCAGGTCAATGTTAGAATAACATTGCCATTAAAATGAAATGCACTATAGGGATAGTGCATTGCATTTTAAAAGCAATCAAAAAGCTGTCTGTTATAGTCCCCTTGTGGGACTATTAAGTGGTAAAAAAAAGTAAAAAGAATACCTCATTTATTCAATAAAAAAAATCCCATAAAATAAATTACGCTTTTTTTTTCTCAGTTGAAAATATGCTTTTCAATTAAATAAATTGCAAAAAAAAATCTTCCCCATATGTTTGGTATTGCTGCGTCCATAACGACCCGGGCTACATAAATATCATGTAAATTATCTGGTGAACGTGGTAAAAAAAAAAAAAAAGAAAAAAAGACAAAATTTCTAATTTCTTAGTTGCCACCAAAAAAAAACTTAATAACATGCGATCGAAAAGTGACATTTACTCCAAAATTATACCAATGAAAAATACAACTCGTCCCGCAAAAATCAAGCCCTCACACTCCATAAAAAGAAAAATAAAAAGGTTATAGGTCTTGGGAAGCTGCAACGCAAAAAAAAAAGTTTCTTTTAAAAAAGGGGTTTTATTGCAAAAAAGTAGTAAAATGTAAGAAAAAATATATGTATTTGGTATCATTTTAATCGTACTGACCCAGAGAATAAAGATATTATGTTATTTATACCGAAAAATGAACGCCGTAAAATTTATAACGTAAAAACACAGTGGCAGTATTGCTGTTTTTCCCATCTCCCTCCCAGAAATAGTTAATAAAAGTTAATCACAAAGTTATATGTACCCCAAAATGGTGCCATTTTTATAGATGGAAAAATAAAAAAGTCATAGCTCTTGGAATGCGACGATGAAAAAAGGAAGAAAAACGCTTGGTCAGGCTGGTCACTAAGGGGTTAAAGAGGACCTTTCACCTCTCCTGACATGCCTGTTTTTATAGCTTTATTCATCCCCCATGCAATAATAATTCTGGAGCATCTATTCTTATAGCGCTATGTATCACTCCTTAATTATTTGTACTAGAAGTTATGAATGAATTGCTAGCAGTCTGCAGTAAGGGTACAGAGGGGTGGTAACCAGTTGACGGGTGTCTCTGCAGAGACTCACTCTATCCAAATAGTTGCCGTTTTCAGACCGTGCAGGTAACCCCCCTAACTTGTTACCACCCCTCTGTACCCTTACTGCAGACTGCTAGCAATTCATTCATAATTCTTGTAGAAATAATAGAGGAATGGCACAACATGGAGGCATAAGATAGGATGTTCCAGAATTGTTATTACATGGGGAATGCATGAAGATATTAAAACGGGCATGTCTGGAGAGGGGAGAGATCCTCTTTAAGGAAGAATTTCTTGCTATTTTTGTGATATAGATACCCACTAAAACTATATATGATCAACTATGTAGGTCATATGCAATATACAGATGATTGGGGAAATTTTATAAGCATTATAATAAATGTCAAAAACAATAAGGACCCCCACAGTATATCTTTTTGGATACTGTTCTCAATATGCAAACTTTAATCTGTAAAAGATTTTCTGGGATTGCTTTCCTACTAACGCTGTATTTTTAGCCGCAACAAGAGATTTGTTCCAGTAACAGTATACCTATGTCTTCTGCATTTCTGGAAATAGGCCACAAATACTGTACGATAATGAATACATCAGATTGCACATTGCACTGTTACATATTTATGCATAGATCTCCCATAAATCAATGCATTTTACTGGGCATTTAGCAGATCTGCATGTTAGTAATAAATCCTTCTGAATAAATACCGTATGCTGACGTGTTCTTTATTGTTATCCGTTATCCAATAAAATGCCTCATTTATAAGTGACTTTTTTTAGGAGGGTTCTGTAAATGGTCTAGATTAGAGATGAGCGAATCGAGGTTGATGAAGTGGAACTCGATCCGAATTTCAGTAAAAATTCAATTCGCACCGAATCCGGCTTTTCTCACGCTTTGTGGTAACAAATTGCATTTTTTTCTAAAATGGCTGCTGCACATGTTAGGACATGGAGCAAAGAAAGGATAGGGAGGCATCATCTACTGTACACTATAAAAGGAGAACGGGGTGCAATAGGAGAGTGGACAGCTTTGGTAATAGGAGCGATTCTATTTAACATTGCTGTACTAATTGGGGATCCAAATTGCAGTTACCTTGCTTGTTATTGGGGTGCAAGTTCTGTGTGATACAGTTATTTATGGGGTATATTAATAGGAAATATATGTACGTCCTGTTAGCCGTTCTGCGCTGTATTTTGATTGTTATACATTTTTTAGAGGGTTTATTAATAGTAAAAAGAATACGTCTTAATTGCCATTCTGCGATGAAGTTACATTGTACTACAGCCATTTACGGGGTGTATTAAAAGGAAATATACGTACGTCCTATTAGCCCTTTTGTGTTGATTTTACGTTGTTTTACAGTTTTTTTTTTTGGGGGGGGGGGTGTATTAATAGGGGGAAAAATATATGTCCTAAAAGTCGTTCTGGGGTGAAGTTACATTGTACTACAGCCATTTATGGTGTGTATTAATAGGAAAGATACATACGTCCTGCTAGCCATTCTGCGGTAAATTGTGATTGTTATATTTATTTATTTTTTTGGGGGGGGGTGTTTATTAATAGGAAAAAATATATGTCTTAATTGCTGTTCTGCGGTGAAGTTACATTATACTACAGCTATTTACGGGATGTATTAAAAGGAAATATACGTTCGTCCTGTTAGCTGTTCTGCAGTAAAAAAAAAATTTGGGGGGGGCGTGTATTAATAGGAAAAAGAATACGTCTTAATTGCCGTTCTGAGGTGAAGTTACATTGTACCTTCCTTTTTTGGGGTGTATTATTTCATTTTTAATTTAATTATTTTATTATACAGTATGTCCGACAGACAGGTGACAGGCCCTTTAACGGGAACGGGCAGTGGTCAAACTGTTTCTGTCGCAGGCAGAAGTAGCAGCAGAAGAAGGGGGGGTGGCAGCAGGAGTAGCAGCGAGAGGCCTGAGCTCCCAGTGTAATCTAGTGGTCGAGTCTTGACCAGCAACCCAGCGGTGCTTGAATGGTTGAACCCCCAGCCAAGAGTCGGTGGGTTCATCTGACATGATGCATAGTTGGCATGGCCCGAGAGCAGGCCCTGTGCCCCCACCTGTCCTGAACCTGCCTCTGTCATTTTCTGTTCCCTCAGTGCGAGAAGTATTATATGCCGTAGGCTCGGCTTCACTTTTTAGCGAGGACGAGCTACTAGAGGACAGTCACCGGGTACTGTCCAGCCAAGATCTGGAGGAGACGTCCGCCGCTTCCTTTCGGTAGGCGGGCAAGTAGTGATGATGAGAGTCGCGTGGGAGCAGGTGTTGCGAGCGGTCTGGCTTCTGGCCCTGAGACCCTTGAGGGGGACATCAGTGACATGCAGACAGTAGTGGATGATGATCATATAGCTGATTGCACTTGGGAGCTGGGTGAAGAAGGGGCTTCATCATCATCATCAGGAGAAGGGGGTGGCAGCTTGCGCGTGAGGCATCGGCTGAGCCAGCAAGGGGGTAGCGTGGCTGTGAGTCTGCAGGGTGGCAGCAGTGGGAGGTTGGGAGCCAAACGTGCCCGGGGTAGACCACCCGCTTCACAGGAGCCTACCTGCCCAGAAATTAGCGATGCAGAGGTTCACGGAGGCAGCAGTAGCAGGCAGTCAGTCAGTTCGGATTGTTGGGGGAAAATGCTATACTCGGCGGTGTGGCAATTTTCTGTTTAGCCACCAGATGAGGTGAACATGGCCATTTGTCGAATTTGTGGTCAGAAGGTGAAGCGTGGCAAGGGTGCCAATGTTGGCACCACGGCCCTGCATCAACACATGCAGCTTCACCATAAAGTGGCCTGGGAGAACTGTGGCTCCGATGTGGTGGTCCAGCCTGCCGCAGGAACTGCTGCATCACCCAGTGGCACGCACCCAATTTTATGCAGTCAATGCTCGACCACCTTAGCCGAAGGGAGCTTTCTGTCCTTTCCATCATCTGCTGGTCCTGATGCCCCTGCTCCTCGTTCTCCTACTTCTTATAAGTCATTCTGTCAGCAATCGATCACCAAAGCGATTGCCGAGAGACAACAGTATACATGCAATCATCCAACGGCATAGAAGCTGAACTTGTGCCGAGCCGAGGTGGAGAGTCCCAAGCCGTCATTTATTTGCCAAAAAGGCAATATCAGCCCTGCACACATATGTAGAACAGAAGGTGGGCCAGTCTTTGAGCCTGTCGGTATCTACCAAAGTACACAGCAGCGCCGATGTGTGGAGCTGTAACTACGGTCAAGAGCAATATATGTCCTTTACGGCCCACTGGGTAAATGTGATTCCTGCCCAGCCACACCAGCAACTTGGACAGGTGACGCCGCTTCCACCTCCATGTTCTCACGCCGTTGGTCCTGCGACAATGTCCGCCTCTGCCTCCTCATCCTTCACTGTGTCTTCAGCCTCCACTGCAGGGATAATTCACAGTGCTCCGCCAGCATACCACATGTGCAGGGCACAGCGGTGTTACCTAGTTTACCTGGGTGAATGGAATCACACAGGGGAGGAACTGCTCCGTGTCCTTCATCTAGAAATCGAATCCTGGCTTTCTTCTTGACAACTACAAGAAAATTTAGACTAGCACATTCAAAGTCGTAGGTGCACATTTATAAAGCTAGCATGCAGAAAGAAAACAAAGAAAACCTCTCTCCTCGACAACTCAAAATCGGAACCATGGTGATCGACAACTGGAAGAACATGGTGTCTGTGCTTCCTCAAGGTGGGGCCGAGCCATGCGCCCTGCATGGCGCATGTGTTCAATCTGGTTGTAAAGCGGTTCCTGAAGTCTTCACCCCATCTGCAAGACATCCTGAAAATGGCCAGGAAACTTTGTATGCACTTCAGCCACTCGTACATCGCAGCTCCTTTAGCTGCAGTGGCAGAACGGCTTCCCCCAACATAGGCTGATATGCGACATTTCCACCTGTTTGAATTCTACCCTACATAGGTTGAACCGATTATATGAGAAAGGCCATAAACAATTTCTTGATGATACAGGTGGACAGAGGTACTGCCCTGTGTAACTCCCTGTGTAACTTCAATGTTAGTCAGTGGTAGCTTATGTGTGACACCTACCATTTGCTCGGGCCCTTTGAGGAGGCCACTTTATTTGTCAGTGACCAGGACTACAGGATGAACAACATCATTCCGCTCATGTCCTGAAACAGATGTTTCATGTCCTGGAACAGATGTTGCTAAATCTGGCTGGCCAGGGGACAGGAGACGTGTCGACTACATCTCATGGCTACATGAGCCCTGTGGGGTCTGAACTAGAGGAGGAGGAGGAGGACATTGAGGCACAAGCAGTGCATAAAGAAATGGCTGGTTTTTCTACACAGATGACAGGAGAGGAGGAGCAGGAGGACTCGGAGGAGCTACAGAGTGATGAGGAAGATGAGGTAGATAACCCAGAGACACCGTGGCAGTATGCAGTGGAGATGGAGCCAGGAAGTCCCTCCAAGTCACTTACGCAAATGGCCCGACCCATGCTCAATTGCTTGTGCAGTGGCAGCCGAATTGTCAGCATTCAGCAGAGGGATGACTACTGGCTCTCCACCATGTTAGACCCTCGCTACCTGTCCAAAATGGGGACCTTTTTTACACCCGCTGAGAGGGAGTACAAACTGAACTACTATCTAGACATCCTATGTAGTCAGTTGGCCGCTGCCTATGTGCTCTATCGCCTATCCTCACGCAGGTCTGACCGGGAAGGGGGGGGGCCTCTGCGCTCGAGTTCCACCGCCATGGCTGCTGGGGGGCTGAGGGAGGCAGGAGCAGTACCAGCTCCATCAGCAACAACTTAAGTCTGGAGTCGCTGGTGAGCAGGTTTCTTTACCCGCCTACTGAAGAAACTACTCACCAGCAGCAGCAGCTAGACATTGAGCAGAACCTGAACCAGCAGGTTGTGGCATACTTGGAGTGCACCCTGCCACCCCACATCGAAGATCCCCTGGACTACTGGGCAGCCAAACTCGATTTGTGGCCGCAACTGGCTGAGTTTGCCCTAGACAAGCTTTCCTGCCCGGCCCGCAGTGTGACATCAGAGTCCGTGTTTAGTGCTGCAGTTGCCATAGTTACCCCAAGGAGAACTCGTCCACCCAAAATGTGGAGAAACTGACCTTTGTGAAGATTAATCAGGCGTGGATCAGCCAGGATTTTCAAACACCAATTCCTAATGCATCAGACTAGATCATCCATGGTGCCACACCTAAACTAAAGGAGACCTTTATTCTGATCCTGCCACCCACCATCTTCAGATGATACTGGTATTGCCACCCACCTCCCCACTCTATTACTGGGCCACTCTGTGGTCTCTTCATGCTGCTGCCATCTCACCACTCTGTGGTCTCCTCATGCTGCTGCCACATAACCACTCTGTCACTGGACTACTCTGTGGTCTCCTCATGGTGCTGCCACCTCACCACTCTGTCATTGGGCCACTCTGTGAACTTCTCATGCTGTTCCCACTCTCCCCACTCCATGACTGGGCCACTATTTTGCCTTTTTGGCCTGGTTGACATCTTTTAGTTGACCCGTCTTCTGATCTGTCAGAAGGCGGGAAAAATGAGACGCAAAACAGATCCTGTCTATGTAGCAGCTGTAAGGTCTGTATGACATGGTCCCTATTTTGCATCAGAGTTGGCTTATGATTTGGTAGCAAAAGCACGAGTGGGTACAAAACACAGAAGACATGCAAATATTCCATTCACGT
The DNA here is from genome assembly GCA_033119425.1 of Bufotes viridis. Classification (NCBI taxonomy): domain Eukaryota; kingdom Metazoa; phylum Chordata; class Amphibia; order Anura; family Bufonidae; genus Bufotes; species Bufotes viridis. The sequence continues at coordinate 54,268,519 of CM065593.1, forward strand.
GTCATCTCTGTTTTGGATCCACTCCTGTTTTTTTTTTGCTTTAGCAACTCTGATGGATTACTGACCAAATGCCGACAGAGTGAAGGTGGATGCTGAACAGACAGGATCCGTTTTTTGGGAGTTATTATTCTGACGGATCAGAGGAGGGGAAAAATAATCAGTGAAGTCAACACAAACTTACTGCCGTCACCTTCTCCACTGTGTCAGGGGGGCTCTACTTGTATAGCGTTTAATAGAACAGGTTCTATAGAAATCTATGTGGAATCAGCTGACGATTCCGCATAGATTTGTATAAGGAGTGCGCTCTTTCACGTTATAGTAGGATCTTGGGCCTCTGCACAGTTCTTTATATCTGGTACTAACATTGACATTCACTTGAGTTATTTGGTCAGTTTTGGCCCCGTAACTGCCTAAATAAGTGACGTGTGCAGTGATTCTAAGAGCGACGCCTATCATTTGCATGTCATACTGACTCACAGTATTGTTTCACTACCACAGCAGACTCCCTAATACGTGTTTCTGAACGGCACAGTGTTCTACACCACTATACAGGCTCTCTGCAGCGAGGAAATAGCCATTTTTTTTACGCAATTCGCAATGAATAAATTTGGATCTAATCAAATCTTTTTGGAAAATACGGCTAACCGACCGAATCGAATTTTTGAGAAATTCGTTCATCTCTAATCTAGAGGTCTGAATAAAGACTGAAAGGATTTCACTTCACTCAGGGTGGATTCTCACAGTTTTTTTCTGGCGTATTTGCTAACTTTTGCGCTTTAGTCTGGGGTTTTTCTATGTGTATTTTTGGTGTGTTTTTTTAATTTTTAAAGAACAAAAAATATTACTTCCTGATGTTAGCTGTAAGTTTATGGGAATTTCGAAATACAGTAACAAACGTGCAATTTTTTTGCTGTGTTTTATTTTTTACTTGTGGTGCCGTTTTACAATACTGATCTCCAGATGTTGCAATAAAGCCTGTACAAGCATCATAGCCTCATGTGTAATCCTGGTGTGGGCGGCAGGAACTGAAGGAGTCTCACAGGCTGCGCTATACAGTGCTCCAGATCACCACAGGAGCCCCGCACTGATTGAAGCCGGGCTCTCACTGTAATTCCTCATGCACCCGACCGTTGCGTGTTTTGCAGGTCGCAAATTTCAGATCCGCAAAACACGGATGGTGTCTGTGTGCGTTCCGCAATTTGCGGAACGGACCGGGCGGCCTATTATAGAGATGCCTATTCTTGTCGGCAAAACGGACAAGAATGGGAAATGTTTTTTTTTTTTTGCAGGGCTACAGAACTGAGCAACGGATGAGAACAGCACACGGAGTGCTGTCCGCATCTTTTGCGGCCCCATTGAAGTGAATTTGTCCGCATCCGAGCCCCAGTTTCACTCCAAGCCGACCAGAACAACGGTCATCTGCATGAGGTCTAATGGCCAGCATCAGAGTTAACTCTGATGCTGGTCACTTAAAGAGGTTATTGAACCCCTATAATGCCCCCCAAAATTCCCGGGCACCTCATACAGATTATACTTACGCTGCTCCTGATGCACACATGCCCGCCATTGCATCTCTCGATTGCATGGATCAAAACATTCGAGGACCAGGGAGGTGGGTAGGGCAAGCCAGCTTCCTAGCTGTCTTACATTTAGACCTTTTTCTATGCCTAAAACAGGTCCACAATTTTATACCTGGTGTGAGCGGGGAAAAGTCGCAGATTGCAGCGCAACTAACCATTGTGCCTCAATCTGCACCTCAAATACAGCTAATTTAGGCGTGTTTCAGATTAATAAATGACCCCTTTAATACATATTTCGAATCACCATAATCATACTGACCCATTGAATAACAGTAACAAGCTAGTTATGCAACGCAGTGAATGTTATAAATTTAAAGTGCAAAAACAATGGTACAACGTTTTTTTCTTCCCATTACCACCCCAAAAAAAGTAATAAAAGTTACCAAATTATATGTATTCCAAAAAGGTGTTACTAAAAAATACATTTTTCCCTGCAAAAAACCCCCCTCATACATCTATAGAGACAGAAAAATAATAAATTTAAGGCCAGAAAAAAATCCAGTATTTTATTTCATACACCTTCTTGGCTGAAATTTATTGCATCCTCTGTGCCATTCTCTATAAGTAAAAATAAAGGGGGTCATTTATCAAACAGAAATATGCCTTAATTTGATGTATTTCTGGTGCAGATTGAGATTCTTTGTGTCGCAATCTATGACTTTTCCCCGCTCGCCCCAGGTCTAAAAAAAGGGGGCATGGCGTGGGCGGGGAAGGGGTTTTAAGCATAGAAAATGTTTTAGGTTTAGAAAATGGTCTAAATGTAAGACAGCCAGGAAGCTACATTTAGAAGTGGCAGAGGATCTGCCGAAGTTATGCAGAGGCCTGCTCATAATTCCGGACAGGTATAGGGAATTTTAAGCATTATCAAGGCCAGCGTCTAAAATGTGCCCCAAAAGGTCTACAAAAAAAACATGTAATAAATGTGTGAACAGAAAAACATCACAAAAAAAGTGAAAAAATTTAGTAAAAAAGGCAACTGAACAGCAGTACACAAGAATGGCTGCTGCACAGTGGATAGAGCCTTCTGCTTCTGGCCTTGTCCGCTGCTTGGTCTCTGGTGTCTGCGGCAGCTGCTTGTCGCTTCTGATAGTTGGGGGTGTCAGTTGTAGGACTCCTGCCCATCGTCCCCTCACAGCAGCAGTAAACTGACAATAGGATTATCTATCTACATAGGAGATCTTATGAGTTTTGCTGACAATATTGTGTCCTAATTCTCAATAGCACAGCACTTCCGAAATGAAGAGAAAATCAGCCAATTTTTTTTTTATAATGCTAAATATAAAGAAAAATACCCATTTTAGATGGAATTTTACCTTTGAACCTGAAAGTGCTTTGAATTTGTAATGACAATCTCTTGCTTCTAAAATTACTGCCGCTCTGTCTGCACAGACAATGGTTAAAACTCATGCAAAGCATTTCAAAGGAGAGCATCAAATGTCTTGTTTGCATAGAGAATATTTAAAAGGATGTAAGAATAGAAAAACGCATCTGAACAATACAAAATGACTAAGCCCAAGTGGCAACAGGCTTTGAATTTACTGTTACAAAGAATACACTTATCACAGAGGAAACATATTAATCATAATTCACTTAGAGCTCATATGAATATAAATCAGTTTGTCTGGAAATCTGCAGCGTTTTAAACCTGTGTCGTTTTTTCCTGTGAACTGCGTTACTTTGTAATGATTCACTACAGGGGTAGAAATGCGGCACAATAGATGATGGCGTGCGGAGTGAAACAATACCCTCGCCATTGTGCTCCTGAATTCACAAATCGAGATGACATTATTATACTAGGTGAGGGGCTCGTAGCTGGTTGCCACTTACTTGTTGATCGTCTGAACTCTGTAGGGTAGCATTTATGCCTCCAAGAGGTGGAAATTTAAATATCCAGGGGTTCGCGTGCTACTACTATCAGTGCTTTTGAAAAGTAAAAATTAATTCTGTAGTGTACCCAAATATAAATTTTTATGCCTCTAGAAATTACGAATAAACCATTTAAAACAAATTTGCATACAAAGGAGTGACTGTAAATAACTTACTGATCCTGTTTGGGCCTTTTCTTCCTTTTTTCATCGTCGCGTTCCAAGAGCTATAACTTTTTTATTTGTCCGTCTATATAGCTTTATGAGGGCTTATTTTTTGCGGGACAAGTTGTAGTTTTTAATGGCACCATTTTGGGGTACACATAACTTTCTTATTAACTTTTATTAACTCTTTCTGAGATGGAGATGGAAAAAAAAGCAATGCAGCCACTTCGTTTTTGCGTTATAAATTTTACGGCGTTAATTTTTTGGTATAAATAACATAATATCTTTATTCTCTGGGTCAGTACGATTCTAGCGATACCAAATACATATAGTTTTTTTTACGTTTTACTACTTTTTGTGCAATAAAATCCCTTTTTTAAAACAAAAAAAAATGATTTTGCATTGCTGCTTCCCAGGACCCACATTTTTTAATGTTAATTTATGTGATATTTATGTAGGCCGAGTCATTACAGACACGCAATACCAAACATACGGGGGAGATTTTCTTTTTGCAATTTTTTTCATTGAAAAGCGTATTTTCAATGTAAAAAAGCGTATTTTTTATTTTAGGGAATTTTTTTATTTAATAACTTTTTTTTTTCGTTCTTTTTTTTTAACCACTTAATAGTCCCACAAGGGGACTATAACAAACAGTATTTTGATTGCTTTTAAAATACAATGCATTATCTCTGGATCTACTTCAGGAAGGACGGGGCCTAATGATCTGAAGCCAGGTAAGGCTTCACAACACATCACATTCGCGGGGTGCTGATGGGAGTCCAATCCCTCTGTCACCGCTTTACATGCGGCGGGCGCCATTGCGTCTGGCATGTAAAGTGTTAAACAGCCCGGATCGGCACTCCTGCTGGTCCGGACTGTTAGAGCAGGACCCCGGCTCTCATGTGAAAAAGGCATAAAAAGGCGGCAGCCCAGCCCCTTAGTGACCGCTGTAAAAAGGAGTATGGGTGGTCACTAGGGGGTTAAAGGGGTTGGTCACTTTCTGGTTTCTGTTGATCAATGTGTTTGTGAGATGATTATTTGGCACTTAGGCTACTTTCACACTAGCGTTTTGGCTTTCCGTTTGTGAGATCCGTTCAGGGCTCTCATAAGCGGTCCAAAACGGATCAGTTTTACCCTAATGTATTTTGAATGGAAAAGGATCCGCTCAGAATGCATCAGTTTGCCTCCGTTCAGTCACCATTCCTCTCTTGAGGCGGACACCAAAACGCTGACTGCAGCGTTTTGCTGTCCACCTGACAAAGCGGAGCCAAACGCATCCATCCTGGCACACAATGTAAGTCAATGGGGACGGATCCATTTTCTCTGACTCAATAGAAAACAAATCTGTCCCCCATTGACTTTCAATGGTGTTCAAGACGGATCTGTCATGGCTATAGAAGACATAATACAACCGGATCCGTTCATGACGGATGCAGGCGGTTGTATTATTGTAACGGAACCATTTTCCAGGTGGGGAGCAAGGTGACGTCATCGCAGGTCTTTTTGGAGGTCCTGAAGAAAGAAGAGGATACCGGCTGCGCGATCAAGTGGATGAGGTGAGGTTTTTTTCATTCTTTTTAACCCCTGAATGGCCATTTTATTTAGCATTCTATCTTAAGAATGCTATTATTTTCCGTTATAACCATGTTATAACGGAAAATAATAAAATTACCGAAACCCGAACTTCAGTGAAAAAGTCTGGATTCGGGTCCGATACCCGAACTCGCAAAGTTTGGTACGAATCCGAACTTTGCAGTTCAAGTTCGCCCAAACCCTACTGGTCACATAACCCTCCATAAGCGGCCATCTTACTGACAGGTCTTTTGTGTGGACAGAACAGAAGATTTGCCCAGCAAGGAGACATGACTTATGAAATATAGCAAATAGCAGAGAACATCAACAACGACTATATTAAGTGCCATATAGTCATCTTACCTACACATTGATCAAAATAAGCCATTGGAGCACCAAGAAATGGGCTTATGCGGTTTGAGCGCCGCTCCAGCGACACCCATCTTTTTCCAAACACACCCTACCCCATAGATTAACAGTGCTAGACTTCCCATTTCTTGCACTTGTGCAATCATTCGCAAACACAACGCATTTCAACCCAGTCTTCTGCTGCTTGCCGAGCGAGCTGATTAGTACGCGTGCGATGTTGACATGATTCCACCCAGAAGTGGAGGCACTGTGGACTTCATCTGCAGTTGATCAAGTGTGCAGGGGCAAGAACTCAGCGCTAGATGTGGTCTAGCGCTGTCAATCTCAGTGGTGGGGGCATGTTTGGAGCACCAGGGGCGTAGCTCATTTGCATAGCGATAAAAGTCTTCATTTCTCCACCATGTAGGCACCTAGAAAGAACAGAGAGATTTCGTTTTACTTAGCTAGTTCAACCCTACCAGGTTTAATAGATCCTTTTGACAGGACCTTTTTTAACTGGAAAAATAAAGGATATTTAAATAGTGTTTGTTGTTCCTGTTGTTGGATAAGGCGATAATTTTATGTGATGGAAGATCTTGCTCTGGATTGATCCACTTGGGGCAAAGAAGCCCCTAACACAGTGAGTGAGCTGATTTCTTTTAGGGATCAGCTACACAGCGATTTTGGGTGCTACACCTAGTGATGAGGGAATCAAAGTCAAATAAATTCGATTAGCTTCGAAGCCGAATTTCTTGCACTTCGTGGTAATAAATCAATTTTCCCTGAGATGGTGTGAAACAAAATACATACTCACCTCATCCATTTGCGAGCGAAGAGGCCATCACGTCACCACATGACATTTCGAGATCAACCAGCGGCCTCTACGCAATCAAATGGATAAGGTGAGTATATATATATATTTTTTTTTTTTTTACCGGATTAACCCCTGAAAACCCTCCATGTTAATCTCAGATGCTGTCATCAGGGATGAACGCAGCATCTGAGGGGCTCAATGATGGAGGGGTTGGGCGGAGCAATCGCCATTCTTCACTACATACAAAGGAATTCACTTCGTGCTAACACCGCTGCACTGAGATCCCTGTAGCCAAATCCTTCACCTATAAACATGAAATATGGTTGCATCTTTGAGGAATCCTTCTTTTGAATCCACCTAAGGGTACTTTCACACTAGCGTTTTGGATTCCGTTTGTGAGATCCGTTTCAGGGCTCTCAAAAATGGTCCAAAACGGATAAGTTAAGCCCCAATGCATTCTGAATGGATAAGGATCCGTTCAGAATGCATATGTTCGGTTCCGTTCCGCTTCTATTCTGTTTTGGATGCGGACACCAAAACACAGCTTGCTGTATTTTGGTGTCCGTCTTAAGAGGCGGAGCCTAACGGATCTGTTTTGAATTACAATGTAAGTCAATGGGGACGGATCCGTTTTCAATGACACAATATGGTGCATTTGAAAACAGATCCGTTCCCCATTGACTTTCAATGTAATTCAAAACGGATCCGTTTTGGACTTTGTCATTTTTTTTTAAACCTAATGTAAACGGATCCGTTCTGAACGGATACAAACATTTGCATTATAGGTGCGGATCCGTCTGTGCAAATAAACAGACGGATGCGCACCAACGCAAGTGTGAAAGAGCTAATGAACCGGGGGCATAGCTATAGGGGGTGCAGAGGTAGCAGTTGCTATCGGGCCCAGGAGCCTGAGGGGGCCCAAAGACCCTTATGCCACACAAAAAGACACCCGTATTATAGAAAGTGCATACAGCTCCAGTTACACTTCTGGCTGGACAGAAGGGATTATTTCAAGAATTTGGCATGTTTGGGAGCCATTTCAATTTTTGCCTTAGCCAGCAGGAGGGCTATGTGCCCCTGGCCAAAAAGCACTGAGGGAAGGGGGCCCAAGCTAAACTCTTGCACCAGGGCCCATGAGCCTTTAGCTACGCTCCTGCTAATGAAACAACTTTTTCAAACCCCAGACACTCTGTAAAGGTTTCCATTTCAGCCACAGACAACTTGGGAGAATAAACATAGCTTTTCTGTACTGATCGTAGGCAAACGGATGATTTTACTGGGAAATAAGTATAGAGGTACAATGAATATGTAAAGATGATTTGCACAAGCAAACAAAGCAAAGCATATGCTGAGCAGCCAGGTGAGACTGTGCCTTCCATCTCTAGCACTAGGGAATTCTTTCATTATGCCTGAAGCGGAACAAACCCATTGGGATTCCGCTCCAGTATTTACTAACCAGACTGTTTTCTATGTATTCGCAAAGTCGCAGTGCGGTCCAGAAGGCTCGCTTCACTTATTGATTTAGGGTTTTTAAGTTCTATTTAAAATATATTCTCCATTCTAACATCCTCAAGTGGACAGTATTAATATAATGAACCCTATCTATTCACACAGATTAAGGTGATGAGTCTCACAATATTATATATAAAAATAAAATATAAAATAACGAAAATTCATACAGACAAAAACTTACTAGTTGCTGCTGTCTATAAAATTTAGAAGGGTAGCACCACCTACTGTCTAGTACATATATGACAACTGATATTACAGTAGATAAAGAATGCAGGACAACTATTGGGATGTGCCTGCAATCAAGAATAGATCATTACCTAAAGGAAATGTGTCACCAAAAATTGTAGATTTTTTAAAATTCTATTTCCAGAAGATGATTATGGGGGTGGCCACCGGAGCTGTTTTTAACATTTTGAAGGCATTAAGAAAATTGCTTTACGGCAGCCCCATGTTCCATAGACACAATGGTCAGGAGGGGACCTCATTGACTTCTATGGGAGAGTTTTCTAGGCATGCTGTGACCTGTGCAGAGGTCATTGTACAAAGAAAGAATAGATAAGCTTTGAGAATCACCTATTGTGAATGGTGGATCCTGTATTATCTATACACAGAGGTGGAATTATTACAGACCGGGTTAGAAATAGTTAATTTGTACAAACCAAGAAGTGGCGCCAAGTATTAGACAAAGTGGCCAGTGCAAAAACTGCAGGATTTTGGGGTTTTACCTTAAATATAAAGTGCCATGGAAAATTTTTAAAAAATCTAAAATTATTTAGAAATATGTTAAACCTAAAAAGTACGATTTGCTTGCTGGAAAGGATCGTTTACTTTTGCCTGCATGAACGCCTGTTTCACTCGATGAACGAGCGTTTCGATTATGCACTTTTAGACTGGGAACAAGCATTTGTAGGAATGTTCGTCCCTATTAATCTGGCCATGTAAACCCAACATTACCTAGCAGATCCTGCTACACAACGATAGGCTGCAGCCATCACATGTTTTCGGCATTACAGCCTGGTTGGGAGAGCTGAAGTGGGATCTGCTAGGTAATGTAATACCAGTTGAAAAGGGGCTGTCTGCATTATAACGATGCAGACAGCCCCTTCAACTGATATAAGATAGATAGATAGATACTAGCTGCTCCACTACCTCCTGTTGGACCTTGTCTATGCGGTTTAATAAGTCCTGGGAAATAGCCATATGGGGAAACACCGCTTCTGCGCCCAGATGTTGGGCTACCCCATTGATTACAGTTACTCTCTCTCTGGCCTGTACCAGAGTGGGGTCCTGGAGTTGGGCGGTCCTGAACGTGTCCCGGGACACCTCCAGTTCCGGGATAGATGTGGCCTCTGTGACATCAGGGTTACACTCTGGCCCTATGATGGGGACCCTATGGCCGGTACCCCATAATCGGGGTCTTCGGGTTCAGGACCCTGAGAGTCTTGCTCCACAAGAGATCGCGCTCCGTCCTTCCATAAGGACCAGAATGTGGGTAAGTCTCTTCCCAAAATAACCCGGATACTCTCGGATATCCCCATGGATACAGAAAACAGAGACCTTATGTGCACACCTGGCACATGGGAGGTTCACCAGTGGTTGGCAGGGTGTCTGCGGAACGGACAGGCCTGGCGTATAATGAGGACCGCCGAGCAAACCCACAGTCCATGGGTTCAGTGGTCAAGGGGCAGTTAGCAGCCCTATGTCTAGGCCCCTGGCACCGCCAGCATCGGATAAATGTGTCCTCACAAGCCCACGGGGTTCATTTTATGGGCCTTTGGGTTGCATTATCCCCTGCTTGGGATCTGGACTTTTTCCCAGTCTCTATAAGTGGGGCTGGGGGTTGGGGCGTCACCTGTTTTTGAGAAGTGTCCCGCACCAAATCCTGGGTGGCCATGTACCGCTCGTCAAGGCTGACCAACTGGTCGAGGTTTCCCTGGTCCCCCTGACCCACCCAATGCTGAATGGCCTGAGTACGCACAAACCGATCCACCACCACCCGCTCTATCATCTGCTCTGGGCCTAAAGTCTCAGGCTGGAGCCACAAATCATAAGCCTGCGACCTAGCAGGTCGAGATTCTACAAATACCCACTGGTACACTCGCTGGGCTTCTGGATTGCCATGGTATAGCTGAGCCTGATCAGGCTTACTGTGACTGACAATACACTGCAGTAAACTTTACAGTGTACTGCAGTGTATTGTTAGGCATTGAACCCACTGGATCTTCAAGAACCAAGTTGGTCTGAGTCAAAAAGGTTAAAAAAAAGTTTTAAAAATTTAACTTTATCCTATATCCTCAGATATAATTGGTTAAAAATTTTAAAAATAAAAAAACACTACACATGCTTGGTATCGACGCTTCCGTAACGACCTGATCTATAAAAGGATCACTTACTTTTACCACACAGTGAACGCCATAAAAAAAAAAAGAAGAAACACTATGATGGAATTGCAATTTTGCTCACCGCACTTGCCACAAAATGGTATAAAAAGTGATCAAAAGAGTAGTGATCAAACAGTCATCTCATCCCTCAAAAAATAAGCCCCTACCTAAGACAATCACCCCAAAAAATAAAAAAGATATGGCTTTCAGAAAATAGAGACACTAAAACATGATTTTTTGTTTAAAAAATGCTCTTATTGTGTAAAACCAAAATATATTTAAAAAAAACAGACATATTAGTATCGCCCCGTCCGTAACAACCTGCACTATAAAATATCACATGCACTAACCCGTCTGGTGAATGCCGTAAAAAGATAAAATAAAAAATGTGCCAAAAAGTCATTTTTTTATCACCTTACATTACAAAAAGTGTAATACCAAGGAATCAAAAAGTCATATGTGCCCCAATATGGTACCAATTAAACCATCATCTCATCCCGCAAAAAATGAGTCCCTACCTAAGACAATCGCCCAAAAAAGTAAAAAAAATTATGTCTTTCAGAAAATGGAAACACAAAAACATGATTTTATTTTTACAAAATCAAGTGCACTGACACAGCAGTGGAAGGAAAAATGGCAGCAATTTATTGATGTCAGTTCATGGAGTCTTTATTACTGTACTATTTTCAATTCTAGAAATTAAAGGTGTAGCAACATCATATCTTCTGTAAAAAAGAAAAAAAAAGTATGGCTTTCAGAAAATGCTTTTATTGTGTAAAATAAAATTTTAAAAATACACATATTAGATATCGCTGCATCACTACGACCTGCTCTATACAAATATCACATTATCTACTCTGTCAGGTGAACATTGTAAAAAACAAAAAATGAAAACTGTGCCCAGAACAGACAATTTTTGGTTACTTTGCCTCACAAAAAGAGTAATACACATATATATATATATATATATATATATATATATATATATACACACACACACACACACACACACACACACACAATGCACAACTACCTCTAGTAAAAGATTTCTCTACTGCAGGAATATTCCTGATACATATATATATATAACAATGGCAGCACATCAGGCCAAATGTCAATATGGAGGTGCAGGTCAATGGATCCGGCAACAAATCGAGGACAATATAAGAATTTTTAAAAATGGCAGCACTCTCACAAAAAATGAGTGAAAAGAAGAACACTTTATTCACCCCTGTGGTCGCAACTAGGGATGAACGAACTTGTGTTTCAAGTTTGGCATACAAGGTTCAGGTTTGGGTTATATAAGAATTCCGTTATGGATTCTGCTACCACAGTCCATAACTAAGGGTCTATTCATACGTCCGCATAATGGGTCCGCACCTGTTCCGCAATATTGCGGAACGGGTGCGGACCCATTCATTTTCAATGGGGCCGCAAAAGATGTGGACAGCACCACCATGTGCTGTCTGCATCCGCACTTCCGTTCCGCGACCCCGGAAAAAAAATTGAGCATGTCCTATTCTTGTCCGCAACGGAATAGGCATTTCTATTATAGTGCCGGCTATGTGCGATCCACAAAATGTGGAATGCACAGTTGCAGATGTGTGAATGGTCCCTTATGGTCCTTGGTAGCAGAATCCATAATGGAATTCTTAGATAACCTGAGCCTTGTACGCTGAACACAAGTTCACTCAACACTTTAGCTCATAGCTTGAAAAGAGACTCTGTGAATAAGCTGAAAACATTGCGACCACAGGGGCGAACAAAGTGTTTGAGAGCGCGGACATTTTTTTCATATATATAAATGTAATTTATCAAACTGGTGTAAAGTAGAATTGGCTTTGTTGCCCATAGCAACCAATAAGATTCCATCTTTCATTTTTCACAGCTTCATTGGAAAATGAAAGGAGGAATCTGATTGGTTGCTATGGGCAACTAAGTCAGTTCTACTTCACACCAGTTTTGATTCCCCCACTGTGTACTTCTATGTGTACATAGCATTGTGTGTCATCACACTGTACTTATCTGTGTGGAAAAAGTGACCACTCACTGTGCGGACTGCACACAATACTGTATTCAGAAGAGAGCGCATGTAGTGAGAGCTGTCAGTAATGAGATCTATATCCTGCTTATAACGCCATTGTTCTGACTGTAGATCGCTGAGCTAACGTTATAAGCAGCAATATCTATTGTGTCTTCAAATAATTGACTTTCTACAGAATGGAATGTGAGAAATAGATCTGCTGATTATAGGCTATCCGCAGGAATGCTCACACTCAGTTCACACTTTCGCGTAAAACGCCGCTTTTGAACGCACATAAAAACGCACAACAGTAAAGGAACCATGCATTCCAATGAGGGTGGTTCACACTTGCGCGTTTTTATGCGCGTTCATAGGCGCCTATAAACGTCCGACGCATAAGCAAGTATGTTCGCGTTAATTCAGGCTTTTTTCGAGCGTTTGGTGCTAATAGACTTCAATGGGAAACGCGATAGGCGTGTTGTTCGGGCGTTTGTGCAGCGTAAAACGCGCCTATGGACGCGCGTTTTTCAAAATTCACACCTCAGATTGGCCAAACTATATAGGGAGGGCTGTTTGGTCATTGGCCAACTATGCAGTCAATCACATAAACGCGCGTCAAACGCGCCTACACTATTTACCAAAACGCTTGAAAAAACGCGCCTACACGCCAGTCTTGAACGCACCAAAAACGCTAGGCTTCAAAACGCTCAGGTCTGAACCCAGTGTCAACCTGTGGCCCTCCAGCTGTTGCAAAACTACAACTGCCAGCATGCCCGAACAGCCTACAGCTATCAGCCTACAGCAGGGCATTGTGGGAGTTGTAGTTTTACAACAGCTGGAGGGCCGCAGGTTGAGCATGCCTGGGCTATAGCATCCTGTAAGACTCACCATGTTGTGGATTGGAATGAAATCTTACTACCAAGTTACTTGGTAGTTCCAGCAGCCTATATGTAAGTGGCTGCTAGCTGAGCTATGTAACACGATGTGGGGGCGGGCAGCAGAGCTTGTGCTGGTGCATGTGAAATCAACAGGAACGCCCACAGAGCCTCACTGGAGATGACAGCAGTCAGCAAAAATCATAGAAGAGCATTTCTGAGAGCATGTGAAGCAAAGCTGATACCAATAAACAAACAAGTTCAATTTTATTATGTGCTGCATTATGGTAAGATATGGGTTTATTGATTTTAGTGCACATAGTCTTTAAAGGAGTTTGTCTTTTTTTCCCCCTTCTGGATCAACATTGCAGTTTCTTTTTTTTACTATATATTTTACTATATTCACTAGTGTAGATGGGCTTTACATTTAATTAAGATTCTAATGACACAGGACAGCATTTTTTTTTTTAAAGCGCTTTCATTTCAAAGCTTTGGCTTAGAAGGCAGGATACAACTGTGAAGTTTCTATTTTTCCCTCTTCCAAACATTCTGTACCTAACACCAAGGAATCTGCTGTATTTAATTATATTTTCACAATGCTTAGTCATACTTGTGTGCATACTGCTGTTATTAAACTTTACAAATCCGGTAGACGCTATTGATCTGCCATTTATATTTTAGCACTTTTCTACTGCTGAGTTTTAAGTTTCCGCAGCAGGCGTAAGACTACAATAATACATGTAAATAATGCAATTAATCTCAGTACATGAGGTCTGTGTTTCTGCAGACTGCATATAAGCTTGATTGGTTACTGTTTTAGGATACTGCGTGTTCATTTCTTTGTATTGTTATTATAAGACCATCAGCCTGACTATTGCTGAGTTTTACAAAATCAAGTGCACTGACACAGCAGTGGAAGGGAAAATGGCAGCAATTTATTGATGTCAGTTCATGGAGTCTTTATTACTGTAGTATTTTCAATTCTAGAAATTAAAGGTGTAGCAACATCATATCTTCTGTAAAGTGTAAGAAAGGATGCATTGTGGCTGGGTTCATGTATTCAGGTACTGGTGTGGCCTCGAGTACTGGCAATACCAAATATAAAAAGCCACGTAAATAAATGAATGGCGATACATGAGATTTTACCAAGATTAGCAGAACCTTTGTCTGAAAGGGGTTACCGGAGATTTTTAATTTATGGTCTAACCTTGTGATAGGCCATCAATGTATGATTGGTTGGGATTCAAGACCCAGGATCCACAATGATCAGCAGAACAAAGGACAGAGGCACAAATGACATACAGATGAGCGTGGTTGTGCCTGGGACCACTGTTCAGCTCCATTCACATCAGTAGGTATTTTAGGGGTCTGCCTACCGCCAGTCAAAAAAGTGACAATGTATTCTAGGGATTGAAACTGAAAATCCAATACTAGAATACTAGTGTTGAGCGAATTGAAGTGGACTTCGATCCAAATTTCAAGGAAAATTCGATTCGCTGTGCAGCTGAATTTTCTCGAGCATTGTGGTAGCGAATCGATTTTCCCTGAAATGGTGTAAAGAACATAAAAAAATCATACTTATCTCATCTATTTGCTCACGCTGGGCTGGCCGCCACCATCTTGATTAAAGATCTCGCACAAAATCCCGTGCACGGTGACGTATGACGTCACCACGCCGGCCAAAGTGATGCGGGCCACACAAGATTTTACGCTAGATATTCAATCAAGATGGTGGCAGCTGGCCCATCGGGAGCAAATAGATGAGGTTTTTTATTTTACACTGTGTTTCACACTTTGTTATAACTGTCAGATGCCGCAATCAGCTTTGAACTCGGCATCTAAGGAGGACAATTACGGGGAGCGGCGCAATCACTGTCATTGCACCTACTACTTACCAAGAAATGCGCTTTGTGACGGAGTAATTACCGTATTTTTCGCCCTATAAGACGCACCGGCCTATAAGACGCACCTGGGTTTTTGAGGAGAAAAATAAGAAAAAAAATATTTTTAACCAAAAGGTGTGCTTTTGAAGTAATGGTGGTCTGTGCATGACAGTATTATGGGGGGGGGGGTCTGTGGATGGCACTGTTATGTGGGGGAGATGTGGATGGCACTGTTATGGGGGGATCTGTGAATGACACTGTGATGGGGGGGATCTGTGGATAGCACTGTTATGGGGGGATCTGTGGATAGCACTGTGATGGGGGCATTTATGAATGACACTGTAATGGATTGGATCTGTGGATGACACATATATAGCATCTTATGCTATATGTGACATCCACAGATCACCCCAATTACAGTGTCATCCAAAGATGCCCCCTTTTCTAAAACATCTGGAAAACATTACAGGAATAACTGCTGCAGAGTTTATGTAGTTTGGATTTATGATTGGAAAATTCACAGCGTCTTACAGTAGCAGCAAAGCAGACGAGAGTCAAACTAGTATCATCCACACGCAGCATAAAAAAATGTGCATCAGAAATTGATCTTCGGTGAAGATTTAAACTCTGCAGCATGCTGTAGATTTCCACTACAGATCTTACCCCTTGCAATGCAAAACGTGGAATCTGCTGCAAAATCCTCCCTGGCTGGCCATACCCTAACTGTTTATAAAGAGTTTGTATTGGATAGAGATGAGCAAAGTATTCAAGAATTCCATTTGGCTGCTTTGCCGAACTGAACAAAATGTGCTTTATGACTACGTATTTTTCGCCATATAAGGCGCACTTTCCCCCAAAGTGGGGAAAATGGCAGTGCGTCTTATATGGCGAATGCTACCATTTTCCTATAGTTAAAGCTGATACATCGCACCGCCTGCGATGTATCAGCATGGGAAGGAGGCGGAGCCTGGCAGCACGTGGCGGGCGGCCGCCGCTCACAGCGTGACTGCTTTCATAACATTTATAATCTTTAATCATGTCCCCTTATTCCTATAAGCCCAGTACAGTAGCGCTCTGCTAACCTGCTATACCGATCCTCTAGCAGGCAGAGCGGTGCGGCGGCAGGCTGCTGTGTAACGTCCTCACTGGCGTCATCTGCCTGCTCCTCCTGCTTCCTTCATAAAGTGAAAGGAGCAGGCAGATGACGTCAGTGAGGACGTTACACAGCACCGCTCTGCCTGCTAGAGGATCGGTATAGCAGGTTAGCAGAGCGCTACTGTACTGGGCTTATAGGGCTTATGATTAAAGATTATAAATGTTATGAAAGCAGTCACGCTGTGAGCGGCGGGCCGCCCGCCACGTGTTGCCAGGCTCCGCCCCCTCCTCCTTCCATGCTGATACATCGCAGGCGGTGCGATGTATCAGCTTTAACTATAGGAAAATGGTAGCATTCGCCATATAAGACGCACTGCCATTTTCCCCCCACTTTTGGGGGGGAAAAAGTGCGTCTTATATGGCGAAAAAATACGTAGTCATAAAGCAAATTTTTTTGTTAAATTCGGCAAAGCAGCCAAATGGAATTTTTGAATACTTTGCTCATCTCTATCCAATACAAACTCTTTATAAACAGTTAGGGTATGGCCAGCCAGGGAGGATTTTGCAGCAGATTCCACGTTTTGCATTGCAAGGGGTAAGATCTGTAGTGGAAATCTACAGCATGCTGCAGAGTTTAAATCTTCACCGAATATCAATTTCTGATGCACATTTTTTTATGCTGCGTGTGGATGATACTAGTTTGACTCTCGTCTGCTTTGCTGCTACTGTAAGACGCTGTGAATTTTCCAATCATAAATCCAAACTACATAAACTCTGCAGCAGTTATTCCTGTAAATATGAACTCACCTTGTTGGCATATTACAGTATACTTCACAGAAAATATGATACTGCTGCTCTTTCTTTTTAATTCAGCAGGTGCATGCAAGCGTAATTTAAGAGTGATTTCTGTTAGCAGCATCTGCACTTTGAATTGCGTATATTATGCTACTTTTAATACTGCTGCTAATATAATGAAGAAAAAGCTGGTTATCTGGTTTGGCCAGCCAATTTCCATGTGACGATGATGACTTGATTATGGGGTCTAGCGGCTGCAGGGAAATCAATGGGTCATCCATGTGATCAACAAACTGTGTGCTCCAGATGGAAAGTCAAAAGAGTAATGGCATATTTGAAAATTCTAATTTAACCCCATTCCCGACATGTGACGTACTATTACATCATGGAAGTCAGTGACTTCCCGCATTTTGACGCAATAGTACGTCATGGTGATTGGGTGGGCACCAGAGCGGTTTGCGCCCGATCACTGCAGGGATCCAGCAGTCCCTGATAGCTGGGCCCCTGCTGTATCTGTCGGCATCACTGTTTACAGCGATGCCGGCGGATTAAACCCTTCTATGCCGCGGTCAGCGCTGACCGTGACATAGAAGGGGTTTGCTGTGTGTTAGGGAGCCCATCGAGTCCCTGCGCTGCTGTGGCAGGGACCTGATGGGTGACAAGGCAGCCTGATGCCCTGCACAGGTTGCCCAATGCCTTGCACAGCATCGGAACCTGCCTTCTACGGGTGCCCAGGAGATCCAGCCTCAGGCTGGGTCTCCTAGGCAACCTGCTAGTATATTACTCTGTGTAATATGCTAACAGGCAATGCATTACAATACAGAGTGGGACAGAAATAAAGTTTAAAAATAAAAGTAAAAAAAGTGTTTTTAATTAAAAAAATTAGTTTTAAGTACAAAAAAGGAAAAAACGCCCCTTTCCCCAGATTTTACAATAAAAAATAGAAAAAAAAACCACCACACATATTAGGTATCGCTGCGTCCATAACGACCAGCTCTAAAAAAAAAATCACATGATCCACCCCGTCAGATCAACACCATAAAAAATTTTAAATGAAAACTGTGTCAAAAAAAGCCATTTTTGTCACTTTACATCACAAAAAGTGCAACACCAGGCGATGAAAAAGGGGTATGTCGAACAATGGAACCAATAAAACTGTCACTTCCTACAAAAAATGAGACCCTACATAAGAAAATCGCTCAAAAAATAAAAAAACTATAGCTCTCAGAACATGACACTAAAACATCATGTTTTTCTTTCAACTATGCTATTATTGTGTTAAAGTGAAATAAATAAAAACAAAAGTAGATATATTAGGTATCGCCACGTCCATAACAACCATCTCTATAAAAATGTCACATGACCTAACCCCTCAGGTGAACACCGTAAAAAAAAAAACTGTGTCAAAAAAAGCCATTTTTGTCACCTTTCATCACAAAAAGTGTAACACCAAGCGATCAAAAAGGTGTATGCCCCCCTAAAAAGCACCAATCAAACCATCACCTCATCCTGCAAAACATGAGACCCTACCTAAGACAATCGGTCAAAAACTAAAAAAGATAACGCTCTCAGACTATGGAGACACTAAGACATAATTTTTTTGGTTTAAAAAAATGCTATTATTGTGTAAAACTTAAATAAATAAGAAAAAGTATACATATTAGGTATTGCCGGTGTCCATAACGATCTGCTCCATAAAAATGTCACATGACCTAACCCCTCAGGTGAACGTTGTAAAAATAAATAAATAAAAACTGTTCCAAAACAACCATTTTTTTGGTCACCTTGCCCCATAAAGTGTAATAATGAATGATCAAAAATTCATACGTACCCAAAAATGGTACCAATAAAAACATCAACTCTTCCTGCAAAAAACAAGCTCCTGCACAAGACGATCGACAGAAAAAAAAAAAGATATGGCATTCAGAAAATGGAGACACAAAAACATATTTTTTTTTCAAAAATGCTTTATTATGTAAAACTGAAACAAAGAAAGTAGATATATTTGATATCATTGCGTCCGTAACAACCTGCTCTATAAAAATAGCACATGATCTACCCTGTCAGATTAATATTTTAAAAAATAAAAACGGTGCCAAAACAGCCATTTTTTGGTTACCTTGCCTCACAAAAAATGTAATATAGAGCAATTAAAAATCATATGCACCCCAAAAAAGTACCAATGAAACTGGCACCTTATCCCCTAGTTTCCAAAATGGGGTCACTTGTTGGGAGTTTCTACTGTGAAGGTGCATCAGGGGGCTTCAAATGGGACATGGCATCTAAAAACCAGTCCAACAATATCTGCCTTCCAAAAACCATATGGCATTCCTTTCCTTCTGTGCCCTGCCGTGTTCCCTTACATCAGTTTATGACCACATGTGGGGTGTTTCTGCTAACCGTAGAATCAGGGTAATAAATATTGAGTTTTGTTTGGCTGTTAACCCTTGATGTGTTAAAGAAAAAAAATGGATTAAAATGGAAAATCTGCTAAAAAAGTGAAATTTAGAAATTTAATCTCCAATTTCCTTTAATTCTTACGGAAAACCTAAAGGGTTAACAAAGTTTGTAAAATCAGTTTTGAGTAACTTGAGGGAAGTAGTTTCTGCAATGGGGTCATTTATGGGTGGTTTCTATTAAATAAGCCTCACAAAGTTACTTCAGACCTGAACTGGTCCTTAAGAATTGCTTCTAAACGTCTAAGCCTTCTAATGGCTTAAAAAAATAAAATTACATTTCAAAATCATACATAAAGTAGACATATGGAGAATGTTAAGTAATAAATATTTTATGAGGTATTACTTTCTGTTTTAAAAGCAGAGAAATTGAAATTTAGAAATTTGCTAATTTTTTACAAATTTTGGTAAATTTTGGATTTTTTCATAAATAAAGGTGAAATATATTGACTCACATTTATGACTATCATTAAGTACAATGTGTCACGAGAAAACAATCTCAGAATGGCTTGGATAAATAAAAGTGTTCCAAAGCTATTACCACATAAAGTGACACATGTCAGAGTTGCAAAAAATGACCAGGGCAGAAGGGCGAAAACTGGCCCAGGGTAGAAGGAGTTGAAGTGGATCTGTCACCTTTCCTGACATGTCAGTTTTAGTAACTACTTGCATTGCTCATGTAATAACAGTTCTGGAGCATCTATTCTTATGACTATGTTGTGGAATTCCTGTATTATTCCTGCTAGAAGTTTACAAATACATTGCCTGCAGTCTGCAGTAAAGGTACTGCTGGGTGTTACCAGTAGTGGGTGTGTCTGATTCTATCCAAGCAGTGCTGTTGGTGTCAGACTGTACAGGAACACACCCTCAACTGGTAACACCCATTACCTTTACTGCAAGCTGCTGAAAATTAATTAATAACTTCTAGTAGAAATAATAGAGTCATAAGATTAGATGCTTCAGCATTGTTATTACATGGGAAATGCAAGTCGTTACTAAAACAGACATGTCAGGAGAGGGGACACGTCATCTTTAAGATGTAATTTTCTTGTTAGAAGATGGCTAAAATAACTTATGCAATTGGTAAGTCCATTGGTGTAATCCATAATTATGGTGCCTTACAAATATTTGGGTGACTCCTAATATATGATTTACTGTAATATATATATATATATATATATATATATTTATATATATATATATATATATATATATATATATATTTGACTGTATTTCAAGTTATTTTCTATATTAAGGATTTATATTTTGTGATCACCAATATTAAATCCTTTCTTTTAATCTTGTCTTTCAGATTTTGGCGATTATATCAATTCTGTTTATTGTGCTTTCGACCATCGCATTATCTCTGAACACGCTACCTGATCTCCAAGAACCGGATGAATTTGGGCAGCCAAATGATAACCCTCAGTTGGCACACGTGGAAGCTGTCTGCATTGCCTGGTTCACAATGGAATATCTACTAAGATTTCTTTCTTCACCCAACAAGTGGAAGTTTTTTAAAGGCCCACTGAACATAATTGATTTATTAGCCATTTTGCCATATTATGTGACAATTTTCCTTACGGAATCCAACAAGAGTGTTCTTCAGTTTCAAAATGTCCGTCGAGTGGTTCAAATTTTCAGAATTATGAGGATTTTACGTATCCTTAAGCTTGCCAGACATTCGACAGGTCTCCAATCACTAGGATTTACACTCAGGAGAAGTTACAATGAACTAGGACTACTGATATTATTTTTAGCTATGGGAATAATGATATTTTCTAGCTTGGTGTTTTTTGCGGAGAAAGATGAAGATGCTACTAAATTCACAAGTATACCTGCCTCATTTTGGTGGGCAACCATAACTATGACCACAGTTGGGTATGGAGACATTTATCCTAAGACATTACTTGGCAAAATAGTTGGAGGTCTTTGTTGCATTGCTGGTGTATTAGTGATTGCATTGCCTATTCCAATTATTGTAAACAATTTCTCAGAATTTTACAAAGAGCAGAAAAGGCAAGAGAAGGCAATAAAGAGGAGAGAAGCACTTGAACGAGCAAAGAGAAATGGTAGCATTGTGTCTATGAATCTGAAAGATGCATTTGCTCGCAGCATGGAGCTGATCGATATTGTTGTAGATAAGTCTGCCGACGAATCTAATAAAGTAGAGAACACTAATGATAATCATTTGTCTCCTAGCCGATGGAAATGGGAGAGGAGGACAATGTCTGAGACAAGTTCAAATAAATCATTCGACAATAAATATCAGGAGGTCAGTCAACATGACTCCCAAGAACTATTAAACAATTCTCCTTCCAGCCCACAACATCTCAGTGCACAGAAACTAGAGGAGCTGTACAACGAGATCACAAAAGCACAATCACATCCTAGCGTTAACTCTGCCTATCATGAGCAGTCAATCATTCCACCTACATATGAAGAGGAAATAGAAATGGAAGATGTTTCAGCGAGGAGAAACCAGTTATCAGTTGCTCCAAAAGATATAATAACTGACATGAGAAGTGTCTCAAGCATTGACAGCTTTACCAGTTGTGCAACAGACTTTACCGAAGCTGAAAGATCTCCTCTTACACCATTTCCAGGAAGTAACCTTGAAATGAGGTTCCCTTCATACACCATTCCTCAAGAAGGTGGCAGAGAGTTTAAAATGTCTCAGTTCCAAGCACGTACAAAATACCCAGGTTTTGCTCCCAAAGATGTCACTTTTGAATATAAATTATCAGAGCCATCTGCTGGGAATGAATGTGGAACCCCAAAGATACTTCTCCAGGAACAAATGGGTACTGAGCGAGAAGATAGCCAGAGTTCCACAAAACTGAATAATCCACTTAGGTCTAGATCTTTGAAAGTTAATTTCAAACAGTCAAAGGGCAGTTCTCTCCAAAATCCAGCAAATATCACTAGCTCATTGCCAGCTAAGACAATAGAACACCCCCTATACACTCATCTTCAGCTAAGCACACTTTTTCTGCAAGACTATTCATCCTCAGAGCAACCAACGCAGACAGAAACTGAGAGGCCAGGTGGATTTTCACATCCTACAACATCACCTTCTCGAAATCCAAAGCTTGTTTCACTCTCTTCCAAGAAGAGAAGCAGCTTTACAGAAATAGATACGGAAGACGATGACTTCATGCAGGTATGTGGTTCAAAGAATGATACTCAGGAGGACATCAAAACTAACTGCATTGAGGAAAAGAATGATGGCAACAATGCCACAGCAGAAACTGATGTACTCTCCTTGCAGAAACCAATCAATCAAAATTGTACTCAGGACATTTACATGGCAGGAGAGGACATTAAACAGGACAGTAATCAGGAGGAAAGCAAAGTGGAAAATCATTTATTTGTCCCAGAAATCCCCTCAGACACTGGTGAAACAGGTTATTGTCAGACACGCGAGACCAGCATGTGACTAGTTGCAAGAGCAATAAGGACTTTTTTTCTTAAAAGCACTAAGGTTGGTAAAGCCTATGAACTCAAAAGGAAAAGCCTCAAAGACATCCATAAACTATTAATTTTGCATGGCATGAAGAATTGCTTAGTAAAATAGTTCAGGAACTACCTTTTGTAACAAAACATATAATGACTCAGCGGCAGAGTGTAATAATGAAAGCCCTTCTTAAGAGCCAGTGTATTGCATATCCTGACATTCTTGATCCTTTAATCCTTTATTGTAGATGTGTTTCTGAGACATTTAAAAGCAGAATAGAGTTTGTTCAGGAAAGGATTATGGGTCAAAGATGGAAATGAAGTACTGTGAGCTTTAAGAAAGCCTATATGTGTACATATGTTAGCTAGAATGTCTGAATAGAACCAAGGTACATAGAGCAAACCCATTATTCTGGGACACAGGTTTAAAACTTCCTTCACAGTGTACTCTTTGGAGGACTTGTACAGACTTACATTATGTTGCAGAATTGCAACTTTGTCGTTAGCTGGTCCAGTGACACCAAGGGGAGAATTACAACATGGATGCTGTGTTGGAAAACTCACCCCAACTGGAATTGTTATGCAACTGAAGTAAATGCTTTCTGTTCAGAGATCATTGTTGGTTTAAATTAAGAGAATATTTTTTATTTTTTGTGCTATAAACCACTGCAGATTTTGCTGTGCATAAGATTGTTTTTGCATTTCTTATTTTAAAAAAAAATAAAGTAAAAAAAAAAAAAACATCAGGCAAGATTTAACAACCACAATTTCAAGCGTGAAGACTGATATTTAATGTGTTAACTTGCCAAAAATGTTATTAATATTGTCCCAATGTCGAGTACAAAAGTACAGTTATTGATCGCCACGTAAATAGTGCCAATTGCCATGAAATAGTTCATTTTGCAATACACTTGCAATATACTTGTTGGATATTATCGTGTGTATCACCTTGCAGTCTCTATCTTTCTGCTGTTATGGGGCTCTTGATGAATGAGGGACATAGCAGTATTGGAATATTTTCCCAGGGAGAGCTTCCATAAATATGTTCATTGCTCTTGGTTATTCAAGTCTATCAGCAGCATCTTTACATCGCCGATTAACACAGTTTTAAAATTAAAGTGACAACCTGTGTATTCTCCACACCAGAGGGAAGCTTACCGGTAATCACATTTGGCCTCCAAATGAGAAGAATCATTGATTCATTATATTGGGCCAGCCCACTAATGTAATCATCCTTGAACGTCTCGATGACATATTGTTTTATAGATTGAAAATGTTATTATGCTGGGAGAATTGACATGATGTAGTGATGAACAGACCTGAGCTTACAATCAGCTTCTTAAGGGTACATCCACATGGGTGTAAAGAGCAGTCAAAAAACGGCATGAGTTACATGCGGATTTTGGTGTTGATTTTTCTTAAGGCATTGCAAAGAACTAAGTCCGCAATGGAAACCTGCAACATAAATCGTCATGCTGCAGATTCAAAATCCACAACTAATATCATCACTGAAATCACTTACACTTTGCTGCTACTTGAAAATACTGCGGATTTTTAGCCCACATTTCCGTAGTGGAAAATCTGCATTCCATTTCCCACATGTGGATGTACCCTTAAAGTGTGTGTACATTTGGGCACAGTGGTCTCTATGACTTCATAGTGGGGGTCTGGGTGCCTAGATCCTTATTAATCTCAAAGAGAATACATCACTGCTAAGAGTGCCAGTGCCCCATTCACTCCTGTTGGCCTCATTCTGGAGTGGTTCTTCTAGGCCATTACATATGGCCTAACATTGCCTCTCCTGAATAAAGCCAAGAAAGGCCAACGGATTCTGAAGGTATCTGGTGCTCTTATAAGTGTTACAGCCTCTCTATTATAATAATTGATGGGGCCTACAATTCCTCTGGGCTAAACATATGCATCTACACAGTGGAGCATTTCAATATCCTTAAAACTGTTAGTTTTAGGTATTCAGATCTCCTGCCTTTGTGTGTTTACCTAGGGGGAAATAGAGAAGACACTACTGAATGCTTTAATATTGGACTTACTTTAACCCAGTGAGTGAACACTTCAAAATGACATCCGGGCAGTTATTTATGAAGAAAATGGGAAGCTGTATGAACTAAAATGTTACTTTATTTGTAAGTTACCTAATAGAATCACTGCAGGTGACTACCATGACATCTACACAACTAATTTCTTGGTAATCACATTTTTTGGAGCAAGACAAAAAGATACAAATTAATGCCTACATGAAAAATACAGAATACTTTGATAGGAAACTCTCTAGTGGAAAATTGCCTTTTATGGGTAAAAGCCTTTTTACCAACATTTACTAGTGCATCTAAATAAATTAGAATAATTTCAGTAATTCAATTTAAAAAGTGAAACTCTACTCTATAGATTCATTACAGACAGAGTGATCTATTTTAAAAGTTTATTTCTTTTAATGTTGATGATTATGGCTTATAGCTAATGAAAACCCAAAAGTTAGTATCTCAGAAAATTAGAATATTATATGAGACCAATTAAAAAAGTTTTAATACAGAAATGTTGGCATACTGAAAAGTATGTACAGTATGTGCACGCAATACTTGGTCGGGGCTCCTTTTGCATGAATTACTGTATCAATGTGGCATGGCATGGAGACGATAAGCATGTGGCACTGCTGATATGTTATAAAAGCCCAAGTTGCCTTGATAGCGGCCTTCAACTCGCCTGAATCGTTGGGTCTGGTGTGTCTCATCTTCCTCTTGACAATACCACATAGATTCACTATGGGGTTTAGGTCAGGCGAGTTTGCTGGCCACTCAAGCACGGTGATACTGTGGTTATTAAACCAGGTATTGGTACTTTTTTGGCAGTGGGGACAAGTGCCAAGTCCTGTTGGAAAATAAAATCAGCTTATCATCAGAGGGAAGCATGAAGTGCTCTAAAATTTCCTAGTAGACGGCTGCGCTGACATTGGACTTGATATAACACAACGGACCAACACCAGCAGATAACATGGCTCCCCAAACCATCACTGACTGTGAAAACCTCACACTGGACCTCAAGCAACTTGGATTTTGTGCCTCTCTACAGTTGTAGCCCACGTCCAGGATACATCTGTGTGTGGTGGCTCTTAATGTTACATTCGCAGTCAGCCCCTTGTCAATCTCCCCCCAATTCTTGAATGGTCTTTTCTTGTCAATCCTTTCCAGGCTGTGGTTATCCCTGTTGCTTGTGCACCCTTTTCTACCAAACTTTTTCCTTCCACTCAAATTTCCATTAATATATGAATGTTTCACTTTTTGAATTGAATTACTGAAATGAATTAACTTTTCGGTATTCTAACTTATTGAGAGGCTCCTGTAAATGGAGCAATGTTGCCTAAATTCATGGTGTTCACTAATCATACTATAGTAGCAGCGATCAGTCCTCATTTCTTATTGATTGCAAAATGGTTACAACATATACATTTCTTTCATTTTTAAAATCCCATACCCTATCAAACAAAAGTCAGGTTGGTCATAAAGTGCATGTTGAAGAGTATACACTTTGACACCATATTTGGGTACCGGCCTGGTTACAACCGGAAACTGGCACACATTCCAGCTGCCCATAGGTCTTTTGTCCCTGCTCTTTCCAAAGTGATTCATCAGGATAATAATATATTACAGTTTCTTTTTGAAGGACCAGAATACGTTTATTTCTATGAGATTAGGATGTAGAGAAGAATGACATGGATAAATACACAGCATTAAGCTCAAATCTTTGCTGTATAATACACCTGGTGATCTTCTGGACGTCTTGTGACGGTATACATAGTGCATGACTGCTTGCATATTTGCATGAAGGCACAGTGCACTAAATCCTCACCAATGCAATAAAACTATTGCATTTTCTTCACTGAGAATGATAAACCTTTACTCCTTCCCTCTCAGACACCTTAAGCCATAAATAAAAGAGATCAACTAGTAATTTAGTCTAGAATGTAAACTTTTATTATACATTTTAAGGCTGATATAGAACTACTTTATGTAGACCATGCTACAGAACAATTGTGCTTTTTTGGGGGGTATGTCTAGAAGTGCTAGTGGCACACAGTATGCAAATCTTCCATGTGGCATTAAATAGATCCTTCACTAAATCAACCCCTTTACATTAAGACATCTGAATGTTGACCAAAAAAGTACGTAGGTGTATTTTTACCCACCAAACAGCCCCTTAAATTGCTAAACGCGGGCTCAAAATATCTATGTCTCTCAGTCAGTCAGAAGCAATTACTAGGCTCACAAACTATCTTGTAGGATTGGTTCAAAGTACTTTCCGCTTTAAACAAGTCTGGGTGTAGGAGAACAGACTTTTGAGCCCTGTCAGGGCATTTTACTGCCATAAAAGTCTTTCTAACTCACTTCTATTAGGGTAGGTGGTCTGCCCTAATGGCAGATGCCCTTTAACATTGCGTAAAGTCCAGCCTGTGCTGATGGGTGACAAAACACAAACAAAAAAAACTCCATGGGCATAGGTCTTTGTTTCCCCCAGTAACCAATCACAGCATGGTTACCCTTGGTAATAAAGACAGTTTCTCTTTTAGCCAGCTTTCATCAATGAAGTCCAGGTGTTTTGGTGTAAAGTTATGTAATTTAAGTCGTAAAGCTGCTAAAAGGGTTTCCCAATAGTTGTTTGGTATAAACTAGTGCTTTTTGTGCGTGTAAGATCAGAGAAGAATCAGTAACAGTAAGAAATGTGTGTTCATTATCACTTATGTCACAAGGCTACTTATAACAAATATTAAAATGGTTTATAGTACCATTTCAACCTGTCGGAGATGTCCTGTTCCTTTTCTCAATTTATAAGAGATATTTTTATATAACTTCTGTTATGTTTTATTTGTCTATAGAAGTAGTGTAGCCGTTATGCATTTTGTGACAAATACGGGTACTGTGTGTAATACTGTACTGGCATACAGAAATCTCATGTAGCACAAGTTGAGGTCAGGTGGGCAATTTTCCCCTGTTGCTTATGGTTTTATATTATATATTTATTGTACTGGTCCAAATATTTTTGTTATTTCTGCAGGCAGGTTCCAGTGGGTTGATAGTTTGTACGGCATCAGAGGCGTAAATGCACTAACTAACCTGTAACCAGAGGGAAAAACATAAAATCATTGCATGTAAAATTAGTAACATTAAACCAAGCTGTTTAGCATATAAAAAAATTATCAATTTTGAACCACAAAGGCCAAGGAAACAGAAATGTGTGTGAGCAAATCTTATTATGATTATGTATCTTTACCTGACAATGGGATTTCAATTTTTCTTCTAACCAAAAGAAAGCTTTGACTTGGGAATGATAGTTATAACTAAAGTATATCTTCAGTGGTCCACGTAAAAAGACCTCTTAGGATATGCACCTCAGTGTGCAAATTCAAGTTTGCATTCTAAAGTTAAAGGCTATGGAAACCTTTGGAGTAATTTTTTTATGATTGCAATTTACTCTTTTTTTTCAATTGGTCATTTTTAGAAATGTTCAGCTGTTTTTGAGTTACAGGAGTTAAAAATCTATTAGTAGCGTATCAATTCTCAGTCTTTTCAGCTGATGGCTCTTATGAAGCCTTATCTCTGATCTCTTGACCTCATAAACCCTCATTTAAAGCTGTATGTTCGGGCCAGGTTCTGCAGATCAGCCGATGAATGAGTAAAACACTCAGTCATTAGGTGAAATTATCTGAGGTGTGGACACCTCAATCATCGTTCCTGTTGTTTAAACAGCACTCTGCTGCCCAGAAACAATCGCTTGCCCTTGCACCGTGGAGGTGATCACTACATGTAAATGCATTGCTTCACCTCCTCTTAACAAGCAGCCGATTGTTGGAAAGGAACGCTTCTTTCAGACAACTGGCTTCTCCTCGCAGCATCTAAATGCACCTTATACTATATTCTTATCAGTTTGATAAGAATTTGGCTATAATCAGTTTTTATAAGGTCAGGATCAAAGACAAGGCCTCACACGAGCTGACGGAACTCAGGAGGGACAGCCTGCAAATTCCTAGATTTTTAATTCCTGTATCTCAAAAATGGATAAACATTTCTAATAAAGACAAAATGAGTACAAAGCAATCACTTAAAAAATTGCCCTGAAGGTGTCCATAGCCCTTCAAAATAAGTTCTTCATGCTATTTATTTGCCTCATTCTCTTGTAAGAGTATCTAAGCGGACTTTGAAGTTTATATTTTTTGTGCTGGAAGTACGCTTTACTTATTAGTACACATTAATCATAGTCACAAAAGCTCCCACATAAATGAACCTTTAAAGGGGCTGTCTCACTTCAGCAAGAGGCATTTACCATGTAGAGAAAGTTAATTCAAGGCATTTGCTAATATAATGTGATTGTCCATATTGCTTCCTCCTCTGGCTGAATTCATTTTTCTATCACATTACACACTGCTCGTTTCCATGGTTATGGCCACCCTGCAAGCCATTATCGGTGGTCGTTCTTGCACACCACAGGAAAAATGTGCCAGCCTCTCTGGTGGCCCGGGACTGTGGGACCACACATAGGCTGGTGCTTTTTTCTATAGTGTGTAAGCGCGGTCACCGCTGATGTTTTGCTGAGTGGTCATAACCATGGAAGCGAGCAGTGTATAATGTGATAGAAAAAGGAATCCAGTCAGCAAAGGAAGCAATATGGACAATCACAATACAATAGTAAGTGTCTTGTATTAACTTTATCTACCTAATAAATGCCATTTGCTGAAGTGAGACAATCCCTTTGATACACAAGTGATAGCCCCTTTTTATTTGCCTTAAGCCTCCTGCACTGTGCATTGCCACCCACAATACAGTGCACAATATGGAAGCGAGGTTCCTTGTCACAAGCCAAGCTTTGCTCAATATATGGCATCCTATGGGTCTCACTGCAATTTTATCACCTAGACTCCAGATAAAAGAAGTCTCTGTATGTCACCAAATTTTTATATGGTGCTATATGCATGGATCCATTAAAAGGCGTCAGCCCTGTATTTAGATCTGTGTTACCGAACACTAAGAGCGTCATTAAAACTGGGCTCTTAGCTCTGGTGGATTGCTAGCATCCACTGCCAAAAAACAAAAAATAGATGTTCACAGTGTTCAATGTAACCAGCAGGATCCACCAGCCATCAGCAGGTCTCAGGATGGTGCATTTTCTGAAAAAGAGTTGTCCAAACTAACATATATGACATATCGATATGCAGAAGGACCAATGTCTTAGCTATTGTGGGGGTCCCGGTATTCACACCGCTACCGATAAGGCATACACATAAGGCATATACTGATGATGAACATAAATTTTAGTGGTGAGTAAACCGAGTTATAACATTGTTTTTTAACAGAATACACCCTAGAAAGCAGTACACAGAAGAGTTCTCATACTTTTATACAAAACACACTGGGACCCTCAATGATCATACATCGATACATCATAAAATGTTAGAGGTGGAAAAACCCCTTTCATTTTTTATAAAATATTTCCTGGAAAAATGACATATATTACATAAAACTCGTAAGTACTTATTCTTGTAAGAAAAACATCTTGTATATGTAACAAATTTATACAATGTTAAAAAAAAAAGATTATTGAACTCAATACGTTTTCTATTAATAGTATTTTTGTGTAGTGTATTTCAACACATAGAAATGCTACTGTTGGACAATATAGTGCAGCCTGAAAGCGGCTGTCTACACTGTGACATGAAAAATGAGTTGCAAAAAAACTTTAAATTTCCCTAAAAGACACATATATAGAACAAGTGAAAAAATATATATAGTGATTGACTCTTCAATATAATTTAACCTACTTAATTCTACTATTTTTGTTCCAGGACAGAAGGTAATTATTTTATTACTTTACAGAAACTCAAAGAAAAACTGATGACTAAGAATCTGAAAGTTATTTTATACTATCCTAAAAGAAGCTTTATGGGAGGACAACTTTTAATAATGTATGCTGTCCAGTGCCTTGAATGTTTAAAGGGAACCTGTCACCATGAAATGCAATGTAAGCTACAGGCATTGAGATATACAGCAGGAGGAGCTGAGCAGATTGATATATAGTTTTGTGGGAAAATATTTTGTTAAACATGTAATTTATTCATTTAAACTCCTATTCATTCTGGGCTTTGAAGTCGAGGAGGTGGTCCTATCAGTGATTGACAGCTATCTCTGTATACACATAGAGGGCAGGTTGTCAATCACTGATAGGGCCATCTCCTGGACTTCAAAGCCCAGAATGTAAAGTCATTTAAAAGTATAAAGTACAAATTATACTGAATACATTCCTACAAAACTATACCAATCTGCTCAGCTCCTCCTGCTCTATACCATATTGCCTGCCTCTCAAACACAATGTCCAACGTGACAGGTTCCTTTTAAGCTTCCATATGTGATACTGGCCACGGTCTTAAATAGAAATTTTTCTCACCTTTGTAGATGAAGACCAGATCATGTAAAAGGGATTTATTCCTGATATCAGAGACAGGAGTATTAGATATGTGAGAACTTATAGTTGGTTCACTTGTGACAGATCCTTTTTATCATTTGTGTTGAGTGCTACAGAAGGATAAGGTATTTCATTTTCAATGGTATAATACTGCCAAAATGAAAAACTAAAAGAGCCAAATTTTCTATGAAGATTGAGTTTAAAAAAATACCCCCTGCTGATGGAAGTGTCCCTTTAAGCCCTGCTTTCTCCAGTATATTTTAGGTTCTCTGGCAACTATTAAAGCCCCTCCATTGTCCCAGTGTATTCTATCGATTGTGGTATGGCAGGTTGTCTATCAAATAAATACTTGATTTCCTATCTGGCTATCATCTGAGCATATAAAAAAGGCACAGGAGGCCCTAAACTAAATACACTACACTACCTCTCCATGCCAAACAGGTCTATTTTAGGTCCCTGCCACTCAGCTGACAATTAGCTTGAGAAGTCAGCATGTACAATCTTGAATCTTTAGAGTGCAGTATAGAAAAGACAATTGGAGAAAAGTGTGAGGAGCTTGTAAAGCTGGCCATACACAAGACAAAAGTTGGCCGAATAGTAGATTTTGGCGAACCGTCATTTAAAAACTAGCGCAAACGATCATTCGCGATCGCTGATGGCTGACTCGTTTGCCAAAAAATTTCATTGGCCCCTGCATGTTTATGGCATGATTATTTGCCATTTTGCTCAGGGACCAGGGAGTAAGTTATTTTAAAAACAGACTCCTTGGTCGGCCAGTTTAGTCCGGCATGTTGCTAGTGGGGTCTTTTGTGTGATGACCGATCGGCTGCTATGTGAGTGATCATCGTCTCGAGTGGGAGGCTTTGGTTTATATTGGACAGCAAATGGAGATTGGGAAATATGCACTGACGTACTAAAATCTACCCCTGCTGTCACTATAACATTTTATAATCAATACTTTTTACTGTCTACATGGCCAAAGCCAGAGATATAACATCCATTATTTTAAATTAAAAAAAATGTTCTGATATAAAATGAGGTTGGAGGTTGCCTGAGTCTATTGTAGGTATACAAAATGGCATCAAATACATGTATTTTTATACAAATGCTATTGTGTTTCTGCACAAAAGGATTCATTAGTAACACATAAGAGATGTAAAAACTTAGGATATTTCAGAAATGTATTAAAAGTTGAGGCACGGGTCACAAGCATGTGCATGCTGCATCAAACTGGATAAACAAATGAATGTTGCTCGTTCTCTAAATTTATTACATTGTATTTTTGTTTCGCATAATCCCAATTCACAAATTACCCCTGTACAATGCTGCTTGTCTAAACCCCATAGGACAATAGAACGTTAGTTTACACCCAACATATACATGAATGTACAGAATCAAAATTGTGGCATTAGCAGTTCTGCTCAGATGGTATTACTAGATCTGATATTGTCCTTTAAACACGTCTATGACATTCCTTTTACCCCATCACTAGCAAAAGTATTACAGTTAAGGGCTACTGAGGAAATCACGTTTAGCATTACCTAAAGCTGCAATAGGGCCTGTGGAGGGGTCTGTGGGAACCTGTGCAGAGCTCCTCACTTCATAGGCATCACAGCTTTAGCAAACAAAGAACAGGTAACTGGCTTCATGGTCATATCACTGTGTCGTACCACAATGGATGAAGGGAGTGGGGGTTAATATAAAAAATATATGGTACTCCTGTCATGGAAAATGGAACATAGTGAATGAAAGAGGACCAACAATGGGAACCGTTTTTATGAGCATATCTAAACAAAATACTGTAAAGTTAGGCTAAGTATAATGTTCCAGGAGAAATATAAATGCATATGGCAAAATATAGAGAAGTAACTTACACATTAGTCTATATTTATGGTAAGGCTATACAGACTGGCCACTGGGCAGAAGAGAACCAACTGTGATGACGGCAAGTAAGCGTGCAGACATGTGGCTTTTCCACAGATTAGTGCATTTTTCAAATTGATTGTTAATGGCCATGTGATTTTCCAACAAAAATATGCAAAACCACACACCTGCACAATCGTGCATATATCAGTCAGTTTGAAAACCTTGCTAATTTGCAATCAAACAATATGCCGGTGGTCAATAATTTTTAATCTCTATTTTTTTACGCATGATACAATCAAGAAAACAATGGGAGAATGAGCATAGCATGTAATACATACATACTCTAAAGACATTTTGAATTTCTATAAACAATGATGGGGATACATACTTCATTGATTTCAGTGGATGGCATTTTAAAACCTTTAGAGACACGATATAATCATTCTATTAGTCCAGGCAAAATATGGAAATTCCTTCTGTCTTTCATTCGAGTCCTCCATATCAAAATACATATCTATAGCAGTCTCCCATCAAGTCCTCTGTGATGCATGACTTAAAGGAGGTATCTGAGATTTTCAAAAATGTGGATAAGAGTAGTTAAAAAGGTAACAGATAAAGGTTAAAGATAAACTAAAAAAATAACTAAAGGTGGCCATACACTTCAGTCTAATGTTGATAAAAATGGACGTTTTCAACCAAAACAAATGGTTTTCAGTTGAAATTTAACAAGAAACGATCGTGCCGACCAATGACAGACTGTCATCGCCTAATAAGAAGCCAGCCATGTTTATTATCTTCATTCGATGATCGGGCAAAAGATCTTTTGTTTGAAGAAAGATCATTCATGAATAAAAGATCTTTCTTTGAAAGAACATTCCCAGAAAGATCTCTCATCCATCGTCGTTTCATTGACCATGTATGGGCAAGTATAAACAACTGTAATGGCCAATATGGACTAAAACGTGTACGCTCATGTCTGTGAAACGAACGTTCACCAGATGATTGTTTGTTCATCCATCAACCTGCTTCTAACTCGTGTATGGCCACCTTAACCTTAGGCACGTTTTTGAAAATTCTGGACATTCCTTTAAGAGCTTCATGTTCAGGAGCTGCTTTTTGTATAAGAAATTTTTTCAAATTCAAACTTCTTGACCTGTTTCAATAACAATATCAACCTACTTGTCATGAGCCAGTGGTGGCCAGCCAGCTCTAGATGTCCGAGGTGGAAGAGTAGCCTTACTGCTGTCAGTTTTTTACCACAATTTCTTCGTAACAACCTGTTCAAGTAATACAATAACAGTAATAGCAAACTGATAGTTCACACGTCACCACTCTGAATGTACATATCTACGTAACAAAACCAACACCTTATCCTGAACAATGCGGTAACTGTTTCTGCTATAGAATATTTCACTATACCTGGGAAAATCTGCAGATCTTATTTATACAATAAATATAACAAAACCATATACAAAATGCACAATGTTAAATAGTAGGAAGCATGTTTAATACATGCTAACAAGCCATAAGGAGTCCTACTTTTATAGGATGAGTGAACCAGCTCTTAAACTAGAAATAGAGGTTGATATTAGCACACAGACTAGAATGCACCAAACACAAAGCTTATGGGTTCATGATGTTTGACCGCATCAGTAGCACCGAGTTTTTGTGTAAGTTCTCTTTTTATGTATATTATTTCTGTTGTCAAATAGTTCCATTATTTTTTTGCTCTGTAAATATATATGTATATACATATAAATTTATATTTGTACGATATTCCTTTCAGTAACTATCCTGAATGCTGCAAAGAACGACGAAAAACAAAAAAAAGCACAAACGCTACTTCTATATCTCACACATATGTACCAATAACCGTCTGACCTTCCCGACATTGAAAGGCCTAATAAAGTGTAATTAATGTTTGTAATGATTTTTTTTTTAAGACAGCAAGCACACAGGCATCACCGTGAATGTCAGTAGGATTGTAAGTGTTACAGGAAGAGCACAAGACCCAGTAACAGATTGTTGTATCATCTTTACAAGGTGCTCAGGTTAATGTTAGTAACTATTAATTACAAGGATCAAATCATTGTTTGCTTTGTATTACTGGGATCCAGCATGTTCCATTATAATTCAGTCATTCTGTCTGCAACTTCATCCTTCCGGCCAAACGAACCAACATTTTTATTTATTTTTTTGCTCTTCTTTATCTACATCAACGTAATCTGCATTAGCGTCTTTTCGAACATATCTAATGGCGCTTTTATCAATGTTTCCATTCTTGCTGCCTTTGATTTACAGGAAGAGGAAATGTGACTTTGTAATAAGTAGGATGTTGATTACCTCCATACCAGTCGTCCTATTAATTCTGTATGCATGCATGTAATTGTTGAGCATTTATGTCAAATGTCTGTACAATGACTGCATTATTTCTTCATTTCAGTCTGAATGCATATGCAGGATAGAAATAAATGTATAAATGAATCATTTCTGTCTCATCTTAATTTTCTGTCATCGACATCGCATTAATTCCATCATATCCACGACAGCCTGCAGTGCATTAGAAAAGATTATTTCTGACAACACAAGGGTTAGCAGTATGTAGTTAATTTAATGATGGTTTGTATGTGTATTATAAAAATATATTTCATTTATGAAATGTGTGCACTTACTTTTCAAACTGTTCAAAGTACAGCAGGAAGCTACAAAATGGTGAACCTGTACCGATAATATCATATATTTTTTTAACCCTTTCTACTCCGGGCCAGTTTTTGCCCTTCTGCCCAGGCCATTTTTTGCAAATCTGACATGTATCACTTTATGTAACATAGTAACATAGTATATAAGGCCGAAAAAAGACATTTGTCCATCCAGTTCGACCTGTTTCCTGCAAGTTGATCCAGAGGAAGGCAAAAATCCCCTGTGAGGTAGAGCCAATTTTCCCCACTTAAGGGGAAAAAATTCCTTCCCAGAAATCCCAGAAATACATCCAGGCCCCTCTTGAATTACTTTATTGTACTCACCATCACCACCTCCTCAGGCAGAGAGTTCCATAGTCTCACTGCTCTTACCGTGAAGAACCCTTTTCTATGTTTGTGTACAAACCTTCTTTCCTCTAGACGCAGAGGATGTCCCCTTGTCACAGTCACAGTCCTGGGGATAAATAGATGATGGGAGAGATCTCTGTACTGACCCCTGATATATTTATACATAGTTATTAGATCTCCCCTCAGTCGTCTTTTTTCTAGAGTGAATAACCCTAATTTTGATAATCTTTCAGGGTACTGTAGATCCCTCATTCCAGTTATTACTTTAGTTGCCCTCCTCTGAACCCTCTCCAGCTCTGCTATGTCTGCCTTGTTCTTGGGAGCCCAGAACTGTACACAGTACTCCATGTGTGGTCTGACTAGAGATTTGTAAAGAGGTAGGACTATGTTCTCATCACGGGCATCTATGCCTCTTTTGATGCAACCCATTATCTTATTGGCCTTAGCAGCAGCTGCCTGACACTGGTTTTTACAGCTTAGTTTGTTATTTATTAAAATTCCTAGATCCTTTTCCATGTCAGTGTTACTGAGTGTTTTACCATTTAGTATGTACGGGAAGCTATGTGGTAATAGCTTTGGAACACTTTTATTTATCCAAGCCATTCTGAGATTGTTTTCTCATGACACATTGTACTTCATGATAGTCATAAATTTGAGTCAATATATGTCACCTTTATTTATAAAAAAAAATCCCAAATTTACCAAAAATGTAGACAAATTTGCAATTTTCTAAATTTCAATTTCTCTGCTTTTAAAACAGAACGTGAAAAACAGAACGTGATACCTCATAAAATATTTATTATTAAACATTACCCATATGTCCACTTTATGTTGGCATCATTTTGTAAATGTCATTTTATTTTTTAGGACGTTAGAAGGCTTAAAATTTCTAAAACCCACTTTTTAAGGACCAGTTCAGTTCTGAAGTTACTTTGTGCAGCTTACATAGTGGAAACCGACCATAAAAGACCCCATTGTAGAAACTACACCACTTAAGTTACTCAAAACTGATTTTACAAACTTTGTTAACCCTTTAGGTGTTCCACAAGTATTGAAGGAAAATGGAGATGAAATTTAAAAATTTCACTTTTTTGGCAAATTTTCCATTTTAATTTTTTTCTTTAACACATCGAGGATTAACAGTCAAACAAAACTCAATATTTATTACCCTGATTCTGCGGCTTACAGAAACACCCCATATGTGGTTGTAAACTGATGTAAGGGCACAAGGCAGGACGCGGAAGAAAAGGAGCGCCATATGGTTTTTGGATGCAGATTTTGCTGGACTAGGTTTTAGATGCCATGTCCCATTTGAAGCCCCCCAGATTCACCTTACAGTAGAAATTCCCAAAATGTGACCCCATTTTGGAAACTAGGGGATAAGGTGCCAGTTTTATTGGAACTATTTTGGGGTACATATTATTTTAATTGCTCTATATTACATTTTTTGTGAGGCAAGGTGACCAAAAAATGGCTGTTTTGGCACCATTTTTATTTTTTACAACATTCATCTGACAGGGTAGATCATGTGCTATTTTTATAGAGCAAGTTGTTACGGATGCAATAATATCAAATATGTCAAATATGTCAGTTTTACATAAGAAAGCATCTTAGAAAAAAGAATTATGTTTTTGTGTCTCCATTTTCTGAATGCCTTATTTTTTTTTCTGCCTATTGTCTTGTGCAGGGTCTCGTTTTTTGCAGGAAGAGTTGACGTTTTTATTGGTACAATTTTTGGGTACATATGATTTGTTGATCATTCATTATTACACTTTATGGGGCAAGGTGACAAAAAAATAGTAATTTTGGCACAGTTTTTATTTATTTAATTTGACAGCGTTCACCTGAGGGGTTAGGTCATGTGACATTTTTATAGAGCAGATTATTACGGACATGGCAATACCTAATATGTATACTTTTTCTAATTTACTTAAGTTTTACACAATAATAGCATT
This sequence comes from Bufotes viridis, assembly GCA_033119425.1. Taxonomy (NCBI): domain Eukaryota; kingdom Metazoa; phylum Chordata; class Amphibia; order Anura; family Bufonidae; genus Bufotes; species Bufotes viridis. The sequence continues at coordinate 54,306,670 of CM065593.1, forward strand.
TTTGAAACCAAAAAATGATGTTTTAGTGCCTCCATAGTTTGAGAGCCATAGCTTTTTTAACCAATTGTCTTAGGTAGGGTCTCATTTTTTGCGGGATGAGTTGATGGTTTGATTAGTACTTTTTTAGGGGGAAAACACCTTTTTGATCGCTTAATGTTGCAATTTTTGTGATGTAAGGTAACAAAAAATGGCTTTTTTGGCACAGTTTTTTTTTTAATGGTGTTCACCTGAGGGGTTAGGTTATGTGATATTTTTGTAAAGCAGGTTGTTACTGCTGTGGCAATACCTGATATATCTACTTTTTTTTATTTCACTTTAGCACAATACTAGCAGTTTTGAAGCAAAAAAATCATATTTTAGGGGTCTCATTTTCTGATTGGTACTATTTTGGGGGGCATATGTCTTTTTGATCGCTTGGTATTGCAATTTTTGTGATGTAAGGTAACAAAAAATGGCTTTTTTTGACACTTTTTTTTTTTACGGTGTTCGTCTGAGGGGTTAGGTTATGTGATATGTTTGTAGAGCAGGTTGTTACGGACGCGGCGATACTTAATATGTATACTTTTTTCATTTATTTCACTTTAACACAATAATAGCATATTTTAAACACAAAAATAATGTTTTATTGTCTCCATGTTCTGAGAGCTATATATATTTTTTTTTTTTGAGCCATTGTCTTATGTAGGGTCTCATTTTGGATGTTTTTATATTTTTTTTAATGGTGTTTATCGGATTGATGCGATATATTCATAGACGCCGCAATACCTAATATGTGTGTTTTTTCTTGTTTTTTCTTTTTTTTACCATAAAATCTGGGGGAAGGGGCGTTTTTTCTTTTTTTACTTGAAACTTTATTTTTTTTAATTAAAAACACTTTTTTAACATTTTTTTTAAACTTTATTTTTGTCCCTCTCTGGGGCTTCAACTTTTGGGCTTCTGATCCCCTCTGCAATGCATTACAATACATCTGAATTGTAATGCATTGCCTGTTAGTGTATTATATCAGAGTAATACACTAACAGGTTGCCTAGGTGATCCAGCCTGAGTCCGTGCAAGGCATTGGGCAGCCTCTGCACGGCATCGGGCTGCCTTGTCACCCTATAAGATGCATCGGCCCATAAGACGCACCAAGGTTTTAGAGGAGGACAATAAGAAAAAAATACCAATCAGACCCCCAATGTTAATCAGACCTCAGCTAACAGCCCCAAGCAGACCCCCAATGTTAATAAGACCCCAACAAGACCTCAGATCAAACCTCCAGTCAGACCCCAATGTGAATGCCCCATGCCTCTCATCTGCCCCCATTGCCTCATATCAGCCCCCATTGCCTCTCATATTAGCCCCAGCAGTCCCCATTGCCTTTTATATTAGCCCCCATTGCCTTTCATATTAGCCCCAATGCCTCAGGTCAGCCCCCAGCAGCCCCATATTGCCTCAGATCAGTCCCCAGCAGCCCCATATTGCCTCAGATCATCCCTCAGTAATTCCATATCGCCCCAGATCATCCCCCCAGCAGCCCCATATTGCCTCAGATCACCTCCCAGCAGACACATATTGTCTCAGCTTACCCCCCTCCCCCCATATTGCCTCATGTTTTATAAAATAAAAAAACACTTACCTCTCCTGCTCCGGATGCCGCCTCTCCTCTGCTCCAGCACTCTTCTTCCTCCTCCTCTGTCGGCTGTACTGTGATCTGACATGCACAGCGTGAGGTCACAGAGCGCCCTCATGCTGTGCACAGCCAGTGAGTACAGAGCCTTCACCGTTTTCTGGTCCTTCGGTACTAATGAGCGCTTCCATAATGCCCCATAAGATGCATGGGCATTTTTCCCTTACTTTTGGGGGGAAAAATGTATCTTATGGGGTGAAAAATACAGTATATCAATTTCTACTTCTTTCACCAATGTAGATTGGTAAAATAATCTATCTACCAATCCAATGTGGCCCTCATGTATAGGTAATGTTAGGTGTCATCTAGAATTAAGCCCAAACTACAAAGTTTAAAATGTCACTGTACTTTCACACAATTAATAGAGAATAGTGTAAATAGCAAATTTGGAAATAACTTCATTTAAAATATATTCCTGCATCCACCTGAAAAAAGCTGTAAAGTCATGGCCACTTCTCACTTCCACCTAAATTGCAGTCCACTGCCTGTTACCAGGCAAGATCTGTCTCTGGTGACTCAGAAGATGGCAGAGAAGAAGTAGGGCAGGTTAGAGCTAGCTGAGATGGCGAGCCTGATAAAACAACTGATTCTGAACATCACAGGAGCCTCCTGCGTTCTGTAAGTATGAATTCCCCCTTCTTATCTGTTCTGTGGGCCCGGGAGCTAAAAACAAACATAGTGATCAATAAGAGAAAGGATATCACAGAAGTACAGTGCTGGCAGAAGGGAGATGCCTCCTGCTTCTGAGTGAAATGCATTTAGCTGTGCAGCTGAAACAGGGAATATGGCTGAAGAAAAACATTAGGGAGGCCCATTATAAAAAATTTTTTGAAAACTCATGGACCTTTCGAAGAAAGAGCTGTTAAAATAATTAATTAGTTAATATCTATGTATATGTTCCCATATATTCTTAGCAGCAGGGGGTATTGGGCAGACATTTTTTAAACTTCCTGCCAAAATCGCTTTAGAGAATGCTATAGGATTCAGTACCCAGCATTAAATTGTTGCCTACAGAGAGCAGTAATTTGCACTTAAAGGGGTATTCCCATCTTAAATCGTTATCTCAAGATATACCACCAGGTGAGGCAGCCACAGACTACATAGAAAGTTGACTTGGTTGGCTTTTTCTATAACTTTACTGCAGATAACTGCACACATGCACTGTTACCTCTCCATTTAGTCTGTGGCTTGATGTGGACGCTAATGGCCTGACACCCCACCAATCTGATATTGACAGTCTATTCTGTGGAAAGGCCATCAATATAAAAATACTGGAAAACTGTTTGAAAACTCCTCTGTTTTAGTGTACTATCACCTAGTAGAGATGTCCCGAACTATTCGCCGGCGAACATAGCTTGTTCGCGTCTGCCACGGCGGGCGAACATATGCGATGTTCGCGTTCGCCCCTATACTTTATCATTGAGCAAACTTTGACCCTGTACCTCACAGTCAGCAGACACATTCCAGCCAATCAGCATACCCTCCCTCCCAGACCCTCCCACCTCCTATCAAAAAGCAAGGACGGCATCCATCTTAGATTCATTCTGAAGCTGCAATGTTAGTAGTTGTAATCGCAATGCGATTAATATAACCTGTATTAATCGCATTGCGAATTTAACTTAGAGCTGGGTTCCTAATAGTTGTATTGCTAGAATATAACGACGATTGAGAATATAGCGCTATATTCTCAATCTTCGTTATATTCTAGCAATACAACCATTAGGAACTCAGATCTAAGTTGTAATCGCAATGCGATTAATATAACCTGTATTTATCGCATTGCGAATTTAACTTAGAGGGATTCTGTCACCTCTGATAACACAAATTTAGCTTTTAAACCAGTCATGCTCCACAGATTACCTTGAATCAGCTTTGCTTTTCTGTAATGTAATCCGTCCAGTAGTTTTGCTGAAAAAAGACTTTTATAAATATGCTAATTAATCCTGAAGGTGCCCAGAGGGACGTTATCTTCTACTTTGGGTGCCCAGTAACGCCCCCCTGCAGTGCCCAAAACCGGCTCCTTACTCACTAAAAAACGCCTTCCTCCTGAATCCCTAACCGCCCACAGCGCCTCACCCCTCTCCTCCCCCTCCCTGACAGCCGAGCAAAGTCTCGCGCAGACGCAGTACCCACTGAGGGCTGCGCCAGTGCGATGAGCTGGAGACTGAGGGCAGGAGCTTCATCGTCGTCACTGGGCATGCGCCGAGCCCAGTGACGTCCGATGCTCGCTCTTCCCTCAGTCTCCAGCACATCGCACTGGCGCAGCCCTCAGTGGGTACTGCGTCTGCGCGAGACTTCGCTCAGTCTTTTGGACCCCAAAATGACCGGATTGATTGTGGTACATCTCCAACACCATACCTGCATCTAGTCGGGGTATGAGAATCTGATGCGCTCTTTCATTGGATACTGGGTCTAGGCTTCTCCGTAGTAATAGGCCCTTTTGTATGAAGAGCTGATGGCGCTGTCTCCACAGTTTGGTGAGCTCTGGATCTGCAATCTTACGTCTAATTCTCTCGGGGGCTCTGCCACTGGTAATAAAATCCAACAACTCACCCAGCACTCTACTTTCAGACTGTAATTTCACCCACCTTTCCTCTTTGGGCTCAGGCGTACTGGAGGGTGAAGGGGCTGCGGCTCTGTCATTGGTAGCTTGAGCATGATCCTGTTGAGCAAATTTGTTATAGAAAGCCGGCATTTCTACATCTTCCCAAGCATCCCGCCCATCATCAGGAGCTGTCTCTGTGGGAAGTCTGGATAAAGCATCAGCATTGTCATTAGTACGCCCAGCACGGTATTTTACAGAGAAATCATAGTTGAGGAGGCGGGAGGCCCATCTCTGCTCCAAGGCCCCCAATTTAGCTGTATTTAGATGCGCCAGAGGGTTATTGTCGGTGAATGCAATGAACGGGGTGGCGGCTAGATAGTCTTTGAATTTCTCCGTCACTGCCCACACCAATGCCAGGAACTCTAGTTTGAAGGAACTATAATTCTGATAATTTTTCTCAGCCCCTTTCAGGGAGCGGCTTGAATAAGCTATCACTCTCTCTTTTCCCTCTTGGATCTGGGCTAACACAGCTCCCAGGCCTCGCTTGCTAGCATCGGTATAAAGATGGAATGGTTTGCTGTAGTCTGGGTAACCTAACACAGGAGGCTCGGTCAGTTTCTTTTTTAACAATTGGAACGCTATTTCTCTTTCCTCATTCCACTCAATGGGCACAGGAGTTCTAGGACTTTTCTTGGGTTGCCCCCTCAGGAGTTCCTGGATAGGATCAGCTATTTGAGCAAAATGGGGGATAAAACGTCTATAGTAGCCTGCAAAGCTAAGGAAACTCCTCACCTCTTTGACGGTAGTGGGGACCGGCCAATTACGGACAGCCGCTAGCTTATCAGGGTCAAGTTGCACGCCCTCTGCGCTTACCACATGCCCCAGGTATTTTACTGCAGGTTTGAGCAAGTGACACTTGGATGGCTTTACTTTCAAGCCATATTTGACAAGGATTTCAAATACTTCTGCTAAATGTTTCAGATGGTCCTCATATGTTTTTGAGTATAGAATGACATCATCTAGATACAGCAGCACTGTTTCAAAGTTTTTGTGGCCCAAACACCGCTCCATTAGTCTCTGGAAAGTCCCTGGGGCATTACATAGCCCGAACGGCATACAATTGAATTCAAACAGGCCCATGGGAGTGGTGAAAGCAGTCTTTTCCCTATCCTCGGGGGCCATGGGTACTTGCCAGTAGCCACTGGTCAAGTCCAATGTGGAAAAATAAGCGGAGGAGCCCAGAGCAGTTAGTGACTCCTCAATGCGGCGCAGTGGGTATGCATCTTTGTGGGTTATTTGGTTAATTTTTCTATAATCCACACAGAAACGGATACCACCATCCTTTTTCTTTACAAGGACCAGGGGTGCAGCCCACAGACTACGGCTGTCCCGGATTACATTAGAGTCTTTCTTTTTTTTTTTTTTTTTTTTAATTCTTTATTTAAGGTTTGCAAAAGACAGTTACAAATCGACTTGTAAAGGCAGTTCAATATGAATCGTCAATAACATATATAATATAAGACTCATGAAACACAACGTCTACTGAAAGTGAACCATGTAAAATAGTAACGTGGCACATACGGAGAGTAAATATGGAAATATCAAACCGAGACAGTGTGACCAAACGAGATCAATACCAGCAGTCACACAATCATCACAGAAAAAGGCAAGATTACAGTTCAAAAACACAACCAACGAGAAACAGAAGGAGGGGGAAGATTGACCAACGTAAAAAGGGAGGAGAAGAAAGGGGGAAAAAACAAAAAAAAAAAAACCCTCAGGCAGGGTGGAGGGCAGGAGGACATCATTGCCCAGAAATGCAACCTTCAAGCTTGCAAAGCCAGGTAATCCGCTGTGGCCTGAAAAGTAAACCAGGAAGACCAGACAGTTAGAAACCGTTTAGTGGAGCCTTTCAACATAGCCGTGAGTTCCTCCATTCTACGGATCTCCTCCACTCTCTGTACCCAACATCTGAGAGATGGCAGGGAGGCAGATTTCCATTTTGCAGGAATACATGACCTGGCCGCAACTACTAGGAATCGCAGACAGGTTTTGCATAAAGCACTCATGGGGAGGTCAGAGAAAAGTAAAAGAAAAAATCCAGGGGTCTTAGGGATGGAGAGGGCAAATATCTTAGAGAGGGACCTATGAACCCCGTCCCAGAAGTCACCTAACACACAACAATCCCAAAAGACATGTATTAGGGACCCAGGCGCTATTCCACATAGCCAGCATAGTGGGGAGGCCGTTGGAAACATTTTATGTAGCCGGGTCGGGACATAATACCATCTAGACAACAACTTGTAACCTGCCTCTTGGAATTTGCTAGCTACTGATACATGATGAATCATTTGAAAAAGTTTTGGCCACTGGTCAGGAGGGATATCAACCCCCAGATCCTGCATCCAGCAGTCCATGTATGGAGGGCGGTAATCCGAGCACGGCGCTACCAGTAATTGATAGAACTCTGATAGAGAATGTCGATACAGGCCTGATCCGATACATGCCTTCTCGAACGGAGTAAGAGACCTGTCAAACCCAGAGGAAGAAGGTAGAGTGGAGAGGAAATGGGACAGTTGTCGCGATTCCCACAATCCAAACGAACAGGGGTCTGAGACATTCAGCACTTCAGTATATGTGAGCCACCTGCCGGAAGACCTGAAGAATGGGGCTCGGGACTTACCAGCCGTCTGCCAATGCGCAAAGGGGCCACTAGTACAACCCGGCGGGAAGCTAGGGTTGCCCAAAACAGGGAACATGGGCGATGGCTTCGGAGATATCGCCGAGACGGACCTAGCCTTACAAAATTGAGCCAAGGTAGGGCCAATGGTGGGGTGGGAGGATAGGGTGGACGAAATGGGCATCTCCGCCCAGGGCAGATGTGAGAGAGGAGATCTTGAGTGAGACTGTTCTAGAGAAACCCATTGCTTATAGGCCACATGTCGGCCCCAATCCACCACCCTTTGTAACATGGAAGCCATGTAGTATTTACGGAGGTCTGGGACCCCTAAACCCCCTTTGTCTTTTGGAATATGGAGCAAGGATCGTGCCAGCCTCGGTTTGCCACGTGCCCAGATAAATTCAAAGAGGTCACGGTGGGCAGTCTCAAAGAAAGTCATGGGAAGTTTAATGGGAAGGATCTGAAACAGGTACAGCAGGCGGGGTAATACATTAGAGTCTTTCATCTCTTGGATCATTTCTTTTACAGTCTGATATGAAGTCGGCGGTAGGGGTCTGTATCTCTTCTTGATAGGAGGATGAGAGCCAGTAAGTATCGTGTGTTGTATGGCACTGACCTCTCCATAATCAGTAGCATGTTTACTGAAGTCCTGGTGGTGCTCTTTGACAAGCTGTAGGATCCCTTCTCATTGATGTTGGGGGGGTAGCTTCGTCCCCAACATGGAGCTCTTCCCACCAGGGCACTTGTGAGTCGCTCACAGGAAGATGTCCTCGAGCGGCAGCTGGCGGCTTCTCGGTGACAGGCAGGCGGATGACATCCTGGAAGAATACCTGGGAAAGCTGGGCAACAGGGCAGTGCTTAGTAAGCACAACAGGATGATCGCTGAGGTTAATCAGACGGACAGGTACTTTACCTTGGGAGACGGTCACCAGGCACTTGGCAGCTCTCACATAAGGATAGTTCTCCATCTGGATAGGCTCCACCAGGGCTGGATAGTCTTGGCCCTGAACTCCAAGAACGGCACGACACCACAGGTTAAGAGTTTGGCGGCAGAGTCACCGGCCTATTATCACGGATCCTGGCGGTACAGATCTCCCCTTTCTCATAAGTAAACCTCTGCTGAGCACACTGATAGTCTTTTAGATGACTCTCTTGGATGCAGGGGGAGCAGTAGGCAGAGTCTGGTGCAGAGCTTCAAGCACCTCAGGGTAACAGTTTTTAAAGACATTGGTTCCTACAATTACAGGATGACCCCCTCTATCTCCGGCCTGTACCACTATCACACCTTGTTGAGGCAAGGTTGCTTCTCCCACCTGCAGAGTGGGTTCCCAGTACCCATGAATCTTTACTGGTTTGCCATTGCTTGCGATAATCTCCACCCAGGATTCAGGCGGCTGGGTTAACTGGTTGGTGTCCCAGAATTTTTCAAATGTGGGCAGCTGAATGGTAGTGACCTGGGACCCAGTATCTAGTGGGGCTTCAAAGGGGACCCCGTTGATCTCTATATTGATTTTAGGACGGGATACTACATACCGGGGCATCCAACTTGGATCCTTTGGACCCATTGTTCTACCTCCCGAGGGGCGGTCCTCAGCCTCGAGGGTAGCCCGTTTAACTGCCAGCACGTGGATTCTGTGTGTCCCACCTTTTTACAGTATTTACACACGGGCCGTTTGCAGTCTTTGGAACGATCTTTATTACGCTTCCCAGGATCCCTGGGGTGAGTCTCTTGGTATGGAGGTGGGAATGGCTTAGGAGGTGACAGGAACTCTTCCTCTGACATTAGGGATTTTTCCCATTCCTCTATCTTTCTGCACACTCTCTCTAAACTTTTAGTGAGATGGTTTACCTGTTCCGTCAGCATGGCAATAGTATCAGTAGCTGAAGCTTGAACAGCTTGGCCGGCCCCAGCCTGGTTAGGGATAGGCGGTTTTGGCCTGCAGGCTGGTGACTCAGGTGGGGTGCTCAACTCCGTAGACATTGTTGACCCCAGAATTCTTATAGCCAGCTCTTTAAAATCCAGAAAGGTACTGCTAGGGTGCTGGGCTGACAGCATTTTTAATTGAGACCTTATTTGCTCCCTAGACACCCCCGCGATAAATTGCTCCCTCAGGGTCTGGTCCTGATTATCAGCCTCCTGAAGTGATAGGGCATAGACACGGAGGGACTTACCGGACTTCTGTTTTTTGCCAAAGAAGTGCAGCTTTATCTCTGAGGCAGTCCTTGTTTCAAAAGTGGCCCTGAGGCGGGTGAATATTTGCTCTAGAGTACTCCGCTCAGCAGCAGGCCAGGATAATACCTCTCTGCGGGCAGCTCCCTCCAGTTGTGCTAGCAGGATTTCCATCTGCTGTTCAGCATTTATGGGGTACAGTTTGAATAATGCCAGCAACTTCTCTTTAAAGTCTCTTAAGGTATGGGCCTCCCCTTTATAGCGGGGAACCCATGGGGCCCCAAAATAGTACGGCATAGTAAAGGGCATCATGCTGGGGGCTATAGGATGGTTGGAAGCCGTAAGTTCCCCGGGGGCTGGCTGCTCGGGAACTCCCGGCTCTGTCACGTAAGCTTATTAAGACGTGGCCGCTGGCGACTAAAGGGTCCGGTACAATCCCCTTCCCTCCGGTGACAAGTCCTTACCGGTATCGCAGGGGTTGCGCAGGCCAAGTCCCGCGAGACTCCGGACGTCCTGTGTACGCGGTGACGTTGCTGACGTAGAAGAAGCAGGGCCGCGGCGGTGCGTACGATGACGAAGAGGGGCGGGATTTCCTGCGTCTTTGGAGGGATCCGCCCACGAAGGTCCTCAGCAGCGTGGGTAACTTTACTCCATGCGGCCGGCGGCCATCTTGGTCGCCATTCCCTGACAGCAAGCAGGGGTGTTGAAAAGTTAATAAATTGTAATCCACAAGCACGATTTTCTCTCTGGGGGTAGCGCAACACAGCACAGCGCCTCCGATTCCTCCCAGGCACAATTATAATCCACAGGCTTGGGAATAAAGGGTACAGTCCTTGCAATACGGTGGTGGAATAGTTAAAGCACACAGTTCCAACTCCTCTGCACTCCAGAAGCATGCGATCCTGTTCGGGGACGCCAAAAAGAGCGATGCAGTGTCCCAGGGGGTCAGTAGTGTAGCTTTAGGTATGCTGGGCTTTGTAGTGCAGGGCAACCCACTAACCTGGGACTGACTGTCGTCTTCAATCGGGTCAGCACTGGAACAGGCAGGTGATGAATGTCGTGACGCCAGTGCCAATTGAACGGTGGCACACCGTGTAGTGACCGGTGGAATAATTGAGGAATCTTTATATACTTGACTAACAGGATAACTTTACTGAACGTAGTTGAAGATAGATGAACAGTCAGTAAGTACAGTTCCAGAATATTCCACACGTTACAATACAGTCACAGCAGTGGTTCAGGCTATTAATCTCAGTCGCAAAAGCTATCTTCAAGGCAGGTCTCCTAGGATCAGGGATTTCTCTTACTCTCAATGCAGCAATACACTTCAGGCAACTATTCTCTCTGCAGGGGTACACTTACTTTCTCTCCTGCCTTAGTTCCTGGCTGTAGGCAATACTCTCAAGGTCCAGACACCCGAATAACAGTGATAACCCTTGAGCAAAGGTTTTGTAGAGGTTTCCTTCTCTCCTGGTGACAGGCTCTACACTTGATATGCGACCTGGCTTGCTGGTTCAGTGCTCCAGACTAAAAAAAATACCAAGGAGCCATTGGCTCCTAACCTGAAAAATTTAGGAGCCAAATTAATTTTTTGGTCGCCAAATGTAAAATACATATAATTATAATAAAAAAGACTTTTCTTACCTTGTGCAGTTGCCCATATGTTCTTTTGGATTTGTTCTTCTTACAGCCAACAAAAACCGTAACTATTTACAGTCCTTAATAGACAATTTATTGCTCCGATTCTGAGTCAGTGTCACTGACTACCAATAAGTCAGTGTCACTCGGCCATCCAGAATAATGAGGTCTCCTCTTCCTCTTGGATCCAAACCAGCGTCTCACACAGGGCTCGGGATCAAACAGCTCAAGTGAAGGGCCTTCTGAGCTAATTCGTATTAAATCTTCCAGTGTAGAAGTATGAAGTGAATTGCGTACTTGAGATTTTATTCTGTTTTGCGCAGAAAAGCCTCGTTCACACTGTGCAGCTGATATAGGAAGTATAAGCATAATGTTCACCAAATGTAAAATATTTTTGTAGTCGGTGGAGTAAGGCTCTTTAGTCAGGACTAACTCCCACAAATTGCTGTAAGACATATCTGCAAACTGGCCTTTGATTAAGAATTTTAGCAATCTCCACTCACTGTGGATTGCCTCTAAATCACATTGATTCTTCAACAAGATGGGCTTATACCACTGTATTAGCATGTCAATTTCTTCTTCTCCATACGTAATGAAGTCTTCAGGCCAAGAATCGTGATAAAATATAGAGAAACATCGGATGATTTCTGACCCTCCTATGTTATCTTCCTGGTCTTTCCCTATCATCACTCCGAATCTTTTTTCCAGTTCTGAAATTGTTACATCTACTGTTTTTTTAATATGTTCTTTAAGGATATCCATAAAACTGGAATGGCTTTCTTTCAGTTGAATATTTTGAAACTGAATGGATGTAACACTTGTGGTTTTATCCCGCCTTTTAGTAACCGTTGTTTGGGTATGCATTTCTTTACCAGCTATTTGCCGGAAAAAATTCTGTTGTTTCCCATTTCTTAGTGGGTTTACTTTAATGCTTTCTATTGTCATAATACAACTTTTAATAGCAGCAACAGCTTGTGGTAATATTAGAGAATTTTTCTGAAGACTAAGGCTTAACTTTGAGATTTCTCCATAGAGGTCATGGAGAAAGTGACAGAATCCAACAAACACTATGTTCTCCATTTGCTGGACAATGTGTTTAGCTCTTCCAGATATATCACTGTTTTTGGACGAGGCAGCAAGGTGTTCCATGTGATGATGGACAGCAGTGAACTGTCCTGTTTCATGATCAGAAGAGAGGAATACTGACAGTGCCCGAAAAATATGAGGTAGCCAACGCTGGGTCTTCACTGCCCCAGGACAGCGGATTTTGCAGCCTAACTCTGTGCCAATTGCTCTCAGCTCCCTTTTACTTTTGGAACTAAAATGATAAGTCTTCCAAACAAGATGCAACAGGTCATATACTTTTTGAACCATAGGAAGACACTTTTGCGTGCTTAACATAGCCAGTTCCAGCCTGTGTGGTAAGCAGTGAAATGAGAGTATATACTTTCCTATATCTTTTCTTATCAGTGCACCTACACCACCAGTCGCACCCATATTAACACTCGCTCCATCTGCACCAAAAGCACTGAGCTTATCTTGCCACCAATTTGGATTGCTTTGGTCTGCACTAGTAAGTATATCTGTTATTGCTTTAAATAATCCCTGTGCATGACAATGCTGAAGCTCAGCTAAGCCAACAAGGTTGTTTACTGGTACACCAGACAAAATGTACCTTAAGTACACAATCACATTTTCTCTTCCGGATACATCTGTTCCACAGTCCGTTATGACTGAAATGTATATTGCCTTGCTAGCTTTATTTGCTGTTTGGGCTTTTAATTCATCTGCAATGCAACCAATGAACTCAGCGCATGCAGTGTCGTTATCATACGTTTTGGATATATCCATTCCGGTTTTTTTCATAAGCAAGATTTGAGAGGCAAACTTTGTAAATGGTAGCTCTTCACGTGCAATCATGTAGGCTGCATTAAATTTAAGCCTCATTTCTTTGAAATCTCTCTCGGCCATTTTTTCACAGGCTCTGGACACAGAACGTGCTAAAGGTGTCTCTGTTGGGGCGCACCTGGCTATGATACTGTCACGAGCATTTCTATGCTTCAGACTCTCTCCATGTTTTTTTATAGTTTCTTTCTTGAAATGATGCGTTCCTTTAATAAAATCTGTTTTGCCAGCAATATCTGGGCCAGCCTTAGAACAAAATTCGCAGTACATCATTTCTTTCTCTTTATTATATCTAAGCCAAGGAAATTCCTGAAGCCATAAACTTTTAAAATTTCGCTCAGCTCTGTTGGCAGAACCTTTTGTCCTACTGGCTGTTTGATCTGATGGTTGATCAGATGAACTGTTGTCTGGGACTAATGAATGGGCTTCGTTTGAATTTTGATGCTCAAGTGAAGAGGTACAAGACTGTCTGGAGGATGGATCTTTGAAAAAGTCTGTGATTTTACGTGTTGTAGCCTGTGAATAACAATGATGTATAATTACCTGATCTGCCTAAATGTTTACTATACACAAGAATCAGTGGTAATGCGGCTTACCAGATTCTTCCTTGCTGCAACGGAGGGAGCACTGGCGGGCTTTCCTGTCTGTCTGCGCGGGTGAGCACTGGTGGGCTTTCCTGTCTGACTGTGCGGGTGAGCACTGGCGGGTACGAGGCTTTCCTGCTGCCCCTATGTACAAGAATGTGACTACTATAATACTGCCCACTATGAATAAAAATGTCACCACATACGTTTTCTTTGCCACAGGCTGTAATAGCCAGGCCTTTACAATACACAAGAATCAGTATCTACTGGTAATGCGGCTTACCAGATTCTTCCTTGCTGCAATGGAGGGAGCACTGGCGGGCTTTCCTGTCTGACTGTGCGGGTGAGCACTGGTGGGCTTTCCTGTCTGACTGTGCGGGTGAGCACTGGCGGGTACAAGGCTTTCCTGCTGCCCCTATGTACAAGAATGTGACTACTATAATACTGCCCACTATGAATAAAAATGTCACCACATACGTTTTCTTTGCCACAGGCTGTAATAGCCAGGCCTTTACAATACACATTAAGAATCAGTATCTAGTAGTAATGCAGCTTACCAGATTCTTCCTTGCTGCAACGGAGGGAGCACTGTCTGGCGGGCTTTTCTGTCTGCGCGGGTGAGCACTGGCGGGCTTTCCCGTCTGACTGTGCGGGTGAGCACTGGCGGGTACGAGGCTTTCCTGCTGCCCCTATGTACAAGAATGTGACTACTATAATACTGCCCACTATGAATAAAAATGTCACCACATACGTTTTCTTTGCCACAGGCTGTAATAGCCAGGCCTTTACAATACACAAGAATCAGTATCTACTGGTAATGCGGCTTACCAGATTCTTCCTTGCTGCAACGGAGGGAGCACTGTCTGGCGGGCTTTTCTGTCTGCGCGGGTGAGCACTGGCGGGCTTTCCCGTCTGACTGTGCGGGTGAGCACTGGCGGGTACAAGGCTTTCCTGCTGCCCCTATGTACAAGAATGTGACTACTATAATACTGCCCACTATGAATAAAAATGTCACCACATACGTTTTCTTTGCCACAGGCTGTAATAGCCAGGCCTTTACAAATGGGTTTTCCTGTCTGCGCGGGTGAGCACTGACGGGTTTTCCTGTCTGCGCAGGTGAGCACTGGTGGGTTTTCCTGTCTGCGCAGGAGAGCACTGGCGGGTTTTCCTGTCTGCGCAGGTGAGCACTGGCGGGCTTTTCTTCTGTGTGTCAGAGATGGACTAGATAAAGCTACTTAAAGATACTATGGATAAAGGATATACTATACAAGAGTTCCTCCTTCACAATCCAGCACCCCCTCCTATTAGACAATGTGGGCATATCCTAGCCTGCCTGCAGTCATAATTATGCCCCATTGTCTGACAGTCTGGAGTACGGGGAAAGTGGACTGGGGTGACATAGGCAGTCCGGCATGCTGCCCACAGGTGTGGCATTTCACAGTAGGGGCCATCCCTTGCGGCTCTTCAGCGTACAGAGCCCCAGTGAACACTGAAGAGACGGCGTCCACTTTGATCCCAGCCATAGTCAGTGCAGCATTATAAGACAGAGACCTGCAAGAAGCATGTGAGCTGTGCAGCTAACCCCTTATTCAGCCTGTTAACCACCAGCAGCCCTGACTCCAGCCATATATGATATATGGCTGGAGTCAGGCTGCCAGTGGTAACAGGCTGAATAAGGCAGCTGACACATGCTTGTAGGTCTCTGTCTGATATTATAAGACAGAGACCTGCAAGAAGCATGTGAGCTGTGCAGCTAACCCCTTATTCAGCCTGTTAACCACCAGCAGCCCTGACTCCAGCCATATACCAGACAGAGACCTGCAAGAAGCAGGTAGGCTGTGCGGCTGCCCCTAATAAGCCTGTTATAGCAGGCTGCGTTACTTTAACCCCACCCTGCGGCCTTAACCCTGGCAGCCATACGCATCTCCGCACCGTTGACTGTACAAACGGCTGTACCCCTGACAGTCTGGAGTACAGTCCTACGGTGCGGGGTAAGCAGACTGGGTCAATTATAGGCAGTCCTGCCTGCTGCCCAGGGTTTGCGCATCACAGTAGGGGCATCTCCGCAGACTACAGTAGCGGAGTCCATCCCTAGGGACCTAGGGACAGCACATCACAGACAGTATACTTGACCTGGAAGACTGGGTGAAAATGATCCTCCACACCTGTGGTACAATCTCTGCACTCAGTTACTGAGTCCTGAATCTCTCAGAACTGACTCTGAACTGGAACTTCCAACTAACTTTCCTAGGCTAGGCCCTGGCCTATTTATACTAAACTAGGGGCTCCCTCTGCTGGCTGGAATGAATTGCCCGCTACAGGCCTACCTTTCTTAAAGGGAGATACACATTAAAATATAGCAGTATCGGGTAACCTACCCGTATGCTGCACTTGTATCACAGGGCCAAAGATAACATACCCAGACCAAACGGTAAGCCACATGTTGTAGAAATGAGCATTCTCAATAAAAAAAATTGTACCCATTTCATATATCCCATGGTAATGCAGATGTGGGATCATTTGGTGGTAGCAACTGATTATCTAGATGACCAAATATGGGAAGTAATGAGACTTATGAACACCTCAAACATCATGCACAACCAGTTGATCAGTCACCAACCAAAACACATTAGTTGTAGACAATGTTACAGCTAAAGATGGAGGTACGTGCCAAGTTGTGGAACCCGCTTGTTGCCATTACATAGAACCACTAACTTGCAGGTTAAGGTGGGTCTAGAGAAAATGACGGATCTAAGGGATAGATGGCTGAATGCACATAAAGCTAATAAAGATACATGGTGGTCTGATAGCTTCTTCTTCCTTAACCCCACCAACTGGTTTAAAGGTATTGGGGGTTGGTCCATGGGAATTGTCCAATGAATATTACAGGTGGCCCTAATACTATTGGTAATATGTGTAATTAAGCTTATTCTTACATGTGTGACCCACCTTTCAAAAAGAATGAAGAAAACTGATGAGCAACCTATCATGCTTCTCTACGATGAGGAAGAACAAAAGAAAACGCCAATGAACACGGTTACTACCATAAGCCCTGAAACCGGGAGCTTATCTATTAGTGGTAAGTTGTCGCCAATGCAGGTGAAGAGGATACAAAGGGTATGCCCAGTGGATTCGTTAGATAGGGATAGCCTGCAATCAAGTCTCCAAGGGGAGACCGTTATGGACTATTGAAACAATATGGATACTTGCTTATATTATATACACTGATTAAAGGGAACCTGTCACCAGGATTTTGTGTATAGAGCTGGGGACATGGGCTGCTAGATGGCCGCTAGCACATCCGCAATACCCAGTCCCCATAGCTCTGTGTGCTTTTATTGTGTAAAAAAACTGATTTGATACATATGCAAATGAACCTGAGATGAGTCCTGTCCATGAGATGAGTCACGGACAGGACTCATCTTAGGTTAATTTGCATATCTATCAAATCGTTTTTTTGACGCAATAAAAGCACATAGAGCTATGGGGACTGGGGACTGCGGATGTGCTAGAGGCCATCTAGCAACCCATGTCCTCAGCTCTATGCACAAAATCCTGGTGACAGGTTCCCTTTAACCACCGCTTAGTAGAAACTAAACACGCACACAGCTTTCCCACTATCTTGAAGATGGGAGGGGGGAAGGAGAGCATTGAAAGGTCTTAAGCAAAATGCGTGTGTTGTGGTAGTTGCACTGTAAGGCTGATATCTTAAGTCAGTCTGATAAAAACGGAAGTGTAAGATTAACTCATTGAATGTTTGCTATTATTTCCCAGTAACCAATAAAAATGCACTGCCTTTAGTTACCTCCCACCGAGGGGGGTATATTCTGTGTGGACACTAGCCAATAAACCAGAGATTTTACTTTGACGGTGATGGATATGTGTCAGTTTGATTTCTCCGTGCACATAAAGACACTGTTAAACTAATTTGAAGCAGTACATCAATCCACCTGGCATCTTGACCAGATCCAAAACACTTTACAGATGTGGCGATACCTAACTTTTTTTACAATTTAAAATTACATGATTATAGGAAGGGGGTATTTTTTTTTATTTTTGTAAAACACTTTTTATAAACTTTTTTTTTTGTCCCACTATAGGACTTCAGCTTTTGGGGGTCTGTTCCCCTCTACAATCCATTGTCAGTATTAGGGCTCATGCACACGAACATATTTTCTCTCAGTGTTCGTGTTTTTTTTTTTTGCGGAACCATTCATTTCAATGGTTCACAAAAAAAAAACAGAAGTTACTCTGTGTGCATTCCGTTTCCGTTCCGCAGAAAAATGGAACATGTCATATTATTGTCCGCATTCCGGACAAGGATAGAACTGTTCTATTAGGGGCCAGCTGTTCCATTCTGCAAAATATGGAATGCACACGGACGTCATCCATATTTTTTCCAGATCCACTTTTTCCAGACCGCAAAATACATATGGTCGTGTACATGAGCCCTTAAACTGACTGTGTGCCTATGAGACCCAGCCTTGGCCTCATAGGCCTCCGTAGTTGCATTCCCAGTTATACGAAGACTTCTGCAATTGAGCAGGATGGTGGCAGAATGTGGGGTGTTAGGGGCTAGGACCCCATCGCTGGCAAATTTGCTAACATTTAGGCCTCATACACAAGAACGTATTTTCTTTCCGTGTCCGTTCCGTTTTTTTTTGCGGACCATATGCGGAACCATTCATTTCAATGGGTCCGCAAAAAAAAACGAAGGTACTCCGTGTGCATTCCGTTTCCGTATGTCCGTTTTTCCGTTCCGCAAAAAAATAGAGCATGTCCTATTTTTTTCTAGTTTGCGGACAAGGATAGGCATTATTACAATGGATCCACAAAAATAACGGATCCGCAAAAAAAAAACGGATGCCATACAGAACGACATCCGTTTTTTTTGCGGATCCACAATTTGCGGATCGCTAAACACATACGGTCGTGTGCATGAGGCCTTACAGAAATATTAGAGAAAAACTATGCCAGTCAGGTGCAAGGACTGCCACAGATGCGACAAATTTATGACGAAGTACAGACCTAGTCATAAATTAGACAAATCTTACGGCGGTGCAGGGGGGAAACTAAGAACAGAGTAAAAAGCCGGTTTTAATAAATGTGCCCCAACCTGCTAGAGATCCAGCCGCAACTTGGCAAATATGTCAAGGATAGGCAGGAGAAATACTGCTACGTGCAACAGTTTGCCAGATCTTTTGAAAGCTAGTTTAAAACAAGCTTACCTGCCAGCGCTTCTAACAGAACATAGGGCAGTGGCAGCTGAATATTTAAACTGAGCAAGTGAGACGGAAAAACAAAATAAGTTAAAGAACAAACAGCAGAAGGCACTATACAGATACATTTTATTAACTCACTGGCTATATTAAATTTTTAATTACATGCAATCAGTGGCGTAACTAGAGTGTTATGGGCCCTAGTGCAAACTGTGGATGACAGCAGAGACACGGAGTAGTAACATGATTGATAATGCTCTGTGCCTCTCTGTGACCTTTTTACTACAAAATCACAGTGAGATAAAGTTGTCATCGTGATTTTGTAGCAAAAAGATCACAGAGAGGCATTATTAATCATGTTACAGTCTCTGCTGTCTGGAGCGGGGCTTGGATCTCTTTCACGCAGTGGATTAGCCACACGGGATCCGCTCAGGTTAAAGAGCCCTAAGCCCAATGCATGCCTACACTCACCCAGTCCTAATAAAATCTGGTCCTACCTCATCCAGGGTGTCGCTGGCATGATGTCCACTGGATCCAGAACAAGGTTAAGCCAGATTATGTGCCCCTCACAGTGGATATGCCCAGATATGTGTCCTATCATAGTAGTTATGACCAGATATGTGTCCCCCTACAGTGGGTATGCCTTCATAAGTGCCCCTCACATTAGATATGCCCACATATGTGCCCCTCACAGTGGTTATGCCTTCATATGTGCCCCCTCATAGTTATGCCTTAATATGTGCCCCCCTCACAGTAGTTATGCCAGATTAGGTACCCCTCAAAGTAGTTATGGCAGATTAGGAGCCCCCTCAGTAGAGATGCCCACTTTTGTGCCCATCAACCAAGCCCCCCAATCTGCAGTGTTAGGAAAAAACAAACAAATACTTACCCTCCTCCCTGATGTATTGCTCCCACACTCACATTGCGCTGCTGGCTGTGCTGAAGGCAGATTCCCGAGCCTTCAGCGCTCCTCCCACAGTCAGCAGCGCGATGTGCGGCCTGCAGGGGGAATGCTGGAGCTCCTGCTTCACTGATCTGGAGACAGCCCGGCAGTGACAAGAGAATCACAAGAGGGGGGGGGCGAGAGTGAAGGGGGGGGGGGTGAAGAATGACAAAATGACAAGGGAGGGAGAGAATGAAAGGGGAGGGAGTGTGAAGAATGACGAGGGGGGAGAGAATGTCAAGAGGGGGAAGGGAATGACAAGGGGGGGGGGGAGTGAAGAATGACAAGGGGGGGGGGAGGAAGAATGACAAGGGGGGGAGTGAAGAATGACAAGGGGGGGGGGTGAGAGAGAACTGGCGTTAGTTAAAGGGGTTCTGCAGTTTGTTACACCTGATGATCTATCCTCTGGATAGATCATCAGCATCTGATCGGCAGGGGACCGACACCCGGGACCCCCGCCGATCAGCTGTTTGAGAAGGCAGCAGCGCTGGCAGTAGCGCCTCGGCCTTCTTGCTGTTTACCGCAGGCGCAGTGACGTCACGACTAGTATCACTGGCCTTGGCGGGGTTAAGCTTTTTTCACTTGAATAAAGCTTAGTCCCACCCAGGCTCCTACTGCCAGCGCCGCTGCCTTCTCAAACAGCTGATTGGCGGGGGTCCCGGGTGTCAGAACCCCTTTAATATGGCAGATTATATGGGTGGGGCATTGTGATGTCACATGGGGGGGGGCGGCAAACTTTTCTTTTGCCTAGGGCGGCAAAAATCCTTGCACTGGCCCTGGGTTCGGGTGTGGGTGGGTGAGTGAGTACACACGACCCCCCCTATTGCCTCATATTATACATGTAATGGAGCGCCCTGATGGGACCTGGCATTGTCACTGTACTTCATGCCGGGCCCGTCACGGCGCTCCATTACATGTGAGTACAGCGGGCCCCCTCCAGGCCCGGTCGCACCCCCTGCGATCGCGATAGTTATGCCCCTGCATGCAATTATATAAGTATTCTGATGCAGGCTCTGGTTTGAAAAAATATGTAGAATATGCTTCATGACACAACCCCTTTAACCCCAGAATGGTATCAATAAAAAAGATCAGATTACGATGCAAAAAATGAGCCCCCATACACAAAATTACAAAAAAATTATAGGGGTCAAAATATGGCGACAAAAAAAGTAAAACAGATTTTTTCCCACTTTTGTTTTACTATCAAAACGCAAGAAAACCTATAAATATAGGGTATCGCTGGGTTCGTACTGACCTGTAGAATAAACTGGTCAGTTTTATTGCACATCGAACGTCAAAATTTAAAAACCCGCAAAACTGTGGTGGAATTTCTTTTTTTTTGGCCACTTTTCCCACTACATCATATGCAATATTAAATGGTGGCGTTGGAAAGTACAACTTGTCCCGCAAAAAACAAGGCCTCATTTGGCCATGTGAACCGATAAATAAAAAAGTTATGGCTCTGGAAAGGCAGGGAGCGCAAAACGAACCCCCCCCCCCCTCAAAAAAACCTCTGGTCCTTAAGGGGTTAAGGCTAAGTTCACACTAGCGGCAAGGAGCTCTGGCAGGCTGTTCCAGCGGGTGAACAGCCTGCCGGATCCGTGCTGCCACTAGTGCATGCGTGGGGCCAGAGGTCTACTCCAGCCCCATTGACTCAATCGACTAAATCATCAAAAAGATGAGTGTATGTGTGACTAACAATAGTAACAACACCAAAAAAACTAATAGGACACACATATGAAATGGTACAACATATTTATTAAATAATGAATATTACAAAAGACATAACAAAACAATAATTATATAAGCAGCAGCAATGCAGGGTAGCGCTGTGACGAGCAGCTCTTTTGCCGGAAAAGGGGTAATCTGATCTACATGTGGGGGAACAAGCACAAAAGGAAGGGGCTATAATTGAGGAGTGCCTAAAAAAGGCAGACAATATACCGCAACCCCCACTAAGTGTGAACCTACTAGATAGTACAGGACCTGTTGCACTGTAGACCAAAATACAAATCACCCCAAGTACATGACTAAGTCCCCTTTCACACAGGCGAGTTTTCCGCGCGGGTGCAATGCGTGAGGAGGACGCATTGCACCCGCACTGAATCCGGACCCATTCATTTCTATGGGGCTGTGCACATGAGCGGTGATTTTCACGCATCACTTCTGCGTTGCGTGAAAATCGCAGCATGTTCTATATTGTGCGTTTTTCACGCAACGCAGGCCCCATAGAAGTGAATGGGGCTGCGGGAAAATCGCAAGCATCCGCAAGCAAGTGCGGATGTGTTGCGATTTTCTCGCATGGTTGCTTAGCAACGGGACCCGATCTTTATTATTTTCCCTTATAACATGGTTATAAGGGGAAATAATCGCATTCTTAATAAAGAATGCTTAGTAAAATGAAGAGGAAGGGGTTAAAAATAATAAAAGTTAACTTACCTTAGCCACTTGATCGCGTAGTTGCGATCTGTCCTCTCTTTCCCTGCATCAGCTAAAGGACCTGTGATGATGTCACATCACATGGCCCAATCACATGGTCCATCTTACCATGGTGATGGAACATGTAATGTGACGTCATCACAGGTCCTTTAGGTTCTTTATTAAGAATGCTATTATTTCCCCTTATAACCATGTTATAAGGGAAAATAATCAATTCTCCAGAAGACCCGAAATCGGACTTCAGTGATGAAGTCCGGCTTCGGGTCTGGGTACCAAACATGGCGATTTTTCCCACGCGCATGCAAAACGCATTACAAATGTTTGCACCCGCACGGAAAAATCGCGCATATTCCCGCAACGCACCCGCCTCTTATCCGGGCGTCAAACATGACGCCCGTGTGAAAAAGGCCTAAGAACGGATGAAAGAAGAAAAACAACAGTATATAATAAACACATTACCTGAAGAACGTAGGACCACAAAAAAATAAAATAAATCGGACCTTAGACCAGCAAAGAGCGCACCCCGACACGCGCTTCGCTCCGCTTTATCAAGTTGCGTATGGATTTATACCCACTGACCAACATATGTAAAGCCCAGGTAATAGATGCCATGAGCAGTACATCTGTGCACGAGCCAATAGTTATAAGCCAAATTTTGTGTGACAGGGGCTAAGCAAATCAGCGCAGGAAGCGTCACGACATCGGCCGTCATGTGACTCACCATGGCTGAATAGACAGGTAGAACGAGCGTGACGTCAGCCGTCACATGACTCAACAAGGCTGGATAAGCAAACAGGGCGCATAGGCAGTGATTGATCGCATCAGGCGACACAGAGATTGGCGAATCAGCGCAGATCGCGTCATCTCGCAATACACCGCGAAGATGACGCCGGCCACTACCTGGCGCGCCGAGTATCGCATGGGAGGTAAAGCGCATGAGACAACGCTGATCGCGTACTCACGCGAGATAGCGATACTTGCACATAGTGACAAAACGAGATCAAGAAGTATCTCGCGTAAAATAGAAGACAGCAAGACCGCGAAAGAAGGTCAATATATTTATTTTTCTTTTTTAAGTTTTCGAATCGCTATGTGGTTACCCCTTTTCCGGCAAATAAGCTGCTCGTCGCAGCTGCTGCTTATATAATTATTGTTTTGTTATGTCTTTTGTAATATTCATTATTTAATAAATATGTAGTACCATTTTATATGTGTCCTTTTAGTTTATTAGGTGTTGTCAAAACAATGTTTGTGTTTAGAGCCATCGAAAGTTATACCTACCTGACAATAGTACAAAAAAAAAAAACCTCAGTCACCTGAAAAACAAGTTATGACATAATGAAGCAATGCACAAAAAAAAAAAATACTTCCATTGACCGCCAGTCACAGAACAGAGCGCAGCAGCAGTGCCCCGGTACATGAGGGTCGTTTGCTCTCCTCAGCACCGAGCACGTCCCTGCGCGGCTCCCCCTCCTCCCCACCACCGCTATTTGAATCAGAGTGGCGGGAGTCTGTGAACTCTACGCATGCGCACTGTGCGCTCTATCTTGATAGCAACAGCGCGGTATTTTCAATATTTGGCGGTGGCGGCTATGGAAGAGGACACGTTGAAAGCGGCAGTTTCTTTCGACCAGGCGGCAAAAGTTGCCACTTCCTGGATTTTTGATTACATGTTTGCCACTTTGTGTCATTACTTCTGTGAGGATGACCGGGCGGAGGATTTTCAGCGGACGTGCAGAGCAATGGAAGGTAATGAAGGAGGGTCGAAGATGAGGGGAGACGGAACTACTTCCGCACTCAGTTGGTATGCTAATGATTAGTGACGTTGGTGTATCCGTGCGCCTATCATCTCGCGCGTACCTCCTTACAGGTGTGCATCCGCCTGGTAGTGTGGTGTTACAGCCTGTCTGCCCTGGATTAGGAATGGATGCGAAGTCCGGTCGTGAAAATAGTGCCATGTGAAGCAGAGGGTTGAGAAATTATCCTGCAGTATGAGATATTGGGGCTTATTTTCATGTTGTATGAATCTGCCATAATTAGTGAATAAATAGGAGTCCCTGCACTCACCAGTTATGGCAAGTCAAGCTTATAATTAGTGTTGAGCAAATTTCGATCCGAATTTCAGGGAAGCTGAATCTCCTCGTGCTTTGTGGTGGCGAAGCGATTTTCCCTGAATGACGGTAAAAAAAAAAAAAAACTTGCCCCATCCATTTGCGCAACAGGCCACCCACTGCCATCTTGGTTGAAGATCTCACACGAAATCCTGTGCGCGGTGACGTATCGTATGACGTCCCCACGCTGGCCGATGTGATGACATTATCACGGGCTGCATAAGATCTTCAGTCAAGATGGCGGCGGCCGGCCCGTCATCAGCAAATAGATGAGGTAAGTATGATTTTTTTTTCTATATTTTACACTGTATTATTACTGTCAGATGCCGCGATCAGCTGTGAACGCGGCATCTGAGGAGCAGCATAATCGCCGCTCCCTGTCATTGCACCCACTACTTACAAAGAAATGCGCTTCGTGACAAAGTAATTCGTTATAAAGCTATTTTTATTTATTTTTTTAGTAAAATTTGGCAGAGTAGCCGAATCAAATTTTTGAATACTTCGCTCATCTCTACTTATGTCATACGTGTTCACTGTAGAAATAGCGGTGCGTCCACACGTGACGGATACGCTGCAAGTCCAGGGCATTGTACAGTACCAGCAGAGCTGATGAAATCTCATATATATGCTGCAGAAAACAAAAAAATCTGCAGTGTCAATTCACCTGCGATAAAGTTTTTTCGAAAGGGGTTTGCAAGATTTTGATATTGATGGCCTGTCCTCGGGATAGGTCATCCGACACCTGTCATCCCTGTAGAAGGCTCTTACTAATGTACTGTGATTGTCCATATTGCCTCCTTTGCTGGCTGGATTCATTTTTCCATCACATTCTACACTGCTCGCTTTTTCCTGTAGTGTGCAAGCGCGACCACCGCTGCAGGATTACGGGGTGGTCATAACCATGGATACGAGCAGTGTATAATGCGATGGAAAAATGAATCCAGCCAGCAAAGGAGGCAATATGGACAATCACAATACATTAGTAAGAGCCTTGTAGTAACTTTCTCTACATGATAAATGCCATTTGCTAAAGTGAGACGACCCCTTTAACACTGGAAGATAAATAAATACGGGCACTCTACTATATGTAACTGCGCTGAGAAATTTATTAGGAATATATAAAAAATATAAAAATATATATATAAAATATATATATCACAAAGTCAGTTATATTGCTTATAGTGGACCAAGTGTATCAAGAGAGGTGGACTATAGGTGGTATGTGTGGACTCCACTCGTTACAGTTGGTCCTTCCTGTTACAAGTCTCGTATAAATTACAAAATTCAAGCAAAATGCCAGAGTCCTTGAATTAATAAGTGTAATCTGTCAGCATCAGTGCTTATCATTGGGTCATATTGTAGGGTTAATGTATAGGTCACCTACATAAGGAGGTATTTGATGTAAAAGCACCCTCATCTTTAGGCTACATTCACACGACCGTATTTTTCATTCTGCATCCGATCCGTTTCCGTTTTTTGCGGAATAGATACGGTCCCATTCATCTCTATGGCCTTTTAAAATTTGCGGACAACTTTCCGTAAGTTGTCCGCATCCGTGTGTCCGCATATTTCATCCGCAAAAATATGAAGCATATCCTATAATTGTCCGCAAAAATCGGTCCGCAGCCCCATAGAAGTCAATGGGTCCGCAAAAAACGGATAACATACGGAAAGGTTTCCGCATGTTATCCGTATTTTGCGGATTTCCGTATTTCCGTATTTTTATTATAATATTTTATTCTCTCTCCCTTTTTTTTTTTTTTCTCATCCGTTTTTTGCGGACCGTTTTTTGCGGATGACATACGGAAGACACTCTTCAGTATTTTGCGGAAATGCGGATCCGTTTTTTGCGGATCCGCAAATACATACGGTCGTGTGAATGCAGCCTAAGGGTCCATTCACACGTCCGTGTGTGTTTTGCGGATCCGCAAAACACGGACATCGGCGATGTGCGTTCCGCAATTTGCGGACCGCACATCGCCGGCACTCTCATAGAAAATGCCTTGTCTTGTCCGGCCGGGACATCGTCTGTCCCCATTGAAACTAATGGGTCCGCAATTCCGTTCCGCAAAATGCGGAATGGAATTGCGGACGTGTGAATGGACCATTAGTTGGTAAAAGTAGTGTTGCTGACAGATACTTCCATAGAGGGTCCTGTTACATCAGATGTTACTGTGGCAAGGTCTATTTGTAACAAATGCTGTATCCAATGATATTTGTATCAAATGCCTGGATTTGAAGAGCTATAAAATAACTGGAAGGAGAGTGAGGGACCAGTCATTCAAACTATAATGGATTATTCCAAATGTTGGTGTCTTTAGTAGTGAATGGCCCGTTCAAAGATTTTTCAATAAACATACATGAACGTGCTTCAATCGTGAATGTTCCCGGTCCCACAGTTCCTTCAATGCAGAGGTATAGAGGTTATGTCCATTAATGAAATTCACCGCGATCTCTTTCAATGTTGCGGTGGATATTATACAGTCATATAAAGATATATGGTTTAATACGGTTTTACCGTGTCTTCGCCACCTGGTTGGTGGCCGGATGCCTCCCGTGTGTCTCTGCGTCTCTCGCTGGGTTGGATCCAGGCAGCGGGATGAAGCGGTGCCGATGAGCTCTGCAGGCCAGGTGTAGCGGTAAGTGCCGATGAGCTCTGCAGGCTAGCGTCCTCTGCACGTGAATTTGCGTGTTTCTTTCTCAGGGACTTTCGATTTCCCGATGCGTGTATACTTGTGGTGTCCCACGTGGTATACTACGTCATCTGGTGGAAACTTTTTGGTAAAAAGCGCGCTTTTTGGTAGAACAGAAATATCTGTTTTAAGGTTAAAAATCTTTCCAATGGACCATACGCGTTTCGGGATGCCTGATCCCTTCCTCAGTGGTCATATATTTTTTGGGGTTTGATCATGATCCGTCATATATAATTCTACTATCGTTATTATTAGTGGAAATTTTAATTAGTGGGTGTTTTAGTTGCAGTCTTAAAGTGGCATTCACTTAAAGGGGCAGTTCTATCATATTATCTCTGGCGTTCTGAGTCTAGTTCTCCACACAAAAGAGAGAGTGTTTTTTTTTCTATTTGGAAGTTCTGTCCCAAACAATATATATCTCCTATCTAGATCAATAGGTAAATGTAGCACATAAAAATCGCATGTGGAAAAATTATGGCAAACATATAGAACCAAAAAAACGCATCAGAATCGCTAGTGCGGTATTCTGATTGCATCCTTGAAAATACATTGAAACCCCAAATGGTAGTCCATCTAGAGCAGGGGTGCACAACCTGCGGCCCTCAATACCATTCTGTGTGGCCCCCAACCATCTAGTAGCAGACATGTATGTCTATGCCTTGTGGCTTCTCGCATGTATCTTTCATGAATTCTCCTATTAGATGGAAGTCCTACAACTGTAACTAGACATTTATAGTATATACTGTATGTTCAATATGGCAAAAATACAGTATTTCTGTTGGTAATACCCCTTTAAGTTTTATTTTCGGCCCTTGGAATTGGTTCAGGCTGACAATGTGGCCCCCAACCAGAAAAGGTTGTGCACCCCTGATCTAGAGAGTGATTCATCTAAGAATAACTCTTATAAAGGTGGTTTTCCGCAGCATTTCCAAAATTTGTATCTCCCACAGAGAAATAATGGGGATTCAATGAATGTTAGACTTGTTCTCAAATCATTTTTATCAGATACAAATGAGCATCAGAGTATTTTTCATGGATAGGAGTATTTTTCTGCATTTCTCTCTTCTCTTGTGTTTTATGTTTGTTGTCTTCTGTTTTTTACCACTTTTTATGTCCTTTTTTATGGTTTTCAGTTTTCTATGATAGCTTCCACCTTTCATTTATGATGATTTTTTGCCCATTCATGTTTCATGATTTTTTGTAATAGTTCTTTGTAATAGTTTTTTGAGACATTTTGTTTGAGAAGGAGGGGACTGGAGGCCCCCCCCCCAGAGGCAGCATGGAGGTGTTGATACACAACCAGACTCTCCATGCTACGTCTGAAAGGGGGGACTCCAGCCCAAGCTCATAGAAAACCAAATATCTCAATCTCAGCGTTTAGGCCTTTGGGTAAAAGAGACTCAAATTCGAAAATTCGTTGTGATTCTAGTCTGGACATAGTGGCAATATGGTCACCTCCGCGCCATGCTTACTTTACTCTTTCTAAGGCGCAGAAGGTCAATCCTGAAGGGTCTTGTTTATGACATTCTTTGAAGTTACGGGATAGAGAATGTAGTTCATATCCCTTTTTTATATTATTTACATGTTCAGACACTCTTTTTTTAAGAGTGCGTTTAGTACGTCCAATATACTGTTTTGGACAGTTGCATTGTAATAAGTAAATTTACATCCACTGAATTACATGACAAATGATCCTTAATGTCCATGCTAAAGTTATTAGATGTGGAACGTATTGTGGTGTTTTTTTTAGGAAATTTAGTAATTCTGCAGTTTGTACACGAGCCGCACCTATAGGAACTTTTCAATTGAGGCCAGAAAGTGTTCTGTTTAGTTCTTATTTTAGTGCATGTGGGTGCAATTTTTTGTCCTAAAGTGGGTGCCTTCATGTACGTTATTTTTGGGACCAAATTTAGTGAAGGTCCTATTATTTTATATAACGTCATAAAACGCCATTGGCATTACCTTCTGGCAGATAAAATAATATAAATTGGTATGGCGAGGTTCTCATTGGCTTTATGCTTCTTATGACAAGAATCAGCTTTAGGAATGAGCGAATCGACTTCAGATGAAACGTCTGAAGTCAATTCGCATAAAACTTTGTTCTAATACTGTACGGAGCAGGAGCTCTGTACAGTATGAGAATGTATTGGCTCCGATGAGTCCAAGTTATTGCTTCACAAGTCTCGCGAGACTTTGCGCAATAACGTCATTAATTAATTTGTACTGTAAAAAAAACATTTACTAAACTCGGGTTCGGTTTCAAGTGGTAACTTGGAACCGAACCCGAGTTCGGGAAATGGTGTTTTACAGTAAAAATTATTTTATAAAGTTAGGAGCAATAACTTGGGCTCATCGGAGCCAATACATTCTTATACTGTACAGAGCTCCTGCTCCGTACAGTATTAGAACAAAGTTTTATGTGAATTGACTTCGGATGTTTCATCTGAAGTCGATTCGCTCATTCCTAAAGCTGATTCTTGTCATGAGAAGCACAAGGCCAATGAGAACCTCGCCATACCAAATTATATCTATTTGCAGGATAGTAGATAAGTATCTGATTAATGGGGGACTCCAACCACTGGGACCTCCACCTATCCTGCTCCCCTGCTGCTGCTCCATGCACTCACTATTGGACTGCCTCCAGTAGCCGTGTAGAGCGCTAGGCTATTTCCATCAGAACGAGATACAGCGAATGGAGAAATGCTTGACATGCTACTTCATTCATTCGGGGGGAATGGGATCGCTGGGGTTTCCAGGGTTAACATCCCCACCAATCAGATACCTCTACCTCGCCACTGGAGGACATTCCCACAAACTGCACACTTTGGGGTAAAGTTGTGTGAACACGACCCCTTTATCGGCATGCACTTTGTAAGGGGGCCGCTAGCTAAACCATCTGGGTTGCTGACCGTCCAGAAATGGAGGTGACGGTGACTTTTCTTTTAGGCTGGTGGTGCTTGGCTAGATTATTTTGGTTGTGATTTTCTTCATTTTACAGCTCACAGTAAATGCTGGTAGTGTTCTTTTCAGAATATTGAGATATAGACATTTATTTTTCCATTCACATAGCTGTATGAGGGTATGTTTTTTTTGCGTGAAAAGTTGTACTTTCTAATGGCACTATTTACAGTGGCATACAATGAAGTGGGAAAAAATATTCATACCCCCTAAAACTTTTTTTTTTTTTAATTTGTACGGAGCTGTGTGAGGGCCCATTTTTGCAAGGCAATCTGTACTTTTCATTAATACCATTTTGGGATGCGTATGACCTTTTGATCACTTTTTATTCAATTTTTGTAGGAGATGAAGTGGCCAAAAAAATGGCAAATCAGCCATTTTGACTTTGTTTTTTCCTTTTGCCATATGGGATAAATATTTTTATATTTTAATAGTACGGGCATTTTCTGCTGCACACACACACTCTGGCTCCCCCGATCCTTACCGGGGTAAGCTGGAGCATGGCGGAGAGTGCTCACTCCCAGTTTTTATAATCGCAGATGCGGTGGTCACATTACTTCTGATCGGTTAAATGTCCGAGACTGGCGCTACCACCAGTGGCAGACATTAGGCCCAGATGTCTGCTGTGCACCAGCAAACAGGTGCCATATTTAAAGTCCCGACTGCCAATGTGTGTGTGTGTGTGTGTATATATATATATATATATATATAATATATATCTATCTGTATTAATTCCGGCAGCACTCGCTTTTGTAATTTTCAGGTGCACGCGTCTCACCCTTGACATCGGGTATGTATATCCATGAAAAATCAACGCAGCACTCTTCTTATGAAAAAACCGCAGTGTCCTTATTCACACATGTGACACAAAACAGGCAACGTTTCAATCCCCTTCCGGGATTCTTCTCAAGCCATTTGGCTTGAGAAGAATCCCGGAAGGGGATTGAAACGTTGCCTGTTTTGTGTCACATGTGTGAATAAAGACACTGCGGTTTTTTTTCATAAGAAGAGTGCTGCGTTGATTTTTCATGGATGGATATATATATATATATATATATATATATATATATATATATATGTGTAAAACGGTCTGGGTTAATACGGCATCCTCAGAAGTTTCTGTTTTGTTTTTCTGGTTTGTTGGGTTTGATCACTACCATCTTGAAGAAGAGAGGTATCCAGGTGGAGTCCCATGCTCCTGGCAGAGTTGGCACATACAGTGGCATGCAAAAGTTTGGGCACCCCTGGGCAAAAAGGCATACAGTTAAAGATGACACATTCCCTTTGTATTTTAAGCAAAAACAATGTTTTATTTTAATGTTTTACATTTTCACAATAACGGAAAAGGGTCTGAAGCAAAAGTTTGTGCACCGTGCATGGTTAGTACCTACTAGCACCCCATTTAGCAAGTATCACAGCTTGTAAGTGCCTTTTGTACACAGCCAAGAGTCTTTCATTTCTTGTTTGAGGGATTTTCATTCCATTTATTCTTGCAAAAGTCTTCCAGTTTTGTGAGATTCCTGGAACGTCTAGTATGCACTGGTGTTTTGAGGTATATCCGCATATTTCTGTTTCCATTTTTTCCTGAAGGTCTTTTGCATTCAAGCAAGGGTTCTGATCTTGCCTTTCTAGCAATCCTACAAGCATCTGTCTCTGAAATTTTTCGTGGTCTCCCAGATGTTCTCTTGAACTTCACTGTTCCTGTTAACTTCCATTTCTTAATTGCATTTCGAACTGAGGGAATGACAACCTGGAAATCTTCTTATAGCCTTATCCTGCTTTGTGGGCATCAACCATTTTCATTTTCAGTGTTGGGCAGTTGCTTAGCAAAACCCATGGGTGCTGTTTTTTGGGACAAGGTTAGAGAAGTCTGGGTATTTATAAAGCTTTGAAATTTGCATCATCTCGCCTTTCCTTTTGAACAAGCCTTAACCCTAACAGGCTATTTAAGGTCTGAGACCTCGGTCAAAGTTATCAGAGTGCTCAAATCTCCTTGGGTTCCCATACTTTTGCATGGTACTCCTTACCTTTTTTCACAATAAATTGTACAAAACCAAAATAATACACTGATATTACTTAAAGGGGTTATCCGAGACAAAAAAAATGCCCCTCATATGCCAGGTCCCTCACACTGATTCTACTTACCTGGCTCCCTGCTCCCTGTTCTGCTCAGGTCCCCACACCACCGCTGCTGCTTCTCCCCATGTGCCAATGAAAACATCCGGTGTCGGGCGGGAGCAGCCAAGGGCCGGCGGTGATGGGGACGAGCCTCCCTAGTGTCACCCGCGATGCTAGGGAGGCTCCCCCCCCTCCCGTCACTGCCTACCATTGGCTGGTCCCGCCGGACACCCAATGTTTTTATCAGCGCGCAGGGAGCCAGGTAAGTAGAATCAGTGTGAGCTGCCTGGCATATGGGGGAGCATTTTTAGTCTCGGATAACCCCTTTAAAATGTTGAAAAGTGTGTTTCATCTTTAACTCTGTGCCTTTTGGAGATCATTTCATCTTTAACCTGCTTAACTGTTCACATTAACAGTCATTTTGACCAGGGGTGCCCAAAGTTTTGCATGCCACTGTATAAAAGTATGGTAACTTATCCACTTTCTTCCGCAGTGATTTTGGAGGGTATACCTACACTGGATTCAGAGACGTCAAAGGCTGTCTTAATCTCACAGTTTCTCTCCCGTGTTGCAGAAGGAAGACATCTTGGTAACTGATTAATATGCTATTAGTCTATGTTCTTAGTCCCTTTGGAATAGGGCTGCAGTAAACTATTATTTTAGAAATCAAGTATTCTATTGATTATTTTTTACGATTAATCGAGTAATCTAATAAGAAAAAATGAATTAATAGACTGTTTTCCTTTCTAAAAACTCATCAGACTCCTGCCATCAGTCCCCAACTCCCTTTGTTCCCCCCTGTGCAATTATCCCAAGTGCATCAATTCCCCCCCAATGCCATCAGCTCCGTTCAATTCCTCAATTCAATCGAGTAATCGTTTCAGCCCTACGAATTATGTAATAAACCAACCATGCATATTATTATCCTTTCTAGATGTACAGTATGCAACAGATGAGAAGCTCACACCTCTAGAAGCAGCTGCAGTGGTGTTTGATGAGATTATTGAAGAAGATGACGACCTGAGAGTTCTTCAGGAAGAAATAAAAACATTGGTTAAAGTTCAGGTGAGTGACTAAAGTTTAGTTTGAGGGGATATTACCCATCCGTAATGGGCGGTAATAAGCCATTCTGAGTGGTAAGTCACACCAAGCTCACTGATCCCCCTGGAACTCCCGTTCCAATGCTTCCTTGGTCCTCTGTCAGTCTCTACTTCCCTGTCGCTCTTGACACTGGTCACTGCTGCAGCCAGTAGCTGGACAACCCCTATATATTACGGGTATATGTTTTTGTGAAACTTTTAGTTTTTTTAAATAAAGATTTGAAATGTATCACAGGAAGTAGGAAGTATTCATAAAAAAAAGATACGTTTAACAGATGGAAATGTATTATCTTACATTTCCACCTGTGTCCCATTTACTGCAATGTACTTTTCTGTACTTTATTTTTTTAGGACAGAAAAGCGTAGTATGCTGTCTATAGGGCTGTCGAGCCATACATTTCTATACGTATTTCTGTTTACAAGCGTATCTGATTGATGTACAGCAAAAACGAGATGCGAACAGCCCCTTACATTCTCTATTCTATAATTCTCATTGAAGGTATTTACCGCCTCCTACCCGTGATGTGCTATTACATGACGGTAAGTGGCCCATTAATGAGAACCGCAGTAATAGTATGTCAGGGAGATAGCACAGGAGCTATATCCTCACCATTTGCAGCTGGAGCTGGCTGTAATACACAGCCAGGGCCCCACCACAATAGCCAGGATCGGAGCTACCTCAGATTCTGTACATTTAGCCCCTTAGATGCTGTGTTCAGTAGCAACTGCGGCAGCCGGTGGAGTTTGACAGAGGGAGTTGGTTCCCTCTATCACTCCATCAGCTCCCTGTGATGCGATCATGGGTTGCCAGTGATTGCTATAGCCACCTAATAATGACCTCTGTGTCTGCCATCTATGGAAGCCTTTGGCAGGCTACGGATGAGTTAACACAGGCATGCTCAACCTGCGGCCCTCCAGCTGTTGCTAAACTACAACTCCCATCATTCCTGGACAGCCTACAGCTATGAGCCTACAGAAGGGCATGATGGGAGTTGTAGTTTTACAACAGCTGGAGGGCCACAGGTTGAGCATCCCTGAGTTAACACATCTAGTTAACGTGTTATGACTGTGACTGTTAACTCTGCTGCATCTGTATCTAAGGGGCTGTCAGTGAAATACTCATGGGTGTAATGCTCTGCAATAGATAACTATTTCAGTGTACAGTGGTCCCTCAAGTTACAATATTGGTCCCGGGACGACCATTGTATGTTAAAACCATTGTAACTTGAGTAATTGGTTCCAAAGCCCCAAAATGTCATCCAAGATAAGAGAAAATGAAGATTTATGAAAAATAAGCAGATAACTAAAACAGATAAAACAAGTCCTTACATATAACAGTCAGGAATAGCTGCTAACTAGCAACTAATCCAGCTAATGTACCAGCGAATTGACCTTGAGTGGCTGGATCTCAGTCTGAGGCATTGTATATTGAGTCTAGTTTCAACTTGTGATGGGTCAGAAAATATTGTTTCCTGAGGTCATTGTATCTTGAGGGACCACTGTATTATACTAATTATGCTTATTTTCTCAAGTGGGACTGTAACCCTTTCTTGACGGTTTTCCATTTTTGTGTTTTCGTTTTTTACTCCCTGCATTCCCAGAGTCATAACTTCTTTATTTTTCCATTCACATAGCTGTATATGGGCTTGTTTTTTGCAGGACAAGTATTACGGCATTCCCTGTGTTGTGAAACTGACCTGTGCCATTCATTCTCTGGGTCAGTACGATTACAATGAGGGCTGTGGAGTCGGTAGATAAATGCTCCGACTCCTCAGTTTTTGGTACTTCCGACTCCTCTGTATTTAATATCCAAATGTATTTTATACATTCCTTTAAGAAAAGAAAGGCAACATACATATCATTACCACAGAACTACTGTCTAGGAAGCCAACAGTCTACTGTATTGAACAGTTTAGGCAAAATACTTCTCCTTTGTGTTCTGATCTTCTGCTGAAGATAGGGCAGTGGGAGGATCCAGGAAGGGGAAGGGGCATTTATTTTAAAACATGATTTCCCTACTGAAATCCCATAGTCATGTTTAAAGGGAACCTGTCACCGGGATTTTTTGTACAGAGCTGAGGACATGGGTTGCTAGATGGCCGCTAGCACATCCGCAATATCCAGTCTCCATAGCTCTGTGTGCTTTTATTGTGTAAAAAAAAACGATTTGATACATATGCAAATGAACCGGAGATGAGTCCTGTCCCGGAGATGAGTCCTGTCCCGGAGATGAGTCCTGTCCCGGAGATGAGTCCTGTCCCGGAGATGAGTCCTGTCCCGGAGATGAGTCCTGTCCCGGAGATGAGTCCTGTCCCGGAGATGAGTCCTGTCCCGGAGATGAGTCCAGGGACAGGACTCATCTCAGGTTTATTTGCATATGTATCAAATAGTTTTTTTTACACAATAAAAGCACACAGAGCTATGAGGACTGGATATTGCGGATGTGCTAGAGGCCATCTAGCAACCCATGTCCTCAGCTCTACAAAAAATCCTGGTGACAGGTTCCCTTTAAAGTTTAAGCTAACAATCTGAGTTTACATGTTTTATAGCCTAAGTTGAATGACAGCAGTTTTTCAAATGGCTTACAGCTTCAGTCTTGAACTATTGACTATCCATTTACTTATACAAGTGTCTCTAGTCCTGCAAAAAACATATTTACTTAATCAGTTATCAGTGAGAGGCTCGGTTACCCATGGGCGCTGCGTTCCCTGTAACAGTGGAACACAACACAATGGAAAGTTATAAGTATTGCCGCTCCTTAACTGTGTGCGTTGTGTGCCATATAGTGAAGCATATGAAAAGCATGCTTCTTCACAGTCACTTAACGTGTTCGTTTTGCGGTAACGTGACGCACTGCATGCATTGGCCTTTATTCTTACAGTAGAGAAGTAATTAATGATAACTTTTTGTGAATTGGGACATTTAAACTTGCTTTTTTTTTTTTTTACTCCAATTTAAATTAAGTCGGAGTCGGTTCATTTTTTGCTGACTCCGACTACCATTAACATAATCAAAGCTGTAGTAAGGCCTTATTCACACGTCCGCAATGTTCGTCCGCTCCCGTTCCGCAAATTTGCGGAACGGGTGCGGACCCATTCATTTTGAATGGGGACGTGATGGATGCGGAGAGCACACGCTGTGTCCAATCTTCCGGACGGCGGCTCCGCAAAAAAGTAGAGCATGTCCTATTCTTGAAAGGAATAAAATGGGGATTGCAGTCAGCACAACCCAATACGCAGGTGCACGTTGCTATGGTGAAATACACATACAAACGTAAAAACAAAGGAGCAATGGCACACTGCAGCTAGAGCTCCGTCCTGCCACTATGCTGGATGTTAGAAGAGGCATTAGTTTATATTTTGGCCAAATTATGTAAGCCACCCACCACGTCACGGTTGCCTCTGAGTGGTCCCTAACATTAACATTAATTCTTACCTTTTATGGGCCATATCAGCAACACAAAATCCAGGGAGTGCAGGTGCAGCATGCATAGAGGCAACCGTGACGTGGTGGGTGGCTTACATAATTTGGCCAAAATATAAACTAATGCCTCCTAACATCCAGCATAGTGGCAGGACGGAGCTCTAGCTGCAGTGTGGCATTGCACCTTTGTTTTTACGTTTGCATGTCTTATTCTTGCCCGCAATTGCGGACAAGTATAGGCATCTCTATAGGGCCGATAGCAAGGTGTTTTGCGGATCCGCAAAACACTACGGACATGTGAATAAGGCCTTAGGCACTTTCTTCTCCGTAACTTCAGCTTAGAGAACTTTAGCCCCAGATCCTTTTTTTTTTTTTTTTACTCTGTCCTCTGCTGCCTGCCCTGATCACACAGATCGGTGTCAGGCAGGGAGAGAGAGAGAAGTGTGCAGAGGCTCTCATTGATCCAGCAGAGCGTTCTATGAGTGCTTTGCTGGATAATTTCAGAAAGCTGTCAGGGGTCTGGCACTGTTTAGCAAGATTTCTTTCTCACTAAAAAGCGTGTTTTAAAATCTGAAAAATATAGGAATTACGGTACATTTCTGCTGCAATTTGTGAACCCAGCCAAACATGGCAAATAACGGAACCCATTCAGTTTACTGGTACTGCAGTACACTGTGGACTTTCTGCACGCACGTCTGCGACAGGAATTCTGCAGTGCTACTGCAACGTGTGAACGTACCCTAACACAAACAGCTGTGTGAACAGAATGAGGTTGAAGATGTTGACTGAGGCTACATGCACATGACAGTGAAAAAAACAGAAACGCTGTGCATTCATTTTCTGTCTGTCTGTTTTTAATGGCTGTTTTGCATCCGTCTTTCATGGCTATTAAAAATGGCCATGAAAAACTGATGAATTTCATTAGCTTTTTTTTTAAATAAAATCCCAACCCCTGCAGTGCCCTCAGTATATATAATGTCCCCCATAGTGGTCCTCAGCTGTAATGTTTCTTTTTTTGTGGACAAAAAAAATCTCTCACCTCATCCACTTGCAAGCGCAGAGGCTTCTCTCTTGATTGTAAAGAACCTGCACTAAGCGTGAGGATGTCACCGCACACTCCCAGCATGGTCACATAGTGACATCATCATGCTGAGCTCAGGTCCTTCAGGGGGTCCGTCACAATCAAGAGAGGGGCCACCGCCTCTGCATGTGCAAGTGGCAGACGTTAGACCGGTGCACTCCTGTCTATGCAGCCGTTAAAAATGGCCCCACTGATTTCAGTAGGGTCCGTCTGGCTATGTCCTATTTTTTGAAGGCCGCTATTCACTGGCCATTAAACTGCTATGTGAATAGCCCCATAGACTGCAGTGGTTCTGGAAAACACAAAAGTACAGATCTATCAATGCATTTACGTCAGTCTCTCGCATTAATACATGCACCTGCAGAATTTTGTTTGAAGGGGTTATCCCATGACTAATGTAAAAAATGACATCATATAGTACATGAGTCTCTTTCTAACAAAGCTAGAACCAGCCCTGTACCTCACACGGGTCCAGAGATCTCCCCATTCATTGCTTTGCTAGATTTATACCAAGCTGAAAGCTCAAGGGGAGTGTCCTTTCTGCTGCAGCTAAGGGGGCGTGTCCATGCTCTCCCTATCACAACTCAGGAGGCAGTTGAAGGATGAAACTGAGCATGTGCGGCCTTCTCAGTGAGCAGGACAAAGTAATAAGAAATAACACAAACAGCAGGTGGCGCTATACAGATAGATTTTATTGAATAACTCATTGGCTATACAAAATTTTTCATTACATGCAAATACAAAAAAATTTAGTTCCACGTGCTGATTTGAAAACTGTAGAATATTTTTCTTTAAACTAGTGCATCTGTATTAGGAAATAAGAATAGTGGGCAGCTTCAGTCACAGTTGGTGCAACAAATTTACCAGGCTTTTGTAGTATTTTTTTCTTAGTTTTAAAAAATGTTACAATTTTTTTTTCCTGTAGAGCTTGAGGTTGTTTTGCCCCTGCAGCCTAATAAATCTCTCCTACGCTGCATGGCGCCCTGCACACTGTTCCATGATGACCTGGTAACATGGCGTTATGCAAGCAGCTTTTAGACTCGCCGTGGAAGGCGATTTAGGGCAATGGGGGCGTTCCTGGGCTACTTGCTACAGGAGGAACGCCCCTCTGGGCTCCCTAACCCTTAATTAGCATATCAGAATAAGCGCTTTTTAAAAGAAACTACTGGACGAAAATGAAAACGAAGGACACATATGGATTTTAGGTATTTGATTTTATTAGGATGCATGAAAAAAGAAAAAGTGTAATATGATGCTGACAGATTCCCTTTAAAGTGAACGAGTGAATTACCGTAAATGTTCACCCAGTATTTTCACTTGCTGAGAATTACCAATGTGTTTGCTCCAAAACTTTGCCTAAAAAGTGGCAGATTTTGCACATCTTGTGTCTCTGCACTTTTTTCTGACATGCTTAACAAGGGGTGGGGCTCCTTTCCTGTACATCATGGTAACCTGACCACTTAGCCACTGGCCTCAGCAGTGACTTGCCTCAACCAGTGAGTGGCATGTCCTTTTTGTCAAGAGTGACCAGGAAGTAGAGACTGAGGAGGGACCACGAACAGTCAGGGACTGAGCAGCAAGGGATCATTAAAGGGTTTGTGCAGTAAATATTAATGACCTATCCCCTGGATATGTCATCAATATCTGATTGGTGGGGGAACTACTTCCTCTTCAAGATTACACTGTGCTTAGTCTCAGAAGTCTCAGCGGCCCAATGTAATTACAAATGCTTGTTCTCTTGACTTGAATGGAGTAGGGTTGTTTCGGGTATTGAACTTTCGATACCCAATCAATACTTTTGTCTGGTATCGAGCTTTCGATACTAGACTTCGCTATTGCACATTCTAGTATCAGAACATGTCCGCGCTGCTCCCAGCGAGTTCATGTTCCCTCAGTAGCATGGGGAGAAGGAAGCAGGCTCTCCCTCCCCTGTGCTGCTGCTGCCACCAATGAGAAAAGAGGGGCGGGCGCACTGCGCCACCAATGAGAGCTAACGTTTAATATACGAATACAGCCGGCGGGAGAAACACATTGCCAGCACCCTTCCTGTGACAGGGTGCTGTGATCCTCAGCAATTAACCCCTCAAGT
Organism: Bufotes viridis; assembly: GCA_033119425.1. NCBI lineage: Eukaryota > Metazoa > Chordata > Amphibia > Anura > Bufonidae > Bufotes > Bufotes viridis. The sequence goes on from CM065593.1 coordinate 54,346,035, forward strand.
GCCACACCTGAGGGGTTAATTGCCGCGGATCGCAGCGCCCTGTCAGAGGTCGGGTGCCGGCAATGTGTTTCTCCCGCCGGCTGTATTCGTATATTAAACGTTAGCTCTCATTGGTGGCGCAGTGCACCCTCCCCCCCCCCCCTTCACAGTATTAAAAACATTGGTGGCAGTGGCCACAGGGTCCCCTCCCTCCTCATTGGTGGTGCAGTGGCAGTGATTGGAGCCCCAGCAGTGTAATCCTGGGGCTCCGATCGGTTACCATGGCAGCCAGGATGCTACTGAAGCCCTGGCTGCCATGGTCAGCTCCCTGCTGCTCTGTCTACTATGCACAGGGCAGCAGGGAGAGTGTGATGTCCTATTCACCCCAATAGAGCTCTATCAGGGTGAATAGGACAAGGGATTTAAAGATCCCAGGTTCTAGCCCCTAAGGGGGAAAATAGTTATTAAATAAACAGTAAAAAAAGTTTTAAAAAAAATACAGCAAAAAGTATAAATCACCCCCTTTCCCAATTTTACATATGAAATATATAAACAATAAATAAATAAAATATTACATATCGCCACGTCCAAAAAGTCGAAACTATTAAAATATTTTAAAATATCTCTTAGAAACATAGAATGTGTCGGCAGATGAGAACCATTTGGCCCATCTAGTCTGCTCTTATGCAGTGAACACCGTAAAAAAAAAAAAAAAAAGGGAAAACTGCATGATTCGCCATTTATTTTATTTGTCACCTTGTCCCCCCAAAAAATAGGATAGGACTGTTCGATTAAGGGCCTGACGTTCCATAAAATGCGTCATGTACGCGGCTTTTTTTGGCGTTTTTATTTTTTTGCGTGGTATCGAGTATCGCAATACTTTTTTATGGTATCTAAACCGAATCAAAATTTTGGTATCGAAACAACCCTAGAATGGAGCGAGTACTTGTAATTACACTGCGCCACCGCTGCCCGCGAGACAACACACACTGTAATCTTGAAGAGGATTGAATGACGAGGGCGTCGTGCACCCACCGATCAGACCTGTCCTGAGGATAGCTCATCAATATGTACTGACTGCACAACCCCTTTAAGGTAAGTTTCACTGATCGTATGATTGTACACTGTTTTCTGACAGTCAGTATCTTTAAGTATTTCTACAAGTGTCTGTTCCTAATGTAATACACTTACCTGAGCTCGCTGCCTCCTAATTGCATTTATTTTTATTTGTACAGGCAGTAGCAGTTTGCATGGAAAAGGGAAGATTTAAGTTGGCATCAGAAGTTCTTGATCGACAGTTTGAAGAATCTGAGACGAATAAGGTCTGTCAATTCTTCATGCGAACAAGCTGCTAAATATATTATGCAATTGTCTAGGTAACAATTGAACTGGAGATTTGATATGGTCAGAAAAAACTCGCTGCTCTGTAAAAGTTTATTTTTCTTTCTTTTAGAGCAACTTTTCAAAATGATTCATAAATGTAAGGAGGCCATCTACTGGCCATTAAGCTAAATGCAGAGACATGTCGTACTTTTATTGCGGCCGCCTCTCGGCATGTTTGCCGTTCTGCCGCCGGAACTCCGGCCCACCCCCAATGGGGCCAGAGCAGTAGTCCGGGGGCACGTGTGCACTAGCGGCAGCATGGATCCGACAGGCTGTTCAATCGCTGGAACAGCCTGCCGGAGTTCCTTGCCGCTAGTGTGAAAGTACCCTTAGCAGCATAGACATTTTTGTGATTTTTGTTGTAGTTTATTTTTATGACCTTATTAGAATTTGTCTATTTTACTTGTGTTCCTGGCACGCATTATTTGATTGTGTTTTTTTTAGCTTGTGATACATATAAGGTAGGTTTAAGCCACATTACTAATGTGCAAAATGGAACAGAAATTCTTGTAAGAAAAATGCCAAGTGGCAGTTGTTTATTGCTGACTCTGTACTCAAGTGCTTTTTATATCATTCTGATCCACAAACCAGTGATTTTGTTTTTTTAACTTTGTGTTCACCAGTCACATGGTTCTCACCTTGGTGCCTAGTTTTGGTATTCCTGCTCTCTGCACTTTCAAACTGCTTCTTGAGGATCCAGAGAGCCACACATGACTCCCAAACCACTGAATAACATTGCTGTAGCTCAGAGGACTGCAACCTCCAGCTGTTGTAAAAACTACAAATTCCAGCATGCACACTTTTTCGACTATTCTTAGAGCTCTCATAGCGGTGACTGGCGCATGCTGGGAGTTGTCGTTTAACAACAGCTGGAGTGGCGGAGGTTGCTGACCCCTGCTGTACATGGTCAGAATTGCGTGTGGTATTGCAGTAAGTGTTTAATGCGGGGTATTCTGCACGTGCTAAAAGCACTTGTTCTCTCTTTTGTTTCAGTATCTGAGAATGAAAATGTCTATGGTGGTTGGTAAAAAAAGACCCATATCATGAATTCCTTGAAAATTTCTCTTTTACCAAAATGTTAAAGAAAATCAAATCTTACATCAGTCTTACACTGGACAGAAGACCCCCTGCTTTTTTGCTACAGGTGAGATAATGTTGGTGTAGGGATTCTGAAGATAACGGAACCATTTGAAGAGGGGTGTAAGGGGGTCTGTTCACACTGGCATGAAGGATCTATTTTATAACACAGGCAACAACAGCTAAACCAAATTGGAAATTGGCAAATTCTGACTAACCCTATTGACTTTAATACCGTTACAGAGCTGCAGGCTGGCCAATAACCCTAAGAGACCCATTACCCCTAATGGTTGCACTGCCTAACCTTTGTTTAAAATAGGCACCATGCTATTTTCAGGTTGATTTTTTTTCTTTGCAGGGTTTTTCTTCATACTTTCACATGTCTTTGTAAGTATTGTAGACCTCACTCATGGCTCTTTTCCGACGCTGATAGAAATGCAATCAAAAGCTGTTTTGCCCCTTCTCCTTATTGTGTGCATGCCCAGTATGCTAACACACAGAGCTGCATGTCACCACTACTGAACTACCGCTCTGGTGATCAGAAGTGAAATTGTTAAACTTTATTTTGTAATTTTAGGCAGCAACAAAAATGGTAGAAGCTAAAGGGAAAATGGAAGTCCAAACGAGCGAAAACATAGTTTGTGAACCACCAAGTGATAGAAGGTATTCCTGATACTGTAGAACACATTACTGGACCATGCTCTCTGATGTTTTATAGAAGTGGTATTTATGAGGTTTTATAAGTGGTATTTTGTACTTTATATACGTGGTATTTATAATGTTATTTATGATGTTTTATATCAGTGGTATTTCCTATTTCAGCCATCCCTAACTGAGATCAGAATAGACAATAGCCAGCGGGGGAAACCTCCAAGCGGGCTGTGCTATGCTTTCTCTGTAACTCCTGTAGAAGTCAAACAAAGCAATAGCTGATCTTAGGGAGACCAGCTACAAAAATACCGTGGAGCCTCACTTAAGAGTCTCAAACACAGCAATCCAAAGTGCAAAGCTCCCTGGGAAACATAAAATGCAAAAAGATTGTGGAGCCCCAGTTATGGGTCTACAACACAGTGAAAGCCAGATATCCCTCAAAGGAAGGAAAAACAAGCAAAGGGGTGTCTCCATTACAGAGATCACCAAAACCACCATATTAAGTGGCCCCTATGTCAAGATCCCGCTCTTTTACAAGCTTTAAGGATGTGACGGGGAAGACCTAAGCAAGTTATCCATCCACAGACAGCTGTTTCGAGGTGTTGCCCCTCATCAGTGTGGAGTAGGATTCTGGCTAACCGGGAGCGATGCTTTGGTGACTACTCAAACAAAGCAATAGCTGATCTTAGGGAGACCAGCTACAAAAATACCGTGGAGCCTCACTTAAGAGTCTCAAACACAGCAATCCAAAGTGCAAAGCTCCCTGGGAAACATAAAATGCAAAAGATTGTGGAGCCCCAGTTATGGGTCTACAACACAGTGAAAGCCAGATATCCCTCAAAGGAAGGAAAAACAAGCAAGGGGTGTCTCCATTACAGAGATCACCAAAACCACCATATTAAGTGGCCCTATGTCAAGATCCGCTCTTTTACAAGCTTTAAGGATGTGACGGGGAAGACCTAAGCAAGTTATCCATCCACAGACAGCTGTTTCGGGGTGTTGCCCCTCATCAGTGTGGAGTAGGATTCTGGCTAACCGGGAGCGATGCTTTGGTGACTACTCAAACAAAGCAATAGCTGATCTCAGGGAGACCAGCTACAAAAATACCGTGGAGCCTCACTTAAGAGTCTCAAACACAGCAATCCAAAGTGCAAAGCTCCCTGGGAAACATAAAATGCAAAAAGATTGTGGAGCCCCAGTTATGGGTCTACAACACAGTGAAAGCCAGATATCCCTCAAAGGAAGGAAAAACAAGCAAAGGGGTGTCTCCCTTACAGAGATCACCAAAACCACCATATTAAGTGGCCCCTCCTCTACTCCTGTAGAAGTGAATGGGGGCTACAGAAACAGCATAGCACGGTCACCTGCATTGTTTCTGAAGCTCGTTCTCTGTGCTCCGCTTATTCCATCACATCCGTTCACTACTGAGGGACCGCTTGGCATTTTCTGTAACCCTGGCCCCCTTTTCTCACTGCTTATAATGGGTAAGCCATAAATCTCTGAGATGGGAATATTTCTTAATTTTCACAAGTTTATTTGTATTTTAAGTATTTTCACAGTAACATTTTAGTATGGACCGTTCCAAACTAAATATTGTATCTTCTTTAGGGAGAACAAAAACCAACAAGCCCAAGCAGATGATGATGATGATGAGTAAGTTTTTTTTAAAATAGATTAAGATAGATTTTCCCTTTTAGCTTTTAATGAGGTATTCCAGCACAATCAAAACGCTGTTCCATGGCCTGGAAAGGGTTAAAAAATTTACTACTTTGTACTCACCTTGCCAGTCCCCGTCGCTGCTGTTCTGATGGTGCCCGGGTCCCTGCTGCACCCCACTTCCTGTTCCTGTCCTCAAGATGACTGGAAATGACTCTACCAATCACTGGTTGCAGCAATTCCCTGCCTCTGTCAGTGATTGGCTGAGCGGCATTCCCAGCCATTTCTTGTCACGTCAAGGACAGGAGCAGGAAGTAGAGCTCAGAGGGGACCCCTGGGTACAGTCAGAGCAGTAGCGGAGTGGGAGTATAAGGTCGTTCTATTTCTCTAACCATTTCAGGCCATGGAACAGAAATTTGATTAAGCTGGAATCCGAGTTTAAAGGATCTGTTCTGAAGATATCCCCTTTTCAAATAGAAACCAGCCCATCGTTCAGGTGACCATCACGGGCTGTGTTCTCTAATCCCTGTCAGTCAAATATTATTACCAGGGGAGCTGTTACATGCTGGCCATTCAAGTAAATGGCTAAAAGGTTTGCAACCTCTAATACTTCAGTTGTTGTGAAACTACAACTCTCAACATGTTCCATTTGCTTGTATGCGAGATCATAGAATGGGCATGCTAGGAGTCGTAGTTTCATCACAGGTGGAGTGCCATACATTGCTGGTAACTGATGTAGTGCATGGAGGCGCTGTCCCTTCTGGCTCACAGAAGAAGTGGGTTCCTGAACACCATTTTGCAGCTTATATACAGAATGAATATACACAAGGTTGAGTATCCTTCTAAATGCATGACATTACTTATCTTCCACTGTTCCAGAGTTTAGCGCCAAATTCAGAGCACAAAAAAACAGGATCACCCGATAACCATTCAGCAATCTTATCCAGCCGTGAGGAGGAAGAGGTGCATGGACCTGTCTTTTTTTTTTTTTTTTTTTTTAAGCAAATTACACGTGCAACCAACTTTCCTATATGTTTTAGTAACAGTGTGCCACGTTGGATCCAGAGTTTCTGAGGTCGCACCACTACCCTATCAACCCTGATCTGGCCCTTGCAGTATATTGAATGAGATCTGTAATGAGGCATACAAATTAGCATCGCCTGTCGTGAAGATTAAAAAAATAAAAATAATATATTTGCTATGTTCAAACTTATATTTTGTAGCTTACAAAAGAAAGACATCGCTACAAGTGAGTGTGCAGACATGTCTGAGGAGAAGAGCAGCGCCGATCAGTAAGTTCTATTTTCTTTTTTGGCTGTCAGTATGTATTTAGATTGTTATTCATCTGTAATTTTACTTTTATGATTAGCCCATAGGATACACATCCCAGCGCCGTACAGCTACGGCGCTCTGATCGGGCGGGCGCAGGAGCTGCAACCGCTCGATCAGCTGCAAGGGTCCGGCAGTCACTGATAGCCGGACCCCTGCTGTATGCGCCAGCATCGGTGAAAACACTGATGCCGGCGCATTAACCTTTTACGGGTGCAGGGTGGCCATCGGGTACCCACGCTGCTGTGATGGGGACCCGATGGCAGGGAAGGCAGCCCGATGCCCTCCGTGTGAGCCTGTGAGATCCAGCTCCCTGGATCTCACAGGCAGGAAGCTGTAAGTGTATTACAGTGTGTAATACACTCACAGCCAATGCATTACAGAAGTATTGTAAAGGGGATCAAACCCCCCAAAAGCGTCCTTTTCCCAAAATAAAGTAAATAAAAATGTAAAAAAAAAAAGGGAAAAAAAGAAAAGTAGACATATTGGGTATCGCCGCGACCGTGTTGACCAGCTGTATAAAAATATCACATGATCCACCCCGTCAGGTGAACGCCATAAAAAAAGAAAAATAAATACGGTGTCAAAAAAGGCATTTTCTGGTCATCTTGCCTCACAAAAAGTGTAATATCAAGCGATCAAAAAGGGGTATTTAGCCCAAAATGGTACCAATCAAACAGTCATCTCATCCTGCAAAAAAATGAGCCCCTACCTAAGACAATCGTCCAAAAAATTAAAAAAATGGGGCTCTTAGAAAATGGCAACACAAAAACAAGATTTTTATTCTGTTCTAGACATATTTGGTATCATCGCGCCACAACCTGCTCTATAGCAATATCACATTTCATGACCCCTCAGGAGAATGCTGTAAAAAAAAAAAAAAAAACTAAGCTTCTGAGAAGGAAATGACCACTGCCATGTGCCCATAGAGCACTTTACCACCACATTGGGGGTATTTCTGTAAACTGCAGCATCAGAGTAATGTATATTGAGGTTTATTTTGCTGTTAACCCTTGCTGTGTTGAAAGAATTGATTAACATAAAAAATCTACCAAAAAAGTTAAATTTTTGTCAAACACCTCAAGGGTTAACAAAGTTTGTTAAACATCAGTTTTGAATAATTTCAAGGGTGTAGTTTCTAAAATGGGGTCTTTTATGGGTGGTTTCCATTACGTAAGGCTCTCAAAATCACTTTATACCTGAATTGGTGCTTAAAAAAATGGTTTTGGAAATTTTGTTGAAAATTTGAAAAATTGCTTCTAAACTTCTAAGCCTTCTAATGTCCTAATAAAATGACATTTACAAAATGATGCCAACATAAAGCAGAGATATGGGGAATGTTGATTGATAACCATTTTATGAGGTATTACTACTATCTGTCTTAAAAGTAGAGAAAAAATAAAATTTAGAAAATTGTGAATTTTTCAAAATTTTTTGAAAATTTGGGATTATTTTATAAATAAAGGTGAAATATATCGACTCAAATTTACCACTGTCACGAAGTACAATGTGTCACAAGAAAACAATCTCAGAATGGCTTGTATAAGTAAAGGCAAGTAAAACACAAAAATAAGGAAGGTTAGAGAGTCCCTATGTATAAGGACTATCTTACCCTCTAGGAGCGCCACAGGTGATGGGGAACTACAAACGTATTTATATAGTTGTATAATCATATAAATACCAAAGGTATTTTGATAAGATCTACAGATCTATAGGGCACACCCGGGAAGCAAGGCTGCTGAATCGTACCGCTGGATATCCAGCGGTTGACGTGATACCAAGAAAAAAGAAAAAAAGAAAGACTTGCTATGGGGATATTCAAATGTGCTCTCCTTATCCAACAATGGGATCTACTAGCGCCAAGCATGTAGAATCTTAGAGGTTGGAGTCACCACTCGGAAAAGACCTGGGAATCTTCTTCAAATCCACTTAATTGAAATCAAGGCTCAACGCATTTCGGGGTGCGTGTAATAACCCCTTCCTCAGGAGCAAAAATTATTTTATTAAATTAATAATTTTTGCTCCTGAGGAAGGGGTTACTACGCATACCCCAAAACGCGTTGAGCCTTGATTTCAATCAAGTGGATTTGAAGAAGATTCCCAGGTCTTTTCCGAGTGGTGACTCCAACCTCTAAGATTCTACATGCTATCCTGGCCAGGGAAGACTGTCTCAGGCGTCTTGAGTTTTACCTGTTAGACAACCCCCCTAGTGAAGTGAGTACTACCCTCTCTCAGTATCTGAGTTAATAAGAACTGGTTTTAATTCATGTATTCCAGCATATCTGGATTAATATGTAAGTGTATCACAAATACCTGTACCCTACACACATCTAAGTATTTTTAATATAATATAATCTGGTATATCCCAATTGGGGGGGTTGCTTGGCGCTAGTAGATTCCATTGTTGGATAAGGGGAGCACATTAGAATATCCCCATAGCAAGTCTTTCTTTTTTTTCTTTGTATAAGTAAAAGCATTCCAAAGTTATTACCACATAAAGTGACACGTCAGATTTGCTAAAATCGGCCTGGGATTAAGGTGAAAAGTGGTAGTGAAGGGGTTAATAGGTAAGAAAAAGAAAACAAATTCAGTAGGTGTACAGAAAATTGTCAGAAGTTTTAGTATTGGATATAATTGTAAATGGCAAATATAATATTTTTTTTACCCAGCTTGCAAAATTGATAAAATGAGGTGTACAGAGGGTTAATAACCTGAACGCTGTAGATAGAAATTATGCTTTGCTGGCTTTCTAAGGCTACTTTCACACTAGCGTTTTGGCTTTTCATTTCTGAGATCCGTCATGGGCTCTCAAAAGCGGTCAAAAACTGATCAGTTTTGCCCTAATGCATTTTGAATGGAAAAGGATCTGCTCAGAATGCATCAGTTTGCCTCCGAACAGTCTCCATACCGCCTGACTAAGCAGAGCCAACTGGATCTGTCCCTATTGACTTACATTGTGTGCCAGGACGGATCCGTTTTCTCTGACACAATAGAAAACTGATCTGTCTCCCATTGACTTTCAATGGTGTTGAAAACGGATCCGTCCCCTACTGACTTTCAATGGTGTTCAAGACGGATCTGTCATGGCTATAGAAGACATAATACAACCGGATCTGTTCATGACGGAGGCATGCGGTTGTATTATTGAAACAGAAGTGTTTTTGCAGATCCATGACGGATCTGCAAAAATAGCTAGTGTGAAAGTAGCCTACGTATTTTTACCTCTCTCTTCCTGGTGGGTGGTGGGATGGTTGATATTGTCCTGGGATGTCCTTAATTATGTAATTGGCCTTCCAGCCATATTATTTGGTAGAAGTTTATAAATAAATATAATATACACACATATAAATATATATATATATAATGTTCCGCAATCACTCAAAAACTCAACCATCGATTTCATGTATACACATCCCTTGCTACCTGGAAAGAAATCTTGTGGGGGGTCACAACTCTCTAGGACGTACCGTTCCTGAGAGATTCCCAAAAAATGACCTGCATTACCCACTACAAGCCTGCAAGTCTTTCTCTTCATATCCCAACTGTGATACACACGGTCACATGTCCCTAATCAGCCAATAGAAGCTCGCAGACCCTTAGTCTCCACATACACACAGTTTTACACCAAGTTTCCATAACAACCCAGCCATTTTTCTTTACTGCTGTAGGTCAGCTTTAAAGGGGCAGGGTGCTGTGGTTGACACACATAGTTCAGAGGGCAGGTAGGGTGGCCATTCAGGCCACCCTCAAAAGACACTTAAAAACCCAGGTCCCGCTAAGCCGTGCCCCGATCCAGTTAGGCCACGCCCCTTCCCACTCCGCAGACGGCGGGGATTGGAAAAATGAAGGCAAAAATCATCTTCTGTCAGCTGCAGGGGTGGAAGGGAGAGTGACTTTCTCCCTGCAGCTCACGGTCAGACAGGGGCATGCTGCTGTGGAGGTCAGAGTTAAGGTGACGGTCCGCTATGGAGGTCAGTGTTAAGAGGCAGATTGCTGTTGAGGCCGCTTTTAAGGGCATGGGGTGTTGTGGAAATCACTGTTAAGGGCATGGGGTGTTGTGGAAATCACTGTTAAGGGCATAGGGTGTTGTGGAAATCACTGTTAAGGAGATGAGGTACTGTGGAGGTCACTAATAAAGGGGTGGCCGCTGTGGAGGTCTCTGTTAAGGGGGCAGGATACTGTTCAGGTAACTGTTAAAGCAGTGGGATGATGTGGAGGTCACTGTTATGAAATGTCAAACAGGTTAAGTAGGGCACAATGCAGGGATATAATATTGCTTACTAATTTGTCTGGGCACCGCTCCGTTTGCCAGCTGTGGCCCCCCTGCAGTTTTCCTGGCTGGTATGCTAATGAATAGCACCGGTACGGGGAGGAGGAGACTGCCCTGTTTCTCAATGGGCATCTCTCCCTGGCTGTGACGCTCTCTGCTGTGATTGGACCGCACTACAGCCAGGGAGAAGGTGAAGGGTTTTTAAGCAGGAATATGTGGAAGTTCATGAGATTGTTAGGGTATGTTTACATGTAGCAGATTTTCCACAGGACGTCAGTATGCCCACCATCCCAATCATCTTCTGCTTGCCTGGCCCCCTGCTGGTCTTTGTGTCCTGTATACTGGTTTTATATTATACAATATAGACACAGCGTTCTCCTGCTCATCGTTTGGGAGGCACGGAGGTGCTTGGAACACAGCACCAAAGGTAAATCCAAAAAAGAGGAGCAAATTCCAGCTTCCCAATAAAAACGATGGTCTTTATTAAACAAGCGATATAAACTCCCATAGTTTTTATCTATGCGTTTCGAATTAAAACATTAAAAACCTTACTAATGGTTTTATATTAATTGTAAACTGCTTTTTTATTTTACGATTCTCCACACATGCATTAAAAATACCAGAAGATTTGTAGCAGCACTTACGTAAAAAATATCCAATGTTGTGGTGGTGGTGCCAGCGGTGATGGGAACCAGTCCGTAGTTCCCCCGTTTTTCAAGGAAATTGAAAAAAAAACCAGCACTCCTAATTCTTCAAAGATTCTGCATTTTATTCACCAAAATGTACAACGTTTTGACCCTACAAGGTCTTTTTCACGCACATTTTGGTGAATAAAATATAGAATCTTTGAAGAATTAGGAGTGCTGCGGTTTTCTTCAATTTCCTCCTCCACACATGCAGCAAAATCCACAGAATTTGTGTTTTGTTGCAGATTTTAACTTCCCCTTTGACTTCAGTAGGGGAAATCATCCACTTTTCTCCTGTTGCTTTCCGCTGCAGATTTTCCACACGTAGATTTTGCTGCACCAAAATTCAGATAACTTTTGGGGTTTGTTGCAGATTTTGACTCCCCCGCCCCCTTACCTAACTCATGCACTTTGCTGTTGCTGCTGCATATCGCTGCTGATTTTCCACTCACAAATGCAGAGGGAAAATCTAAAGAGGTTTTGGTGCGTGTAGATCTGCCCTTATTGTATTTTCGGACATTTTGTAGCTTTATATAATTAAACATGTTAATGCTTATGGACAGAGTTTGTGTTCAACCCTGTAAAATGCGATAACCCTGGCTTCAATGTATTGCCACGCGGGAGACTAAACTCCTATTCCTTTGCTTTTATTTTAAGAAATGAATCGACAGGGGAAGCCGCACATATTACAGATAAAGCAACAGAAAGGTAAGAAACTGTTCGCTTTGTTTAGAAGGAACACTATTCATAGATATAATTGATAAAATAACAGGAGATCTTGCTTGCACTGTCAGGGCTCATGCACACAACTGTGTGCTGGCCGGGCCTGTGCAGCGGACCGCAAATTGCAGTCTGCAATGCACGGGCACCGACCATGGAGCAGCCGCATGCAGATCGTGGACCCATTTTCTTGAATGGGGTCCACGATCCGCACACAATGGTCCACACCACAAAAAAGTAGTGCATGCACTACTTTTTTGCAGTGTGGAGGCACGGACAGAAAACCCATGGAAGCACTCTGTAGGGCTTCCGGTCCGTGCCTCCGTTTCTCACCGCACCGCATCTCCCAGATTGCAGTTACATTCAAGTGAATGGGTCCGCATCCTTGATGCAGGTTGCACACGGCCGGTGCCTGTGTATTTCGCAGAACTGATGTATGCGGGCCGCAATACGGCAACGGCGTGTGCATGAGCCCTTAGGAAGTTTGCAGGATTTCCGATATGCTCCAAGAGTCTTATTGAAATCGTGCAGAGAACAAATGGAATAAACTCCTGCTGACCTGTTCCTTTTCTGGCTAGTAACAGCTGAAGGATTGTGATTTAGGCAGGAGGTGGTGGAAAACTGTCTTTATGTGCTACGGCAGACAGAGCAAAAAGGGAGGCTCCTGCTCCAGCCAGTGGTCTCACTGTCAGACACAGGAGACTGAGGAGGAGGCATACATGGTTGATCTCGTGGGACACAGATATTTCTTTATGTATTTCTCAGAGTTAGTTGTTATGAGACAAAATAGGATAAAGGGAAGGAGGAAATGAACAGGAAAATTGCTGGGATTGTTTTAGATCTTCTAGGGATTTTTCTTTGTTTCCTGTCCCTTCAAAAAAGGTTTTCCAGTTTTAATTTAAAAGAAATCATTACAATGTCTATCCATGATTAGCAAAAACTGGGGCACAGGCTAGATTAGGGGGCGATAAAAACGATATGCGATATAATCTATATTCGTTTGGCCTACGATAGAGATTGTCTATATCGCCATGTTATCCTGAGCCGGCACAGTGTCCGCCCCTCCCTCCCCACTGTGTGCGGCTGCCACTGACCACCAATGAGAACAGAGGAGTAGGAGGGGAGGGACTGTGGCCACTGCGCCACCAATGAATAGAGTTAATGCCTGAATCCAAACGTAGCCTGCGTGTGCCAGCCACGTCTCATACCTGGCACCCGGCCTCTATGACTGCGTGCTGCGATCCGCCGCAATTAACCCCTCAGGGGTTAATTGCGGCAGCGCGCAGTCCTAGAGGCCAGATAGTGGATATGGCCGGCACATGCAGGCTACGTTTACATCCAGGCATTAACTATAATCATTGGTGGCGCAGTGGCCACAGTCCCTCCCTTCTACTCCCCCTCTTCTCAGTATTATATTAATTGCGGTCCCCTCTCCCCCTTCCCCTCACACAGTATTATAGTCATTGGTGGCAGTGGCCCCAGGGTCCCGTTCCCCCCCCCTCCTCACCCATTGGTGGCGCAGTGGCAGATGCTGATCGGAGCCCCAGCAGTGTAATCCTGGGGCTCCGATCGGTTACCATGGCAGCCAGGACACTGCTGAAGCGATATAAACGATATGCGATATAAACTATATGAATTTGGGCAATGATATAGATTTTGTATGTGTCACCGAGGTTCCTGGCCTCGGTGAGGTAAGAGCCGGGTTTTTTGTGTCAGCAGCAGCTAGTGCTGCTTGACAATTTGATATTTAGTTTGGCTGCAAAGCCAATCCGCGCCGGCTCTTACTGGGAGTAGGTAAAGAGTTGGGTGGGTGCCTACTCCCCACGGTCCAGGCCGGACTTTATCCGGGCCTTTAAAAGGCAGCCTCCTCAGCAGCTGAGTGTGATTGTCCTGGAGCTGCTGTTAGGCTGTGGAATCACTTTCAGTTTGGGAGTGCTGTTCCATGCTGTGCTGTGTGGAGTTCTCTGGGCTGGAAGCAAGACCCCAAGCAAGGAGGAGTGCAGACGGCCTGGAAGCCGGAGGTCGATCGCCTTGCGGCTGGACTGACAGCCAGATGCGAACCCGCACCTAAAGCATCCCAGGTGACTGGAACCTGTTTTGGACTAGTTTGTTTTTCTGCACGTTTTCTGATGGGTGTGAATTAACACCAAGTGACTGTTTGCTGTGTATTTGCTACAAGTGTGAATTAAACACTGTTTGCTACACTTTCTGGACTCCGTTTTGCCTCTATACTGCACCCGCACTGCTATCTACCAGAGCGACTCCCCACATCGCACATGATTCAAATTATATCGCGATAGATTTTAGGCCATATCACCTAGCACAGGCAGATGGTGGTATAAAATAAAATAAGCGTTACTTACCTGTTGAATCGCCCACCATTCCAGACTGTCCTGGTCTTCCTTGCCAGTCTTTATTTACTACCCATGACTACTGCAGCCAGTTATTGGCCTCACAGGTCAACATGTTTTGCTAATCTTTGAGAACCCTTTTAATCATTCTGTGCAATTTTCAAATAACTTTTTTTATTTTTATTTTCATGAACTTTTCTTGCAATCAGTGAATCAGAATATTCATTGTTTATATCCTGAGGATAAAACTGTCCTTATTTCCAGTTTATACAGATGTTCTCTTATAGCAAGTCAGTGCCTGTTAGATCAGAGATATATGACAAATGGAAGTCACATGGAGATTTCTTACCATGTGGAAAAAGCTGAAAGCCACCTTGCAACTATTGCAGAAAGTTGGAATTTTTACAATAGTCACAAGGTGGCTGGAGATTTGCTCTACCGTAGATAAGAATAGACAAGTTGCTTATGTAGCTCCAGCATATAACACAGCATTGTACAGAGAGTCACAAAACCGAATTTGGGGCTCGGAATGTAATTTTATACAGTAGGGACACATTTCATACACGTCAAGCAACACTGCTCACCACTGAATCATCATGCTAAAGTTTTATTGCAGCAATTTTTAGGATTTATGCGTTACTTTTGCTGTGTTGCACAAGCCTACATGAGCAAGAAAGGTTTGAACTAGATAAACAAACATGCTTTCGTTCACTTACAGCAAGCAAAAAGATTGAAAATGGACAGAAATTGAAAGAGTAATGTTAAAAAGTGTACAGTTTTTCACTATACAATGGCTGAAAGTTATTCATATAAAACTGTAGAGCCCAAAGAGCCGGAAACAGTTTAACATGGCTTCTTTTGTAGACCTCTGCGAAGACTCTTTTCTTTGGAGCAAGGCACACCATGGCATCCAGACAAAATGTGCAAGAGGATAATAAGCAAACCCATTACAGGTGAGTCCATTTCACTAGTCGTTATAACTGTTTACTTCCAGTAATAATAATAGGACTTCACCTCTGCCTCCTTTTTTTGCAAATTTGATTATTTTTTTGGCAGCATTAGTCCACCAGCTGCTGGGTTCACACTGTAAAGCCGTAGGGTACTTTCACACTTGCGTTGGTACGGATCCGTCTGTTTATTTGCACAGACTGATCCGCACCTATAATGCAAATGTTTGTATCCGTTCAGAACGGATCCGTTTGCATTAGTTAAAGAAAAATGACAAAGTCCAAAATGGATCCATTTTTAATTACATTGAAAGTCAATGGGGAACGGATCCGTTTTCAAATGCACCATATTGTGTCATTGAAAACGGATCCGTCCCCATTGACTTACATTGTAATTAAAAATGGATCCCTTAGGCTCCGCCTCTTCAGACGGACACCAAAATTCTACATGCTGCGTTTTGGTGTCCGCCTCCAAAACGGAATAGAAGCGGAACGGAGCCGAACTGATGCATTCTGAACGGATCCTTATCCATTCAGAATGCATTGGAGCTTAACTGATCCGTTTTGGACCGTTTGTGAAAGCCTTGAAACGGATCTCGCAAACGGAATCCAAAACGCTAGTGTGAAAGTACCCTTAGTGCAGTGTGAGGCTTTACACTGTGTAACCCTAACATTAGGGCAGTGATGGCTAACCTCTGGCACTAGCTGTGGTGAAACTACGACTCCCAGCATGCTCCATTAATTTCTATGGAGTTCTGAGCAAGTGTGCATCTTGGGAGTTGTAGTTTTACCACAGCTGGAGTGCCAGATGTTAGCCATCACAGCATTAAGGTGAATAGGACAGTGGGGTTCAATTGTTGTGACCGAATCTGCCTTACAGTTATTGTCTGATATAAATTAGTTTCATTGTGGTTTGTGAGTTAAAACTTCATTCATTCCTTAAAAGTGCTTTCCACTACTTATATATTGATTGCCTATCCTCAGGATAGGTCATCAGTATCAGATTGGTAGGAACTGAATACTCTCATCAAGCAGCTGCCAATGCTGGAAACTGTACAGTCCATCCACTGTCTAGTTTTCAGAACCGCTGTACTGCAGCTCAACTCCCATTTACTTGAACAGGGCGAATACTTGTCTTTACACTATGTCGCCGCTACAAGGACATGACACGTGATATAAACAGGCTAAACAACCCCTTCAACTCCAAATACCCCAGTAGGGTATTCAACATTTGATTTTCTAAACTGGACGACTATATTTATAAATGTTTAAGGGCTCTTTCACACTAGCGTTTTTACTTTCCGTCCTAGAGTTCCGTCCTCGGGGCTCTAGGACGGAAAGGTACTGATCAGGATTATCCCAATGCATTCTGAATGGAGAGAAATCCGTTCAGGATGTCTTCAGTTCAGTCTTTTTGACTTTTCAGGACGGAGATAAAACCGCAGCATGCTGCAGTTTTATCTCCGTCCTGAAAAGCCTGAACACATGACTGAACGCCTGATCAGGCCTTAAGTCCCATTGACTTACATTGGGGCCGGATCTGGCATTAAAAAAAGACTGAAGGACGGATCCGTCCTTCAGGTGTGCGCATGCGCAGACCTTTAAAACAGTGAAAAAAAATACAAGACGGATACGTCTCTCCGCATGACAAACGGAGAGACGGATCCGCCTACAAATGCTTTCAGTTGTCATGCGTTGTGACGGATCCGGCGGGACGGAAGTGCACGCCAGATCCACACAACGCAAGTGTGAAAGGGGCCTAAAATACATATTTGTCAGTGAAGTAACCTACGCATATTTTCCTTACTGTCATACAACAGGAAAACAAAACTCTGATACGTTAGAAAATGTACCATGTGAACATCTTGAAACTTCTGTTAATTCTGCAACAATTAAGAAAAGACAGGTAAGGTGTTCTGCACTGGGATAACCAAATATATTTGTTAGGCTATTTTCACATCTGCGCTTTTTCTTTCCACTATTGAGATCCGTCATAAGATCTCAATAGCAGTGGGAAAATGCTTCAGTTTTGTCCCCATTCGTTCTCCATGGGGACAGAACTGAACGAAACGGAGTGCATCAGAATGCAATCTGTTCCATTTCATTGCGTTCCCATGACGCACACAAAAGCGCAGTAAGCAGAGTTTCTGAGTGCGTCCTGGGATGCAGAGCAAGACGAATCCGCCATGACTCACAATGTAAGTCAATGGTGACGAATCCGTTTTCTCTGACACAAAAGAAAACAGATCCATCCCCCATTGGCTTATGATGGTTTTAAAGACTGATCCATCTTGGCCATTTTAGAGATAATAGAACCGGATCCGTTCAATACAACCAGAGATAATACAACCGGATGCAGACATGACGGATCCAGCAAAAACGCAGATGTGAAAGTAGCCTTAATCTGTGTGAATCTGCTCAATATTTTGAAAGATCGCATTTTGTAACAACTCATAAGCTGCAGTTTTCATATTTCCAGGATTCGGTTTCTTCTAGCTAATATCTTTAAATCACTTGATGGGTATATTTAATAGTAACAACTGCTGGGAAATTAATAAAGGGAAGGCAATCATATTAATGGGTGACTTCAAAAGCACTTGTTAAAGATCTTTGTTTCCCGAGATTGGATGGGGGGGTAGATTGAAAAATTTCTTTACACCACAATAAGGACCAACAATGGATAAAGTAGTAGTTTTATTTCCCTACACGGTGAATAGATTTTCCAAAATTCACCTAGATCTTCTATAGTGACAGAGCAGCATGTTACCCAGATTTATAGCAGAAGGACATCCTGTTCCTTATAGGCTATTGGTATTTTCAGCATATACACTCAACGTACTCAAAACTGTAAGAATATGTTGACATCCTAAAATCACTCAGCTCTATGATGATTTGGTAATGTTCTTTGAACCAGCTTAAAGTGGTTTTCTGACCTTGGAGCCGAGAACCCTCTATGTTAGTATGATAGTTTGTAAATATGAAAAAAGACATCATTTTAGACCAATAGACCCATATGTAGATCACGATTGTATCAATAATAGAAATGCACAAGTATATTAACAATTAAATAGTTTATTGAACAAAATTTGATACAACATAATTGACATCACAAAATTACAAGCATAATTAAAAACAAATAGGCTGGTGGAACATGGTTCTGTGGATATATGAAATAAAGTGCGAGTGCAATATGGGTAAATATAGTACATAAAATATGGCAAGGTAGAATGTTATAGGTGATTAACCCCTCACTGGTGTTAGACCCTAATATGGGTCATATAAAGAGAACAGGGGTTTAAAGTATCATGCCATTAAAACACAATGCATATAGAAGTATCACATATATGTACTGACACAAATCCACACTGCCAGAACCACCAGATCATGCTCTAACGCGCATTTTGCAGTCAGCTTTCTCAATCCAGTCCACACTGAGGGGCAACACCCCGAAACAGCTGTCTGTGGATGGATAACTGGCTTAGGTTTTCCCCGTCACATCCTTAAAACTTGTAAAAAAGCGGGATCTTGACATAGGGGCCACTTAATATGGTGGATTTGGTGATTTCTGTAATGGGGAAACCCCTTTGCTCGGTTTTCCTTCCTTTGAGGGATATCTGGCTTTCATTCTGTTCAGCCTGTTATCCAGAGAAAAAAAAAAAAAACCCTGAGGTAGTAGCCAATTTACCTCACTTTAGGGGAAATACATCCAGACCCCTCCAACTCTTTTAGTGAATTCACCATCACCACCTCCTCAGGTAGAGAGTCTCACTGCTCTTACCATAAAGAATGAGGGCCTGTGCCCCTGAACATAAAAAATAAGACACACCTTTCCATGGTCCCACCGCTGATCCATTCCTGACCGCTTCTAGTCCCTTCGGAAACGGAAAGCAGCTGGGTCCCGTGACCACTGCGGCCAATCACAGGCCTCTGCAGCCACAAAGGCTTGAACAGTACATCACTGTGACTACTGAGGCCTGTGATTGGCCGCAGTGGTCACGGGACCCAGCCGCTTCTTGGTTCCACAGGGACTGGAAGCAGCAGTGGGACAGCAGACAGGTGAGTCTTTTTGATGTTCAAGGGCACAGGTCCATAGCATTCAAGTGTCCATTATTTAGTTTTCCCGGGGAATGAGCCATGAACAACACAAAAGTCAGCTGCAGTGTTGAAATTAGGCGAGCATTAATGTGGCACTCCAGTAACCAGAAGTTATATCCTATTGACTGGTTAGGGGATTACTGCCAGATCAGCAGGGGTCCAACCACTGGAACCAAACCACTTTACTACTGTGGTCCGATGTTTCATTGTAAATAAATGGTATTTTATTAGAGCAGTTGAAAACCATGCAGTTTTTCAGGGCAGATTTAGTTTCTTTTGTTATTGGTTTGTGTTGTAGCATTTATTTCTTCAGATTTGAGAAAGAAAACCCTAAGAGATCAGCATTTTCATGCTGAAACTACACCATCTGGCTCCAGAGATCATCACACAGCCCCATTTTTTGTTTGGTCTGGTCAGTGAATGCCATTCTTGCCTATGAGTGTATGCATTTGGGTAATTAGATGTTTTTGTTTATGAGCTGTTGTATTCAATAACATCAGTGTGATATAGATATATATATACATATATATATATATATATATATATATATATATATATATATATATATATATTATATTGTCATGCATAAGTCAAGATTGTAATTCGCCAGCCGTTGTATTTATTTTCTTTAGCCTTGGACCTGGGAAGAAGATGAGCTATTGAAGAAAGGAGTAAAAAAATATGGAGCAGGGAGCTGGAGTAAAATACTAGTCCACTATAGATTCAACAACCGCACTGGTGTCATGCTGAAGGATCGCTGGAGAACCATGAAGAGGCTGAACATAGTCCACGATGAGTGATTGAGTGATCAGTCAAAGAACTGCCTGCAAATTGGGAGGATTCTCCTTTTTATTTTTTAGCTTCTGAGCTAAAATGTTGCACATTATTAACCACGGGAAGTACATTCTCACTTCATGGGATGCTGCAGCTTTCTTTTCTTAAAATTGTTCCTAATTTTAGACCTAGCAGTGTTAAAGGGGTTTTCCAGTTCTGTGCATTTGTTTTCATTTCAAGCCCAGCTTTCTGTGCACAGTTGAAAAAAAACATACTCACCTGCTCCCCGCCACTCGTCTTCGAGTCCTTAGCTCATTTCTGCGGTCTTCCAATCATTGTCCTGCAAACTTCCAGGCAGACAGGGTCATGTGGATCACTGCAGCTAATGACTGACCTCAGCTGTAGTGTCTTCCCGAGCAGGCCTGACGCTGCTGGGTCACGTGCCGCTCGGGAACACGTCACTGCTGAGACCGGTCATTGGCTGCATAGGTGCACATGAACCCGTCCATTCAGAAGTTTACAGTATGCAGACCAAACGACCGCCAATGGGAATCTGAAAGGAGCGGCAGAGAGCAGGTGAGTATTGTTCAGTAGGTTGGGCTTGAAATTTTAAAAAGTGCACAAAATGTGTGGAAGAGATTTATTTTTTTTGTTTGTAAAGAAAACATAGGCTTTTATGTTTGTTTGTTTTTTTAACAAGGTACAAAGGTACAAAACTTTTGATCTAAATAGTCTTGGTTTACTGGTTTGTATCAAATGCAGTGAAAGTGAGCCCAGAAGTGGATCTCCGGCTATGATGGACTAATATAAAACCATTGGCTGAGCTGTGATAGTACAATATGTCTGACTTTATACTCGTCCAACAGATCTAGATGATTGATTTAGAACCAAATACCAAAATCTTGAGTTGGGTTTTTACATCATCATTGAATAAATTCCAGAAATGTCAGCCTAATGATTTCTTCCTTTGATGATTCATAGGAAGGTAAAAGTACCCCCTATACTCCTTGTCTGTGCTCACTGTCAAGCCTTTGAACACCAGATTCCTCTGGATGTGCTTACAGGCTTGGATATAAACAGATACTTATAAAAATCTCTGATTGACCTTTTATTTTAACATGCTCCTTAGATAAGATCACACATACCAAAACCTAGCTGGGTATCTCCAATTTTCTCTTTTCTGGATAATGCAACTCTATTCCTGTTCAAAGGCATTCCTAATGTAGAAACAGAAAATAATAGAAGGTGCCAACAAAGACTGCAGTCTAAACTGTAAGAAATATATGAATGATCATCCAACCCTCCTTCCTTGTCAAAATCCTGTGTTTGGCTGATACTGGAGAAAGAGCCTTTCCTCACTAATCTGTATGGAGAAGATGAGCTGGAAGCCCCTAACCACTAAACATTGGCCTCTTGGTTGATCCGCACCCATCAGATGGCTCACCTGAAAATGGGAGGGATCAGGAAATCATTACCTGTGTCATCTGCAAGATTTTACAAAACTAATTGCTTTAGCCACATGTATAGAACGCTATGATGGGGGCGGATGGGCAAATATTGTGGACAAGTTTAATCTTAGGTGTGCTATGTCGCAGTCCTCGCTGGCCTTACATTGTGCACAAGTTTAATTTTAGGTGTGCTATGTCTCAGTCCTTGCTGGCCTTACATTGTGCACGAGTTTAATTTTAGGTGTGCTATGTCTCAGTCCTTGCTGGCCTTACTTTCTTGAAGAGTTTCCATCACTTTCAGTCAAAAGTGAAAATCTGTATCGGCTTCCAATACATTTTAAGACAATTGTCTCTTACATTTTCATTGCTCTGATCGGTCACACTCGACTGTTTTCAGCGATGGATGTGAGGCCATGACAGTATTTTGTGCGAGAAACATGATTAATTTGCATGCGTAGCACCTCATTTATTTGAATACCTCTGCTTCATGAAATGCATACATCTGTGCGATGACTAATAAAATAGGAACATGGCATTCCAGCTGGTGCTGAATAACGTCAGGATAGCATGTTTATCACAGACGTACCTAGCCCCGCTTTATGGTCATATTCACAACTAAACAAAAGTGGGGTTTTTTTTATTACATAGTTTCAAGTCCGTCACAAAGCTACAGATTATCAGCTGTTTACATAGTAACATAGTTTATAAGGCTGAAAAAAGACATCTGTCCATCCTGTTTATCCTGCAAGTTGATCCAGAGAAGGGAAGAAAAAAAACGAGGTAGAAGCCAATTTTCCTCACTTTAGGGGAAAGAAATCTTTTCTGACTCCAATCAGGCAATCAGAAGAACTCCCTGGATCAATGACCCCTCTCTAGTAGCTGTAGCCTATAATATTATTACACTCCAGAAATACATCCAGGCCCCTCTTGAATTCCTTTATTGTACTCACCATCACCACCTCATCAGGCAGAGAGTTCCATAGTCTCACTGCTCTTACCGTAAAGAATCCTCTTCTTTCCTCCAGACGCAGAGGATGTCCCCCCGTCACAGTCCTGGGGATAAATAGATGATGGGAGAGATCTCTGTGCTGTCCCCATTACAGTTATGTCCCCCTGGGGAGCACAGTCTAATTCTCCAAGTCTTCAGTATCTGAATATGTAAAGCAAACATTCTGTGCTTGTTAGGCCTCGTTAACATCTGCGCTGCGAACTCTAGCAG
This sequence comes from Bufotes viridis, assembly GCA_033119425.1. NCBI lineage: Eukaryota > Metazoa > Chordata > Amphibia > Anura > Bufonidae > Bufotes > Bufotes viridis. The sequence continues at coordinate 54,368,620 of CM065593.1, forward strand.
TCTCTTCCAGTGGAGGAAAAGACTGATGAAATTCACTGTATCTGGCTTTCAGAGGGACAAGAAAATTCTGCATGTAGTATTATTGTCTGTCTGAAAGCCTGCATATACGCCGGATACAGTCACCGGATCAGCGCATGTGTGAACCCGGCCTTAGTGTTGGCCTAGCCAGGAAAGCTAATTACAAGTAAAATGATGGCTGACTAATAATTTTCTATTGAACATGCGTGAGCTGATTGTAATTTAGCATAAAGGTGGTAGAACACTTTAAGGTGCCCATACACCTTCAATAACTGTTCCAGCTGTCTCTCCCGACTCCCCCATGCACCTACTCGGTTTGGCCGAGCGTGTATTTATTTTAGAGGAGATATTTGCTGCCAGGCGCCTGTGAAATCTGGTAGCTGCTTATCTCATGCATTAAAATTCTCCCCCGACATAATGTATTGGTGGGATAGTCATGAGCTCCTCATACACCTAAGACTACTGGTAATCCTGCCAAAAAAGTAAAATGTGTATGGGGCCTTCAGACTGCTGTCTCAGCCAATGGCTATTCCTTCTGCAACCTTTTTCCATGCTCTCAATGGAATGCAAGGAACAAGGGCCCATTTACCATGAGCAAACATTTGTTTGAACACTTGTTCCCATTAGTTGACCCAGGAAAATGTACGGCCTGTCACCTGACAAACGGGCAAAATGCTTTTCTGCTGGGTAATAAGATTGTATATGCAACACATGAAATGAATGTTTGCTGGCAGCACATTGAGCTGTATTAACAGGAATTTACTGCTAACAAACATGGGGATAAATGATAATAGTAACAATTTACAAGGAGAAGGAAGATAAATGGTCCAGCTTCTAAAAGTGGTAAAAATTTCATACATAGGAAGACAGTACACGGTCTACGTGTTTCAGACCTAGCAATTACAGTCCTTACTCATGACAAATGTACCTTAAAACCCACTCCATAAAAACCCCTGTTTGACCAATCCAAACTAAGAAATGGGTCACATGGTTTATCTGGGGTGGGAGGGAAAGGTCAAATACATCACCCATCACAAATGAACCTGTGGAAGTGTAGGCTCTACTCATAAAATTATGATTACAGCAAATACATTTATTCTGACCACACTTATAGCTGCCTTTATGTTTTAACCAGGTAGGTTTTGTATCGGGGCGTTCACTAAATAAACTCTGGCTAAGCATTTGGACTAGATTGGGTGCCTACCGGGCTACACATCTAATTCCATCAGCCACTACCGCACTCCAATCTCTGTCAAAATTCAGAACAGGCAAGTGACATATTATTATTTTGCATATATCCCGTATAGGGTTAATTTGTGATGGGTAATGTATTTGACCTTTCCCTCCCACCCCACATAAACCATGTGACCCATTCCTTAGTTTGGATTGGTCAAACAGGGTTTTTTATGGAGTGGGATTTTAAGGTACATTTGTCATGAGTAAGGACAGTAATTGTTAGATCCAAAACGCGTAGACCGCGTACTGTCTTCCCATGTATGGAAATGTTACCGCTTGGAATTAAAGTCTATATTTTAGAAGCTGGACCATTTATCTTCCTTCTCCTTGTAAGCTGTGACAGCCGAGCCCAGGCTGTGTCCGTGCTTCTTGATTGCTGGATGCAGGTGAGCGCTGCTCTTCTTTCTTTTGTTGCCGATAATAGTAACAATGTATCATCTGCATTCATAGGGGATGATTGCTTTATGTAAATAGAGCTGAACAACAGAGCAATGGTCGAGGATGAATTATTTCGTTCACAACCGTTGCCTTTTGTATCGGCCCATGCAAATGGGAACTAAGCATCAACCAGAAAAGAGGAAACCGATGAAACTCTTTATTCTTTTAGATGTGTGTTTAGGGGGTGCAGGAGCTACTTTCAGCGATGGATTTTCTGGATATCTGGGCACAACTACTGTAATTACACACAACATGTTTAGTTATACTGTCAGGAACATTTAGGAGATGTATCAAATAATCAGAAAGTGAACTGCTATCATAGGTTGAACTTAAAGGCTAATAAAAATCATTTTTTCAGTTGGTCTTTATGAGAAATGTTCATCAGCTTTCACTTTCTGCACTTTTCCCTATAATGACAGGCTCTCCACCGTGAATCCAGTCAGACAGCAGCACTGACGGTTCAATCTTTAGGTGAGGTGGACGCATTGCACCCGCACTGAATCCGGACCCATTCATTTCTATAGGGCTGTGCACATGAGCGTTGTTTTTCACGCATCACTTGTGCGTTGCGTGAAAATCGCAGCATGTTCTATATTCTGCGTTTTTCACGCAACGCAAGCCCCATAGAAATGAATGGGGCTGCGGGAAAATCGCAAGCATCCGCAAGCAAGTGCGGATGCAGTGCATTCCCCCGCTTGGTTGCTTAGCAATGGGACCAGATCTTTATTATTTTCCCTTATAAGATGGTTATAAGGGGAAACAATAGCATTCTTAATAAAGAATGCTGTGTAAAATGAGGATGCAGGGGTTAAAAATAATAAAACTTAACTTACCTTTGCCACTTGATCGGGTGGTTGCGATCTGTCTTCTCTCTTCAAGCTTCAGCTACCAGCTAAAGGACCTGTGATGATGTCACATGGTCCATCACCAAGGGATTGCTCTTATTTTTGTTTTTATTTCTTCCTTCCCCAAATCAGAATAAAAAGTGTTTATGTGCATCCCTAAATAGTACTAATGAAAACTGTATATTATTCTACTAAAAACAAGCCTACACAGGTCAGTCGAGGTAAAAATACTCTCAGAACATAGTGACACTAAAAGTATTTTTTTTTAAAGTGATTTTTTTTTTGCACAAAAGTGGTAAAGCATTAAAAAAATTACAGAAATATATCATTGTAATCATATCAACCCGATGTGGAAAAAAAAAAACAATTCCAGAACTTTTTTTGTTAATTCTGCCTCCCATAAAGTGAAATAAAAAGTGATCAAAAAAGCCCTTGTACCCCAGAATTGTACCATTGAAAACTACAGACTATCCAGCATAAAAAAAAAAAGTCTTGAGACAGCTCTTTTGATTGAAAAATTAGAAGCACATAAGCAAATTAATTTTTTTAAACGTGTATGTAACATACCTACCTGACCGGGCTTCAGAAACGTGGCTCTCGGCTTGGGCACCTGCACGCCTGGAGAGATGCACTGCTGGGCCATGTCCCACAGTGACTCAGTCATGTCTTTAGCAACAGAGTACAAAGCTCAGTTTCTTCCCATGCACGATTAGCAGTGGGTTTAATGACAACCCAGCTTTACTGTGCAGTTTGTATCCTGTCCTATGGAGTGTCAAGCCCATGGACCTATCAGGTTCTGATTCAGAGGCTCTATTTAAATTCCCTCCTGGCGGTACACTTTTGCCAGTGATGGTCTTTGGACTCACTAGTTTTGTTCCTGGTTATGATTTCTGTGCTTATTTGGATTGCTTGTGCTTCTGACTCCAGCATGTCCTCTGACCTCTTTGCCTCTCGTTTGGTACTGCGTAGCCTGTACGGTTCTGTCCCATTTATGTATGACTCTGGTAGTTTGTTTGTCTTGTTTGTTTGTCCATCTCTGCACTTATTTAGCATAGGGACCATCGACCAGTTGCGGTCTAGCTATCTAGGGCTTGTACTACAAGTAGGTAGGGAAAGCACACTGGGTTCTAGCCTTACTGCCCACCATCCTTGTCTGTCCCTACCTACAGTTTGTTACAGTGTATTTATTGTGCATATGTAATAATATATGAAAGAAAAAATATATAAATACACTGAATTCATTCTGATCCATAGAGTACAATAAAAAATAATTTATTGTCGTACGGTACTGGATCTGCGAACCTTCTCCAGAATTCAATTAACAAAATACAATGTGAATAAACAAAAGAGAAATCTAAATTCAATCCATATTTGGTGCAACCAGTCTTTGCCTTCAAAAAAGTGTCATTTCTTCTAGGTACACTTCTAGGAATTTCAAATGAAGTGGATCTTGGTGCAGCTTGTGTGAATTTCCTGTCTGCTAGTACCTAGCGTTCTGTGAATTAACACACAGATGGAACGACGCTTCATTGGACATGATTTATTTCATCGGGTCGAAATGTCCTTCTACAGTAAAAGGAGCCAATTTCAATACCCCTGTCAACAGATTTGTACCCAAAATGATTTAATATATGCAAGTAAGCCTCCAGGATCAACGGGGGAATTACTGTTCTGTTATCAATATCTTACATTGTGCATTGCTGTTTTGTGTGCTCTAATTCTGAGGAGAATCTGAGGTGAATCTGTGTATCTCATGTTTTTATCAAGGAGAATATTAGTGGCATAATTATTTTACCATCTGGATTCCCTGCATATCTTGTAATACAATATCAGGATTAAAGACTACTTGATTAACTCCTGGGTGTCTGATGCGTAAACTGTAAGTGGAGAATGTCTGATTCAACAAGTCACATTACAGATGCGTGATTGTATAAGGCTGACATTTCGAAACGCCACAATTACCATTACACCTAGAGGCTATGCTCTTTCTGCAACTGTCGTGCCCTCTGTACTTTGACAGGGCCAGGCATTATGATATTTTCACTGCCTGGCCCTGTCAAAGTGGAGAGGGTGTAGCAGTTGCAGAGAGAGCAGAGCCTCTAGGTGTAATGGTAACGCCCCCGTTGCTCCTAGAGACTAATTTGCATACATTAAACCATCATGTTTTTCAGCAGTGCGGGCATATATGAACTTGGGACCAACACAGATGCCTTCAGCTGCCAAGCGCACAGGCAACAGGTCAGCCCGTGTCATAGGTACAAATCTGACAGATGCCCTTTAACCACTTGTCTACTGTAGCACGACTTTATGCAACTTACCTGTAACCCGACATATAAAACCATCTGGTTACATCGCGATCTGATGGCGGCCCGTGACCAGCGGGAGCAGTCAGGCAGTAATAAACGCTAACTCTGTGCTACAAGTGTGTATTAAATTGTAAAATCTAAAAGCCGTCAGGTAGAGCTTTTTGTTTTGTAAGAGCGCTACCTGCTAGCTATAAAATAAGCCGTCAGCCTGCTAGGCTGGGAATTATCCTCTTCCTGCCTTGACTGTGGCATGAAGGGGTTAATTTACTTAAAATATAAGTAAATAAAAAGTAAAATAATAATAATAATAATTAAGAGAAATAAAAGAAAAAAAAGTTATAGCAAGAGTTATTAGTATTAGCAATTGTATATCAGCCTACATACACACCCATACATTTATAATAAAGGAAAAATATTTTTTTTCATTATTTTCAGTTTTTCTTTAATATTAAAAAAAATATATTCTATCCATTATCTGATGGCACAAAAGAAAGGTCTAAGGTGTCCCGTGAAAAATATCAAATACATGTAGGCTGACTCAGAAATTAATCAGTTATTTGCAGTTAGCTAAACACGCCGTTAATAAAGGGGTTAAAGTCTAAATTTGCTTACCAAGATTTATCTTTCCTGGAGTCCAAAGGCAGCACACAAAGGGTTAATGTCTTGCTCCTCCCGTCTAGGATAGAAGATGAGTCCTTAGTAAATCAGACTAATGAACCCCCCTATAAAGTAGTGCACACCCACTAGGCAGTCACGTTTTTTTCAAGCAATGTCTTTTTCAGGGAGGGATTTGGACTCAAAGAAAGATAAACTTCGGTAAGCAAATTTAGACTTTCCTTATTATCCTTCAGTCAGCACTCATAAAAGGATCTGAAAAGCGGTATTAAACAAGGGGGGGGGGTCGAAATCGCAGCCTTAATGGGCACTTGTCTGTCGAAGGCTGAATCGCAAGCACCATATAAATCCAAACGTAAAAACAAAGGTGCAATGGCACACTGCAGCTAGAGCTCCGTCCTGCCACTATGCTGGATGTTAGATGAGGCATTAGTTTATATTTTGGCCAAATTATGTAAGCCACCCACCACTTCACGGTTGCCTCTCGAGTGGTCCCTAACATTAATTCTTACCTTTTATGGGCCATATCAGCCACACAAAATCCAGGGAGTGCAGGTGCAGCATGCATGCCAGATACACTCTGCTTGTAACCCCGTCTGGTGCCATACAACGTTCATCAGATCAAGGGATGCAAATACCAACATGCATGCTGAGCCCACTAGTACTTCTCCTGGAACCAAATGGCTTCTGGTAAGTTCTATAAAGCAGACTCAGTTTTATACTGACTTTAAAACCAGCCTACAGGGCGGATTCACTAGTCAGGTGTGCATGACTGCATGGAGGTCACCACGCCTCCCATATATGCTACAAAGGAAAAAAATGGGGATTGCAGTCCGCTGCAACCCAATACGCAGGTGCACGTTGCTATGGTGAAATACACATACAAACGTAAAAACAAAGGTGCAATGGCACACTGCAGCTAGAGCTCCGTCCTGCCACTATGCTGGATGTTAGATGAGGCATTAGTTTATATTTTGGCCAAATTATGTAAGCCACCCACCACTTCACGGTTGCCTCTCGAGTGGTCCCTAACATTAATTCTTACCTTTTATGGGCCATATCAGCCACACAAAATCCAGGGAGTGCAGGTGCAGCATGCATGCCAGATACACTCTGCTTGTAACCCCGTCTGGTGCCATACAGCGTTCATCAGATCAAGGGATGCAAATACCAACATGCATGCCGAGCCCACTAGTACTTCTCCTGGAACCAAATGGCTTCTGGTAAGTTCTATAAAGCAGACTCAGTTTTATACTGACTTTAAAACCAGCCTACAGGGCGGATTCACTAGTCAGGTGTGCATGACTGCATGGAGGTCACCACGCCTCCCATATATGCTACAAAGGAAAAAAAAAATGGGGATTGCAGTCCGCGGTATTCGCTTTTATTTGAAGCAGGAGGGGAAGCAAGTGAAAGGCCAGAGGAAGCTCAGCAGCGCGAAACAGCCGTCGGCTTTTCCATGCGAGTCTGTACTGTATGTCTCCCCCTGCTTCAAATAAACGCGAATACCGTAATGCAACGGTGAGTGCCGTCATGATCTTTTTTTTCATGGATATATCATCAAGACTTTTGTTTACGTCCATATATGGAGTGTTTCTGCAAACTACAGAATCAGGGCAATAAATATTGAGTTTTGCTGTTAACCTTTGCTTTGTTACTGGAAAAAATTGATCAAAATGAAAAATTTGCCCAAAAATCCATTTGCCAATAACTCTTGTGGAACACCTAAAGGGTTAACAAAGTTTGTAAACCCAGTTTTGAATACCTTGAGGGGTGTAGTTTATAGAATGGGGTCAATTTTGGGCGATTTTATTATGTAAGCCTCACAAAGTGACTTGCTCCCCCTCCTGCTTCAAATAAAAGCGAATACCGTAATGCAACGGTGAGTGCCGTCATGATCTTTTTTTTCATGGGTAAACTACTGTATGGCCAAACAGCAGGGCATAGAAGGAAGGGAACTATATAGTGTACTGTATTTTTTACTTTACAAAGTCTGATCAGACTTCTGCCTTTAGCGGAAGTCAGATCAGACTTGAAGTTACCATGGCAAGCAGGACGCCTGTGAAGGGCACAGCAGCCCCCGATGGGAGAGGAAGGTAGCTCCCTCCCTGTTAACCCCTTCCTTTCAGCGGTCCGTACAGACCGCAGCATGGAAGGGGTTAATCTGCTGACATCTGCACCAACACAGTTGTTAGCAGTTTATAGCAGTGTCAGCAATGTGCTGACACCTTGCTTTACCACTGGGCCACCAGTGAATATTATAGAGAAGGCGGGCGGGGGATCCTGATCCCGGCCACCTCCCGCACCAAATGATTTCAGCAGGTACCTTGTTCCAATCACCGTGAAGGCCAGTCATATGTCCTTAAGAGGTTAAACTCCTTCACTGTATTTGCAGCTACCACTTCTGCAGGAAGGCTATTCCATGCATCCACTACTCTCTCAGTAAAGTAATACTTCCTGATATTACTTTTAAACCTTTGCCCCTCTAATTTAAAACTATGTCCTCTTGTAGCAGTTTCTCTTCTTTTAAATATTCTCTCCTCTTTTACCGTGATGATTCCCTTTAAGTATTTAAAAGTTTCTATCATATCCCCCCTGTCTCTTCTTACTTCCAAGCTATACATGTTAAGGTCCTTTAACCTTTCCTGGTAAGTTTTGTCCTGCAATCCATGTACTAGTTTAGTAGCTCTTCTCTGAACTCTCTCCAAAGTTTCAATATCCTTCTGCAGATATGGTCTCCAGTACTGCACACAATACTCCCAATGAGGTCTCCCTAGTGCTCTGTAGAGCGGCATGAGCACCTCCCTCTTTCTACTGTTAATGCCTCTCCCTATACACCCAAGCATTCTGCTGGCATTACCTGCTGCTCTATGACATTGTCTGCCCACCTTTAGGTCATCTGAAATAATGACCCCTAAATCCCTTTGCTCAGATACTGAGGTTAGTACTGTATCACTGATTTTATATTCTTCTCTTGGGTTTTTACCCCCCAGGTGCATTATCTTGCTCTTATCAACATTACATTTTAGTTGCCAGATTTTTGACCATTCCTCTAGTTTTCCTAAATCTTTTTCCATTTGGTGTATCCCTCCAGGAACATCAACCCTGTTATAAATCTTTGTGTCATCAGCAAAAAGTCACACCTTACCATTGAGGCCATCTGCAATTTCGCTGAAAGAGATATTAAACAATATGGGTCCCAGAACAGATCCCTGAGGTACCCCACTGGTAACAATACCATGGTCTGAATATACTCGCTTGACTACAACCCTCTGTTGTCTGTCCTTCAGCCACTGCCTAATCCATTCAACAATATGTGAGCTCAAGCTCAAAGACTGCAGTTTATTGATAAGCCTTCTATGTGGGACAGTATCAAATGCCTTACTAAAGTCCAGATAAGCGATGTCTACTGCACCTCCGCAATCTATTATTTTAGTCACCCAATCAAAAAAGTCACTAAGATTAGTTTGACGATCTCCCTGAAGTAAACCCATGCTGTTTTTTATCAATCAATCCATGGCATTTTAGATGTTCCACAATCCTCACCTTAAGTATGGTTTCCATTAATTTCCCCACTATTGATGTCAGGCTTACTGGCCTATAGTTGCCCGATTCCTGCCACTACCTTTCTTGTGAATGGGCACAGCATTCGCTAATTTCCAATCTTCTGGGACGACTCCTGCTACCAGTGATTGGTGAAATAACCACCATATTGAGGCTTTGTGAAGGGTCGACTTATTTGCCTTGGGGGACAATTTCTTTAACCTGAGGGAGTAACCTCCAGGTGTCTGATGTAATCTTTGCACAATTTGAGAAACGGTTCTGTAATCCCACCCAGATGCCTGGTGTCCAAAATTTGATGTTTCCCTGTTCCAAATTTCTACTTTCTAGCTCTCTTGGAGAGCCTGAATACTTAGAACTTACTCTTCTCTATCTTTCCCTTCTGAACCCCTCTTGGGTGATCTTTGGAATGAAAATGACAAGACTGAAACTAGATCTAGAGGTATACTGTGGAAAGGAGACCCCTCTGTAACAGAGTGTCTATGGCAGTGGTGGCAAACCTATGGCACAGGTGCCAAAGGTGGCACTCAGAGCCCTCTCTGTGGGCACCCTGGAAAAAGTCTATGGTGTACCAATATGCCTATGTACCAATACTTCTCCAGTCATTTATCAGCGCAGGGCGCACTATCAACGGCACAGGCAGCGCACTGAATGTAGGCAGGCTATTATAGCTAAATAATAAAGTACAAGGAAGACTATGCTGGACTGTAGTATTCAGGTAAAAAAATCCCGTGTTGCCACTTTGCGATAAATAAGTGGGTTTTGGGTTGCAGTTTGGGCACTCGGTCTCTAAAACGTTCACCATCACTGGTCTATTGGGATCACATGAACTCAGAGGCACATTCAGGGCCCATTCACACAAATGTATTTTTTTCCCCCCGACACGTACCGCAATTTGCAGATCTCATATGGACCAATTATTACAATGGGACTGAGACATCCATTCTGTGTCCCCAAAAAGAGATACTGCATTGAACTGCAAATGCAGAATGCACACGGCGGCATCTGTGTCCTATGGATCTGCAACTTATGGTCCGCACAATCGGATATGGTTCTGTGAATGGACCCCCAATCTTAGTGACTAAGTGAGGCTTCTTGGGGAAGCAATCCCTATGTCACTAGGAAACTGAAGCCAAAGGCGCTTTGCATTATGCCATAGACAAGGGTTTACTATGTTTGGCAGGGAAACAATCTTTCTGACTAGAAGTTCCCTGACAGGTAATAACTGACTGCCAGAAAAATATTCTTCCTAGCCAGACTGGCCCCTGGGATATTACCTTACGAGGGGTGGGGTGGGGGGGGAAGGGGTGTCCTGCTGATCTGAGACTGCAGGATCTGTAACTCACTGCTATAATATAATGTTACCTGTCTGGCTGGGACCACACTCCTGCCATACATCCCTTTAATATAGGATCATCAGGAAATACCCTAGAGCAGGGCTTCTCAACTCCTGTCCTTGGGATTGGCCTACCGGTCATGTTTTCAGGATTCCCTTATTGAGCGGGTGATATTATTAGTGTCCATGCATCAGGACTTACCACAGGTATTCATTCTGTGGGATATTCTAAAATCCTGACCAGTAGGTGGGTCCCGAGGACCGGAGTTGAGAAACCCTGTTCTAGAGTCTGATTATTTTTTCAGCCATTTTGGGCTTATCCCCTCTAGGTGCAGCCATTTCAAGGTGAGCTAGCACAGCTTTGAATAATGAAGGTATGCCATCATGAAACAAAGATCTTTAGAATCCTCCTAATCACAGAGACGGAGTCTACATCCAGATGAGAAGAGGCAGATAAGGTAAGGCTACTTTCACACTAGTAATGTTTTCCGGTATTGAGATCCGTCATAGGGTCTCAATACCGGCAAAAAAAAACTCTTCCGTTTTGTCCCCATTCATTTTCAATGGGGACAAAACGTAACTGAACAGAACGGAATGCATTCCATTCCCTTCTAATACCAGAGAGCAAACCGCAGCATGCTGCAGTTTGCTTTTCGTCCTGGGATTCTGAGCAAGACATAATGACCCATCAAGACATCATGACATTCGTCATGACCCACAATGCAAGTCAATGGAGACGGATCCGTTTTCTCTGACACTATCTTACACAATAAAAAACAGATCCGTCCATTGAGATCTGTCTTGGATATGTTAGAGATAATACAACCAGATCCCTTCATAATGGATGCAGATGGTTGAATTATCAGTAACAGAAGCGTTTTGGCTGAACCCTGCCGGATCCAGCAAGAACGCTAGTGTGAAAGTAGCCTTAAAGGACTTAATGAAAGCTTCTGACCGCTGAGCAGTAAACGATTCCACAACTTCTGCACTATGTCTGCACTGGAGACCTTCAGCTGGGAGGCAATGGTGCAGACATCTCCTACATTGTCTTCAGGAACAGGCTGTCCACAATGGTGCAGACACCTACATTGTCCACAGTTGGTGCATTTACAGTACTAACATTTATGGCTCTATGGGGTTCTTTGCAGAGTTCTGTAATTGTAACATATTACTTCGCTCACACATACATACAAGCTACACATAAGCCATTCGTACCTGTGCAGAGCCACAGATGTAGCTGAGCTACAAACGACTCTGATGACACGGTACAGAGTTATCTCATACCATTTTGTGACAAACTATTGAAATACATTGAAAGAGAAACCTCTTGTGCCATTTTTTACTTAACATGTTACCCATCAAGTTTAGCTCAGCGGCACCTGTATACCTCTACTCCAAAATGGCTGCTGAGATGGGGAAAATACAATCTGGAAATCACTTCCAGTTCACCCCCCCCCCCCCCCAGCTCTATAACATGCATATAACTCTCGACACTTCCAGCACCTCATATGATACATGATATTCTAGAAACCTCTTCCAGCTATATATAATATCAGGCTTAGCAGCCATACTGGCCTTCACAGCAGCAGGAACCTCTGTATGAGCTTCACTGTCCAAAACAGAAGAAAAAAACATGTCTGCCTAGTGGGTCTGCATTCCTTTATAGGGGGTTAATTAGTCTTATTTACTAATAATTTATCTTCTGTCCTAGCTGGGGGGAGCAAGACATTAATCCTTTGTGTGTGCTGCCTGAAGGACCATAGGGAAAGGGGCTATGTCATGATTGATGTAAACCAGGGATGCTCAACTGGCGGCCCTCTAGCTGTTGTAAAACTACAACTCCCACCATGCCCTTCTGTAGGCTGATAGCTGTAGGCTGTCTGAGAATGATGGGAGTTGTAGTTTCGCAACAGCTGGAGGGCCGCAGGTTGAGCATGCCTGATGTAAACAATGAAAATAAAAAAAACAGCATATAGTACATGACAATCTAAGGCTGCGTTCGCATCACATTTTTATCATCCATTTAACGTATACTGTAAAGGAGTATACCTTAGGGAGAGTGATGCTCAGCTTGTCTATTCTGAACTCCCCGTAGGTGTTTGATTGTGTTTATATCAGGAGACATACTTGGTCACTGAATCACTTTCACCCTGATATTCTGCAGAAATACAACAGTGGCCTTAGGGTGCTTTCACACTTGCGTTTTTGCTTTCCGTCCTAGATTTCCATCCTCGGGGCTCTAGGACAGAAAGATACTGATCAGGATTATCCCAATGCATCCTGAATGGAGAGAAATCCGTTCAGGATACATCAGGATGTCTTCCGTTTAGTATGTGAACGTTTTTTGGACGTTGACAAAACCGCAGCATGCTACGGACTTGTCTCCGTCCAAAAATCCGGAAGACATGCCGTAACACCTGATCTGGAATTAATGCCCATTGAAGTGCATTAATCCGGATCCGGCATTAAGCTAAACGTCGTTTCGGCACACCGCCGGATCCGACGTTTAGCTCTGCGCATGCGCAGCAGCAGTTCCGATCGGGGCTGATCAGTATCCTGATCAGTCTTCAAATGCTTTCAGGCGACTTGCGTTCTGACGGATCCGGTGGGACGGAAGTGACCGCCGGATCCTCAGAACGCAAGTGTCAAAGAGCCCTTAGATTTGTGTTTTCACAATGATCATTCTCATGTAAAAGTGCACACCAACCAAGGGCAATGAGTATGGTAGCATCTTCTCTTTCAATATAGAGCAGTACATCTGTGAATTCATGATACCATCAATGCAATGCAGCACTCATGCAACCCCACATAGGGACGCTGCCACCACCATGTCTCACTTTAGGCACCATGTATTTTTCTTTGTACTCCTCACTTTTGCAATGCCATACAGTTTTGAAGCTATTAGTTTCAAATACATTTATGTTGGTCCCCTCACTCCAAAGTACACAGTACCAGTAGTCTTCATCTTTTCAGCATGGCCCCGGCAAATTGTAGGTGGGCTTTTTTGTGCATTGTGCATGACACCCATGCATGCCTTTCCTCTGCATTGTACATTTTATTGTGTCAAGGAAAACACTCACCCCAGTTTGGCTTTCTACTTCTTTTGCTAGCGATTTTCTTCAACCCTTCACATCAGAACACGCTCCTGTTTAGGTGTTAAAGGGCTTCTATCACCCCCACTGATGTCATTTTCACTAGCTGACATTAGCTACTTGCTAATGTCAGCTGAGTTCAAACATATGTTTCCTAACTTTTTTTCTGTTTTCTATCTTCTAAAAAACTTACTTTTGTGATATGCAAATTATCTTCGCTACCAGCAAGTTGGGCGGGTACTTGCTGGTAGCCGCCACATCTTCATGCCCTGGGAACACCCCCTCTTCTTTTGATAGACAGGGCCAGCGCGCTCTCCTCCCCCCGCTGGCCCTGTCTGCAGCTGCAATCCCGCGCCTGCGCCGTATCGGTCTTTAGTCGGCGCAGGCGCTCTGAGTGAAGGACGCTCGCTTAGGCGCTCCGTCCTCAGTGCGCCTGCGCCGATGATGTCAGCCCTACACCCGGAAGAAAAGACGCCGGCATCGCCTGCTCCTTACCAGGGATGCCGGCGTCTTCTCTTCCGGGTGTAGGGCTGACGTCATCTAGTGAAAATTACATCAGTGGGGGTGACAGAAGCCCTTTAAGTTCCATGGACGTCTCTGCGAGATGGTTGCAGTTCCATCTTCTTTACATTTTTGTATCAGTTTTGTTAGTCTTCTGACTGATAAGTAAATCTTTGCTGTTCTTCTTGCAGCCTTCACCTTTCTTGTGTAAAGACATTCTTTTCTTTCTCAGGTCTTGTGGGCCATTGCTTTTTTTCACTCCACAAGAAGCTGGATCCCATTTTTCTATTGATTGCTGACAGCATGAATTGGGAAGGGGTTTTCTTTGTTAAGTAATGTCATCTGTCTGCTGGACACAAGTTTAGAGGAAATGTGTCACCAAAAATGTTACCTGCCAGTTAAAACCAGATAGTAACAGATATCCTTGGTTTCTTAATCTCTTTTTTTTTAAAGATTTTTTTATTCTGTTTCCAAAACATGATTATGGGGGTGGCCATCTTGCCTGAGCTGTTCTTAAACACAACAATAGCTGATCTCAGGGAGCAAAATAAATGTGGAGCCCCAGTTATGGGTCTACAACACAATGAAAGCCAGATATCCCTCAAAGGAAGGAAAACCAAGCGAAGGGGTGTCTTCATTACAGAGATCACCAAATCCATCCTCCATAGGGGCCACTTAATATGGTGGATTTGGTGATCTCTGTAATGGAGACACCCCTTCGCTTGGTTTTCCTTCCTTTGAGGGATATCTGGCTTTCACTGGGGCTCCACATTTACTGAGCTGTTCTTAACAGCATTAAGAACATTGCTTTACGGAATCACATGGTCCATAGACAGAATGGTCAGGAGGGGACCTCAGTGACTTCTATGGGAGAGTTTTCTAGGCATGCTGTGCCCTGTGCAGAGGTCATTGTACAGGGAGAGAATAGATAAGATGTGAGAATCACCTATTGTGAACGGAGGATCCTGTCTTATCTGTCATTAATCCTTCCTGTAATGATATCACATCTGTGGACAGAATTTATTAGGAAAATTACTTTTTTGTGTGTGCAAATTGACAAACATTGTTTGCAATCAGTATTATTTTGTAGTATGCTATCTCATTGAATTCTGCAAAGAAAACCCTTTAACTTTTGCACAACTGACTCTCGGAGTGGCTTCAAGTGAAGTGGTTTCAGTCCGCCGACACGTTGATCTGCTGACGTGCGTCTGCTGGAGTAATTTGCCTGTTCATTTCTTCTGGCTACTCATAATCCTCTGCTGGATGTCTGCCAACTTGTCTGGGTGTCCGAACATGTGGATGTCTATTTTCTTTGCATCAGGCACAGATCTTGTATTAAACCACTTCTGCACAAAACCATGTATACTGCTTTTTGCTGTAACAGGAAAGGTGCTGGACCGGATACAATTTAGTAGTTTACTTTGCAGTATACTGCCCAGGCCCTGTATGCCCCCTTACTGGCCCACACAGTAATTATTCCCCTTTAGTGTCCTCTTTAGTTCACCCACATACAGTAGTGATGCCCCATTTACAGCAGTGATACCCTTTTAGTGCCCTCGAACAGCATAATGCCCTTAGTGCCCCTACACAGTAGTTATGCCCCCTTAGGGCTTCTACACAGTAGTTGTGCCCCCTTGGTGCCCTTATACAGTAGTGAGGCTCCATTGGTGCCCCCCTTTCAATAGCACTGGCCACTTTATGCCCTCTTAAGTAGTGAAGCCCCTGTAGTGTTAATAAAGTAGAAAAAGTAATACCTAGCTCAGTTTCCCCAATGACCAGAGCACATCATCCTATCCCCTAGAAGCAGGCATGATGCAGTGACCTCATGGAGCCTGCTGAGCAGAGCAGGATAGAGCACAGGCCAGGGAATGAGACCAGGGGCTGTAATGAATGACAGACAGGGGCAGCCAGGTGTCACGGTAGGTGAGGGAAGGAAAGAAATCCAAATACAACAACAGTAACAAAACACCAGACTAGGCCCCGAAGCTAGGGAAGGGGGAAAGATCACTACCTGACAATCCCTGAGCCTTTCCCTGACTGCTAACAGCATGAGCAAATCCTAAAGGTGGAAGTACTCATGTGCAGGAACCTAAGTCCTGCTGAAACTGAAACAAACCGTCAGCTAGGGAACAGGAGAAAGACGATTGGTTCTTTCCACCGTGAAGGAACCAGCGTCTCCCTGATGCCCAGTCAGAACACACAACAAAAGAGAAGGAAGGAGGACTTAGATTAAGACGGACGGGGAGCAGGAGATCCACCAAACACAAGCTGAGAACTCCAGGAGGAAATATAAACCGCAAGGGCTGCAGTGAGAGGCGGGTATAAATAAAGCCGCTAATGAGCAGAACCTGTTTAGAGGTGGGATCCTGCCCACAACAACAAACAGCAAGGAAAAAGAGAAAGATCTGTCAGACTCACATGCAGCAAGTCTATCAGATCTTCTCAGGCCTCTCACAGGGCAGGCAGTGACACCAGGCTGTTGCGTCTGTCACCCTGGGTTCACACCTGAGCGTTTTACAGCGCGTTCAAACGCGCTGTAAAACGCTCAACAGATTAAAACCAATGCATCCCTATGGGAGTGGTTCACACTTGAGCGTTTTACAGCGCGTTTGAACGCGCTGTAAAACGCCCAACGCATAAACAAGTACTTGAGCTTCTTTTGGGGCGTTTGACGCGCGTTTTGTGATTGACACCACAGTAGTCAATCACAAGAACGCGCGTACGAACGCGCGTTTCCTATTTGCAAAAACGTGCAAAAAAACGCGCGTCAAAAACGCGCGTAAAACGCGCGTTTTTGGAACGCTCAGGTCTGAACCCAGGGTCAGGCAAGACCTGGGTCATAATGGATATTGGTATATACACACACCCACAGTAATCATTACTGCCCCACCATTTACAAGGACGGGGGCCACATTCCTCCAAAATGAGCGGACCAGCAGGTCAAGCATGCATACTTCCACTCCATCCATTCTCTATGGTATTGCAGAAAATAGCATTCCTCCTTTTTGTACTGTGGTTGGTATAAATTTAGGAGAGCCCTGTTACTCTGATTGTGGCTTTTTGTAGATTGTAGGATTAGTAAATCTGCCCCTTTGTGTTTAAGATACCTCAGCAGTAGCACAAGTCTGGAGTTCTTACCAAGACTAGGTGCAATGGTAGCAAAATTCAGCTAAAAGCAGAAAAAGGATTTAGGTTTTGACCCTGTAAAAAAAATGAATGTTTTTATTCACTGACTGCAAGCAGAGATGGTGAAACACAAAGTTCATTGCAAAATTGCATACTTTTTCATTATACAGTGATTGAATTACATCTAAAGTTGTATATAGTAGCAGCTTTGGGCAACATGAAAGATCAGCCGCTCTTCCTAGTGCCAATAGTGGTGCCATTTATTGTGCATGTTTTCTGTCTATGAACAGAGCAGAAAGGACATCTGCACCCATAATTGTTCCCTGTATGCTGCTGATGGTGATGTGAAGAGCAGTTCCTGTACTATATTGCTGAAAGACTTTATTCTGATGATACAGCTACATAATATACTAGTGAAAGTGAAATCCTCTAGTAGAAAAGAATCCGTAAGGTTTATCGCTCAGGCATGGTACAAAGGCAACACTATATTATATGGATTCCTAGTCAAACATCATGATTACATAAAATATTTTATTATAGCATTTTTTTTTCAACAGTTATTTTTGTGCATTAAAGCAAAACTGCATACATTTATCAGGACAGTTCTTTATCTAAAAAATAATAGCATATTGGCGAATAGGCACAGCAAGTATAAAATATACATGTTAAAAGAAAGGAGCACTTGGCACGTAAACAATTCAACCTGACAAACAATTACCGTAAAGAAATGCTTATTATATTTTTGGAGCCCAACTTTTATATTTATTGGAACACCTTCTAATAGCACCAGTTACGGTATGTACAAAGCCAGTTATGTCCTCCTTTTAGGGTTTTTGTGATGCAACAAGGACCACGGGCTACTGTGGCTTTCCTTTGGAATGTTAGCTTAGGCAGGGTCCTTAAAGAAATCAGTCCTGTATAGATACTTACTGGAAGTACTCTCTGGTGTGGAGACTTGGCAATGCTCCATGGCAAAACAATATGTAAAGAGGTATCGCCCAGGGAAAGAGAACCATCTCACTAGCACCACCTTGTGGAAGTGGCCCCCTATGAGTCAAAATCTGACTTCCCTTACGTCCTACCAGCAGCACAGATGGGGTTAACCACCCCCCGTGGACTGGCAGGACCGGCGGAATGTTTAATGAGCCCAAGACTAATAACTCAATTTAACAATTAAGTATCTCCTTAAAAGGAGGAAGTCAACCCCCAGCCCACTGTGTTTTTTTCTGTCCTCCTGGACAGGTGGACTAGGCGGTTTTGTTCCCCCCTTTCTTATGGAAAGTGCGGGGAGCCTTCTTTTCGCTATTTTTTCCTACCTTGTCAGTTTGGCCGGCAGCTTATTGCTGCCGGCCCCGTGCAGTTGCGCCTGGCTGGGGTATTTTGGCGGCGTCCTTGGCCAGGATTCCCGATCCTGTGCGCCGCCATCTTCCGGAGGTGATGCGGGGACTCTCCTTTTGCATCACCTCCGGGTAATCCTGCCGTGATTTTTTTCACGGGCACGATTTTTTTCATAGATGCGATTTTTTTATGCATCTTCCTGTGGAGGATTTGCTGGGGGAGGGGTGGATTGGCTATCCCTCCCTTTCCCCTATTTTGGGAGGCTGTGTGCTCCAGTTCAGTCTCTGGCTACATATGCTTTTTCAGCTAGATCCCAGAGTCCTAAAATTGGTGTTGTTCCTCTTGTGGTGTTTTTTTCCTCAGCTGCCTCCGGTCTGTTTTTCTACCTTTCCTGTGTAGATAAGTGGTGTACAAATGTTTTATTTGTCCCTTTGTTTGTTTTTTTCCCGCAGTGATGCCGCGGGATTCGGAAGGCAGGAGAGTGGATCCAAGAGGAAGCATCTATCCTGCTACCATTGCAGCAGTCAGCGGTTGTTGTAGGCTGATCATGCCTGCACTCGTGAGACCGCAGAAGCTAAACAGCTTAAGGCTGGGCTAAGACCAGCTTGGGAGACCGGTTGGGAATCCCTGGGTATGTTGTCTTAACCTACACCAGGTGTTACAGCTGCCGTTAGAGGGTTCTGCCCTCTAGTGAACCTACGTTGCAGGATATGTATCAATGGCTTTGTTAAAAGAGTCATAGGCCTGCTGGATGGAAAGGCTTCCTATTTGTGCCCAGGCCCCTATGGAGACCTCTGTCCCAGTAGAGAGACCTTCTTGGTCTCCTTAGTTTCTTCCTCCTCGGACGAGGAGGAGCTGACGTTGTGTTTTCTCCCTGGAAAAACACAGAAGTTGCTTAAGTCCATCAGGTCGGGGGACCATGATGTTGACTGTGGGGAGCCTCCGTTCCCGCTCGGGCACCTCGTGTCTTTAAAGCGGATGAGACCCTCCTCTCTGTCATGATATAGAGTGGAAAAAACCTGGAAAAGGTCCGGTTTTAACAAAGAAGTTTAAATCCATGTTTCTGATGGCTTAACCCTTGGTGGATTCGTGGGGATCCATTCCCAAGGTGGACATGGCTATCGCCAAGTTGTCCAAGCGCACTCTGGTTCCTGCAGACGATGGGTCTAGCTGCAGGACCCCCTTGCAGAGTGCACACTAAGACGGGGTGTTACGGCAGCTGCGGCTTCCGCTTCCACAGCCATAGCCATAGCGGCTTTGAAGTCTCTACGTTCCTCCGATCTCGTATGGATCAAATTCAAGTTGATGTGAACCAGAGGTTTTTTCCAGGACGTCATACTGGCTGCTTTCAAGACCATCAACCTGGCTACGGACTTCTTGTGCGATACCGCACAGCTCCAGTGAAGCTAGCGAAGAAGTTCCCCGCTAGCAGCTAGCAAAGCAAGTCCTGGGAACGAGGCCAAGCACAGATCCTTGCTCTTGAAGCTAAGCAGCAGGTCTGTGGCTCATGGGAGACCAAGTGCGCCTTTGGCACCCTGTAACAATACTATCAAATATTGTCAGGGGCCTATATATAACATGGCCCTGGGGTCTGGCCAGCAAACAAGCTCTTGTAGTGGTTGGAGAGCACAGCTAAAGGGTCTGAGGTGCTCTCGTGGAGGAGCCAAGATGGAAAATCCACCTCCTGACTACCGGCCTCTGCGAGGCTCTTGGTTAATTCCTGTTACTCCTGCCGTCCTGCCAATAAGCTTCTCCATTCCTAAGCTTCATGTACCCGTTGGGAGTTGTCTCTCCCACTTCTGAGAAGAATGGATCCAAGAGATCTTGGATCCCTGGGTCCTGAATATCATTTACAACGGTTATTTAGTCAACCTCACCTCTATTCCTCTGGACAGGTTTGTCAAGATCAACCTTCTACAAGCTGCCAAGGAGGCGATCCTAGAGGACTACATTTGCAAAGGGGCTCTGGAGGAGGTTCCGGCAGGAGAACGGGGCCTAGGGATCTATTCACCAGTTTTTCTGGTTCCCAAGGTTTCAGGAGATCTCCGGATGATTATCGATCTGAGATATTTCAATCGATTTATAAGGAAGGTGAAGTTTCGTGTAGAAACTATCAGGTCAGTAGTTCACGTCGTCAATCCTGGAGACGTGATGGCAACCCTGGACCTCAATAATGCATATCTGCACATCCTGATCCATCCTGGTTCCAGGAAGTATATCAGGATCACGGTCCAGGTGTCCGGTGTCGTCAGGCATTTTCTGTTTGTTGCCCTTCCCTTTGGCATTTCTTCTGCCCCTCACACTTTACCAAGGTGGTGGTTCTGTGGTGGCGACTTTGAGGCTTCAAGGACTGACCATCATTCCTTATCTGGACGACTGGCTTTGAAAGCCTCTGCTTTAGCAGTCCTAACCCAACGTCTTCAGGTAATAATCTCCTTTCTGTTCCACCTAGGTTGGATCATCAGCTGGTAGAAGTCGAACGTGAGCCCGTCGACTTCGGTAAGATATCTAGGCTTCATAATCGACTCCACTGGGATGTCGCTCCAGTTGATTCCAGAAAGAAGATTCCGGGTTCAGAACACGGCAAGTTCCTTTCCCTGGCGAGTTCCAATCCGGACTCTCATGAAGATGTTGGGGCTCATGTCAGCGTCTGCGGAAGCAGTCCCTTGGGCTCTATGGCACCTCCGCCCTCTAAACAGTCGGAGGTCCTCTCCTAATGGAATGGCAGCCCTGCTGGGCTAAACTCCCTGTGCTCCCTGACTTGGCAAACTCTGTATTCCCTCAGATGGTGGTGCCATCTTTTAGACGGGAAGTCTATGACCCAGCCAGTCTGGGTCATATTGACTACGGATGCGTCCTAAGTAGGCTGGGACGCTCACCTAGACGACTCTCCAGTTCACGGGACCTGGTTTCCTCAGGAGTGGCTTTTTTCATCCAATCTCTGCGAGATTCAAGCTATCCGGCTAGCCCTCCTTCACTTAGCCCCTCAGATCAGGGGCAAGCGGTGAAAGTCCAGTCAGACAATGTGACTGCGGTACTTCACATCAACCAGCAGGGAGGCACGAGATCACTTCCCCTCTTGTCAGAGATCGGGGTGATTCTGGATTAGGCAGAGTTGTACCTTCCCACTTATCTGCAATCCACATCCAAGGCTCCCTCAATATGATAGCGGCTGAGCCGCGGTCTTCCGTCGGTGGAGTGGTCTTTACATCCGGAGAATTAAGCAGATAGTCCTCAAGTGGGTATGCCAGAGGTGGATCTCATGGCAACAAGGTTCAATGCCAAGGTGGAGAGGTTCTGCTCCCTCTACAGGGAGGACAACCCCTGGCGTTAGACGCTCTGTCAATATCCTGGAGGTTCAGGCTGGCTTACATCTTCCCTCCCTTTTCCATGATACCGAGGGTATTGATGAAAATCCGTCAGGATCAGGCCTCAGTGATAGCCATCATACTGTTTTGGCCGAAGAGATCCTGGTTTACCTAGCTCACCCAGTTGAGTCGAGGACAATATTGGAGGCTCCCCACAGCAGACCCTGGTGTCGTGGGACACTCACCTCTGCTCAGATCTGCACAGATTCAACCTGACAGCCTGGAGGTTGATCAGTCCCTTCCCAGAATAGAAGGGCTTTTAGAGTCGGTCCTGAGAACGCTGTCTCATTCTAGAGCGGACTCTACCAAGAGAGCCTACTCTCATCCTGTTGTACCTCAACTGAGGTGGCGTCTGCAGATCCGCCCCTCTCCGCTATCCTTCAGTTCCTGCAAGACGGCCTTGATAGAGGCTACTACTCTGAAGGTTCAAGTTTCAGCCATCGCAGCTTGCCTTAAACAGGCTTTTTCTCAGGACCCGCTGATCAAACGGTTCCTTAAAGGAGCTGAAAGATAAAAGCCTACAGTACTGAGACCCCTTTCTTCAATGGGTTTTCAGTAGTTCTCAGGGGTTAGCATCTCCCCCTTTGAACCGTTAGAGGAGGTGGACATCAAGTTCGTCACTTGGAAGTTTGTGTTTCTCCTTGCAGTGACTTTGGCCAAGAGGGTCTCTGAGCTTCAAGCTCTCTCAGCACATGAGCCCTATTCTTACATGACCGGGACCTTCTTAGATTCCTCCCGTATTGTAGGCCTAAAGTTCCTTCCTTCCAGAACATCAACCAGGTGAGATTCCTCCCGGTTCTGTCGACATCTACCACCTCCTCCTAGGAACCTGCTAGACATCCTCTGGACGTCGAGATGTCTCCGGATCTATGTGGATAGATCAAGGAGTTCAGGAAAGATGAGAATCTGCTAATCCTGTTGCCGGTAAGTTTAAAGGCTATAAGGCATCCAAACCTTCCATCAGTCGGTGGATTGAGGAGGCTATTAAGGAATCCTTTGTTTCCACAATCTGGACCCTCCAGGATTCGTGAAGGCCCACTCTACTAGAGCTGTGGCTATTTCTTTTGCCGAGAGGAATCTTCTGCCTCTCAACATGATTTGCAAAGCTGCCTCCTGGAGCTCTGAATCGACATTCATCTCCCATTATAGACTAGATGCCAGTCTAGCTGAGTTTCGGCCTTTGGGCAGACTTTTCTTAGTTCTGCCAGGCAGGAAGGCCCTCCCTAGGGGTTTCTTCTTGCTATCTCCCCATCTGTGCTGCTGGTAGGACGTAAGGGAATCGTTAATTTCTAACGATAATTTGTTTTCCCTTAGTCCTAACAGCAGCACACAAATTTCCCACCCTAGTAAGTCTAGTTTTTTTCTTGCTATAAACACAGTGGGCTGGGGGTTGACTTCCTCCTTTTAAGGAGATACTTAATTGTTAAATTGAGTTATTAGTCTTGGGCTCATTAAACATTCCGCCGGTCCTGCCAGTCCACGGGGGGTGGTTAACCCCATCTGTGCTGCTGTTAGGACTAAGGGAAAACAAATTATCGTTAGAAATTAACGATTTTTAACAAGCCTTGGGACATGACAAGGGAAAATAGCCAAGCCAAATATCCATTTGTAAAGTCGGATTATGACTCGTAGAGAGCCACTTCCACAAGGTCGTGCTAGAGAGATAGTTCTCTTTCCTTGGGAGATACCTCTTTGCACAATGGAATGTTAAGTGGTTGTTAATTTTCTGGGAAACAACTACCCCGTCCCTCCCCCAAAAAAACAGTGTGGCCATTAATTTACAAACTGTTAGCGGACACTTAGTCCTGCCCCATGTGGTCTTACCTAAAGGATGTTAGGTTTATTCATATATGTTAGTATAACTATAATACTTACAAAAATATATAAAATAGCTTATTTTCCTTTACATGGCTCCATAACCTAAATCATGTAAAAATAAAGCTATGAACCAAGGGGCAGGAGCACTTCTCAAGCTCTCTAACTTTTTTCCAGGTTCCATGGCACTTGCCATTTCCCACAGCTTGCCAGTGAAGAATTTGGTCCCTGAAAACACACACAAAAAAAGAAGCAAATTAATGTTTAGTGATTTGTGCAGAATAACTGGGCATAAGAAACTGACTCTAGATACTGGAATGCCAAACAAACGATGTAAAACTCTTACATACTAATGTCTATGGAGGGCATTAAGGGGCTGGGCTAATGAATTATATTGATACGGTAGAGTAAGCAACAGGGTGTAATGTAAGGTGTGTACTGTGTAGAATCAGGGTTTTTGCATCTTTCACTCATTTATTTATTTATTATATTTATTTTATTCTCATTTGCATATGCATCCTGCAGAGTTAAAGAGGTTGATCCGAGTTATTTTATTTCTTGATTGATTTCCTTTAGACAGGGAAGGTATTAAATAAATTAAATAATGAACAATGTTATACTCACCTTCCTGAGCCCCCTCCATTCCAGCTCTTTCCTCCCATAACCTTTGTCATCCTGAGTGCAGCAGTGACGTGCGTACACCACAAATTACCACTGCAACCAATTATGCGCCTCAAAAGTCTCATAACATGTACCGCTGAGGCCAGTGATTGGCTGCAGTAGTCACATGCGATATACATCCAAAGCGCAACATAATGGCTGTGGCAGCGGAGAGGATGGAGCAGTGGCGATGGAATGGAGGAGATTTGGAACGGTAAGTAAACAAGTTTTTTATTACTCTAATACGCGCCCTGCCTTTTCAAAAAATAACTAAATAACTCAGACAGCCCTTTCTATTTCTTCCTTTGATTTAGAAAATTTTGACTTTTTACCATAACTTGGTTGGCTCAGATAGGTGTATTCCCTGTGACATAGCTGTTTTTTCTATACTTCCAGTCAGCAGTCGCTATAATCATAAACTCCTGGGAATATAGTCACATATTCTCTTCCAGACGTAAATTTTTTTACACAGAAATAATGGGGGGAATCATTTTAGGTCAGTTTTGCTTGAGACTGTCTTGGGGTACTTTGCACCAACTTTATTAATCCTCATATATGTTTTTTTTTTTTAATTAGTGTAGAAATACTACTCCAATTTTTTTTTGTGCCAACCTCATACTTTTTGTTTGCCAATTTTTTTAAAAAAAGTCTTATTGATAAATCTGGGGTGAAACACATTAAGATAGCTAACCGCACCCACCTTCCAACCTACTTTTCAAAACTGGAGTAAGTGATGATGAAATCTCAAATTTTTCCACAACCAAGCCCAAAATGTTGCAAAAGCCATATTTTTGTACTTTTTAAAGCCAGAATTCTGGAGTGCAGGGCATGATAAATTCCCCCCATTAAATTCTCACCTGTTAGCACCACTACCATCTCCATAGCACCGATGGTTCCTGACATTCATTGCAGGGTGCTGGCATGCCACACATACAGTGTAGCCATCTCTGATATACAGCATCCAGCGAGCATGTGGTTCATCCTGAGTCAAGCAGGCTGGAGAAAAGGATTCAATCTGGAACTCAACGCAGTACCTGATGTAAAGATTAGTAAGTATTATCCTAACCTGACAGCAGCTTATATTTATATAAAGTCAGATAGCCCTGGACCTTATGTGGCTGACGCTAGAACTGGACTTTTTTTGTAGGGATGCCTTCACACTCTGTGGATTTTGTTGCAGAATTTTCAGCACCTGAAAGTCAGTTTTATTCACCTGAATCGGGCTTGCAGAAATCCGTGTGCTTCCTGCTTCATTCAAGTAAATGGAATTGATTTTCAGTCGCAGAAAATTCTGGTACAAAATCCACAGTGTGTGAAGGCACTTTAAGGCCTTATTCACACGTCCGTAGTGTGTTTTGCGGAAACACGGAAACACGGATCCGCAAAACACGGAAACACGGATCCACAAAACACGGACGGCTGCAATGTGCATTCCGCATTTTGCGGACCGCACATTGCTGGCACTATAGAAAGAAAGCCCTTTCTTGTCCGCAATTGCGGACAAGAATAGGACATGTTCTATTTTTTTGCGCAAACGGAAACACGGATGCGGAAACACGGATGCGGAAACATGGATGCGGACATCACATAGTGTGCTGTCCACATCCATTCCTGCCCCTATGAAATGAATGGGTCTGCAACCCTTCCGCAAAATTGCGGAAGGGATGCGGATCCATTTTGCGGACGTGTGAATTAGGCCTAATACTACAAAAAATTACTGTGTACTGCAGCAATGCACAGTATCAGCAAAGTGAATGACATTTTAATAAATCTCATCCACACACTGCATAAAAATCTGCAGTGTAAATTGGCCTGGGATGCGGATTTGAAATCTGCAGCCAGTCAATTCATGCTGTGTATCTCCATCACAGATGTCACCCTGTGCAATAGAGAGGGTAATTCATAGCCATTTCTACACTTGGGCAAGCACTGTAGCATGTTCATTGGTACAGATGAGTGAATCGAAGTCCACAAAGTTTTCAAATTTCAGGATAAATTTGATTTGCAGTGAAGCCGGATTTCCTCGTGCTTCGTGGTTGCGAATCGATTTAACCTAAAATAGCGTAAATAACAAAAAATAATAATACAGCAAATGGATCAGTTTTTTTCTTTTTTTATTGTGCACTCTGTAATTAATATCAGATGCCGCGATCATGTATGAATGCGGCATCTGAGGGGAACAATGACGAGGAGAGGCGTAATCGCCGCTCCTTGTCACTGCACACACTACTTCCAAAAAAATGCGTCACAAAGCAGATTTTTTTGGCGAAGCAGCCGAAAAGAACTTTTAAATACTTTGCTCATCACTATTTATTGGTCTCAATTTTTCTTGCCATTTTTTCCAGGCATTTTTTCCTGTATAGATGAGAAACCCTCGCCATTGACCCACAATAATGCATCTCACAATTGAAAAACCTCCACTACAAAAAAAAAAAATATGTTTGTCTTGTTTAATAGTTCCCCTATACTTCCATCTGGAGCTGCACAAAAAACACCAGCCATCAAAAACCCCTCGGGATGGATCATTAATATCTGATTGTTGGGGTCCAGCTCCTGTTACCCCTGCTAATCAGCTTGAAGAGGCTACGGTTCTCAGGTCAGCTAAATCACTGAAGATTCACTGCAGATCCGTGAGTGCCGGTCCATTTACTTTCTGCCAATAACACTACCTGCATTCCGTATTTTGCGGAATGGAACAGCCTGCCCCTAATAGAACAGTACTATCCTTGTCCATGATGCGGACAATAATAGGACATGTTCTATTTTTTTGCAGAACGGACATACAGACATATGGAAACGGAATGCACACAGAGTAACTTCCGTTTTTTTTCATTGAAATGAACGGTTCCGCATGCCGTTCCACAAAAAAAACTGAATAGACACGGAAAGTAAATACATTCGTGTGCACGAGCCCTTAGATATTGATGGCATAATCTCAGCATAAGGTCATCAATATCAAGTCAAAGGGTGTCTGGTCTGACATCCTCCACCCCACTGATCAATAGTTTTGTACATCCGTTTTTGAGCCAAAAGCACAAGGTTCCATCCGCTGTGTAGTGGCCATGGCAGGGTACTGCAGTTCAGCTCCCGTTCAAGTTAATGGCACCAAAAACTATAAAGTGGATGGAGCCTTGGTTTCCGGCGATGGCGGCTGCCCTAAACAGCTGATTGATGGGGGTACTGATAACCTATTCTTGGAACAGGCCATCAATATTAAACCCTTTAGTTAGAAGAAAGGAAATACAAGATACAATACGCAGTATATCCATTGAGGTTTAATACTGTACCCAGAGTCCTCTGTATTGGATGCCCAGTCTATCGCCACCGCGCGCCTCTTTCTTTCTTTGTTATATTCAGAAGTAGTAATGAAAGCAGGAACTATGGAAGAAAACAGTTAATTTTACCTTCAGAACTACGTTATTCACATATACCATTTTTAGAAGCATTTATCTGTCTGTTAAGGCTGCGTTGGACATAGATAGCCGGGTTAATGGAAAAGCAAGGTCTAATCTATGCCTTCAGATGCTCATTTGGACTTCAGCTTCCTGATTTTTCCAAAAATAGACAATACTGAGGCAACTCCTTCCTGTCGGCCGAGTATAATGTCAGAATAAATGTATACAGTATATAAAGACTACTTAGGGTTCATTCTCATTACCGTTCTGATCTGTCAGAACTGAAAAATTAAAAAAGAGGATCATTTAGGCTACTTTTAATTTGGTGGCACAGCTCTCCAGCAGGATTTTACCGATGTTACCGAAATGCCTGCCGGCCCTATTGATCTGCCGGCCTGGAGATCTGTCTGGAGAAAAAATGTAGCACAAAACAGTTTTTATCTGGCATTCTATGCCGGAACAGCCTGCCAGAGAGCTGTGCCGCCAATGTGGAAGTAGCCTTTTTTTGAGCATCCGTTGTGCTCATTTTGCATCTATTTGTGTCAGTTCCATCAGAGAGCCGTTGATGGATCAGAAGATCAGAAAACAAAACAATGATGTGAAGGAACCTTTATATTGGAATGAGTTATGCAATTGTGTATAATAAAGAATAACGCATCGAGTACTGGGTCCTATTCAGGGGCGTAGCTAAAGGCTCATGAGCCCTGGTGCAAGAGTTCCGCTTGGGCCCCCCTTCACTCAGTGCTTTGTGTGTCTTCTTATGCAGCACAAGGGTCTTTGGGCCCCCTCAGGCTCCTGGGCCTGGTAGCAACTGCTACCTCTGCACCCCCTATAGCTACGCCCATGGTCCCGTTAGAATAATAGAAGCTGTATGAGGCTTCCATGACTTAATTAAAAGTCTATTTATGTTTTACCATATAGATGTCCACATTCAATGCCCTGGTTTGTGAAATATTCCAGACATCCGGCCTTCTCCTCTAGGTGTGGGCAGGGCTCTCCCCCGTTTTCAGACTCCTGTAACACTTGACGACTGCGCGCTCTATATGTTGGGCTGCACTGGATTGCACAGCCACTCCAATGGCTCCATTCACCAACAACACAGTCACGAGCTAGAGGAACAAGCATATTTGTGAAATTAGCGTAATCTTTTCATTACCTGATTTGTATTTTCTCTACTGCTAGAGGTTACCGTCTTGAAACAAACCATACACTTCTATGCTAGCACATAATTTTTGTTTTACTCCACCCCTGATTTCTCCTTCCCCTGCAAAGGACACCTATCCATTAGCCAGAGCACAGTTAAAAAAGTTCTAGTGGACTCTGTGTAATCATGGGAGTGAGCGGATCAGGTAATCAGCTTATGGGCGAGATCAAAAGGTGTGGCTTACCAGTTTTGCTGGAAGTGGCCAACATGTGTGGCTGCACCATGTGGTCTCACCCATAAGCCTAAGGCATCATGCACACAGCCGAAGCCATTTTTGCGGTCTGCAAATTGCGGATCTGCAAAACATAAATACCGGCCATTTGCATTCTGCATTTTGGTACAGATTGGTACATCCTGTCTAGGACCGCCTATTCTTGTACGCAAAACAGACAGGAATAGGACATATTCTATTTTTATTTTTGCAGGGCCGCAAAATAAACATATGGATGCGGACAGCACACGTCGTGCTGCCGCATCTTTTGCAGGACCATTGAAATGAATGGGTCTGCATCTGACCCACAAAAAAGGCATATTGGACATGGACCAAAATCAAGATCGTGTGCATGACACGTTGAATATTCCACAATAAAATCCGTAAAATCCTATGGGGATGAAAAGTGTCATGATGTAATCTGTACAGAAATCAGCAACATAATTCACAAACAAAATTCCCTTTCTATTTCGTTGAGGAAAAATCTGCAGTGTAATCTACAACAAAAAACATAACTTTTTAAAATCTGCACCTGTGGATTTTGCTGTAAACGGAGTCTGTCACCATCATAAACAGTTTTAAATGGTTTGTCGAGTTGCCTCCCCATATTATAAGCCTGTATTTTTCTGCGAGAACCGATGCTGCAATCCACATTGTAATGACTCTAAGGAGCACTGAGGGCATGCTGAACCACTTGTTGCACCATAAGTTTCCTCTCTCCAGACCCTCCCTCTCCTGTATGATTGACAGGGCCAGGCTTCTGAATGGTGCCTGGCCACGATTTCGCCAAATACTTTGTGCATTTTCCTCTGCATGAAATTCGCAGTGGACCCACTACATGTGGCATAATAGAGGCATGTAAAAGTGAATTCTATTTTAAAGGGGTTGTCCCACAAAAAATATTTTACAGTTTTCAATCCAGCATCTGGATCTGAATTCCTTTGTAATTGCATGTAAATAATAACCTAGCATAGCCATTGAGTTATGCGATAAAATGTATGTATATAGCGCCACCTGCTGTTTGTTTTTTTCTTACTTCTTTGTCCTGCTCACTGAGAAGGCCACACATGCTCAGTTTCATCCTCCAAGTGCTTCCTGAGCTGTGATAGGGAGAGCTGAGACATGCCCCCTTAGCTGCAGCAGAAAGGGCACTCCCCTTGAGCTACCAGCTTGATATAAATCCAGAAGAGCAATGAATGGGGAGATCTCTGGATCCATGTGAGGTACAGGGCTGGTTGTAGCTTTATTAGAAAGAGACTGTTATGTACTATATGATGTCTGATTTTCGCTTTTTACATTGGGGTTCTCCAGGAATTAAGAAAATAAAAATACTTAAATATTATTTTATTATAAATATATTCCCCAATACCTTTCATAAGTTATAATGGCTCGTTTTGTCTAGGGAGCAATAATTAGGAGAAATAAAATGGCCGCCATCCTATTAGTACAAACAATCACAATCCTAATCACACAGCAGAACGAGCCACACAGGAAAGGGAGTGGGAGATTAGGGAGGTTAACAGGTGGCTAAAGAACTGGTGTAGGAAGGAGGGGTTCGGGTTCCTGGAGAACTGCGCCGACTTCTCTGTCGGCTACAGGCTCTATTGTAGGGATGGGCTGCACATCAATGGGGAAGGGGCAGCTGTGTTCAGGGAGAAGATGGCAACAAAGTTGGAGGAGTGTTTAAAATAGGGACTGAGGGGGGGGGGTAATTACGTTATAGGATGGGGAGATAGAGACCGGGGGCAAGGTAATGGGACTGGGGGAGGAATGGAAGGGGGGACTAGAACAGTTCAGAAGGAAAGGTGTAGGGTAAAAAATGTGCATAAACCTCAAAATTATATGTACACTAATGCCAGAAGCCTGACTAACAAAACTGGGGAACTGGAATGTGTGAGGAGGAGGACTATGACATAGTGGGAATAACTGAGACACGGCTGGATGATAGCTATGACTGGGCAGTTAATGTACAGGGTTACAGTCTGTTTAGAAAGGATTGCAAAAACCGGAGAGGGTAAGGGGTTTGCCTTTATGTAAAGTCCTGTCTAAAGCCCACAATCCGAGAAGATATAAATGAGGGACATGAACATGTGGAGTCACTGTGGGTAGAAATACATGGAAAAAACAATAAATACTAATA
Source organism: Bufotes viridis (assembly GCA_033119425.1). Lineage (NCBI taxonomy): Eukaryota > Metazoa > Chordata > Amphibia > Anura > Bufonidae > Bufotes > Bufotes viridis. The sequence goes on from CM065593.1 coordinate 54,399,825, forward strand.
GGAGTTTATTATAAACAACCTAATATACCAGATTCTACAGAAAATCTATTACTAAACGAGATAGACGAAGCGGCAGATCATAATAGAGTGATTATTATGAGGGACTACCCAGATATAGACTGGGAAATTGAAACGTTATATCTCATAAAGGAAACAGGTTCTTGGCAATAACCAAAGACAATTACCTTTCCCAACTGGTTCAGGACCCAACAAGGGGGATGGCCATACTGGACTTAGTATTAACCAATAGACCCGACAGAACAACAGATGTGCAGGTTGGGGGAAAACCGGGAAATAGTGACCATAAAGTAATAACCTTTCAATTATCATTCAAAAGATTGTTTCTTCAGGGAGGAATAAAAATACAAAACTTCATAAAAGAAAAATGTAGCCAACTAAGAGAGGCCAAAGACCTAACTAACTGGGACAAAGTCCTTAAAGATAAATACAGCCACAAAATGGAATATTTTTAAAAGCATCCTAAAATCGAATTGTGAGAGGTACATACCTTATGGGAATAAAAAGTTAAGGAACAAGAAAAAACCAATGTGGATAAATAGAACTGTCAGGAAAGCAATACATGACAAAAAGAAAGCATTTAAACCACTAAAACAGGAGGGTAGCGAGGAAGCACTGATAAACTATAAGGAAAAAAAAGTCAGATGAAATGCAGAATGTAAAAGTAAATTCCCCATTAAAAGTGCCCTGTCTGACCTAAGAAGAAGTACAGCGGCATCTTAAAAAGATTAAAATAGACAAATTGCCAGGACCAGATGGCATACACCCCCGTATCCTAAAAAAATTAAGTGTCATAGCCAGACCCTTATTTGTGATATTTAAAGACTCTATACTGACAGGGAGTGATATACAGGATTGGCGCATAGCAAATGTGGTGCAAATATTAAAAAAGGATCCAAAAACAGAGCCCGGAAACTATAGGCCGGTAAGTTTAACATCTGTCTTGGGTAAACTGTTTAAAGGTTTTCTAAGAGATGCTATCTTGGAGTACCTCAATGAAAATAAGCAAATATCGCATGGCTTCATCAGGGATGGGTCATTTCAAACTAACTTAATCAGTTTCTATTAGGAGGTAAGTTCAAGACTTGAAAGCGGCAAATCAATGAATGTCGTATATTTGGACTTATCCAAAGCATATGACACTGTACGATATAAAAGGTTAGTATATAAAATGAGAATGCTTGGACTGGGAGAAAATGTCTGTATGTGGGTAAGTAACTGGCTCAGTAATAGAAAACAGAGGGTAGTTATTAATGGTACACACTCAGATTGGGTCACTGTCACTAGTGGGGTACCTCAGGGGTCAGTATTGGGCCCTATTCTCTTCAATATATTTATTAATGATCTTGTAGAAGGCTTGCACAGTAAAATATCAATTTTTGCAGATGACAGTAAACTGTGGAAAGTAATTAACACGGAAGAGGACAATATACTGCTACAGAAGGATCTGAATAGATTGGAGGCTTGGGCAGATAAGTGGCGGATGAGGTTTAACACTGACAAATGTAAGGTTATGCACATGGCAAGGAATAATGCAAGTCACCCATACATACTAAATGGTAAAACACTGGGTAACACTGACATGGAAAAGGACCTAGGAATTTTAGTGAAAAGCAAACTAAGGGTACTTTTACACTTGCAGCAGGACGGATCCGGCAGGCTATTCAGCCTGCCGCATCCATCCAGCCGCAAGTGGCCGTGCACTGCCGTGCTGCCGCTCCGTCCCCATTGACTATAATGGGGTGGGGGGCGGAGCTATGGCGCAGCACGGCACTGCACGGCCGGAGATCGCCGGACTAAAAGTCCTGCATGTCCGACTTTTAGTCCGGTGATCTCCGGCCGTGCAGTGCCGTGCTGCGCCGTAGCTCCGCCCCCCTGTTGCAAGTGTAAAAGTACCCTAAGCTGTAGAAACCAGTGTCAGGCAGCCACTGCCAAGGCCAATGAGAAAATGGGTTGCATCAAAAGGGGCATAGATGCCCGTGATGAGAACATAGTTCTACCACTTTACAAATCGCTAGTCAGACCACACATGGAGTACTGTGTACAGTTCTGGGCTCCTGTGAACAAGACAGACATAGCAGAGCTGGAGAGAGTGTATAGGAGGGCAACTAAAGTAATAACTGGAATGGGGCAACTACAGTACCCTGAAAGATTATTAAAATTAGGGTTATTCACTTTAGAAAAAAGATGACGAGGGGAGATCTAATAACTATGTATAAATATATCAGGGGTCAGTACAGAGATCTCTTTCATCATCTACAAACCGGATTCCAAAAAAAGTTGGGATACTATACAAAACGTGAATAAAAACTGAATGCAATGATGTGGAGGTACCAACTTCTAATATTTTATTCAGAATAGAACATAAATCACGGAACTAAAGTTTAAACTGAGAAAATGTACCATTTTAAGGGAAAAATATGTTGATTCAGAATTTCATGGTGTCAACAAATCCCCAAAAAGTTGGGACAAGGCCATTTTCACCACTGTGTGGCATCTCCCCTTCTTCTTACAACACTCAACCGACGTCTGGGGACCGAGGAGACCAGTTTCTCAAGTTTAGAAATAGGAATGCTCTCCCATTCTTGTCTAATACAGGCCTCTAACTGTTTAATCGTCTTGCGCCTTCTTTGTTGCACCTTCCTCTTTATGATGCGCCAAATGTTCTCTATAGGTGAAATATCTGGACTGCAGACTGGCCATTTCAGTACCCGGATCCTTCTCCTACGCAGCCATGATGTTGTGATTGATGCAGAATGTGGTCTGGCATTATCTTGTTGAAAAATACAGGGTCTTCACTGAAAGAGATGATGTCTGGATGGGAGCATATGTTGTTCTAGAACCTGAATATATTTTTCTGCATTGATGGTGCCTTTCCAGACATGCAAGCTGCCCATGCCACACGCACTCATGCAACCCCATACCATCAGAGATGCAGGCTTCTGAACTGAGCGTTGCTATCAACTTGGGTTGTCCTTGTCCTCTTTGGACCGGATGACATGGCGTCCCAGATTTCCAAAAAGAACTTTGAATCGTGACTCGTCTGACCACAGAACAGTCTTCCATTTTGCCACACTCCATTTTAAATGATCCCTGGCCAAGTGAAAACGCCTGAGCTTGTGGATCTTGCTTAGAAATGGCACTGTAGAGTTTCAGATGGCACGGTGGATTGTGTTCACTGACAATGGTTTCTGGAAGTATTCCTGAGCCCATTCTGTGATTTCCTTTACAGTAGCATTCCTGTTTGTGGTGCAGTGTCGTTTAAGGGCCCGGAGATCACGGGCATCCAGTATGGTTTTACGGCCTTGACCCTTACGCACAGAGATTGTTCCAGATTCTCTGAATTTTCGGATGATGTTATGCACAGTTGATGATGATAGATGCAAAGTCTTTGCAATTTTTCGCTGGGTAACACCTTTCTGATATTGCTCCACTATCTTTCTGAGCAACATTGTGGGAATTGGTGATCCTCTACCCATCTTGGCTTCTGAGAGACACTGCCACTCTGAGAAGCTCTTTTTTTATACCCAATCATGTTGCCAATTGACCTAATTAGTGTTAATTGGTCTTCCAGCTCTTCGTTATGCTCAAATTTACTTTTTCCAGCCTCTTATTGCTACTTGTCCCAATTTTTTGGGGACTTTTTGACACCGTGAAATTTTGAATCAACATATTTTTCCTTTAAAATGATACATTTACTCGGATTAAACGTTTGATCTGTCATCTACGTTCTATTACAAATAAAATATTGACATTTGCCATCTCCACATCATTGCATTCAGTTTTTATTCACAATTTGTTCAGTGTCCCAACTTTTTTGGGATCCGGTTTGTATTTATCCCCAGGACTGTGACTGTGACGAGGGGACATCCTCTGCGTCTGGAGGAAAGAAGGTTTGTACATAAACATAGAAGAGGATTCTTTACGGTAAGAGCAGTGAAACTATGGAACTCTCTGCCTGAGGAGGTGGTGATGGTGAGTACAATAAAGGAATTCAAGAGGGGCCTGGATGTATTTCTGGAGTGTAATAATATTACAGGCTACAGCTACTAGAGAGGGGTCGTTGATCCAGAGAGTTATTCTGATTGCCTGATTGGAGTCGGGAAGGAATTTTTTTCCCCTTAAGTGGGGAAAATTGGCTTCGACCTCACAGGTTTTTAGTTGCCTTCCTCTGGATCAACTTGCAAGATAACAGGCCGAACTGGATGGACAGATGTCTTTTTGGCCTTATAAACTATGTTACTATGTTACTTAGGACATTACTTCACAACACTGAGGTGACGAACTGCCTCATCCTCCTCTCCTACTTGTCAGGGATTATGATCCTGAATACAGATGATAAGATCTTCACCTGAATCTCTGTAGGAATGGAGTTCATGAGGAGACATGAAGTAGAGGGTGGCGATGTGGTAATGAGCAGCATAACTTGTATGCAGTCTCCATTAACACAGTCTGTCCTGTCATGTTTCCATATGAACTCTATTCCTACAGAGATTCAGCTGAAGATCTAATCAGGATCATAATCCCTGACATGTAGGAGGAGGATGAGGCAGGTCTTTACCTCAGTGTTGTGAAGTAACTTGTCTGATGTGTGATTAGGACAGGTTTTGTGCCTACTAATAGGACGAAGGCCATTCTATTTCCCCTGATGATTGCTCCCTAGACAAAACGAGCCATTATAACTAATGAAAGATATTTGGGAATATATTTATAATAAAGTAATATTTAAGTATTTTCATCTTCTTAATTCCCGGAGAACCCCTTTAACCACCTAACTGTTTTGCCCAGCTCCAACTCCAACAGTGTCCAGCTCCAACAGTGGGAAAAGTAGCTAACTGGAGGGGGAGGGCTACTTTAGATGGTGATATCTCCTGAATGGTAGCAGCTATAAAACATGCAACTTGTCTTGTTTGAAAGCATTCCAAGCTTTCAGACAATACCAGACAGAGCAATATGTTCGATACAGGGAAAGATATCACTGATAGAAATCGGGATACTGTGAATGCAGCTTAAAGTGAAAGTAAAATCAGGTTTTACCCGCGATTATTCCTGACCTGATTTCTAACAGTGATTTCTCCTCTATTGCTTTGACTTTAGCTGTCATTTTGGTCTTGTATGAAACAAGACCAGTTGCATGTTTCTAGCTGCTACCATTCAGGAGAAAGCAGCATCGAAAGCAGCCCCCCCCCCCCCTACATTTAGGTACTTTTCCCACTGCTGGAGAGGGACTCGGGCACACAGTTAGGTGGTTAAGTTTATTATAGTCTATGTGTGGCTATATTAATTAGCCTCTTAAATAGGGCTATACGCCATTTTCTGCCTACCTTGCTGTGCCTGATCATTTGTAGGATGCACTTTGACAGCATGTGGTTGTGTTGCTGGCGTCTACTCATCCACCTCTGCCTTATTTTGACTGCTTTGCAAATTGTGGATTTAGAATAGAGCAAATTGTTCTCATCTCATCAGGCTGAAATTCTTCTAACAGCTTCCAAAGAAACTTTATCTCATCCTTTGCCAAGATTTTTCTGTTTGTCATTTTCTAGCACTGTCAAAACCGAACAGCGGCCTGTGTTATTTGTGGTATTATTATTCGTAACCATTGTTAGCAATAGATACACTATATACACATATACACCAATGTACACTTATGTACCCTTATATACATTATATACCAGGGATCAGCAACCAGCTGCTGTAAAACTACAACTCCCAGCATGCACACTTGCTTGCCTGTTCTTGTAACTCCAATAGAAGTGAAGGGAGGTTTCTGGGAGTTGTAGTTTCTGAACAGCTAGAGTGCCAGAGGTTGCTGATCCCTGCTATATACACATATACACCTATGTACACTATATACACCTATGTATAGTTATATACACTATATACACATATACACCTATGTATGCTTATATACAGTATATACACCTATGTATACTTATATACACTATATACACATATAAATCTATGTACACTTATATACACTATATACACTTATGTACTGTTATATACACTATATACACCTATGTATACTTATATACGCTATATACACATATACACCTATGTACACTTATATACACTATATACACCTATGTAAACTTATATACACTATATTCACTGAGGAAAATAAACAGTCAGATGAAATGCAGAATGTAAAAGTAAATTCCCCATTAAAAGTGTCCCGTCTGACCCAAGAAGAAGTACAACAGCAACTTAAAAAGATTAAAATTGCCAGGACCAGATGGCATACACCCCCGTATCCTAAGGGAATTAAGTGATGTTATAGCCAGACCTTTATTTCTGATAAATACGGACTCTATACTGACAGGAAATGTTCCACAGGATTGCCACATTGCAAATGTGGTGCCAATATTTAAAAAGGGTCCAAAAACAGAGCCTAGAAACTATAGGCCAATAAGTTTAACATCTGTTGTTGGTAAACGAATGTCAAACGAATTTAATCAGTTTCTATGAGGAGGTAAGTTCTAGACTTGACAGCAGCGAATCAATGGATGTCATATATCTGGACTTCTCCAAAGCATTTGACACTGTACCTCATAAAAGGTTAGTATATAAAATGAGAATGCTCAGACTGGGAGAAAATGTCTGTATGTGGGTAAGTAACTGGCTGAGTAATAGAAAACAGAGGGTGGTTATTAATGGTACACACTCAGATTGGGTCACTGTCACTAGTGGGGTACCTCAGGGGTCAGTATTGGGACCTATTCTCTTCAATATATTTATTAATAATCTTGTAGAAAGCTTGCACAGTAAAATAATAATTTTTGCAGATTACACTAAACTGTTTAAAGTAATTAACACTGAAGAGGACAGTTTTCTGCTACAGTGGGATCTGGATAGATTGGAGGCTTGGGCAGAGAAATGGCAGATGAGGTTTAACACTGACAAATGTAAAGTTATGCACATGGGAAGGAATAATGCAAGTCACCCATACATACTAAATGGTAAAACACTCGATAACACTGACATGGAAAAGGATCTAGGAATTTTAATAAACAACAAACTAAGCTGTAAAAACCAGTGTCAGGCAGCTACTGCCGAGGCCAATAAGATAATGGGTTGCATCAAAAGGGGCATAGATGCCCGTGATGAGAACATAGTCCTACCACTTTACAAATCGCTAGTCAGACCACACATGGAGTACTGTGTACAGTTCTGGGCTCCTGTGAACAAGGCATTCATAGCAGAGCTGGAGAGGGTTCAGAGGAGGGCAACTAAAGTAATAACTGGAATGGGGCAGCTACAGTACCCTGAAAGGTTATCAAAATTAGGATTATTCACTTTAGAAAAAAGATGACTGAGGGGAGATCTAATAACTATGTATAAATATATCAGGGGTCAGCACAGAGATCTGTCCCATCATCTATTTATCCCCAGGACTGTGACTGTGACGAGGGGACATCCTCTGCGTCTGGAGGAAAGAAGGTTTGTACACAAACATAGAAAAGGATTCTTCACGGTAAGAGCAGTGAGACTATGGAACTCTCTGCCTCAGGAGGTGGTGATGGTGAGTACAATAAAGGAATTCAAGAGGGGCCTGGATGTATTTCTGGAGTGTAATAATATTACAGGTTATAGCTACTAGAGATGGGTCGTTGATCCAGGGAGTTATTCTGATTGGAGTCGGGAAGGAATTTTTTCCCCTTAAGTGTGGAAAATTGGCTTCGGCCTCACAGGTTTTTTTTGCCTTACTCTGGATCAACTTGTAGGAAACAGGCTGAACTGGATGGACAAATGTCTTTTTTCAGTCTTATATACTATGTTACTATGTTACACATATTTACCTATGTACACTTAGATACACCTATATACAGCCCTCCGGGGTTCCCTGAATCAGGCCGAGCTGGATACTGCGGTTCACTGCCAGATCCCACTGACTATAATGTGATCCGGCAGTGGGATGGTTTTTGTCCGTCAAAAAGCCAGCATTTCTCCAGAAAGTGGCCGGATCCCCTTGGCCAGATTCAGTGAACTCCGGCAGGCTGTTCTCCATTTAATGAAAGTGTGAAGCTACTCTTACTGAGGAAAACTGCTTTGGCAAGTGAATGTGAGAAGTTTAGATTTCCAGCATTTCCCCCCATAGGACAAATTAGAGTTGTTATCCACTTTTGCATTAGTAAATGACCCCCAATGTGCATAGTGTTTCAGTATTTCACTGGATAGTCTCAATATATGGTGAGGATTATATTCAGCAGCCTTATGAAAGACTGAAATCCAATTATATGTGTTTGGTTGTAATTACAGCACTAAAAGCAACGCAGTCACTATTAAGTATAAGAAGGAAGTTAATTTCTCACAAGAAAGGTTTAGTTGTTGTCTGGTTTTAGGTCCCCAAAGCTTAATCACTGTGTAGATGAAAAGTCATTTACTTTTCTGATATACTCTAGGGGAATTTTAGGATAACCTTTGCCCTAATGAAAGTAAAAGAAAAATTAGTGCACATCATTATTTGCACCGCACAACAGGCACAGTGCGTATAGAAGCCAGTCTTAATAACCCCTAGATTTGGCACTGGCCTCTATATAACTTTGGCGCATCCAGCCCCAGTCTAAGTGTAAGCCAGGATAATAAATTACCCCACTTTGCCTTTTTTATCCATGCCAATATTGACCTGCTGTACAATTGTCAATTGTTTGTGCTATTTTTCATGCTGATTTCACCCTTTGCAATGCAAAGGGTGAGAACTTTGAAAATGTGCATCAAATTTGCAACAAAAACTGCAAGTAACACATATGGGTTCTGGTGCAGAAACGCAAAGAAATCATCAAGAAAATTTGTGCAGACATTCTGTTAGTCCTGTTTCACACTGGGGTTGCTCGTTCCGGCAGCACGGCAAATATGACGTGACGAGAGGTGGCCGGACCAAAATCGCTGCGTCTCTGTGCGCCAGAAACTTACAACTGGTGTAAGTTATAGTAAATCCGGCAGGCTGTGATAGGCTCTGCCCGACCCACTAATTTCCACCTTCTTTTCTCACAACTTTAGAAAAGTGTTGAGAATCTCAAAAAGTCACAAATTATGGTTTGAGCCATAATTTATGACGTCTTAGCATCAAAATAGTTTTGTAAACACATTAATAATTGACTTTTATTGGAGAGTGTTCTAGGCATGTGCTATGAACTCTGTAGAGGTCACTGTGCAGGGAGGAAGAGTAGGTAAGCTGTGGCTTGTGTTGCGTGATCCTGTGTGAAACCTGTAATATTTTATATAAATAGTAACAAGGAAATAAAAAACACAAAATAAAAATGGTTACCATAAAACTTTCTTTAAACCAAAGGTCATTTTCTGTCGATATATTCCTTTAAGCATAAAGTTGTCCATATTAAAAAGAAACATGTATGCTGACATGTAAGTTGTTTGGCAGGCAGTTATCTTCCTATTGTACCTCTCAGCCGAATGTGCATGCCCTTTCTATGAGAAGAGTGACTTCCCAACGTGTCCAGCAGCTTATTATTTGAGGGAACAAACCAGATGTAAATCTATTATTTGTATAATGCCAAGAGTGGTGGGTTTCATGATTAACAGCAACAAATCAATGAAATACTAATGAATAAATAGGGAACAACCACAGGCCACCTATTCATCCCTCTAAGGCCTTTTTAAAGTAGGATGGTCTAAATAACATTAATGTGAAAGAAGCTTTGGGAACATTACTTTGAAAAGCTGCACTCCGGCATTATTACTTTTTAGGGAGCACTAAGGGGTATTATTATTGTCAAAGGGGCATACAAGGGTATTACTAGAGGCATACAGGGTAATTATTATTTAGGGGGAAATAGGGGCATTACTACTCTCTAAGGGCCGAGGCACATGGGGCCTTATTACTTTCTAGAGGGCATGAATAGTTTTTAAGGGCACAATGTCAGACATTAGTACTTTGCAGGGGTATTGAGAATCACTATTACTCTCTAGGATACAAAAGATGACATTAGGGGCAGATGGGGCACCAATAGGCACGGAATTGGGGGTATCAGGAGGATGGGGAGGAAAAGAGAAGACCAAGAAAGATATAAACTCTGCAGACAGAAGCCATGGCTGGCAAAGGTTGTATACGATTGTCTAGGTCATATGGAAAAGACGAGAAAAAAACCATTTTGGAGAACATGTGCGTCAACTGTAAGTCATTGGATTTTACCACAATGCACATATATGGTCTGCAGAGAGCCTGCATAAGTAAACCTAATACCTACCACTTTGTGGTTACTGTCTTGTGGTCTTTGGTGCCGGTCTTTGTGTCATGTGTTTTGTTTAGTAATAGCATGGTAATGTTATTCAGTCACTATTTAGTGATATTGGTAGTGGTCATGTTGTTGCATCACCTGCTGAACTAGCCCTCTTTGGCTAATATTATGTAGTTTGTATTCCTAGGCTACTTTTACATCTGCGTTTCCTTTCAGGTTTTGACATCCATCAGAGCAGAGGAAAACGCTTTCATTCAATTTAATACAACTGGCTGAATCCATTCGGATGTGGTTGTATGAAATTAAGAGTCAATGGGCGCTGGATAGGCGCTGGTTCCGGTACTATTGATTTACATTGTTTTTAGTGCCAAATCTGGCTTGTTCAGTTTTGCCAACCGGTTACAAAACTGTAGTTTACAGCTGTTTTGTGTCCAGTTACAGAACGCAACAAACCGGAACAAAACAGAACAAACCATTCTGGTTTGTTCTGTTTTGTCCCCATTGACAATGAATGGGGACAAAAGTGAAGCGTTTTCCTCTGGTTTTGAGATGCTCTGCCGGATCCCAAAACCTGAAAGGAAAACGCATATGTGAAAGTAGCCTTAGATATATTAATAAAAGCTATGTTTTAGTTTTCTCCTTCCTGCTCCACAAACTTACATCTCTAGTTTTAGTTCTGAGTCTACAAACAGTGTTTACTGCTTAGAGGTGGTCCCCAAGGTCAGCTCTGGAAGACCTACAGGGTGCTAATGTTGGCACGACGGGCCTGTGCCAACACATGGAACGTCATCATATAGAGGCATGGGAAAACCATGCTACTCATCTAGACTTACAGCCTGATGCAGCAACTGCTGCATCTCTCACCAGCCCGCACCCCCTCTCCAGCAGTCAGGGCTCATCAATGTCAGCAGAAGGAATCTGTTATTCCTTCCATCAACTTCAATGTCGTCTATTTCTCCTGATGCTCCTCCTTCTCCTTGTCACTTGTTTCGACAGTAATCAATCGCCGAGGTGAAAGCAAAAAGACAACAGTATGTGTGACCTAATCCAGTGGCGTAGAAGCTCAATGTGCACCTGGCTAAGTTGCTGGTACCACAGTCCCTCCCTTTCCATCTAGTAGACTCTGCACATTTTAAAGAACTGACAGTTTGTTCCCACTCAAGGTGGAGAATCCCAAGCCAACATTACTTTTCCTAAAAAGCTGTACAAGCCCAGCACAAGTACGTTGATTAGAAGGTGGGCCAGTCTTTGGGCCTCTCAGTTTTTGATAGAGTTCACGCCAGCGCTGACATATGGAGTTGTAACTATGGTCAAAGACCATATATGCCGTTCACAACCCACTGGGTAAATGTGGTTCCGGCCCAGACACAAAAACAACTTGGCCAGGTGATGGTAATACAGCCTCCACGTTGTAATCGTGGGATTTCTTCTCCAATGTCCTCCTCTGTCTCCTCATCCTCGACCTTCTCCTCACCCTCCCCTCTAGGCACAGTTCACAGTGGTCCTCCATAATATCACCTATGCAAAGCTAGACGTTGTCACTCGGTTCTGCACCTTGTCAGCCTGGGTGAACAGACCCACACCAGGAAAGAACTGCTCAGCGTCATAAAGAAATTGAATACTGGCTGTTTCCTCACCAACCCGAGATAGGAACCATGGTTACTGATATTGGGAAGAACATTTTGTCTGTGCTGCATCAGGGAAGGCTGACCCATGAACCCTGCATGGTGCACATCTTCAATCTTTTTGTCACTAGATTCCTCAAGTCTTTCACTGGACTGCAAAAGCTGTTAAAAAAGTCCAGGACACTGTGCATGCACTTCAGCCACTCTTACCATGCAAAACACGCCCTCCTTGAGCTGCAAAGGCAAAATTCTCTTCCACAACATCGCCTGATGTGCGACATTTCCACCCATTGGAACTCCACGTTCCATATGTTAGGCCACCTGTATGAGCAGAGGAAGGTGATCAACGATTTCTTAATGCAGCAGATAGACAGGTTTACTCCCCGGTGTAATTTTCATCTTAACCAGTGGCAGCTTATGCATGACATGTGCCGTTTGCTCAGGCCATTTGAGGAGGCCATTTGATTTGTCAGTCAGCAGAACTATGGGATGAATGATGTCATTCCACTCCTTCATATCTTTGAGGAGATGCTGAGCAATATGATTGGCAAGGGGACAGAAGACGTGGCACCTACATCTCATAGCCACTTGAGCCCTGAGGAGGCTGAACTAACAGAGAAGGTGGAGCAGGTCGAAGAGGAGGAGAACATAAACGACCAGGAATTTTATACACACTATGACGAATACCGCACCTCGAACCCCTTGCTGACGTCAACTAAGTGGAGATCACGTGGTACATTTTCGTCGGTGGTTGCCAAGACGTGACGTTATGCCCTCCTGGGAGTACATAAGGTCAGCTTGGCACAGTTTACACAGACACCTCCTGTCCACATGGGCAGAGGGAGGCACAGGGAGTGAGAGAGGGAGGTCCACGCTGCAAAGCACGGAGTGGCACAACACTCGCTCACAAGCATGACAAGCTGAGAGAGCCTTTTCACTGGTAGACTGCCCGGTAGACTGCCACCAGTTCCTTGTTAGATATAAGCCTGGTCCGCTAATGGGATTATATCCGGTCAGAAACCAACCCGAATAGCTTATGCCGAAATACAGACTTTGGTATTCATGGATTAAGATACAAGAACAGGGTAAGATTAAATTATATATATATTTTTTTTTTATCAAATATAATTTTTATTGTAAAAAATGTATTTTTATTTTTCTTGTTCACAAACAAATAAAACAAGCAGGAGGTTGTACATCATCAGTCTCAATTATCTTTACAGCACACAATATGCAGAATAACTGAAACCAGCAGGAAGGTCATTATAGAGGCCGGTTACACAATAGAGACATAATCCAATCAGGCATCCAGAAAAGAGTAAAGTAGAAATTACTCAACATGTATCTCCCAATAAAACATTATAGACCCCCCTCCCTGATCCCAACCGTGACCCTTGGGGAGACACTGTATATATGACTACTGCAGACCACATATTGTTCCAGACGTAGGATAGTCTACAATAGGGTTGTCAACCTGTCTCTCAAACATTCCCTCAATAGTACTGCCGACGCTATACCAGGAGTATTCAGCCAGTCGTTCCATAATGTCAAGAATTTTTTAAGACACTTCCAAAACGTATAACAGTATTTATCCTATTTATATACTCAGTGACAGTGGGGGGGCACTCCTGAATCAAGTGCCTAGCTATTAAGACTCTTGCCTGAAAAAGCATCCTCTGAATACATAGGGACTTTTTGTCAGTAGCACCTAGTGAGTCTAAGTTGCCCAACACACAGCATCTATGGTCATTAGGAATCTGAATCTGAGTTATTTTGGTTATAATCTGTCTAATCCCCGTCCAAAAGTCCCTCAATTATGAACAATCCCAAATCATATGTAACGTTGCCGCTTCAGGTTCCCTGCAGTGCGGGCAGAAGGAGTCGGAGCGGTTCCCAATTTGAAACAGAAATTTAGGGGTTCTATATACCCTATATAACAGGTAGAGTTGGGATAGTCTTTGTGACTCACTAAGCGTAAGAACAGGGGTTATGGCAAGAACGTCACTCAATTGCTCTGTGGAGATCGCTCCTAAATCTTGTTCCCACTTGCTTTTAACTGACACGGGGTCCGAAGAGGTGCTTTTAACAAATAGGGCATTATACAATCTAGATATCAGTCCCTTAGAAATGCCACCCTGTAATAGTTGTAGTACCATAGGGAGGGGGGTAGGGGGTGGATATTTGTATGGTATCTTTATACCGTGCTTGGAAAGCATGCCTTAACTGGAAATACTAAAAAAAACATGGTTCTAGGGATACCAAATTCCTTCTGTATTTGAGAGAAGGATTTCATGGTCCCTTCCGACAGGATGTGACCAAGGGTTAGAATACCTTTAACTTCCCAGGGGGAGAAGCCCTCCAACCTAAACATCTCCGGAAGCTGCGGATTTTGCCACAGCGGCGTAATGGTCGTAAACGCCACCACCCCCAGCAGCTCTTTGAACTTAGACCACAGTCTCGTGATCAGCGAAAAAGTTGGGCACTTCCCAGAACGATGTATTGCACCCTCCATCTCCGCCACGGCAATAGGGAGTTTCTGTTTTGTAACCACAGAGGCAATCCGGGCCGAGGGCCCCCCGCTATGTATTTGGCCCCACCCTCTGAAGTGTTGCAGCTGTGCAGATACAAAGTATAACCCGGGGTTCAGGGCAGCCATACCCCCCTCCTCTTTGCCCCTCTGCAACGTTTCCAAGCGTATCCTGGGCTTTTTTTTTCTCCAAATCAGGGGACGAAATATGCTTTGTACCCGATAGAAGACACGCTGAGGGATCCACATGGGGGAGTTGTGCAATATGTAAAGTAACTGGAGCATCAGAATCATTTTAACTGTATTACATCTACCAATTACCAATAACGGCAGTTTGCACCAAGTGTTAGTTTTCTCAACAAATTTAGACACTAGGGGCTCCACGTTTCTTTTAATATAATCAGTGGGGTTTGGAGTTATTATCACACCTAAGTATTTAAAGTCGCTGACAATTTGTAATTGAGTGTAGGATGCTTTTCGGGCCTTGGACGAGTCAAGCAGAAGGATTACCAACTTGTCCCAGTTAATAGTCAAACCCGAGTGCATCCCAAACTCATTAATGTCGGTCATAATTGAAGTAACAGAAAACTGCCAGTTATCAACATAGAGAAGCAAGTCGTCAGCATAAAGGGATACTCTCTCCTCATGACCTCCCTTCCAGTCAGTAGATGCTCGCAAACGGCAGGCTAGGGGCTCAATCGCTATTGCGAAAAGCAAAGGAGACAATGGGCACCCCTGTCGTGTACCCATATGGAGGGGAAACTGTGCAGAGAGCATACCGTTGGCCCTAATTTTCGCAGCCGGGGAATGATAAAGCAATTTGACCCAGGAGGTGAAGGCTGTACCAAAGCCCATAGTCGCCATTACCGACCACAAGTATTCCCACTCTATGCTGTCAAAGGCTTTGGCGGCATCTAGGGAGACCACCGCCCTACAGCCTTCTGTAACCATCGGCCTCTGCAAATTTAAAAACAATCTATGGAGATTGATAGATTTACTTCTATCAGGCATAAAGCCCGATTGGTCCTCATGTATGAGTGACAAAATCACTTTGTTAAGCTGGTTGGCCAAAACTTTAGCCAGTACCTTCAGTACATCAGTTGTCAGAAGAGAGATGGGCCTATATGAATCAGGGACAGTCAGATCCTTATTGGGCTTCGGTACAAACACCACTATCGCTTCCCTCATGGATGCCGGCAGAATACCCGTGCGCAATGCCTCGTTAAACGTTTCTAAAAGACGGGGAAGGAGTTGGTCTTGATATTTTTTATAAAACTCTGCCGGTAATCCATCCGAGCCCGGGGCCTTATCATTGGGAAAGGAGGCGACAGCTATTTGAAGCTCCTCTAAATCTAAGGGGGCATTTAAATAGGAGGCATTCTCGGGCTTTAACTTGGGCAGGGACAACCCATCCAGGTAAGTTTTAATATTGTCCGGGGTGGAGGACAATTTAGAGGAGTACAATTCCTTATAGAAATTATGAAACGTTGCAAGAATTTCCGCATCATCAGTAGTTAGACGTCCCGTCCTGCTCTTTATGGAAGCTTTGGTTACAATCTTACATCTTCCGATCATGTGATCCAGATCTATGACATGGTGGTCACATGACCGGATCGTCTGCGTTGGACGTGGATAGTAATCATCTCAAATTATCATGATCATACTGCAGGGCATATGTTAGGGGCATACAAGTGGATGTCAGGCGGTCATACATCTTTTTGACTCTATGTTTAATATGGAGCAATTTGTGGTGTATGGATCTGGGCTGCTGACGCCAATGTCACATGACTATGAGGAAGCGTCTATCAGATTGACATCCCGGGATATGTCTAATCATTGTTGTATTTCAAATAATCATGTTATTCACAGGCATTAGAACCTATATACTAAATATGAGAGATATACGTATTATTATTATTATTTTTATGCTCTGTATGAGGACACCCTGAACATGATCATGTGCGCGTGTGTGCATTATTATGATGTCAGACTATGTGTTGTCTGAACATGTGCGCACTATAATGATGCTAGAACACGTGATCCCAGGTGCGTCCCCTATTGGCCAGACTTGCCTTTTTAACTCTCACAGCATACAGATGGCGTCACCCCCGGACGAAGGCTCGCCGAAACGCGCGTTGGGGTGGCGCCATCCTGGTCCTTTGGCCTTATTACTACATCGGGTAAGATCTGCTGGGATTTAAATTACCGATTATTTATTGATCACATTTATGTTAATATTGGTGGATGTTAGAGTATAGAGTAAGTGATGTATATTGGTATCGCGCTCACTCTACATATCCATTTTTTCAATGACTATTACTATTTATAGTCAACACTATGCATAATACCATGTGTTATTCTGCAGATCCTTTCCCTTCATGTTACTAGCCAATGTGTGGTCTGGGATGGCGCTATAAATTTTGCACCCTCCTGCTGTACATTTTAATATTTATTTACTAATAAAGTATATTTACATATAATTTTCTTGCATTTGGCTCCGTTTTCTGTTTGATATTTTGTTGATCTTGCTTTAGGAGTATATGCACAACATAATTAGGAATGTTGGTTGCTCTTACTAAATGCCCTGGTATTAACCATTTACTTCTGTTGGGCAAGAGACACCCCCTTGGTCATCTTTTGTGTTCTTTATGGAAGCTATCCTAGTTGGACCCTCTTGGGAGCGGGCTATCCTCGCTAGAAGACTACCCACAGTTTCCCCAGCCTCAAAATACCGCTGCTTAGAGGGCGCTTCCATATAAGCAATTTCGCTAGATCTCACCTCTTGTTGGATTGCCCCAGTGAGTGCCCTAGTTGTCCTCTGGCGTCTCCTAATACGCTGTATGTACAGTATAATCCCCGCACATAAGCTTTCAGGGTGTCCCAAACTATCCCCATAGCCGCAGAGCCAGCATTGGTACTAAAGAAGTCTAGTATCTGCTGAGAGAGAGGTTCCGTCTCATCTAGCAGAGTGATCCAAAACGGATTGAGCTTCCATGGGGGGGGGGGGGGCCCCTGACACCCCTTTCATCCCTACTAAACCGTAGGCTGACATGGAGCGGAGAATGGTCTGAGAGGCTACGGGGAAGATACTCAATGCTTGATATATAAGGTGACATTTCTAAGGACCCAATCGCCAGATCGATTCTGGAGAGGGAGTTGTGCGAGGTAGAGAAACACGAGAATTGCCGCTCCCGAGGATTTCGGATTCTCCATAAGTCATGTAGGTCTAATTCCCGTAAAAGTTTAGACAGAGAGGTGTCCACAACAGTCGGGGATACATTAAATTATATATTTAATTGCCTTAAGGGCATCCTAGACATCACACTATATACACACAGATATATACAATGCTCCGAGGTGCAAATACAGATGATAGGGTACAAACAGAGTTAAACAGATAAGAAGTTAGTTATCGGATTGGTGAGTAATTCTTTGGGTTATAATGATGAATTCTTGGTTGCTATACTCCTTAGCTGTAGTCACACGGGAGTCAGTGAGGACAGCGAGTTTCCTAGGTGTCTTCGAACACGTTACACAACATGACTTCCCCTTCAGAAAAAGACTCTGGCCCCTGGCCTCTTGCCTGCATGGGCCTTTTCACCTGGCAATCACCTCACCAGTCAATCCCCTCCCTCCCCCGGGGAGGAGCCCACTCACCCTTGTTCCGGTGAGGCAGCTAAGAATTCAAAAACCTATTATGGATCATAGCTCCTCACCGGAAGATCATAGAGATGGTTCTGGCAGCAATAGATCCAGCTTGGTTTTAGCTATAAGTGGAGACCAGACATGGAACTGTTATTTGGTTCCTACTAGGATTTCTCCATATCTCCCCTTTCCTAGCCCCCTACCCACAAAGGAAGGCCAGGAGAATGTCCATCTCGGTCCCAGGGTCACAGATATGTAACCGGTTTATTTCTGCGATGGTCAATTCATAATCCCTTATGAACTCCCAGTTCCATGATGTCTGATGGATTCTTTTGTTTTGTTGACCAACTCAGCCCCCCAGCCGGCATTCATCCTGCCAGAGAGTTGAGTTGCCAGTGTGGCTGAGTGGGGTGTGAAAGATAAACACGTGGCCACACTTTGAAGCAGGGCCACCTGGGGGCCTACTTCCTCTGCTAGCTGACAGCAAATGGCTCCACATTCGTCAAACACACCTAGGCGGTTTACCTACTCAAGGGGCAGGAGAGAAGCAGGAGGAGCATGAGGAGTTGGAGGAGGATGACAAAGACAATGCAGATGACCCTGACAGGCCATGGCAAGATGCAGTGGAGATGGAGGAAGAGAGGACCTCCGAGTCTCTTACCTAAATAGCCAGATGCATGCTGTCATGTTTATGTAGTGACAGCTGCATTGTCAGGATTCTCAGAAGGATGACTACTGGCTATCCACATTAAAAATGGGTGCATTTTTCAGACCTTCTGAGAGGGATGCAAAAATGGACTACTATGAAGACATGCTGTGTAGTCGGTTGGTCGCTGCCTACGAGCACAATCTCTAATGCCATGATTGGGGGGATGTAGGAGCAGCACCAGCTCAAAAATCAGCAGCTTCAGTCTGGAGTCCATGATGACCAGTTTTTTTCAGCCGCCTTCTGAAGAAACCACCCAGCAGCAGCAGCAGCATTGGGACATCCAATAGAACCTCAACCAGCAGGTTGTGGCATACTTGGACTGCACCCTGTCACCCATGATCCCAGATCCCCTGGACTACTGGGCATGCAAACTTGAAGTGTGGCCACAACTAGCCAAGTTTGCCATGGGCAGGCTTTCTCGCCCGGTCAGTATGGCATCAGAGCAGGTGTTCAGAGCAGCGGGGCATAGTAACCCCTAAGAGAACTCATCTTACTTTCCAAAGTGTTGAGAAACTAACCTTCATAAAGATGAATCAGGCATGGATAAACCAGGATTTTCAGACACCAGTGCCTGATGCAACAGAATAGATCATTCTGCCATGATCATACTGTAGTGTGCTGGCACACTGGAATATTGTGTAAAATGGGCAACTAATTCTGGCCATGTGCTTCTGTCACCTGTCACCCGTCACCCTCCCCACTCTGTCATGGGGGTTAAAAATAAGGGGTTAAAAATAATAAAAGTTAACTTACCTTCACATCACATGGTCCAATCACATGGTCCATCTTACCATGGTGATGGACCATGTGATTGGACCATGTGATGTGATGTCATCACAGGTCCTTTAGTACTTAGCTGATGCTGGGAAAGAGAAGACAGATCGCAACTACGCGATCAAGTGGCTAAGGTAAGTTAACTTTTATTATTTTTAACCCCCTCCACTTCATTTTACTAAGCATTCTTTATTAAGAATGCTATTATTTCCAATTATAACCATATTATAAGGGAAAATAATAAATTCTCTAGAATACCCGAAATCGGACTTCAGTGATGAAGTCCGGCTTCGGGTCTGGGTACCAAACATGGCGATTTTTCTCACGCGCGTGCAAAACGCATTAAAAACGTTTGCACCCGCGCGGGAAAATCGCGCATATTCCCGCAACACACCCGCCTCTTATCCGGGCGTCAAACATGACGCCCGTGTGAAAGAGGCCTTAGGGTGGGTTCACACCAGCGTTTCTCTGGTTTTCAGCCTTCAGTCTGACGGATCCGCCTGCCTGTTCTTTAAAATTGAAATGAACGTTTCCATTTTATATTACCTACACTTCACTTGAGCATGAATGTCATTGTATTGACATCTGTTTGCTCCAATTCCATCTGAAATCTATTTTATGCCTGATTTGAAAACACTGCTTTTAGGCAGATTGGCCTGGGTATACCTGATTTATAGCGATTTGTTAAGAATGAATTTGTAACAAATCAAATTTCTTGTCAAGCTTCAGCGAAGCTGCCAAATCCAATTTTTCAAAACTTCGCTCATCTCTGGTTATGAGCAGCAAGATGTGAAAAAAAAAGAATCAAAGAATAGGATCAATTAGTCATTTCCTAAAGTACCAGAGCCAAGATTTATCCACCCAGTAGAGGATATCAGAAGGAATTTCTGAATTGTTCCTTGCCTTCCTGAATTGCTTTTGATATGATGACAGCCTAAAGCATACACGCTGACAACTGCAAGATGTAGAGACAATTTAAGCTGGCTAAGCTTGGTGATGAACTACAAATCTCAGCATGTATTAGACTAAACAGGTGGCTAGGCTTTTATATCTTCCTAAGGTCAGTGCCTTAGTCAACAATCAAGATTTATGGAGAAGTGGCGTGATTCACCTTATGATTCATCAAAGAATTCTTAAAGATTTGCTCATCTATATAAGAGATTAGATCCGAAGCTGGTGGATGATTTCCCGAAAAATCATTTAAAACAAATTCCCTTTTCTTTATTTGGCACTGTTTGCACCATTTCTATATTTGGTGTATACAGTGGAAAAATCTGCTGAGCTATATGCCTAAAATATGACCCCAGTGCATGCAGTTACGTGTGTCACCCTTTAAGTTGTCTTGTAAAAACCATATAGCGTACAGGATGAACTCCTCGTTTCAGGAAGAAATAAAAAACGCCCGCCAGGCCTATTATACCCTATAGACACTTATACATTCAGAGAATTTTCTGCCATGACCTAAACACAGGGAAAACAAGGTCTGAACATAGCCATAGTGCTATTTCCTTACCTGGACATGCCTGGGTGTAGTCATGACAGCAGTCCATGGTTGATGTGCACAGTTGATCACAGAAGCAGGTCCCATATACCCTGTCCATTCTCCAGCCCTTGCTGACACATGTCAAATCTCTGCCTTTGCAGCACTTTCCAGCCTCCACACACCCACCCTCAGCCATGCCACTGAGTGACAGCAATCCCATCAAACAAACCCAAAAGCAGCATCTTCTCCGGTTCTGATCCATCACTGTGCGGCAATGAATTATGACGATAAAAGACGGTCAGTTCTGATTCAGATGATGGGCTGTGGTGACATAGTGGTGGTACTTCTCCTAGTGTTCGGAGATGATGCTGAAGCACTTGTCATATACACACTGTGGGCTGTCACTGGTTAAGTAACTTCTTCTGAGATTAAGTTTCCAGATCATCCAAAAATGAGTAGTCTAAAAGTACAAGGTGTAGAGGAGGAGAGGGGATCAGGACCTCCACAGCTGATCTAGCAGGTGAAGAAGTGACCCTAGATAGTGACAGGCAGCAGTACGCAGTTCAGTCCAGAGCTTGTCCCTCCCAGGCTTCTCACTGGGTGGAATGTGAGTTTCGCCTCCCTCCCTGTGCAGAGAGGAGGATGTGTGTATAACTATGCAATGAGTAGTGCTAAGCTATGGACATGCAATACATAGGTACTTGTGCTACAAGGACATACTTGACCTATATGCCATAATCTGTGGAGATCGATAAGTAGAGAACTTTCATATCCTGACGTGTGCAGGTTGAAGACAGCTGCTTTATTACTGTGTTACATGCCAAACAATACTGTAGTCTTCATTAAGGATGGGCCACCTTTGACCCACAGCTTTGACAAAGTGTTCATCAACCCTTTTCTACGCCAAAACAAATCTTATTTTAAAGAGACACCATCACATTTTATGCATTTGGCAAACGAATTTCTACTACGCATCGTAAAGTCTATTATTTTACTCCCATCTTAGTATTTTTATTTAATAATGATATGTTTGTGTCTTATGTCCTGACTACCAGCTGCACTGCAGAAGGTCATGTTGTGGTCAGTGATGTCACTGCGATCTTGTGATGTCAGTGTGTTTGTGAGCAGTGGGAGAAAGAGAGAAACTGAAAAGGTATAAGGCAAAGGTTCTTATTTTTTATTTTATATAGAGTCTGTCATAAGGAAATTTACTGATAAACTAGGCGCAATAACTTGCAGGACAAGCCCGGCTGAATATAATGATACCTTTCACTTAGAGATCCACTGCTTCATTCTGGAGAAAAAGTACTTTTCATCCAAATGCAAATGAGCAGTGAAGTGCACTGAGGGTGTGTCTAAAGTCACTCTGTGCACCCTTGCTCCTCCTGCTTCCTCTACCAGCCCTTCCCTCTACTTCCTGATAGAAAATGACAGGTTCCTGCATAGTCATCTTGCCTGGCCCTGTCAATCAAGAAGAAAAGGGAGGGTCTGGCAGAGGTAGCATTAGGAGCAAGGGTGCACTTAACTGTCCCTCGGTGCACTTAACTGTCCATTTGCATATGGATTAAAGTGAAAGGTATCATTACATTCAGCTGAGCTTACCAGTGAATTTCCTGGAGAGATACTCCTCTTTAGGGCTCATTCAGACGGCCGCATGCTGTCCGCAAAAATGCGGATCCATTTTTTTGCGGACAGTTCAGCATGTCTGCAAAAAAACGGATTGCATTCCGTTTTTTTGCTGATCCATAGACTTCAATAGGGCCATGTCCTGATTTTCACTGACAAGTATAGGACATGTTTCATGTTGTTTTTTTTGCTGAGCCGTGCAATGGAAGAAAAGGGCCCCATAGAAGTGAATGGTACAGCATCTAATCCGCAAAGAAACGGATCCGCATTTTTGCAGACAGCATACGGCCGTCTGAATGAGCCCTTAGGGAAATATATTTTACCCACAATGGCCAACCATATAGCTTCTAAGAAGAAAAAACAAACGCAGCCAACAGGAGACACAAATGGCATGGCACTTTCCTTACTTCACAATGGTTGGACCCTCGCCAATAATGATGGCATATTATAATGATACTGACACGACCCTTTTAAGGTCTTTATAGACTTTACTGAAAAATTGGCCAAATTGTAAAACTTCCACCTAAATTACAGGGCGCTTATCTCATAAGGAATTGTGTTGGATACTATTGACTTATTTGCCATAGTTAGTTTTTTTATGCTGCAATCAACCCCGGTAGAGGTACCGTCCACAGTCAAGTTGCCTCTCGGATACCCAGAGTGCAAAAGGTACAATAGGCTCAGCATGCAACCAGCAGGTCTATTGAAGCCCACCTGGCCCCTATAAAGATAACATATTAGCAGCAGGAGCGGAGGTCATGGTGTGGTACAAATATATTGAAATAAACCCTTCTTCAGCATGATTCATAAAATGTTGAAGCTCTACTAGACCATGGAGATGGGCAGTGTCATCCACAACCCACAGCGTTCAGCTAATTCCAGCAGTTGTCGCTCCATTCATTTCAGGGTGATATTGTGGGGTGCAGGGACCCCATTATCATGACGGGTCGGGGTCCCAGCAGTAGGAGCCCCATCAATCTATTAGTCATAACTTACCAGAATGACCAGAAAACACCTATGGGAAGCTCCAGCTTTCACTGTAGTTTCCCCTTAATACTCAACGATAATTGGATGCCTTCTGAAGATTTGATCTTAAGGGTGATTGATCATCTTCGATCAACATGAAAGTTAATTATTCTTGTGCACTGAATATTTGAATTCCTTCCAGATGTGGCTTTTCAGTTGTATAAGTCTTTAACCTCTATAGTAGTATTATCAACATTATTCCCGTTGACTCTCAGACTTTCCTTCTCCCTTCTGCTCCATTGTATCATGAAACAAAGGTGCCTTAGATAAATGGTTGTACAAGCCTTGGAGAGAGGCTGTAAGTACTTGGCGAACTCAAGTTTAAGTGAAGTTCTATTTAAGGTAATTGGCAGAAGTCTTAGCATTTCATTTCTATTTTTGTGGTCAACTACATTCTTTAGCACAACAGAAGAGCTTTCTTCTGCAGTACTGAGGAATAGCAGCCATATAGCCAGGTAATGCACTTCATTAGAAAGACACAATCTTTACTGTATTCAGACGAGCGTCCTTTAGTTCTCTTATTTGTACAGTGCACTGTTTCATCGTGTGGAAGGGCAGCTTTCCACGGCTTTACAGATAACCCACATTCCTGTTATGGAACACAAGTACTGTGACTCTATAATGAACTAGAACACAACGCTAAAAGAAAAAAGTCCTAGTACCTCCTCTATTTTATGAAAAGAAAGAGGATAATTTGTGGAGAGAATACAAGGTTTCTGACAAAGGAGGACATAATGGATTAAAGGGCATCTGTCAGCAGATTTGTACCTATGACACTGACTGACCTGTTACATGTGCGCTTGGCAGCTGAAGACATCTGTGTCAGTCCCGTGTTCTCTAGGAGCAACTTGGGCGTTCTGTTATATCTAGAGGCTCTGCTCTCTCTGCAACTGCCAAGCCCTCTACACTTTGATTGACAAGGCCAGGCAGTGAAAACGTCATCACACCTGGCCCTGTCAATCAAAGTGCAGAGGACTCGGCAGTTGCAGAGAGAGCAGAGGCTCTAGGTGTACTGGCAATGCCCCCGATTTTCTCAGCAATACAGGCACATACTGTATGAACATGGGACAAACACAGATCCCTTTAGCTGCCAAGTGCACATGTAACAGGTCAGACAGTTTCATAGGTACAAATCTGCTGACAGATGCCCTTTAATATAGAATCTGAGGACAGGTGATGCCCATTTGCCTATTTAATGTGTGTGTACACAGGCAGAGGTAAGTTATGGCTGAAAATCAATTCATTTAGCACCGGTTTTCATGATTTAAATTGAGTAGCAAGGAAGATGCAAACCTTGCATTACAATTTTGGTTACCCTTTATAAGATAGGAGTAGATTTCAGTCTACTGCGCCTTGGCCTCCACCTACACCACATTCCCCCGACGCTCCCCCTTTTCTACGAGTTGGAGTAGATTTCAGTCTAGGCACATGCCGTATGATGCGCCTATAGGTCAGATAGGTCATCAGTATCTGATCAGTTGGGGTCCAACAACCTGGACTTCCGCCAATCAGCTGTTTGAGAAGGCAGCAGTATTTGCATTAGCGCTGCGCCATTCTCCATGCTCACCAAGGGCAGTGGCGTAAATTGTATAGCAGCTGTGCTTGGTATCACAGCCCAGCCCCATTCACTTCAATGGGGATAAGCTGCACCTAGGCCATGTGACCGATGAACGTGACGAACCCCCACTGATCAGATACTGATGACCTATCTGGAGGATAGGTTGTCAGTTTAAAAATCTCTGAAATCTCCTTTAAAATATTCCACTTCTCTGTCCAAGCCTCCAACTTGTTTAGATAGACAATCACTTTAGACAGTTTCGTATCATTTGTATAAATTGCTAATTTACTGTGAGATCCCGTGTAATTGTCATATTTGTCATTCCCGTACACTGTGACATTCTTAGAATTACTATTTGAAAAAAAGTAAAAATATTTGACACAAGTGAAATGATAAAGCATTGATGGATTTTTATAACAGTAGATCGTATTCATAGTCTCTGTTGCACTGAAATCATGATGACGTCTTCCTCCCTGCTGTATTCACATATGGACTTGTTATCCTGGATCCACATTATAAATCTATATTAGCAGCAGCATTGGACCAGATCAATCAATACCCTCCTTCCTATTTCCTTTCTTAATAATTAGTGCAAACCCCAGTGGACCTTATTAAGGACTTGCAGGCGTCAAGGACACATTGAGATACTTTACATGAGTCTTCCTGCATTCCTGGGTATCATTAGGAGCACATTAGACAAGTGATCAACAAAATCCTCCATTACATTTATCACGTCATTATAGCGCTTGTAACCAAAGCTTTTATGAAGGGTCTAGCGTATCAGTCTCTGCATCCTTTTATCTGTTTCAGCTGGATACGGCTACAATGCGTCATCTGTCACCCGACAAGAAAATCGTGCAACATTTAATGTAATGATAGTCAATGGTGTGGACAAGGGACATGCTCCAATGCAAAACAACAGTCGCAGAAAATCTAGACATGCTGGATTTTGTGCCGCAGGACTGTCGCGCGTCACTTCTCATCCATTGACTTTAATATAAGTTGGGTATGACATGCGACTCTCCTGCAACTTGGCTGTATTTTCACAGCCAAAACACAGTTCTGAAACAGTCGCGCAACTATCCTTCACTGTAGGGATGGTATTGGGGACTGCCTTGTTTCCTCCAGACACGATGCTTAGAATTGAGGCCAAAAAGTCCGAGAGTCATTTAGGTGCTTTCTTCAAACTCTACAGAGGAGAGGCTTCTTTCTGGCCATAAAGCCATAAAGCCCAGATTGGTGGAGTGCAGCAGTGGTGGTTGACCTTCCGGAAATTTCCTCCCATCTTCACACAGGATCTTTGGAGCTCAGCCAGAGTGGTCATTGTGTTCTTGGTCAACTCTCTTACCAAAGCCCTTTTTCCTCTGATTACATAGTTTGTTTGGGCAGCCAGCTCTAAAAAGAGCCCTGGTTGCTCCAAACTTCTTCCATTTATGGAGGCCATTGTGCTCTTGGGAACTTTCAGCGCAGCAGAAATTTTTATATCTGTCTTCACATCTGTGCCTCCACACAATCCTCTCTCCAAGCTCTACAGGCAGTTCTTTCCTCCTTATGGCTTCAGCTCTCCCTATAACAGCTCAGTGGGTATGTCCTTTCTGCTACTGCTTTCTCCCTATCAGCTCAGGCAGTGTGTCCTTTCTGCTGCTGCTCTCTCTGTATCAAAACTCAGTGGGTGTGTCCTTTCTAATGTGACATTTCCCTAGCTGCACAGCTCTACCTTTAGATCAGGATTAATTCTTTAACAATAATATAAAAATATATATATATATATATAAAGTACTGAAAAGTGTATATAAAATGCATAGATTGGAAAAACTGTAACATATGGTGGTATGCCTCAGGAATACAATATGTGGCATGGCGGCTGGTGAAAGACAGAGCATCCCAGGACAGCGACAGAATGTAGCACGCAGCATTTCTCCACTCCTACACTCCACTAGTCTGATTTGACTAAAACATCTGCCATCTGCATGTGGTCGGGATGATTGCATTTCGACTCCATTAATAATAAGTGATGGATTCCCTGGAATGTCTTTAAACAGTTAATGGGCTGTAAGGACTGGATTATTCAAAGTGAATCTGACAAGACGGCCCAAATCTGCCTGCAGCTCCGCGATTCCACTGTCAGATGACATGTTAAATTCATCATGCTGGGCATCATTTTTCCTCTGCTGTGTACGCTAATAAAGGAAGATGTCTGATGAGAAATATCGGAATATATTCAGACAACGTGTTCGTCAAGCAGAGTATTGTGAGAATAATGAGCGTTCCCAGGGATGTTGTGACTGGGGTCATCACTAGGGGTCAAGAACTATTAAACTGGAGCATATCATGGGGTGCATATTATCAGCCCATGGTAGATAAAAGAATTTCCTGCCAAAACAAGAGCAGAGGCAACTCAGCAAATTCTACAAATTGTAAAAGTAGTATTTCTAATGGATGCACATATTAATAAATATCATACGCCAGCCAATATTCGATTGACACTTGGCGCCGCTCATCTCCCCGAACAAATGTAGTCAGTAGCCTATTGCTTTTGAAAACGTCTTCAGTGTCAACTATTGATTGACTGACAGGTAGTGCTACCTATCCCTTAAAGGGGTTTTGGGGGATTTTAATATTGCTCAGGATAGGTCATCAATATCAGATCGTCAGAGGTCCAACACCCGGCACCCCCGCCGATCAGCTGGTTGAGGGGAAGACCACGCTCCGTGCGAACGCAGCCTTTCCTCGTTAGTTGACCTGCTGGTCGTCGACAGCGCAGCGGTGAGCGGGTGTAATTACAAGCGGTCCCATTCACTTCAATGGGACGCTCCTTCTTATACACTTGATTAGGGAGTAGCCATTTCATCGAAGTGAATAGGACGGCTTAGGTGTAATTTCACCTGCTCACCGCTGCGCTGTCGACAGTGAGCAGTTAAACAAACAAGCTAAGGCTGCGTTCGCACGGAGCTGGCCTTCCCTTCAACCAGCTGATCGGCGGGGGCTTTCATGTGTCATACCCCTGCTGATCTAATATTGATGACCTGTCCTGACGATAGGTCATTAATATTAAGATCGCAGAAAACCCCTTTAAAGGGGTTGGCCAGTTTCTATTACTAGCTGCTGTTAGTAATAACCCATGCATACAGCTAGTAATAAGCATTGATGTCCGATAGTTTTATATGCATAATTAATTTTTACATGCACGTCCCTTGACCCACGTACCAGTGCTGCGCTGGGAACATGGCGGACTCCATTCACTTACACAAGTGTAAATGAATGGAGACCATGATGGATAAAATACTCCATCAGCAGCCATGTTCCCAGCGCAGCATCAGCACGCAGGTCAAGGGACCTGCAGGTAAAAATGAATTATTCATACTAAACTATAAGACATCTGTGTTGATAGTTTAATACTGATTATTACATGTGCAGCTAGTAATTTAAACTGGCCAATTCCTTTAAACAAAGAGGTTCTTCAGCAGCTGCACTGTACACTATACAGTTCTCAATACCAAATGGCCCAGTATGGCAATCAATTATTGTATCCACTCTTGTTCACATATTTTCTGCAGAAACATCTAAACTAATATTCTGTCCATGCATCTACTTGGATTTTTTAAGTCCCATTCAGATATATGGAAGTTACAGAGATTTCTACGATAAATTTGCCATGTGTGAATATAGCTATATATGAGTTATAATGAGTTTATCTTTTGTTAAGGCTATAGTCACACAACAGGGAAGAACAATCCAGCCAGTAAAATGGTTAAACTGTCTTTTTCATGGCCATTTTGTATCCACGTGTCACTAATTTTTTAGACATTTCTGGCAGTCTAACCATTTTCATTGGCCGTTTGTCATCCATTCACCATCCACAGCCGTTAAAAAAACAAATGAATGTCTTTGACTTTTTTCCCCAAAATCCCTGAAAGCACCCAAAGGACGATCACATGATCACCCAGGTGCCATTTTCTCTGGCTTCTACAGCATAGGAGGGGATATCCTCACATTTCGTCAGCGTCTTCTAACAATCGAGCCATTTTTAACGACTATCAGAAGGAGGCCATTCTGTAGTTAAAAACAGGCCCAGTGAGTTCCTTGGGGTCTGTCGGACATGTCCTATTTTTTGATGCCCATTAAAACAATGGACATGTGACTATACCTATAGACTTTGATTGTTCTGAAAGTGGCAGCCGTTAAAAGAACATCCGTCACATGGCTATTTTTCAATGCTGAGTGAATATGGCCTGAGGGTCCTTTTGCACAGGCCAAGGATTGCGGTAGTTATTGGGATAAAACTTCTACGCAGATACTCATTCCCAATAGATCTGCTGCTGAAAATATGTACAATGAATGGTGGGTGAACAATCGCAATAAAATTCTTTAGTACCGCCCATTATATCAGAACTTCTTGGTGACTTCTAATTTTTGTATAAAATACACTATGTGTTCATATATAGCGCTACTATATTCCGCAGCTGTTTACAGACATTGGCATCAAGCTGTCCCCTACGGGGCTCACAATCTAAGGTCCCCATCAGTATGTCTTTGGAGTGAGGGAAGAAACTGGAGAACCCAGAGGAAACCCACGCAAACACGGGGAGAACATACAAACTGCATGCAGATTTTGTTCTTGTCAGATTCAAACCTAGGACCCCAGAGCTGCAAGGCATCAGTGCTTAACCACTGAGTCACCGTGCTGGCAATCCCTTGAAAAGGCTACAGCAGCACTCTAGGAGGCGCTAGAATGAATAAAAACTTTTTATCATTTTAAATTGCATTATCCTTATATTTATCATACATTAGAAGGGTTTTTCCAGAGTAAAATATTGATGACCCTGTAGTCAGGATAGATCATCAATATCTGGCCAGTGGGCATCCGACACCTAGCGCTGCCAATGGATCAGCTGTTTGAAGAAGCTGTGGCGATCTGCCTCAAAGCTTACCAAGCACAGTGCCGTACATCAGATAGCGGCTGTACATGGTATTCCAGCCCAAGCTCATTTACTTGAATGGGATTAAGCTGCACCTAGGCTATGTGGCCACTTGCCACTGTTGTCACTGGCCTAGGAAAAGGCCGGAGCGCTCCATCATCTTTTAACAGCTGATCAGTGGACATTGTGGGAAGCGGACCCCCATTGATCAGATATTGATGAACTGTCCTGAGGATAGGCCATCAGTATTAATCTCCTGAAAAACCTCTTAATATTTGATGTTCTTAGCCCTGATTGTAATCAAGTTGTGTGACCCCACCTGCCATGATGAGAGAAGACAATCCTCCTAGTCCTACCATTGTGCCTGTCATGGTAGTAAAATTTCCTTGAAATGAACGCTATTAACACAACATTAAAAGTTCATTAAGTATAGCAGGGTGCGGCTGCAGCTTTGTGGTTTTTTGCCTCTGCATTGCGGTCACAGCAAACTTGTACCCATTTATTTCTCGTTATTAGGAGGTGCTAACTAACTTTGTGCTTTATAAAAAAGAAGACATACAAAATGATTGTGAATAATTCTCAGTACAATCCAATATGAAGACATTTCAGCATACAAAAAATATAAGTAATGGCCCATACCACCCTCACCCACCCCATGAAGAGGAAGAAGGTAAGAGAAAAGCTAATTAACTTTTTAAAGTGCGTCTGTCAGCATGATCAATCCTATTAAAACAGGCATGTTGTCTGGTAGGGTTGATTATGCTAATGCAATGATAACTTTCTTTTCTCTGTAGCTTGCAGCATTGTTGAGATATCATTACTTTTATCTTTATGTGAATTAGGCAATTCGAGCACCAGGGGTCCGGTGTAGCTCTTGGAGCACTGCTACTACTATGTCCCTTATTGTTAATTCCCCTGTGATTGACGGAGCTAGACAGACCTGTCTAAAAGTACTTTCCCACTAGTGTTAGAGGAATCCAGCAGGCAGTTCTGTTGCCGAAACTGCCTGCCGGATCCGGAAATCCGTGTGCAAACGGATACCATTTGTTTCCGGATTCGGATGTGGATTTGTTTGAAAAATGCATTGAAATACCGGATCCGTCTCTCCAGTGTCATCCGGAAAAACGGATCCGGTATTTATCTTTTTCAAATTTTTTAAGGTCTGCGCATGTGCAGACCGAAAAACCGTATCCGTTTTTCCGGAACACTTGGTACTGGATCCAGCATTAATACATTTCAATGGAAAATAATGCCAGATCCGGCATTCCGACAAGTGCTCCGGAATTTTGGCCGGAGAAAATACCGTAAAAGTGACTGAACTGAAAACATCCTGATGCATACTGAACTGATTGCTTTCCATTCAGAATGTATTAGGAAAAAACTGTAGCGTTTAACGCTAGTGTGAAAGTACCATAAGGTGGTGCCTGGGCTGTCACTAATAATCATTGGTGGTCCAGCGTAATTTATGGTATAAAAATAGTTATTGGTGGCATTGTGTTTTAGCAAAATCCTGCAGTTCCCTAGGAATTCATGATTTTGCTAATGCGCTGAGGCTATTATGTAGGCAATCATTCAAAAAGAGGTCTAATATGTAGGCATCCAAGGGAAGGAGAGAATAGTTACCTTGCGTTCCTCCCAGCAGCACCTGGCAGTGGAGGTTCCTGCAGCCTCCCACAAGGTGGAGGAGAGCAGTTGCTCAGAGGAAAAGACACAGGGGGCATAGTGGAGACCATAATAATAACTTTTTTCTGATCTACGTCCATTTTAAGTAACCTTTGCATTTGCATCACCAGCATGTCCAGTCTTGGCTACCAGGGAAAAGAATATGGCCTGTGGATTCCTTGGGAAGTCTATTGTTTTTTTTAGTACAGTAGTTAAGAGGATGATGGTTAAGCACCAGAGCACTTTCATATTCTGCCAGAATCTTTTAATGGAGCTTTTATCCTAAAGTAAAACACAATCACTATTAAATATCAATGTGTGCAAAACCAGAAAATCAGCCAGTAAACCCCAACGAGAAAGTAATAAAAGCAGGGTCTACCAAGAGAAACCGCTTTGTACTGAAGGCTGGGAGATGCTTGTGTATCAAATGATCCATTTATACGAAGTCTAAAGTCTGTAGAAGTTGACGCATTTGCACTCTCTTTGACCTTTACACTTTGAAATGATCCATTTCCTCGTTGAGTTCATACAATGGCTGAAATTCCTACAGCGTCATTCATGAATAGATCAGGGCTGCTTGGAGTGTTATTCAGAGCATTATTCATTTACAGCTTAAAACAAAGGAGAAAAACACACAGAAATCTGCTTGTTCCATCTTCTAGGCCAGGGCTACACGATGACATGTGTCGCGCGACACATACGGCACAACTACACTGCAACATGTGTCGCGCGACAATTTTTATAATGATAGTCTATGGTGTTGCACGTGACAGTCGCAGAAAAATCTATCTTG
This sequence comes from Bufotes viridis, assembly GCA_033119425.1. NCBI lineage: Eukaryota > Metazoa > Chordata > Amphibia > Anura > Bufonidae > Bufotes > Bufotes viridis. The sequence continues at coordinate 54,432,386 of CM065593.1, forward strand.
GATGAAGTTTTTGCTACTGTGGTGTCGCAGCATGTCGGAGTGCGACACCATAGACTATCATTATAAAAATTGTCATGAGACATTGGTGCAACAAAATGTCGGCCGACAAATGTCGTTGTGTAGCCCTAGCCTTAGACTTCTACTTCATGCCGATACTGATGCGAGCACCTGCTCAGCGAATATGCAGTGATGCCACTACACATATTGTATCACTGTCTAGAGCTTTAAACATTATATGAAAATGTTCACTTGTATTTATATGCACTTCCATTCATTATGACCATGTTCATGGATAAAAATCTCTGTTGAGAAAGGGTGTAAACTTGTCCAAAGTCACCATAACTCTCACACACAACATCGGGATCCATGAAGAGTGCTACTATGCTTAGTGTAGTGTCTGAATCACAGCTACACTACCACCATAGTAACAGGCCCATGATGCATATGACAGAGAAGATCAATCAGCATATTCATATAGCCGGGTATAAATGGGACTTTTTCCATTAAATCATGGTTCTCCGTTAATGGAAAGAACCACAATGTTGGCTTTTTGTTCTTCATGATGGATCCTCTTCTCCAGGGGTTCAAGTGCTAGTTAAGAACCTCAGACATAGAGTCATAGAAGTAGATTCCTGACCTAACTCCATTCCATTGTGGTTTCAAATCCATGATCAACTCTACTGATAATCCTAAATCAATCTTTTTTTTATCAATAAGAAAAAAAATGGGCATACAATAGTTCTACTGCCTACACCAAAAAAGCATGTTCAGTTTGGCCAAGCATAAATCCAACATGCCAGATTTTCTCCTGACATCGGGGGGCAGGAGCCCGCCATACACATTAGATAGATGGTGGTTTTGACTTTTATCTAATGTGCATGGCTAGCTTCATTCATAATATTATTGCTCACAGCAAACTGTCTCCCCACTAGAGCCCTAGAGGAACCTAGATGTGGTGCACCCTTATCCTTATTCTCCACTTATGTCCCCATAAAGAATTGTAGAAGATTAGTAAAAACATCACAAGAGCACAAACCTTTAATTGCTGCCCTATAACTGGTGCCAGCTACAAATTAGTGACCATAAAATAGTTAAAATATCAGAATATTGCACCTATAAAAATGTACCAGCCAGGATAGTGCATACTATCCATACTGCCCCTATAATGCAATACACATCTCCACCATGATCTTATATTGATGTCCACCCCTTTAACTGGACAGTCCACATCTTTTCCTGTGCCAGTCTTCAGTGACTTAAAAAAATCATGGGGGTCATTTATTAAGACTGGTGTTTTAGACGTCGGTCTTAATAAACCCTACATCTGGCGGTGGATCTGCCGAAGTTATGAAGAGGTGCAGGCCTCTCCATAACTTCGGCAGATCCTCCGCCACTTCTAAATGTAAGACAGCTTCCTAGCTGTCTTACATTTAGACCATTTTCGAAGCCTAAAACAGGCGTAGAAAATGATGAATGAGATGGGCCTGCCGGCCTGTCCCCGCCCACGCCTGACACACTTTTTTTTACCTGGCGCGAGTGGGGCGAAGACACAAATTGCATCTTAGCTAATAGTTGTGCTGTAATCTGTGCCTGATATACGCCTAATATAGGTGTATTCTAAGTTTATAAATGACCCCTATGTCTATAAAGCACGCCCCTCTTAAATTCCATATAGGTTGTTAATATGTGACAACATTTTTTTTGCTGGAAGTGTCCCTTAAGAGACTGGACCTCAGTTAAAAGAGACTTAAGGGTCATCGAGCATATACATTTTCTCCTCAGTGTCTTCTCACTCTTGCTGATGGCTGCATCTATATGTAAAAGGCAGACAATGCCAAAGTCTTCTCATGACATCACACAAAATAGACAAAGGCATTCTGTTTCAAAATTGGCAACATATAACCCTTCATCTCACACATATAAGATGCCCTTTACAAATTCTCATACAATGCAATGGAGCACAATACTTTAATACAGAAAAACTGTTCCTTTCTAGCAGAGTTCATGTGGTCAAGATATAACATGGAAAGAAAATCCAACCTTCTGTTATACTTCAGGTAAATAAACCATATCAATTCCTTCCATTTTGTTTTAGGGTTTATTTAATAAAAACTCTGAAAATTCAATATATACTGTGTCAAGTAAATATAGTGCCACACTAATATAATAAACTTTGGGTTTGTTATAGTTAACTACCATGCAAACTTAATAAATGGCCTAATTAATGTCTGTTCCGCATAAAAACAGAACTCGTCCTATTATTGTCCACATTACAGACAAAGATAGGACTATTCTATTATGGGCCAGCCGCTCCGTTACGCTAAATGCAAAAACACACATGGCTGGTATCCGTGTTTTACAGACCGCAAAACAACAACGGTCGTGTGCATGAGCCTTAAAGCAGATTTTTTTTTACACTGACTGCACTGTTGACCATTCTTACCAATGTAGAGACACTTTTTAATTTAAAGTAACAGAGGTGCTGCTGGGATTTTTGAGATTCACCTGCTGCCCTCTGGGTCCTTACTTGGTTTATAGGTATTCTCTTATGTTCTGTATGTAGAGGAACGAGACCTATTTGAGCTGTTTTTTTTTGGTTTTTTTTTTGCACTGCTTTAATTATATTTGTGTTATTATGGCGTAAGAATTTTGTAGTAGAGATGTCCCTTTCAATAAGCTCATGCAACCCAACATTTCAGTGGCCAAAGTGGATTAACACATAAAGAGGATTTCCAAATACAATTGTCTATATATAATGACTTGACAAAGTATTCATACTTCTCGAACTTTTCCATATTTTTTTCACATTACACCCGCAAAATTAAATGTATTTTATGGGAATTTTATGTAGCAAGTATGTGTGAAGTGAAAAGAAAATTATGATTTTCAAAAAAAGTTATAAATAAAAATCTGGAAAGAGTGACATGCATTTGTAATCAGCCCCCTGGGATTCAGGTCTGGCATTTGACTGGTTCATTATAACATATTAATATGCTTTGATCTAAACCATTCCATTGTAGCTCTGGTTGTATGTTTAGGGTTGTTGTCCTGCTGGAAGGTGAACTTCCGCCCCAGTCTCAAGTATTTTGCAGCCTCTACCAGGTTTTTCTTTAGGATTTCCCTGTAATTAGCTCCATCCATCTTCCCATCAACTCTGACCAGCTTCCCTGTCCGTGCTGAAGAAAAGTATCCCCACAACATGAGGCTGCCACCACTATGTTTCACGGTGGGGATGGTGTGTTCTGGGTAATGTGCAGTGTTCGTTTTCTGCCACATATATAACGTTTTGCACTTAGGCCAAAAAGTTGGACCACAGAACCTTCTTCTACATGTTTGCTGTGTCCCCTACATGGCTTGTGCAAACGTAACTTCTTATGGCTTTCTTTTAAAAATGGGTTTCTTCTTGCCACTCTTCCATAAAGACCAGATATGTGGAGTACACGAGTCACGACTAATAGTTGTCCTGTGGACAAATTCTCCCACCTGAACTGTGGATCTCTGCAGCTCCTCAAGAGTGACCATGGACCTCTTGGCTGCTTCTCTAATTAGTGCTCTCCTTACCTGGGCTGTCAATTTAGATGGACGGCCATGTCTTGGTAGGTTTACATTTGTGCCATACTCCTTCCATTTTGGATGATAGATTGCATAGATCCATGAGATGTTCAGAGCTTGGGATATTTTTCTATAACCGAACCCTGCTTTACACTTCTCCACAACTTTATCCCTGACCTGTCTGGTATGTTTCTTGGTTTTCATGATGCTGTTTGATCACTAATGTTCTCTAATAAACCTCTGACGCCTTCACAGACCAGCTGTCATTATACTGAAAATAAATTACACGCAGGTGGACTCAAATTTACTAATTAGGTGACTTCTGAAAGCAGTTGGTCACACTGGATTTTATTTAGGAGTAACAGAGTACAGGCGGCTAAATACAAATGCAAGCAACACTGTTCAGATTTTGTAATTATGAAATTTTTTTCTTTTCACTTCACAAATACTTGCTACTTTTTGTTGGTCTATCATATAAAATCCCAATAAAGTTCATTTAAATTTGTGGGTGTAACGTGAAAAAATGTGGAAATGTTCAAGGAGTACAAATACTTTTTCAAGGCACTGTATTAGTAGTTTGGTATATCTATTTTCTTGCACGGATGTTTACATTTTTCTGTCCTGTTGTTGAAAATGTGACAACAGTAAAGCAGAGGTATTGGCTGTGTTAAAATCTTTGTAAATTGTCACTTTTTCATTGATAAATCATGTTGACTGAATGACAGTTTGCCACTAATTTGTCAGAAACTAATACAAAAGGGACAACCAATTTGACTGCACTTTCTGTTATCACTTGCTAAAACGGCTACAACCACTGAATGGTGGCAGGTCAATATAATAGTATATAATGATAATAGTACATGAAATATAATTACCAAAACTAGGATGTAAGAGAAGGTTTAAAGGGATTGCCACCTGCTGGCGACCCCCCCCCCCCCCTCAACACACACACACCCAGATGTTACCAGACCTGTGGAGGGAAGAATACTTAACTACTACCTGCCACTGTGTTCCAGCCCCTTCGGTCCTCCACTGCTGCTCTAGTTCTGTTTGTCAACATTCGGTTTGACAGATGTCACATGTGCTGCTGCAGGCAATGACTGACCTCAGCAGTGATGTATACCCAAGTGACATGTCATCACTGAGGCCAGTTGTTGGTTGCAGCAAAGCATGCGACCCCATGTTTACAAGAAGTTGACAGGTGGGAACTGGAAGTCCAGTGAAGACAGCAAGGGAGTCAGAATTGAGCGGCAGGGAGCAGGTAAGTATAGCTTTCTTCAGGTACCTCTCGGTGGTGGGGGACTATTAAAAAAAAAACGTCTTTAATTTAAAACCAACCTCTTAAATTTTGGAAGTAAAACAAATAATATAGTATCACGCAGTCATTTAATGAAACGCTTGTTTAGGATAACATGTTCAGTTTTCAATTAATAAAACTCTGAAACTAAAATGAACACAATACACAATAACCGGATTGGGAATTAAGTTAAAACTTCCTTAAAGATTTCTTCATAAGGTTCTTTGATTCCAGGCAGCTGTGTTTTTGGACAGAACACCCCACACACAATGTTATTCATATTACGTCACAAGAGGGACCTGCAACAAAGATTCTTTTTTTTTTTTTTTTGAAAATAAATTTTTATTGAAGATTGCAATAGACATTTGTACAATCAAGTAAGCAATACAATCATTGCATAGATCAGAACATAACATGCAGCACAGGCATGACGGTAAGATCAAGTCGTGAGACAAGGCATAGTAGCTTACAGAGCATGAAGTTCCAATATCTTCTATGGTAGTACGTATATCACGGATATGTAAAGACATAAACCTTAATATAACATAGAACAGAACAGAACACGGTTCACCAGTGTGAGACACAAACGTTCGGGTAACAGTGACATTATCAAATATCAAATAGTGTAAGTACATTTAGAATCAGCTGACCTCCAATCTACAAGAATGAATGAATATAGGGGTCTCATTCTGTTTCTCATGGGGTTGGTCTTCCCAGTCGCAGTGTGGGGGATGTAATATCAGGATACAAGTCCTCCCAGCGTTTCCAGTTTTTAAGGAACGCCTTCAGAGCCCCCTTTGTCCGGCAAGCACTTTTTCGCACATGTAACAATTATGGATTATATCCATAAGGGATACCATATCTGGAACATTCTGGGATTTCCAATTCCTAGCAATCACCAACCTAGCAGCATGAAATATGTGACAGAGTATGACCCGGACATGTTTAGGATAGTCATCTAAATTAAAAAGTAATAGTGCTGTATCCGGTAGAAGGGGTCTAGAAAGACTGGCCACACGATCAACTAGGCTGCGCACTGTAGTCCAGAAAGGCCTAATAACTGGACAAGACCAGAATAGATGAATTAGGGTACCATTACCTCCACAATTTCTCCAGCATAAATGGGAAGAGGTGGGGTACATATGCGCAAGGCGTTCGGGGTATAGTACCAGCGTAGGAGCATTTTGCAGTATTGCTCCCAGTGAACAGCACATCTCGAAGAGGAATATGCCCAATGTAGTGCTTTTTTCCATTCCCCTTCATTTTTGTTGATATGGAGATCTGTCTCCCAACTCAACATAGTTTTGTGCTTACAGAAAACTAAGTTGGAAGAAAGAGGTTGATATAAATATTTGATACCCTTCTTGGAGGGAGCTGACGTCTTGTTAATTAGGTCCGCTAGAGTAGAGGGCACCTCCAATTTAACAGGGAAACCGGAAGCTAGGAAAGAGGCCATCCTCTGGTATGTAAAATGTTCTCTGATAGGGAGACCAAATTTGACTTGGATGTCGTGAAAGGGCAATAGTTGGGACCCGTGGTGGATATCCTCTAGGAAATGGATTCTGCACTTCTCCCATTCAGCCAAGTGAACAAAGATTCTTTATCAACAGCAAAACTACTCACAAATATACTTCATAATACTTGAAAGTACTTCAGATTACTTTCACATCAGTTATGGTGAATTTCCAACACAGTCCCTATATTCATAGTGTAGCAGACCTCCCAAGTGTCACTTTTTTGGAGGGACAGTCCCTCTTTTTGACCCAGGTCCATCTGTCCCTCTTTGCTCCTTAAATGTCCCTCTTTTTGATCTGAAGTATAGATTTGCATTATTACATTCACAGTATTGACCCAGAAAGTGTTCCTCTGGCTCCTTTCTATATTAGAGCCCATCTTATATATTATTTTATTATGGATGCAGTTGGGATTTTAGGAATTTCTATATTTGGATTATTTTTGTGCTATGTCTTAAGACAAAACTATTGAAATTTATAAGTTTGCCGGAAAAATTATTCTTTCACACAATGAACCATAAGTGTCCCTCTTTAACCCAAAAAGTTGGGAGGTATGGTGTAGTCCCCCAACAGACCTCATGCAGACAACTCCTTTTTACTTATTTAATGCATCAATAAGACAGGTTATCAAAGTAGTTAAAATGGTCACGTTTTGGTAAGAATGGCTGAATTCAGGCAAGCTAAGAATGAATGCCCCCTTCTGGTGCTAGGTGATATGAATGCGGTAATGGACGAGAAGAAGGATAGGATGACTGCCAGTACAAATGCAAAGGCAGCGCCCCGGCAAGGGACACTCTTATATAGGACCTGTGAAAAACTAGGTCTAATAGATGTTTGGAGACACCTACACCAGGGCCAAAAAGTATTTTCGTGCTTCAGTAGTACACACGTCTGTAGATCCAGAATTGACTTAGTACTAGCGAGTTCAGAATTCTTGGATAAGATAGTGTAAGAAGGCACGGGGAATAGTTGTGGACGATAGATACGTGTCACCGAGGTTCCTGGCCTCGGTGGAGTAAGAGCCGTTTTTTTCATGTCAGCAGCAGTAGCTGTTTGACACTTTTGATAGGTAGCATGGCTACTATAGCTGATCCGGGACGGCTTTTACTGGGAGTAGTCAAAGTGCTGGGTGGGTGACTACTCCCCATGTTCCAGGCCGGGTTTTGGCTGGGCTATAAAGCTCAGGCAGCACTGTCAGGTGTGTGGATTATCTTCCATCCTGACAGTGAAGCTGTGGAGTCCTCTGGGCTGAACACTAAAGACTGCAAACAGGCGTGCAGGCCGCCTGGAAGCCTGCCATTGAACTTTGGGGTTGCTGAGCTCTCAGGCAGGTGTGAAGCAACACCTAGGACTTCAGGTGAACTCTGTTTTGTTTGGCTGTGTGAACAAGCACAAGGACTGTTATGTTTTTTTTCTGAGTGTAAATAAAACACTGAAGTTTGAGTTACTACCTGGGTCCTTGCCTCTATACTGCGTCCGCTAACCTGTCTACCTGAGCAAATCCCCACATTTGGTGGAGGATGCGGGCAGAAAGCAGTGAGGCTGGCGTGAAGGCCGAAATATTTTTGTTTTTCTAAACATATGTCCTTTATTAAGCCGGCAAAGTTGCAGCCTGTGTTCCCTGACAAAATGGAGGCGGTTGTAAAAGCCCTTGTGGAGGCTAACTTGCAGCAGCGGGAGGCCAACAAGCAGCAGCAGGAGACCAACCAGCTACTACTTCAGCAGGTGATGGCCTTACAAGCGACAGGAGCATCCCAGTACGTCCACGATGCCCGGAAAGCTGTCCGTGCAGCGATCCCTAAGATGACCCCCTCGGATGATGTTGAGACCTATCTGGCAGTGTTCGAGAAGGTGGCCGTGAGGGAGAAATTACCCCGAGAACAGTGGGCTGAGGTCGTCGCTCCGTTCCTGGCGTCTGGACCCCAGCAAGTGTTTTTGACCTCCCAGATGATCAAGCAGCTGACTACCCGACCGTGAAAGGTGAGATCCTGGCAAGACTTGGGGTGAATGTTTTGGTCCGGGCCCAGCGGGTGCATCAGTGGGAGTTTAACCCGGCTGAACCCGCCAGACCACAATACTATGAATTGCTACATCGGTTGCAAAAATGGCTGCAGCCAGACATACTGACTCCTACTGCTATGTTAGACCGTCTGTTAGCAGATGTATTCTGGAGGGCTTTGCCATACCCTCTCCAGCACTGGATCGGTCAGGTGTCACCTGGGAATGCCTTAGAGATGGTCGACCTGGTGGAGCGATATGAGGCCACCAGAAACCTGCAGGGGGTTCTTTTGGGAGGGGGCCAGTCAAACCCGGAAATCTCCACCCCAGACCCGGCGGCCGGCCAAACCCGCCCAGGATGTACCCCTTGCAGACCCAGCCCCAGTGGTCTGCTGGCAGTGTCGGGAGCCTGGACACATAAGGGCCAACTGTCCCCATCGGGGTGAACCCATGGATACGAACTATGGTTACCGCCATTCATTGTATGCCCGGAAGCTGTGTGCCACAGGTGTCTCTGAGACTATAGACAATAGCCACCTGTGTCAGGTGGAAGTGGGGGACACTCTGGCGGTGGCACTGCTGGATTCAGGGAGTCTGGTGTCTCTGGTAAGAGCTGCCCTCGTGCGACCCACGGAGTATACTGGCCGAAAGGTCGGGGTGGTGTGTATTCATGGAGACTTAAAGGACTATCCCACCGCCCTGGTCTCTCTATCAACTGTGGCTGGCAGGTGGGTTCATGAGGTGGCCGTCGCTACAAAATTACAGTATGAACTTATAATTGGGAGAGACTTCCCTGGTTTCCCAGCGCTCTGGCCGGATACGAAAGTCACCACTGCCCGGGAGGCAGATGGAACCCTAGCAGAGTGGCCTGGCTCAGGGGAGACCAGAACCCTGGGAACCCGAGACCGAAGGGCCAGCGGTAGGGGTGACCACCACTTCGGTGGAAGAGGGGAGATAACCCCACTGAATGTAATGGTGGGAGACGTGGAGGATTTGCCACCGGGACCTGAGTTGGCAGACCTCAACGTCTCTGGCGAAAATTTCGGTACCGCACAACACCGGGATCCCACCCTATCCCGGGCTTGGGAGAATGTGATAATAATTGATGGTGAACCCCAAAAACCTGGGGCTGAGTCGGTGTTTCCCGGTTTGTTGTTCACCAGGGAATGCTGTATCGGGTAAACCAGCTGCGGGGTGAGCATATTGAACAGCTGGTGGTGCCCAAAGCGTACCGCAAACTCGTGTTGGAGCTAGCCCACCAGCATGTTCTTGGGGACACCTGGGATGGCAGAAGACGCAGGACCGGATATTACAGAGGTTTTACTGGCCCAGTGTGTTCAAAGAAGTAGAACTATTTTGTAAGTCTTGCCCAACCTGCCAGATAACTAGCCCCCAGCCACATTTCCGTAGTCCCCTTGTGCCTCTGCCGATTATCGAGGTTCCGTTCGAGAGAATAGCTATGGATCTTATAGGCCCTGTACCGAAGTCCGCTAGAGGGCACCAACATATCTTGGTCGTCCTAGACTATGCCACTCGGTACCCTGAGGCGGTGCCCTTGCGACATACATCGGCCAAACTGATAGCGAAGGAGTTGATGGAGATGTTTTCCCGCGTGGGCCTACCTAAAGAGGTTCTGACTGACCAGGGGACTCCTTTTATGTCCAAGGTCATGAGGGAACTCTGTAAGTTGCTGCACATTAAACAGCTACGGACGTCCGTTTATCATCCGCAAACTGACGGCCTGGTTGAAAGGTTTAATAAAACATTAAAAAATATGTTAAAACGAGTGGTGGCTAAGGATGGGAAGGACTGGGACCTCCTTCTCCCCTATCTGATGTTTGCAGTGCGAGAAGTGCCCCAGGCCTCTACTGGGTTCTCGCCCTTCGAACTGCTATATGGCAGGCATCCTCGCGGGCTGTTGGACATAGCCAAAGAGGCATGGGAGCAGCAACCCACACCCTATAAAAGTGTTGTGGAATATGTCACCCAGATGCAGGAACGCATGGAAGCGGTGTTACCGCTGGTAAAAGAACATATGGAGGCAGCGCAGCAAGCTCAGAGTCGGGTCTATAATAGGCAGGCTCGGGTCCGGAACTTTAACCCGGGAGATCGGGTTTTGGTTCTGGTTCCGACAGTGGACAATAAGTTCCTGGCCAGGTGGCAGGGACCCTACGAAGTACTCGAAAAGTTGGGGAAGTAAACTACAAGGTACACCAGCCAGGGCGGCGAAAGCCGGAGCAGGTGTACCATGTGAATTTACTTAAACCTTGGAAAGCTAGGGAGACCAGTTCAGGTGATAGCTCACGGCCGAGTTTTCTAGGAGAAGAAGTTCCAGCCCCTATATATGATAAAAAGAAGCGGTGGTCACAGTAAAAATTGCTGACACCCTCTCCCCTAAACAGGCTCAGGAAGCTAGGGAATTTATTAGTCGGAACACTGATGTGTTCTCGGACCTCCCTGGACGCACTTCCTAATCCGGCATGACATTGTCACTGAGCCTCAGGCAAGAGTCCGGTTAAAACCATACCGGGTACCCGAGGCTCGGCGACAAGCCATCTCGGAGGAAGTGCAGCTAATGCTGAAACTCAATATCATTGAGGAGTCTAAAAGTGAATGGGCTAGTCCAATAGTCTTAATTCCCAAGCCCGATGGGACGTTACGGTTCTGTAACGATTTCCGCAAACTAAATGAAGTTTCCAAATTTGATGCGTATCCCATGCCGCGGGTGGATGAGCTGATTGAAAGGTTTGGCCAAGCCAGGTATTTTTCTGTTTTGGACCTCACCAAAGGGTACTGGCAGGTACCCTTGACTGAGGCTGCCAAAGAGAAAACTGCTTTCATCACCCCTGAGGGGCTGTATCAGTATAAAGTCTTACCCTTTGGTCTGCATGGTGCCCCGCAACGTTCCAACGACTCATGGACATTGTACTTCGTCCACATCGTCGGTACGCATCGGCTTACTTGGATGACATCATCATCCACAGTGGCGACTGGGAAAGTCATCTACCCAAAGTGCAGGCTGTAGTCGATGCCCTTAGGAAGGCCGGACTGACCGCTAACCCAAAGAAGTGCTCAATAGGGTTAGAGGAGACAAAGTATCTTGGGTATGTCATTGGGCGCGGGGTCATCAAGCCCCAAGTAAACAAAATAGAGGCAATACGGAGTTGGCCCCGACCTGTCACCACGAGGCAGGTAAAGTCATTCCTGGGCATGGTGGGCTATTACATGAGGTTCGTTCCCCATTTTGCCACTTTAGCGGCACCATTGACAGACCTCTTGAAGGGGCGGAAGTCAGTGACGGTCCATTGGAATGAGCAGGCAGAAAGGGCTTTCTCCGCCTTGAAATCGGCCCTGTGTGGGTCCCCGGTTTTGGTGACACCCGATTTCAAGAGGGAGTTTATAGTTCAGACCGACGCCTCTGAGGTTGGCCTGGGTGCTGTACTGTCTCAGGAAGTCAACGGGGAGGAGCATCCCGTTGTCTTCCTCAGCCGTAAACTCACCCCAGCTGAGACTAGGTACAGTATAGTGGAGAGAGAGTGCCTGGCTATCAAGTGGGCACTCGAGTCTCTCCGCTATTATCTGTTGGGGAGGAAGTTCCGTCTGGTGACTGACCACTCCCCTCTCAAGTGGATGAGCCAAGCCAAAGAGAGGAATGCCCGAGTCACCCGGTGGTTCCTGGCCTTACAGAATTTTAAATTCTCCATAGAACACAGGGCAGGCCGCTTGCAGGGAAACGCGGATGCCTTGTCCCGAGTGCACTGTTTGACGTGTGTTCAACCCCGCAGGGTTGAACAAAGGGGGAGGTATGTAAGAAGGCACGGGGAATAGTTGTGGACGATAGATACGTGTCACCGAGGTTCCTGGCCTCGGTGGAGTAAGAGCCGTTTTTTCATGTCAGCAGCAGTAGCTGTTTGACACTTTTGATAGGTAGCATGGCTACTATAGCTGATCCGGGACGGCTTTTACTGGGAGTAGTCAAAGTGCTGGGTGGGTGACTACTCCCCATGTTCCAGGCCGGGTTTTGGCTGGGCTATAAAGCTCAGGCAGCACTGTCAGGTGTGTGGATTATCTTCCATCCTGACAGTGAAGCTGTGGAGTCCTCTGGGCTGAACACTAAAGACTGCAAACAGGCGTGCAGGCCGCCTGGAAGCCTGCCATTGAACTTTGGGGTTACTGAGCTCTCAGGCAGGTGTGAAGCAACACCTAGGACTTCAGGTGAACTCTGTTTTGTTTGGCTGTGTGAACAAGCACAAGGACTGTTATGTTTTTTTTTCTGAGTGTAAATAAAACACTGAAGTTTGAGTTACTACCTGGGTCCTTGCCTCTATACTGCGTCCGCTAACCTGTCTACCTGAGCAAATCCCCACAATAGTAAGTATTAGATATGAAACACTAAGTGTTTCAGACCACACCCCAATAATATTACAAGTGGCGGAGAATAATGGAGGGAAGAGAAACAACTCATTTAGAATTAACGCCCATTGGTTTAATGTTCTCCAAAATCTGGAGACAATTTAAAAAGGTATTCGGGAATTTTGGGAATTAAATTTGAATACAGCACATATAAATATAGTTTGGGACTCGCTGAAAGCATACATTCGTGGTATAATGTTCTCTCGTATTAATAGATCAAAAAAGGAGTTTGGGGAAAGGGGCAAATTATTGGAGGAGAAGGTCAGAAAATTACAGCACGAAAATTACTATCAGGATACTACTGCACTCCAAGAGTTAGAAAAATCAATACAGGACTACAAGACTTTCCTATAGGAAAAGGCACAGCAGAAACTCCTATTTCTGGGCCAAAGAGACTTTGCGGAGGGTGGGAAGACAGGGAGTTTTGTAGCTAGTATAATACAAAACCAGAAGAGAAGCACTAAAATATCCGCAATCAAGCTAGTGTCGGGGGTGACGGTATCGGACAAAGAGGTGATTGCGCAGGAATTTATGGTTCACTATGTGGGACTGTACAGCTCGGAGGGGAAGGGAAAGGGAGAAAGGATCCAGAAATATTTGGGAGGAGTTAGCCTGCTAACTCTTAGTGATGAAGACCAAAAAAAGTTAGAGCAGCCTATTGGTTTGTCTGAACTTGGGGCTGCTGTTAACTCTATTAGTGGTAATACCTCCCCAGGATCTGACGGCCTCCCCTTCGAGCTGTACAGAAGGTTTGGTGGAGTGTTGTTGCCGTGCCTCCTGCAAGTGTTGAACTCGGCATGGAATGAGGGGAGATTACCTCCCTCGATGTCCGAGACCGTTATCACACTGATACTAAAAAAGGATAAGGATGATAAAGATATCAATGCATATCGCCCAATATCCCTACTCAATGCGGATTATAAAATCTACGCTAAAGTCCTATCAAATAGACTAAAAGGAGTGATAGCTAAAATTATACACACAGATCAGACGGGATTTATACCAAATAGATCGGCTCAGGAGAGCATACGTAGAACTTTGATGGGCATACAGACGGGGGAAGGGGAAGACCGCTCTATTCTCTCCCTGGACGCCTCACAGGCCTTCGATAGGGTTGAATGGGAGTTTCTGTGGAAACTATGGAAAGAATGAAAATAGGGGAACAATTTATTAAATGGACTAAACTTTTATATACAGACCCGAAAGCGAAAATAGTAATTAATGTGTGTACAACCAAGGCTATCCCGCTAAACCGCGGGACAAGACAGGGTTGCCCCCTCTCCCCTCTGTTATTCGCCCTATTTCTGGAGCCATTAGCATGTTCGATCAGAGGGAGTGGGCGGATAATGGGATTTGGGAGAGGAGGCACTAAGGACAAGATTAATTTGTATGCCGATGACGTGTTATTGTTCCTCCGGGATGGCTATAAAGCGCTCCCGCATGTCATGTCTATAATAGAGGAATACGGATGTCTATCGGGTTATAAAATTAATTGGGAGAAAACCGTATTACTACCTCTGAAGAGAACTCCTAGGATTAGGGCAACACAGATTAAGATCGCATCAGTATCTGACACAATACAATACCTAGGCGTAAAAATAAGTTCTTTCGCGGAGAAGTACATCGTACACAACATAATTCCACTGTTGGGAATGGTTAAAGCGAAAATACGGGTGTGGCAAAGGATGCCAATCTCGCAAGCAAATAGAATAGCTCTTTTGAAGATGATTTTAATGCCTCAAATAATGTACAAAATAGCTCCATGTATTAGTTGGATTAGTGACATGTTTTTCACGCGGTTAGAAAGCTTACTAAATGAGTTGGTATGGGGGCGGAAAAAAGTAAGACGGAAACAGAAATGGTTATGGTTCTCTATAGAGGAGGGGGGCTTCTCTCTCCCCTATGTTCAGGGGTACTACCTCGCGTCACAGTTTGGTTGGCTGCTGGGCATGGGGGAGAAAGAGACCCGATATTACACGAGAGGTTACCAAGAGACTCATCAAGATATCTTCGCTATTCTTGAGTCAGGATACTTTGGGCAAAACACAAAAAGATAGACAGTTGAATATGCGTTTCACAGGGTATGGAGTAAAATCAAGGAACTCATTAGTGCATCAGGATCACTACAGTGCACACCACTATGGCTCAATTCAAACTTAATTGAGTTTAATAAAATGGACAACTTAGCGTATTGGCACAGACTTGGGATTAAATGGGTAGCTCAAATTACACATAATGGGGAAATAAGGAAGATTGAAGAAATAATTGGACCGAATCCTGCTCCTATGGACCAGTTTAGGTATGCACAGTTAAAGCACGCTTACACAAGAACTACAAATAGACAGGCACTTGTAATTAACTCACACATATTTATAGATTTTAGTAGGAGGATAAGATCAAGGAATGCAAAGATGTCGCTAATATATAAGAAACTACTATCTAGCATGGAACATAAATTCCAATTCAGAGCTATCAAGAGCTGGGAGGAAGAGGCAGGCTTAACGACTAAACTGAAATGGAAAGAAATATGTAGGAATATAAAAGCAGCTACAATAGCCAATAAGTATAGACTAATGCAATTAAAAGTGCTACACCGGCTTTACTATACACCAAGGGATATGATTAGATTTTATAAAGATAAAGATCATAAATGCAAAAAATGCGGACGGAAAAAGGCAGACTTCTTACATATGATCTGGTCATGCCCATGTGTACAGGAATTTTGGGTTGCGGTTCGAGACGTGTTAACAACTAGAACAAAAGCCACACCGAGGTGGGAAATAGCCACTATTATACTTGGGGCAACTCCACAATTCATCAAGGAAGAGATAAGGGTCAAAACAATATGGCTCAAGACATTGCTTCTCGCTAGAATTATAGTTATCAGGAAATGGGGGTCACCACAACGACCAACTGTGAGGGAATGGATTTCCCTGACAGATAAAATTGTAAAATATGAAGGAATGGTGGCAAAAACGGAGAAGCAAAGAAAAAGGAAGGAAAAAGAGTGGGCAAGTTGGAACAATTAGGTCACTAGGAGTTTTGACTGTAATACTACTTGGGAGGAAGTCTGGACGGGAAACCCACACGGTAGGATGAAACAAACGGACCAATAAGACAGTACACCGGAGCCGACACACAGAGAGGGATGGGCTAGGTGGAGGGATGGGCGGGAATGGGGGGGGGGGGAGAGCAATATTAAGAGGTACAGGGTATATGGATACGTTATGAAACAGGATACTTTCAACTTAGCAAGGCATGTTAGAGAAAAATCAATGAAAATGTATGCAAACATGGTGCTTCTCGTTGGGGTATGGCTATATCTAATGTCATATCTAATACCCATACAAATTGTGACCAATAATGTGGTTTTTATTTATTTTTTGTTTGTTTTTTATTTGTTCTCTTCCTTCTCATGTATTGAAAAACAAATAAATATATTTAAATAAAAAAAAAAAAAGGCAAAGACGATCCTATGGATCAGCCTCCGAGCATGTATTAACGGAGGATGGGGCATGTCAGAACTCTACTGATCAAATATTGATGACTGAAAACAGTTGCTCACAATTTTGTGTATAGTCTATATTTTAATTATTTTAATTTTAATTTGTGTAGTTCTTAAAAATTCCTACCTGCCCTGTGATAATCAAGGAATAAAAGACATCAATATGAGTCTATTATAAACTTGAACTGTGTATAGACTTTAAGTATTATTGGCAAGAAATCAGGAATGTAAGGGTATGACAGTCATAAAGAGTTCAATGAGGATATGAAAGCATAATAACTATCTGAAAGTGTTTGTACAGGTATTTATATCTAAAATAAATGATCTAAAAGTCTCCTTAAATTCATCTCTGGGTGTAATGTGGAGCCAGCCGGAATAAACCTTTCATGTGAGTTCCATCATCAAGGGCATGTTTCCTGGAGACACTTTAATAGAGCAGTTAAACCTGAGTCTGAAATCTCAATGCCATTATTTGGAAATGCCTCTATCTTCTTGTGTGAACCGCCAAAGAAAAGTAAACTTTGCATATGGGTGACAAGTTAAATATTAAGAAAAAGTGGTGCAGTTCTTCATGAGCATTCAGCTGTACTAATTTGTTTCAACATCTTGCCTTACCGGTATGATCTCATTCATAGAAGAAAGCTGCAAGAGCCTCCATGAACCTCTTATACTGTGTGTACGGTAATCTAAATAGCAGTAAGACTTGCCTGGTATATTTTCAGTAGGTTCAGAAGAAGGATTCTCTTCAGTGCCCACTGGCCAGATTGTGTCTTCCCATACTGATCACGGCTTTGATGGAAACCTGGGAGGTAAAACCCGATAGGGGATAATTACAAAAAAATGTCATGTTAAACACCAGTTTTAATCAGTCCTCTACTGTCAGATGTGCCATAATTATTAAAATGTGCACACCTCCTAATTGTGACGTAGTTATGCAGGTCTGTGTGCCAGACGTTGGAGCTGGTCTTGTTTCTTGATGTAGGTTATAATAAATGCGATGGGATCAGCTATGCTTGGCCACTCGTTGCACACTCCCCTCTCCACCATTTATTTTTTTAAAGTCACGAGCGAGACTGAAAACCCACAAAAAGTTGCAAAATGGAGCATCTTATTTTTATTAAAAGTACAAATCCTCAGAACTACTCCAGCATGAAAGCTATAAATGTGGCTTAAAAGTGATCTACTGACCTGATTGCTTGCTGATGCACACAGAGGTAACTAGGTGCAACACACTATATGGGCAGGTTCTGCTCTCCTGAATATAGATGCGTAACGCCATCGGTAGGTATAGAGTAGGACCTGCCTGACTGAGACCACCGTGGCGCTGGGTAGGCGGGCACAGATGTGTTTTGATCAAAATCTATTGGCTGAGAGTCTCAGATTTTATCATTAGAATGAGGACTTAGTCCATATATCATGTTTGCCTCTATTGAGTTAGTGCATTATTTTCAGTGATTTTTTCCTTATAAATGAACATCCACATATTCAGTTATCATATCATGCAGGATGTTTTGTATCTTTTTCTGTAATTTTTGATACATTTATGTTCTTGAAGGAGTGGCACCTTCAGGTGTGAATGCGCTTCTATTCTGGGAGTAGCATTCATGTGCACTTTTTGCCCCACCTATCCCACATGTGACCTTGATTAGGTGGTACATATAGGTGTACGTGCTCCTCTTCTCATTGGTTGTTGATGCACATAGAGGTGACTAGGAGCAGCATACTATATGTGCAGGGTCTGCTATCCTGAATGTAGCTGCCCAATGGCATAGGTAGGTTTAGAGTAGGACCTGCCTGACTGAGACCACCTTGGCAGGTGGGCACAGATGTGTTTTGAACAAATTATATTGGCTAAGAGTCTCATAATATTTGCATCTATTGTGTAAGTGTATTATTTTCCATGATTTTTTTTTTTTTTTATCTACTGGCCTGAGCCTGGCCAACTTCTCACTTCACTTCTGAAAGTGGGCTGGGAATGCGCAAATTACTAAGGGATTCATTTACTAATCTGAAATACGCCTAAATTAGGAGTATTTTAGGCACAGATGGCGGCGCAGTGGTTAGCTTCGCTGCTATCTGAGACTGTCCCCTCTCACGTCAGGTCTAAAATTGTTGGCGTGGCGGGGAATGGAATGGGCCGGCAGGCTTGTCTCATTCATCATTTTCTACGCCTGTTTTAGGCATAGAAAAAGGTCTAAATGTAAGACAGCTCAGACAGCTATGGAGAAGTCGGTGCCAGCTATGGGCCTTTATTAAGCCTGGCGTCTAAAAGTTGCAAAATTTTGCATAAAATGTTGAATGGGACATAGCGTGTTACATTTTTATGCCACAAAACTGGCATAGCAGATCTGATAAATGTCCCCATTAGTGTTTTTTTTTACTTCATTATATATACTAATAATACAGAGCAGTGCAATATATATTCTAATAATACCGAGGGGGCCATTATATATACTAATGATACGGGGGGGCAATTATATATTCTAATAATACAGAGGGGACCATTATATATACTAATCATACAGAGGGGGGCATTATATATACTAATAATACAGAGGGAACCATCATATATTCTAATAATACAGAGAGGGACATTATATATACTAATAATACAGAGCGGGGCAATATATAGTCTAATAATGCTGAGTGGGCCATTATATATACTAATAATAGAGAGGGGGCCATTATTTATTCTAATAATACAGAGGGGCTATTATATATACTAATAATACAGAGGGGGCATTATATATACTAATAATACAGAGGGGACCATCGTATATTCTAATAATACAGAGGGGAACATTATATATTATAATAATACAAACAGAGGCAAAAAGGCCATTATATATAATAATAATACAGAGGGGGCAATATATATTCTAATAATATAGAGGGGCCATTATACAGTCTAAAAATACAGAGGGGGCATTATATATACCCTCCCTACAGAGGGCAATATACATATGGGCACTCCACGGGGGGAGGGGGTCTTTTATATAGTGGCAATACAGGGGGCATTATAATAGAGAGTACACTACAGAGGGTTGTTATAACTACATGGGGCAATGCAGCGGGTCTATATACTGGGGCGACTACAGGGGTCTTTATAAATACTTGGACCACTATAGGAGGCATTCTAACTACTGCAGACACTATAGGGACCTTTATTACTACTGCGGGCTCTTATAGGGTGCCTTATAGAGGGGCCTTTTTACTGCTGGGGGCACTATAGGAGGCCTTATTTCTACTAGGGGCCCTATGGGGGCATTATTAATATTGGGGCTGCTGTGGGGGCATTATCATTGAGCACAATTGGGGTTGCTATTGGGGGTACTGCAGGGAACACTCTTACCATTGAGGACAGTTTGGGAACATATTATTATGGGGGACTATCTGTATGGCACTAGCACAGTATTGGGGGTAGCAGCAGGATGACAGTGTTGAGGCACCAGGAGGGGGAGGATGATAATGTAAAGTAAGGAATCTAAATTTTTTTTCTGTGATAAACTCTGCAGAGACAAGACACGGCCTTATGTAGACATTGAGGAAAGAGTGTTCATCAGAGGAGACGTCTCTGGATGTATGAGGTATGTGGTGCTGTATTCTCCTGTATATTTTATAGCGATGTATGTAATGTCCACCCAAATATCTGTTTTACGGTAGGGTTAGGGTACTTTCACACTTGCGTTCGTGTGATCCGGCAGGCAGTTTTGTCGTCGGAGCTGCCTGCCGGATCCGCCGATCAGTGTGACAACTGACAGCATTTGTAGACGGATCCTGGTGCGGCACTAATTCAAGTCAATGTAAATTAATGCCGGAACTGCATTCCGGCGACTGATCAGGCATTTTGGACGGACATAATACCGCAGCATGCTGCGGTATTATGTCCGGCCAAAACGCCTGACAGTGACTGAACGGAAGGCATACTGATGCAAACTGAACGGATTTCTATCCATTCAGATTGCATGGGGATATGCCTGATCAGTTCTTTTCCGGCATAGAGGTCTTTTGACGGAACTGAATAACGCAAGTGTGAAAGTACCCTTAGGGGTGGCTTGAGAATTTGGACCACACTGCAGCAGCCCAGCCCCAGAAAGAGAGAAGCACTTTTTAGTTGCACTTTGCTCTGTATTAGGTTCCAGACAGCCCCTTTAGGCAATTCTGTGATATATTTTGATAGGCCCGACAGTAGGTGAACCCATATTTATATCTTATATTCAACCATCTTCAGAGCAATATTAATTAGGAATCAGTTACTTCATAGAGTCCTGTTATACTGATTATCATACACAATTAAAGAGGTTTTTCAAGGCTTTTATATTGATGCCCAATATTTGATTGGTGGAGGCTCGAACTCCCGGCACCTTAGTTAATCAGCTGTTTTTCAGTACCGCCGGAATAGGCACTGGAACAGCATAACTCCGTCCACCGGGTATTCACCAGATGCCGCCTAACAGATATCGATAGCCTTTCATAGGGTTTGGCTATCAACATAACAGTTTGCGAAAACCTCTTTAAAGGGGCATTCCTACTACATAAGTTGATGGCATACTGCAAGGATATGCCATCATTATATGATCGGTGAGGGGGGTCTAACCTTTGGGGCCTCAATAAACCTGAGCTAATTACGGATCATGCGGGATGCCAGGGGTTGAACCCCTATGATCATAAAGTGATGGTATATCCTATCAAAATGCTATCAGTTTATGAGGTGGGAATACTTCTTTAGGTGATTAGGCTTCATGTCACCTTTTTTGTCATATGTACTCTTGAGAAACCTTTCTGAGAATGTCAGCCCTTTGCAAACACATATATCTCGTGTGCTGCCGATGACATGCAGGAACACCTGTGTCCTATTTTCATTGCTCAGGGCTATACCAGAGTACTCCGAACACTCCTTTTCCTGTGCGGAGAGAACAATGGCCTCATATTATAAATTAGTGTTGTCTCTGTCATTCTGGGGCTGCCGACTGAACGGCCTTGTGTTTGCCTACACTAACAGCTAGGTGTGGACTACCTCAAATAGTATTATTTAAAGAGTGGCACTGTGTACCTAGAAATTCTGCGCCATTTACAGGATGGTGACAGAGGCAGAAGCTTATAGTACCAATGACATGTGGGAGCTATATACACATATGTCGGTACAATCCCTTAGTGATTTCCATGATATCAAACAATTATGGAAGTTGGGATGAAGTTATGTTTGTTTTATCAAGCTCAGGCTCCATGGCTCATGATAGGCATTAGTCTTTGCATGATTTGAACATTGCCAGCTGATATTTTTTCAGGGCTGGTGCACACAAACCATTTAAGGAGTCATTCTTTTGCTCATATTTCCGTTTTGAGTATTCTGTATTGGAACAAAAAAAAACTGAGAAAAAAGGCAAATTAGACATAATTTCACACAAAACTTCAAAAATGGGCCGGACAAAATTGTTGGCACCTTTTTCAAAATTGTCGGTAAACAGCTTCCTACTGTTTACCGAATACGTGGCCTACAAAGAAATGAGGCCAAATATGCTGGAGGTTCAAAGCTGTTTTGGGGTTGTTTTGCTGCCTCTGGCACTGGGTGCCTTGACTGTGAGCAAGGCATCATGAAATCTGAAGATTACCAAAGGATTTTGGGTCGCAATGTAGGGCCCAGTGTCAGAAAGCCGGGTTTGCGTCCTAGGTAGTGGGTCTTTCAGCTGGACAATGACCGCAAACATACTTCAAGAAGCACCGAGAAATGGATGGGAACAAAACACTGGAGAGTTCTGAAGTGGCCAGCAATTAATCCGGATCTAAATCCTATTGAACACCTGTGAAGAGATCCTAAAATGGCTATTGGGAGAAGGCCCCCTTAAAATATGAGCGACCTGGGGCAGTTTGCAAAAGAAGAGTGGTCCAAAATTCCAGTTGAGGGGTGTAAGAAGCTTGTTGATGGTTATAGGAAGTGATTGATTTCAGTTATTTCTTCCAAAGAGTGTGCTCCCAAATACTAAGTTGAGGCTGCCAGTAAATTTATCTGGCCCATTTTGGGAGTTTTGTGTGAAATTATATAATTTTTGGCTTTTTTTTCTCAGTTTTTTTGTGTTGTTCCAATACACACAAAGGAAATAAATGTGTGTATAACAAAACATGTGTAATTGCAATAATTTTCTAAGAGAAATACTTCAGGGGTGCCAAAACTTTCGGCCATGACTGTATATACACTGAGGGCATTATAAGCTAAAAAAAAGAGAATTATATAAATGTGTCACTATTGCAGCAGGTCTCACTCAGATCATTGGTACAACCAGACGTCGCAGAAGCAAGCACTGTGTGAAGACTGTGTTCATCTCTAAAAATTTAAAGGCGTTGTCCCACGACAAGGGATAACCCCTTTAATCTAAAAGCACTCAGTACAACCATTTGCATAGGTTATTAACGAGATATTACCATCTTTAACATGAATGGCAAATCCTCGATTCCCCATAACAGTAAATCCCGACTTTTTCTGTAACTAGCATAGACTGCCATGGAGAGGGCTGCAGTGCACACTCTTCAGTAACTCAAGGAAAAGCTGCCAACATAAATCAGGGAACCAAGGTCAAAGCACCCTAATTCTTCTAATAGTTGAGGGTCTCAGAGGTGAGACCTACGCTTATTAGGCATTTGTAGAATACCATGTGCATAAATGTCAATAAATGTTGAAGATGGCCATTCCCTTTTAATTATATACTGTATGTCTAATAAGAAAAGGTTGTCTTCTTCAATATTTCTCGCACTCCACCCTCGAAAAATTAAATGTCTAGCACTGTTCAGAAGATACATCACAATGAACCTATTTTCAGTCCGCATACGAATGACATCAAGTAAGGGATGAGGAACAATGAAAAAGTTTCCACAGATCTGTCTGACATTTGGGAGTTTGGCACACGCCACTTACAAATGGTATTCCGTAAAACAGAACATGAGCCCCATTGTTTCTGTAGCTCAGTGAAACCCATGAAGGGAAACAAGCAAAGACTGTCAGCAACACAACAGTAAAGCTGAAATATTTGTAAGCTGATAAACATACACAGCAGATGGTCCAACTCATAAACTGACCTCTTTTGGCTCTATAGATAAGCTGTAGGATGCGGCCCCAGGACTTCATGTTTCGTTTTTAGCACTTTCCATTATTCTTTCAAAATACTTTCTGATATGTACTAATTGAAATATGAGTCTGTAGTCCCATGTACAGATTTTAATTGTTGCAAAAATCAATCAAAAGGAGCAACTATAACCTTCTCTCCCATGAGAGGATAGCAATGCTAGTGTATAAGGGTACTTACGCATGGGCCAAAAATTCCACTGTGGATCTGCAGCATTTCCGCAGCAAATGCAGATTTATCATAGAATTTGCAGTAGATTTGCCACGATTTTGCAGGACATATGGATTTGCATTGCAGACAGTGAAATCTATGGTGGAAATCCGCAGCATACATTGACATGCTACAAATTTAAAATCTCCAGTGCAGGTCAGTTTACTCTGACTTTTTTCTTAAAGTCTCACCCACGTTACTTAGTCTTCATGCACACGACCATATGCATTTTGAGGTCCGCCAACTGCAGATCTGCACAATATGGATACCAGTCGTGTGCATGCCACGTTATCCTAATAGAACTGCTTATTATTGTCTGCAAAATGGACAAGAATAAGCCACGTTCTATTATTTGCGGAGCAGCATATGGATGATATCTGTGTGCTGTCCACATTTTTTGCAGACCCGTAGAAATGAATGGATCAGCATGCAATCCACAAAAAATGCAGACCCAAAATATGGTCCTGTGCATGAGGCCTAATACTGTAAAATGCAAATTTGCTTGTGGCACATGGGCATACCCTAAATGATGTGATAATTGAGGATTTTTTAAAGGATTTATTCTATTATATTAACTACTAGCAGAAGGACCCGTCTTTGGTTGGGCATATTTCATCTAATTAATTTAATGTTTGTGTGTGTCGTTAAAAGATATCGACAGTATCCACTATAACATTGACATCTACAGTACCCTGCCCCTTTAACAGTGACCTCCACAGCAGCCTGCCCCCTTAATAATAAGATCCACAGTGCCCTCTTCTTAACAGTGACCTTTACAGCGGCCGCCACTTTATTATTTCCACAATAACCCACCTCCTTAACAGTGACCTCCACAGAGCTCTGTTCCCTTAAAGAGGACCTTTCACTGGTCCAAAGTTTGTTAGTGAAAAGTATGTACATGCAGAGCGGCACCCAGGGATGTCCCTGCACTTGCTATTATCCCTGGGTGCCGCTCCGTTCGCCTGCTGCAGCCCCCGGTTCCCGGCGCACGTGCTGAGGCTAATTTGCCTTGGGCGGAGACATCCTCTTTTGCCCTGGGCGTCTCCTTCTCCCAGGCTGGAGGGCTGGCCAATCGCAGCGCTCAGCTCATATCCTGCACCCTCCCAGGATATGAGCTAAGCGTTGCGATTGGCCAGTGCTCCAGCCTTGGAGAAGGAGACGCCCAGGGCAAAAGAGGATGTCTCCGCCCAAGGCAAAATTAGCCTCAGCACGTGCGCCGGTACCGGGGGCTACAGCAGGCGAATGGAGCGGCACCCAGGGATACAAGTAAGTGCAGGGACATCCCTGGGTGCCGCTCTGCATGTACATGGCTTTACCTAACAAACTTTGGACCAGTGAAAGGTCCTCTTTAAAATGTGACCCCCACAACACCCCACCCCCTTAACAGTAACCTCTACAGCGCCCCGCCCCTTAACACTGACCTCAATAGTGGATTGTCCCCTTAACTGTGACCTTGACCATTCCCTACCCCCTAAACAGTGACCTCCATGGCATCCCTCCCCCTTAACAGTGACCTCCACAGCAGCCCACCCCTTTAACAGTGACCTCCACAGCGACCGCCCCTTTATTAGTGACCTCCACAGTACCCCATCTCCTTAACAGTGATTTCCACAACACCCCATCCCCCTTACAGTGGCCTTTACAGCAATTTCCCCTTAACACTGACCTCCATAGCATACCAGCCTTTTAACTGTGACCTCCACAGCAGCGTGCCCCTAGGGTGGCCAGAGGTCCGGTTTTAGACTCCCTGTCCTCCTTCCGGCGCAGGGCCTGGACAGACACAGGGATGTCCTTTTGAACAGCTCACTCTCAGCTGCAGGGAGAAAATTACCCTCCAACCCCTGCAGCTGATAGAAGTTGATTTTTAGTGGGGGGCGTGGCCTAACGGGGTTACAGCAGTGAAAAAAAATGGCTGGGTTGTTATGGACACCTGGTGTAAAACTGTGTGTATGTGGAGACTAAGGGCCTGCGAGCTTCTATTGGCTGATAAGGGTCATTTGAACAGGCTTCTATTGGCTAATGCATTTTTGGGGAATATTTCAGGAACGGTACATGCTAGAGAGCTGAGACCCGGTCTAAAACCTTCCCGGACACCTGATGTACCCGTGTGCCAAATTTACAGTGAATTTTTCACCCACAGATATTCCAATTTCCTTTTTCACTGTCTAGAGAGAGCTACAGCTATATTTTTCTAAGAACTCAGTAGAATTTACAAATAAATGAAAGCTACTGAGCCTCAGGAGAAACAGCAGGGGGCGCTACTCTGGTGGAAAATGTAATGTACATAAAACTTAACAATATTTTTATTGCATGTATATTGCAATCATACTTTATTTGAAATGCCCTGTTCATTGCATAGTAATACTTTTCGTGGGATAACCCCTTTAAATTATTCCACTGTCACTCAACTGACACATGTACATAGCAATGTATTGTATGCTGATTTACAGAGCAAAATTCCAATTGGATTTTGCTGCATCCCCATGAAGAATCTGTGGTTTGACGCAGATTTTACACTTTGCATTGCAAAAGGTAAAATCTGCAGATTTCAAAATCGGCAACACAGGTCAATTTACATGCAGAACATTTCCCCACTGTGTAGATGAGATTTTTAAAATCGAAATACAAATCTGCATAGCAAAACTGTGATCTGAAGAATGAAAGTAACGGGTCATTTTTACCGCATAGGGAACGCCGTAAAAACAAAACACATACAACTCTGGCAAAAAAGAATTTTTTTCCAATTCCACCCCATTTGGAATTTTGTTCTAGCTTTCTACTACATTGTATCCAATAGTAAATGGTGCCATTTAAAAGTACAACTTGTCCCACAAAAAATAAGCTCTCATATGGTTATGTGAACAGAAAAATAAAAACATTATGGCTCTGGGAAAGTAGGGAGTGAAAAACAAAAATGCACATCGCAGGGCACTGAAGAACAATCTTTAGCATAAACAAGAACAAGGTGATGATATGGCCACTTAGAGCCCTGATCTTAACATCATCATGTCTGTCTGAGACTACATGAAAAGACTGAAGCATTTGAGCAATCCTATATCCACATGCAGCAACCGGGTCCGCAGGGGCAACACATGAGACACAGGTGGCAGATGGGGGTAGTTGTTGATTTACTTGCTGTTAGCAGAGCCTCACTGGGCCGGCGTGCAGTAATGGGAAGGACAGCACCAGTTGTTTCGGGGCACTCTCTGTCCAGGGAATCCCGCCAGATGG
Organism: Bufotes viridis; assembly: GCA_033119425.1. Lineage (NCBI taxonomy): Eukaryota > Metazoa > Chordata > Amphibia > Anura > Bufonidae > Bufotes > Bufotes viridis. Next base: position 54,459,224 of record CM065593.1, read on the forward strand.
TGTTTGAGGTGCCCTGGGTGGAATGGGTTTTTGTTAAGGTGCCTTGGTGGCAGGGTCCCTGGTGTTCGTGACGCCAGCACCTTTAGGTGCAAAAGAAAAGTAATAAACTCAGTCCAGACCATGTGTGAAGTTCAATAGCAGCTTTACTTTGGATAAACGTTTCTCCAAAAGAATTTACAGACTTTATCTTGGTTCCAGCAGGCGTTAACATAAATATTGCTAACCTAATAATTCCACCGCTCCAGCACAAATACTGCTTGCTATTTTTTTGTTTACATGGCAGCACTGATGAAAATCCATATTAGCATGTAACCTCTACAGTCAATCACTGACTGAAGAGGACATGTTCTATAGAGCGGTCATGTGCCAATATGGCTTTTTATCACTGCTGCCATGTAGACAAAGACCGGTGGGGGAACACAAGAGTATTGTTGCTGGAGCAGTGGTGGATCTAATAGTATTGTTTAGCGCTCATGGTGTTTCATGCTGTGTGATGCTGCCACCTACTGGACACAATAACTAGGTCTCCTCTAAATTATTACTCTTTTCACATTGCTAGCCACATGGGCTTCATTTCGTCTGGGTCACCGTTCAGCTACACAGACAGGAGGATTAGGCTAGTTTCAAACTAGTGCAAGAGACCCAGCAGGCTGTTCAGGCAGGGATCAACCTGCCAGATCTCTGTGCATTCAGGCACTGACGGAAGCTTGTAAGTCTCAGTAGAGCCCTATTAACTATAACGGTAACCAGCGGACATCCGGCCACAACCTAGCAAAAATGCCGAGAATCGCCTGGAAGAAAACCGCCACGTGCAGACCCTGTCGGATCTCTAGCACAAGTCTGAAACTAGTCCTATACGCCCCAATATAGATGGTTGTCAGAAAATTACTACCTATCTCAATATGTATGCTGTGGAAACTAATGGTGTGGACCAGTCCTTCTCAAACTGTTAGATGTACACCAAAGACATAGGATTTAATAGAGATTCTAAAGTGGATAAGGTGCGTTTCTAGAAATAGTCCGGTTGCCCATAAGCAGATGGTTCATAACCTACTATGCTTAGCTAGAAAGTACACTGCTTATATAGTTCTACAAAAATATTTGGATCCCTGGCAGCTCAGGAATGCTGAAGGATGGCCTACAGTTATACATTTATGATGGACCGTGTGCACTTCTGTGGAAAATATGCCTAAAATCCCATCAATCAATGTGTCACAAATCATCAAATGCAAAAGCAATGTGTAATATCAATATTAGTATTAGCCATTCCGCAATAAAAGAAATGTCATAAAATGTCTGGAAAAAGTGGTCCCACAGAAGTCAATCCATAGTTGTTTTTTACGGAAAGGTAGCCTAGAAAAATTATAGGACAGTCCATTTGAACAGGTCGCCTAGAAATATTAGGGTACAGGTTGTCTACAAATATTATCGGACATTCCATTTTGTATTGTATAGTGGTTTAGTGCAGATAGTTTCTACAGAGATTGTGCAGTGATGGATATAGAAAAACTTATTTTATTAGTGCAAGAGAGACCACAGTTGTGGGATATACGATCAGAAGAATACCATGATTGAAATTTAAAAATCAGAGCCTGGGAATAAGTAGCAAAAGAACAGATGGATGGATCATTAGTGGATGGTAATAATGATGTCTGAAATCAGGGTGGGGGTGATGCGGATGGATGGATTATTAGTGGTCGGCAATAAATTATTGCTGTCCACTGTTGATCCATCCCCCCCAGACATCAATTCCTGCCATCCACTGATCCACATTCATCTGCCGAGTGCCGTGCCAATGCCATCCAATCCATCTAGCCCCCCTCCTCCCCTTCAGACATTAATTTGGCATCCAGATACATCCATTACCATTATGATTAATCCCTATCCCCCCCTCCCCCCTTGGCCTGAAACAAGTATGTGCCTAACAGAAAATTACTAAATACTACCTACTAGTTACTCAGTGTTCTTCACAGCCTCTGCCTCGCCAATAGGCCCCCGCTCGCCCTCATCTGCACGTCTGATGCTCGGTCGGATGACCCTCAGTCTCTGCCTGACCTGCTGTGGCTGCGCCTGTGCGCTGTTTCCGGCTGTGAAGATCCCGCGAGACACGCCGCGGGAGGCCAGGGTAAGCCAGCGCAGCTGCAATTATCGGAAGGGGAGGGGACTGGAGGGGAGGGGAGTTGGGATTGTCTGTAGGGGACAGCACGCCACTTTCGCCGCACTTGGGGAAAAAAAAGGGGAGTACGGACTCTGGAGGGCCCTACCCCCCAGCCGGGCCCGGTCGCAGTTGCACTCTCTGCGGCCGCGATCGTTACGCCCCTGGTTGCATGTTATGTTGCTGTTTTATCACATGATTTTATACTCAACGTTAGTGTTGAGCAAATCAAAGTTGACGAAGTGGAATTCGATCCAAATTTAAATTCCAAAAAGGGCTTTAGAACATATAACTGCACCGCTGAACGGCAAATAGGCCCTTTTTTTCCCCACTTATACACGACACAAAAAGCTTTAGAATATATAACTGCACCGCTGAACTGCAAATATATTTTTCTTTTGCCACTAATACACGACAAAAAAGGCTTTAGAACATATAACTGCACCGCTGATCGGCAAATAAAAAAAATTTTGTGCCACTAATACTCAACAAAAAGGGCTGTAATTTTTGCACTTCATCACACAACGGCTAATAAGCCCTTTTTTCCCACTAATACAAGCCAAAAAATGCTTTAGAACATATAACTGCACCGCACAAGGGCAAATAAGACCCTTTTTTAGCACAATAAAGTCTTTTCTAGCACTGTCCCTAGTACCTGCGGACATCTCTCCCTGCACTAAGTACACTGGAAAATGGCAGAATCCAAGATGGCTGAGGCTATTTATAGGGCTGTGACATCACAGAGCTGGCTGGCTGCTGATTGGCTGCATGCATGGCATTATGGGTGATCCCACGTTCCCAGAGTTCCTTGCTCCATGTCCTCACGCGTGCAGCAGCCATTTTAGGAAAAAATTTGATTTTTTACCACGAAGCGTGAAGAAATTCTGATTCGGTGCGAATCAAATTTTTCCTGAAATACGGATCGAATTCCACTTCATCAACTTCGATTCGCTCATCAATAAAAGTGACTCTAAATTTAGAGAAAACGCAGACTTATTTTGAAGGGCTGTGCAATCTATTTTAGACTTTTTAGTCGTCAGAAGATTTGTGAAGATAAAACAGACTAATTAAAAGCACCGTCCTTCAGCAAGGTCAACAGAAGGCTGCTTTTATCACCAATAACACAGATGATTTAACTTGATACTGAAAAAGACGGATTACTGGAAGGGTTGACTTGGGGAGCATTATCCTGTCAGGCGACAGCCTGGGAATGTACCTACAGGTTTTCTAGTAAGAGAAAAAAGGCAAAACTACTTATTGTGGTAAAAGTTTAAAATAAAAAGTACTAATGTCATTCCAGTTCTTTATTTATTACTACACAATCTACAAAACAATGATGTGCTTCAGCTACAAGTTTAACGAGGGATTTTTAAAGGGGTTGTCAGGGTGTTTAATATTGATGACCTATCTATAGCATAGGTTATCAGTATCTGATCGGTGGGGGTCCGACTCCTGGCACACCCACCAATCAGCTGTTTAAAGGGATTCTGTCACCAGTTTTCACCGCTTTGAGCTAAACATATGCTCATGCTCAGGGTCTCTTCGTGATTCCTAATGTGGGCTTATAAATGCGATCTATAGCTTAGTTTTGCCAAAAAACAGGTTTTACTAACCTGTCATTCATAAAAATAAGGTGCCCAAGTGGAGGTCCAGGGACGCAGGGTGCCCGGCTGCAGCCATCGCCGTTGGTGCCCAGTGCCGCCTTCCCAGAGTTCTGCTCCGCCTCCTACTTCTCTGTGTCGCCTCTCCCTCCCTGCTCCTCCTCCCGCTGTGAGATGCCTCGCGTGTGCACAGGCTCAGCCTGATGCACCCGTACGGACTGCTTGGATGCTTCTTCTCTAGCAAAGTACCGGCGCATGCGCACTACGCTAGAAGAAGCCGATGCCAGCAGTTCATGCGCATCAGGCTGAGCCTGAGCTGATCATCAGGTCATCAGCAGATAATAATGACCTCTCCTGAGGATAGCTCATCAGTATTAAACAATGGGAAAACACTTTCAGCAATTACTTTGCCAAAAAAATTATTATTACCAGCTAAAATCAGCAAAATGTAATCTAGAAAATGCTGTGAATATGCTGTCTAGGGGCCCCAGCAGGAATTCATCCTGGACTGATTGGCAGGACATCAATATGACAAGTGACAAAATTATGAGACGGGTGTCCTACACAGTGGCTGAAGTTTTAACGCAATTCAGTCAAAAGCCAAATCCTCACTGTTTGCTAATGAAATAAGTGCTAACTGGATGCTGTTTGTTAACGGCCATGCAGTTTTAAGCACTGTCGCTAGTAAACCTTTAAAAGTTGCAGTTGCATTTTGGTCACAGCTAGGCCGTGCGGTGGCCACTACATAGCTTACCACCCTAGTGAGTAAAGCCAGCCTAGAGAGACTGCTACACGTGTCTTGTTAATACTCTTTTCCAGCCGTACGCTCACAAACAGTATGGCATGAGTTACAAATGACTACCCTCATGAGCCATCCTAAGCCTCTGCTACGATTATAGTATCTCCCTATGCTTTACATCTGCCAAAATATAGTTTAGATCCGCTTGTCAGTTTTGTATTTGGGGACCTTTTTCTTTGTACCTGTACACGCAACACTATCTATTTTCTCTTCTCTTGGCCAAACAGTACTTTGGAGCAGAAAACAGCATCCTGAAAGATTTACTGCTGGGCATACAGAAGAGACTTTGAAGTGAAGGAGAGCAGATAATTGTTTAAAACATGAGTGGACTTTAATTGTTAAGTCATGAAGGATACTGCACAGTACTTCTTCAAGCTATGCTCCATTGCCAAGAATCAGATGAGTACTGGGTGCCAATACCTAAGAGTCAGTGCACATCTCGCCCCAATTCCGGTATTCTGTGCTGGCCTAGGAACAGAATACTGGAACCTCTATAAAGGCATTTAATGGATGAAATGCCACTGTATATGTGTACACTGTGCATGTACCAATAGTGTAGACTACTGTGCAGGCGCAAGATCATGGAACCAGGCAAGATGCCAGGCCCTTGTCATTCAAGGGTGTGGGGGAGCGGAGAAGCGCTGGTGCTCTGAGGGGATCAACCCATTCCACTCTGCACCAAAGACATACTTTTCATATTAATGGTCACAGCTAACCTCCTCCCATTCCTGCAGCTGCCTCTGTGCAAGTGGCGTTTAAAAGGTCGCAAACACGGTGTTTGCGACTTTTTTCCGCAAGAAAGAGTGTGTGTGTGGGGGGGGGGGATTGTTAAATTCCCCTTATTGGGTACAGCAGAGCCTTAATGCGCATTTATTTTGCACAGTCTTGTTAGCTATAATGCAGGGATGGCCAACCTGCAGCTCTCCAGCTGCTGTAAAACTACAACTCCCACCATGCCCTGCTGTAGGCTAATAGCTGTAGGCAGTGTGGGCATGTTGGGAGTTGTAGTTTTGCAACAGCTGGAGAGCCTCAGGTTGGCTATCCCTGATATAACGTCATAAAATTGTACTCATCTATTCCTGCATTTAAAACACTTTTTTTTTTTTTTTACAAATTATGAACGTCTGGCATGCAATATATTAAGGCTAATGTAAAAGGTCCATCAAGTAACATAAAGGTCAAGAAAGATAAGAGCCTGTGTTGGAGCTGAGGCAATACGGTACATTTCTAGCTGTATGGCTGCCAGCTTCCCCTGAGCAGCCGGCCAAGAAAGGAAGCCTACTGCACCATTAGAGCCTCAAGAGTCTGCACCTGGACTAAATAATTCATGTTGTATCTCTTCTCTTCATCAGTACTGAGCTACAGTAAAATGCCCTGATTTATGATTTCACCCTTTACAGCCAGTTCATGTGTGCTAGGTGGCTGTGATCAGGGTTACGGGAATCACGTTAAATAACAGTAGGTTTTGGCATCCAGTATAAAGAGAGCCTGAGGACAGTGAGGGCAGGTCACCCTGAATCACAAAATTATGGAGCAGACAGAATTCGGGAGAAGCCAAATAATCCAACTTTCAGGAAATTACATCAGTAAGCAATGTGGTCATATGGCAGTATGGATACTATACCATACATCGTACTCCTTCCCTGATACAGGGGAATTTGTGGCTTTTGTAGAAGACCCTGGTTTCAGACCTCCTCCTTTGGTCTTTATGTAGCTGGTATAGAACTACTGTGGTGTCCAGCCTCCCAACCATCAGTCCTCAGCACCCTCATGGTCACCCTTCTTGTTGCTGCTTTTATAGACAACCTGGCTCATCACGCACTGTCCCAATGCTTGGGTTCACACCCTTCCCTTGGTTGGTGGTAAGAACACCTTATATCACCTCAACCACTAGGCCCACATGGAGAACATGGGGCCACTATGCACATGTTTTGATACTTTGGGACCAATTACAGTAAAAATCCCTACAATCTTCCCAGTCATACTTACTAAGAACCAGGGGCGTAGCTAGAAATGACTGGGCCCCACAGCAAATTTTGTTATGGGCCCCCCCCCCCCCCCGGCGCAAGTCACGATCTTGAGATCTTATATATCACACACTGTCATATAACCCATATAAGCCATATAACCCCCCCCCCCTATAATGTGCCAGTAGCCACCCAGGCATATAACCCCCTATAATGTGCCAGTAGCCACCCAGCCATACAACCCCTCCTATAATGTGCCAGTAGCCACCCAGCCATATAACTCCCCTATAATGTGCCAGTAGCCACCCAGCATAACCCCTATAATGTGCCAGTAGCCACCCAGCCATATAACCCCCATAATGTGCCAGTAGCCACCCAGCCATATAACCCCCCATAATGTGCCAGTAGCCACCCAGCCATATAACACTCCCTATAATGTGCCAGTAGCCACCCAGCCATATAACCCCCTATAATGTGCCAGTAGCCACCCAGCCATATAACCCCCCATAATGTGCCAGTAGCCACCCAGCCATATAACACCCCCATAATGTGCCAGACTGCCAGTAGCCAATGCATCCTCCCCATAATGTGCCAGTAGCCACCCAGCCATATAACTCCCCATAATGTGCCAGTAGCCACCCAGCCATATAACACCCCCCATAATGTGCCAGTAGCCACCCAGCCATATAACCCCCTATAATGTGCCAGTAGCCAGTGACCCAGCCATATAACCCCCTATAATGTGCCAGTAGCCACCCAGCCATATAACCCCCCATAATGTGCCAGTAGCCACCCAGCCATATAACCCCCCATAATGTGCCAGTAGCCACCCAGCCATATAACACCCCCATAATGTGCCAGACTGCCAGTAGCCAATGCATCCCCAATTGATTTCCTCCCAATTCAAATTCTTCCCCATTCTTCAATGCTTTCCCCATTCAAATTATTAATCCGATTCCCCCAGGCAGCCCAACCAAAAAATAATGTCACAGACACAGACTCACACTCACTGTGACTGTGCTCTTACACCCACCACGTCCGGCCGTCCGCTGTTCTGATGGCTTCTGCAGCTCAGCAGCGCGATGACGTCATCGCGCCGCCTGCGCAATGACGTCATCGCGCCGCCAGCCGTTCAACAGCACCGCCTCCTGTGACAGCACCGGGCCAAACTGAAAGGGGAGGGGAGGGGGGACTGTGAAAGGGGGGGGGGCGGGCCAAACTGTACTGAAAGGGGGGGGCGGGGGGCCCCGCTGGCACAGTCACAGTGGACATGGACAGTCTAATGGAGCGCAGGCGCAGCACACAGTCTCGGCAGATAGCCTGCTGCTGCGCAGCGCCCAAACAGCTGATTACCGGGGGCAGGGAAGCAGAGGAGAGTGGACACGTGCTGCCGGGCGCCGTGCCCCTTGTCAGCCCGGGCCCCGAAGCAGCCGCTTCCCCTGCAGTTACGCCCCTGCTAAGAACCATACCGTACCCCCTGAAAACCCTCTGCATGCCGCGTTCAGCTTTGACCGGGGCATACAAAGGGTTATTATGTCGGCATCATTGTTTTCACCAATGCCGGCGTATGCCGGGTCCGTGCCACTGATCGGGCAGGCGCAGCTCAAGCACCCACCCAATCAGCCGGCCGTACATGTACGGCGCTGGTCCTTAAGTCACATTCACAAGCACCGTTCATGTATGGCGTGGGTCCTCTACGGATTAAAGGTATTTGGGAATATATTTATAATAAAGTAATATTTAAGTATTTTCATTTTCTTAATTCCCAGAGAACCCCTTTAAAGAGGACCTTTCACTTTATTGTTAGCGGCTTCCATTGTGGTGTCCTATAAATCCCATTCCTGTTGAGTATCTCTAATGGTGGACACAAGAACAGAGGTTATTCCAGTTTGTAGAATATTCTTTTCTGTTACCCTTGGGTTCTTTCTTACCTCTTTCGGGATGGCCTGTTGCTCTTGTAGTGCTTCTAACAAGATCCCTACTTAGGAGAGCAGCATCTCACAGTCCAGAATTTTCTCTATTAGTAGATGATTTGTGAAGCTAGGTTCGCATCTGTGTTCAGAAATCTACCAGACTTTTCCGACAGAAGAACAGCCTGCTGGAGTTCACTTTATCAAGCATAGCCAGATAATGCCATGAACCGGTGGATCCTAATTGACTATAATGGGATCCAATAGGGATCCAGACGGTTTCCAGCCAGACAAAAAATTTTGAATGCAAAGGTTTTTTCCGTCCAAAAGCTGTCATTTCTGCTGGAAAGAGGACGGATCTCTGTCAGAATCCCGTTATAGTCCATAAGAATCCAGCAGTTCACAACATTATCTTGCTATGCTGGATAGGCTAAACTTGACAGACTGTTCTTCTGCTAGAACAGTCTGTCAGATTTCTGAAAGCAGATGTGAACATACCGCTAATCATGGATTGATGTACATCCAGGTTTTTAGCAACGTTGTTCTAGACTTTCCAGCTTCATGTGTCTCTGAGGTCTTCTGAAAGCTGTCTGCATCGAAGCATGGGTCACACTAAGAATCTTTGATGAGAAGAACAGATTTGTCAGTAACCATGCTTTGTGTGCCTTTAGTTAGGGCAAAGCACCTGTGGAACCCACACTTCCAGTTGCATTTCTGTAAGCACCTTTTGACAATTAGAGAACTTATTAACATGGAGGTTGACATACCTTTTCTCCCTGTATTCTGGATGTTCACACAATGTGCTCAACAAAAGACTTAAATGGTAAAACTGTGTGTTATTAGTTTACTTAGATTGTGTAAGGCTGAGTTCACACTTCAGATATTTGGTCACTTATTTCCATCAGTTATTGGGAGCCAAAACCAACAGTGAAGCCTATTTAGAGATCAGGTGTAAGGATTTGATTTTCTCCTGTTCTGTGTGTTTAACCCGCACCTGGCTTTGGCTCCCAATAACTGATCAAAATAATGAATCAAATAACTGAAGTGTCAACTCAGCCTAAGGGCCCGTGCTGTGGACCGCAAATTGCGGTCCGCAATGCACGGGCACTGACCATGGGGCAGCCACATGCGGATCACGGACCCACTACGGAGGCCTACGGAGGCACGTCAAAAAAACACCACAGAAGAACTCCTTAGTGCTTCCGTGGGGTTCCGATCCGTGCTTTCGCACCGCATCTCAGGGTTTGAGGACCCATTCAAGTGATTCACACGGGCTCACACGGGCATCATGTTTGACACCCGGATTGGATGCGGGTGCGTTGCGGGAATATGCGCGATTTTTCCGCGCGTGTGCAAACTTTTGAAATGCGTTTTGCACGCGCGTGTGAAAAATCTCCATGTTTGGTTCCCAGACCCGAAGCCGGATTTCATCACTGAAGTCCGGTTTCGGGTTGAGTATTGATTTTATTATTTTCCCTTATAACATGGTTATGAGGATGGTAGAATGAGGATTAAGGGGTTAAAAATAAAAAACAACTTACCTTAGCCACTTGATCGCGTAGTTGGCGATCTCTCTTCTCTCTTCATGCTTTAGCTGTAGTCTAAAGGACCTGTGACGCCATCACGAACCATGTGATTGGACCATGTGATGTGACGTCATCACAGGTCCTTTAGACTACAGCTAAAGCATGAAGAGAGAAGAGAGATCGCCAACTACGCGATCAAGTGGCTAAAGTAAGTTAATTTTTTTATTTTTAACCTTAATCCTCATTCTACAAAGCATTCTTTATTAAGAATGCTATTATTTTCCCTTATAACCATGTTATAAGGGAAAATAATAAAGATCGGGTCCCGTCGCTTAGCAACCATGCGGGAAAATCTCACTGCATCCGCACTTGCTTGCGGATGCTTGCGATTTTCCCGCAGCCCCATGCACTTCTATGGGGCCTGCGTTGCGTGAAAAACGCAGAATATAGAGCATGCTGCGATTTTCACGCAACGCAAAAGTGATGCGTGAAAATCACCGCTCATGTGCACAGCCCATAGAAATGAATGGGTTCAGATTCAGTGCGGGTGCAATGCGTTCACATCACGCATTGCACCCGCGCGGAAAACTCGCCCGTGTGCATGAGCCCTTACTCTCATATTCTGATTAGATTTTTTAGTAATCAATGCAGAAATACAAGTAATTCCAACAAAGTATTCTTTATTAATTTTCAATTTAAAGACATACATTTATGTTATATTGTTACCTTTCTTGTATTTTATGGTTTTGTATGTTATACATTTTATTTGTATACTTGACTTGACTCAACAAATACAATAACGCGCTCTTAAAATTATCATCAACATATTAGATACTATTACAATTGTCAACGTTTATAACATAAATATATGAAATACAAGTATTTCCAACTGGTTCTCTTACTTTTCTTTTTTGGGCAAATGTATCCCACTGTGCAGGGCTTTTATGCATCAGAACCTGGTTGTCAATGCAATCCCTGCGATATACATTGTTGTGCCACTGCATTCTTGTTAATTCTGTATTAATACTCATATAATGGCAGGAGACAAAAATCTTTTCTGCTTCAAAAATTTGGTGAGATCAGTGGTGTCTGCATATGCACATACAGTGTTACCATCAGCATCTCTGGATCTCCCCTGGCTCCTGAGATTTCATTGAGACTGTGCGTAACAGCACCTTCCATCAATGAGCCTGTTGTACTCAGAATTTGGATCAAATGTGCGTTCCCTTCTTGGGCCATAAGAAGAGATGACTTTTCAGTGGTCTTGCTGATAAATATCTGGTGTACACATCTCAATACAATATAGACCCCATTACTGGGATTCCATGAGGTGTCTGCACATTTACACTTCTCACAGAAAAACGTCCGGATGAAATGGATATTTTCTTTATCTTTCTTGTTCTTGTTCCTGTGTAGAATACATACAATTCTCTCTCAGGTAGTCCTGGATCTCAGCGACGAATAAATGGAAGGGTCACCAACACTAACCTCTTATACCAGTACTAGTGCATCGCTCCTGAATTTTACCCTTATCTATACTTGGGTTTATGAGATGTTGAGAAGCTTTTCTAAGAATTCCTTAAAGGGAATGTGTCATCATATTTTTATGTTGAACAAGTTTTTAAAGAATTTTTTATGGCATTTTCCATGTAGACTACTCATTTTCAGCTGTAGTAGACTAACAAAAATGAATCTAATAGTAAGTGTGAGACTTCTGTGCCATCTGCTGGTCATATATATAACTGCAACTACAGTTGAAGCAGCTTCTAATTTGACTGTACCACTTTTACACCCATTTACACAACCGTATTTTTGGTCCGCATCCGATCCATATTTTTTGCAGATAAGATGTGGATCCATTCAATTCAATGGGTCTGCAAAAAATGCGGACGGCACACCATGTGCTGTCCACATTCGTATGTTCCATAGCCCCGCAAAAAACATGTCCTATTCTTCTCAGTTTTGCAGACAAGGATAGCCATTGTTACAATGGATCCTCAAAAAAAACAAAAAAAAAAACGGTGCAACACGGACGTCATCCGAATTTTAATTGCTACATCTGTTCCATGTAGTAAATGTACTAAAATATGAATTTAGTGTTTTTTGATACATAGTTTCAAATTATTGCTTGTGATGTTTCATGTGCAGCAGCACACCATGATAGATAGATAGATAGATAGATAGATAGATAGATAGATAGATAGATAGAATGGGGAAAATAAGTATTTGATACACTGGTGATTTTGCAAGTTTTCCCACCTACCGTACCAAGAATGAAGAGGTCTGTAATTTTTATCGTAGGTACACTTCAACTATGAGAGACAGAATCTAAAAAAAAATCCAGAAAATCACATAGTATGATTTTTAAATAATTAATTTGCATTTTTTTGCATGAAATATGTATTTGATACAATAGAAAAACAGAATTTAATATTTGGTACATAAAACTTTGTTTGTAATCACAGAGGTCAGACGTTTCCTGTAGTTCCTGTAGCTGCAGGAATTTTGACCCACTCCTCCATCTTCTACAGATGTTTCAGCTTTTGCGGCTGTCGCTGGGCTGCATTGAGTTTAAGCTCCCTCCAAAGATTTTCGATTGGGTTTTGGTCTGGAGACTGGCTAGGCTATTCCAGGAGCTTGAAATGCTTCTTACGGACCCACTCCTTAGTTGCCCTGGATGTGTGTTTCGTGTTATTGTCATCCTGGAAGGCCCAGCCACGACCCATCTTCGATGATCTTACTGAGGGAAGGAGGTTGTTGGCCAAAATCTCGAGATAGATGGCCCCATCTATCCTCCCTTGAATACGGTGCAGTCGTCCTGTCCCCTTCGCGGAAGGAAGAGACACATTATGTGTAGAGATAAGCGAATTACTTGAAAATTCGACTCGGCTAATTTGACGAATTTCACCAAAAAATTCGCTTTGTGACAAATGACTTTGCCATAAGGCACATTTTTTAGTAAGTAGTGGGTGCAATGACAGTTAGCTGCAATAGCGCTGCCCCCGTCATTGTACCCCTCAGATGCCACGTTCATATATTAACATTAAACAAAACATTACATCAAACTTACCGCGTCCATTTGCTCGCGACGGGCCGGCCACTGCCATCTTGCTTGAAGATCTCGTCCGAAATCACGTGCAGCGCGAGATTACGTCATCACTCGCGCCGCGAGTGATAACGTATTACGTCAATCTCGCGCCGCACGGGATTTCGGCTGAGATCTTCAAGCAAGATGGAGGCTTGCAGCCCTTCGGGAGCAAATAGACACGGTAAGTTTGAATTTCAGGATTAATCGATTTGCTGCCTCGAAGCACGAAGAAATTCTGCTTCTAGGCGAATTGAATAATTCCAGAAATTCGGATCGAATTCCACTTAGTGGGATTCGATTCCCTCATCTCTAATTATGGGTATCTGATTTCGTCCTCTGTATAGACCTGCTACTTTTTGCACTTGTACTTAGGTTTTTACTTTTCGGACTATGATGAATAGTTGCCACTGTGTCTTCCTTCGGTTGAGGTCACCATTTCCCTGCACTTGTTTTAAACACTTTATTCATATGAATTTCGTAAATAAAGATTATTATTGATTTCATGCGGTCTGGCAGCTTTTTATAGGTGTTTTACCAAATTAAAGGGGTATTCCCATCTAAGGCATCTATGGCATATCCACAGGCTGGGTGGGAGAGGTGGGGACAGACATGAAAGACATGTCTATCAGATATAAATGATATACCCTGAGGACATAAAATGAAAGTCTAAAGTGAGAATAGCCATTTACATGAAGTTAGGAATATATTCCAAACCTATGGTAAATCCTTACAGTTTCCACTGACATGTCACTGTCAGTGCAAGCAAATTGAATATGTTATACTCTATTCATCTGCTGAGAGAACTAGCCATAAGGAAAAATAACAGTGTTCATTTTTGCCACAGATCAGCTCCATTGAATTGCAGTGGATCTAATCCACATACCTCAGATTTCTGCTGCAGATTTTCATAAAATTCCACAGCAGCTTTGCCAATATAGTGGCACAACCAATTGAGATGGCAATGGTTTGGTGCTCGCCCCGCTGACTTCCCCTTGTCGGGAAAAGAGAGCATGCAAGTTGTATAAAAGAGAGTTGGGGGTACTCGACTATCTGGCGCCAAATGGACACAGATCAAATTGATTAAAGTTCAATGATTTATTTATAATACATAAAACATAAAAACAAGTAGCGAGATCACTATCATACATGCTGCCTTTCTGGAAACACTGGCCTGAAATCCTGGCATAACGGTTAACCATGAATAGACGTTTTGCTATATAGATTGATACAACACATAATGAACTGTTTCCAGATTCTATAAATTAATTAGCAATTATTTAAAATAACATATGTACATTCCCGTAGGCTCATGTATAGTAAATACATAATATTTATCAAAATTAAAAGAAAATCTGAATAGGAAACAATCAGAGATGTAAAGAGATAGTACTTAGTTAGAATGCTCAATATTTAATATTTAATATCATCACATCCAAAAGCGCACCTGCGATATTGTTGCTTTTGGATTGCATTTTTTATTTTTTCAAAAACATAATTTGAATCAAAAAAGATTTTACACCATATGCTGATTAATTTTATTTTTATTGGAATCCAGTACGTATGTCTATAGATGGGGTTATAAGTATGAAGACTTGATGGCCCAAGACTCAAATTTGTGTTTGACATGTTGAGTGCAGGTGGAGACCGGACGGGGAGAAGAGATCAAGGTGCTGATAAAACAGCCAGACACTCGATCTCCTGTCCCGATTCGGCATCCATCCCAGCTGGATCATAAAAAAACAAACAATTCAAATTCAGCATAGAGGCCTGACGGAATTAAAGTATTGAAGTTGAAAATCCTTCTTGATTCGATTCTCAACATATTTGCAATATGATTGCCACCTCTCCATGGTCTCTTGATTTTTTCAAAAGCTGTAAACTGTAACAGTGAAGGATTGCTATTATGATGAGTTTTGAAATGATTAGAGACCGAGTGACATTGAAAGCCCTTCTTAATCTTTGCAATATGTTCTGCAACACGTTTTTTGAACAGTGTTTGTTCTACCAATATATTATTGTTTATGACATGGACATTCTAGGAGATAAATCACATCTGTGGAGTCGAATGTCAAGCCGTCTCTAATTGGAAATTAGTAATTTGTAATTTTCTTGGGGAAAGATGTTATACTGCAATTCGAACATCTGCTGCATCTATGAAAGCCACTTGATGTCAGCCAATTTGATTTGGTACTAGTTGTCTGATTGCTGACTGTAGGTGCTACTTTCAGACATAGGTTAAGGGGTTTAGTATAGACTATCAGAGGAGAATCTGTCACAATTGACCCAATGATTTTGTCATTCATCAGATGATGCCAATGTTTTCGGATGATTTTCTCTACTGGTTTGTACTGGGCATTAAATGGTAAAATAATGCGGCATAAATCTTTTTGTTGTTGTTTTTTTTGGGTTGGTATGAAGAATTCTTCCCTGTTCATAGCTCTAACTTTATTTAATGATCTATCTATTGTAATACTAGGGTATTTTTCTTATTATGAATTGTTGTTTAAGGTCAGTTGCTTCCAATTCAAATTGGGCTACACTGGTACAATTTCTCTTGATTCGCCTAAACTGGCTAGTAGGAATATTTAAGAGCCATCTGGGGAGGTGGCAACTTGTATATGGAATATAGCTATTCCGCATAACAGGTTTGTGATATGTATTGCATATTAATTTGGTTTTGTCTATAGTTCTATCATTTGTGTTGATATCTTCCAAGAAGGCATTCAAAAGATGTGTGTAGGACCTTGCCAGATAAAGTTAATATCATCTATATAACGACTAGAGATGGCCCGAACTATTCGCCGGCGAACAGTTCCTGGCGAACATAGCTTGTTCGCGTTCGCCTCTGCCGGGCGAACATATGCGATGTTCGGTCCGCCCCCTATACATCATCATTAAGCAAACTTTGACCCTGTACCTCACAGTCAGCAGACACATTCCAGCCAATCAGCAGCATACCCTCCCTCCCAGACCCTCCCACCTCCTGCACAGCATCCATTTTAGATTCATTCTGAAGCTGCAGTCTTAGTGAGAGGAGGGAGAGTGTAGTTGCTGCTGATTTAATAGGGAAATTGATAGCTAGGCTAGTGAATTCAGTGTCCACTCCAGTCCTGAAAGACTTATCTGATCTCTGCTGTAAGGACAGCGTCCTGATAGCACCCCAAAAAGCCCTTTTTAGGGCTGCAACATTAGTCTGCTTTTTTTTTTTTTTTCATATATATATTGCAGTTGCCTGGCTTGCCTGTGTGTGAGGAGGAGCTGCAGGCCCACAGACTGTAGTGTGCCCACTGCCAGTGCCCACCCCTGTCATACGGTGTGGCGCAGGACTTTGCATCAAAGTCATTTAATTTTTACACTTTAATCTAAGGTTAGTTGCCTGCCAGTGTGTGTCAGGCTGACTTCCACTGACTGTAGTGTGCCCTCTGCCAGTGCCCGCCACTCATAGCGTGTGGCACAAGCATTTCATTTTTACACTTTAGTCTAATTTCAGTTGCTTGCCTGCTGCCAGTGTGTGTCAGGCCGACTTCCACAGACTGTAGTGTGCCCACTGCCAGTGCCCGCCACTCATAGCGTGTGGCACAGGCATTTAATTTTTACACTTTAGTCTAATTTCAGTTGCTTGCCTGCTGCCAGTGTGTGTCAGGCCGACTTCCACAGACTGTAGTGTGCCCACTGCCAGTGCCCGCCACTCATAGCGTGTGGCACAGGCATTTAATTTTTGCACTTTAGTCTAATTTCAGTTGCTTGCCTGCTGCCAGTGTGTGTCAGGCCGACTTCCACAGACTGTAGTTTGCCCACTGCCAGTGCCTGCCACTCATACCGTGTGGCACAGTAGTTTGCCGATAAATAAGACATTTCATTTTTACACATTAGTATAATTTCAGTTGCTTGCCTGCTGCCAGTGTGTGTCAGGCCCACTTCCACAGACTGTAGTGTGCCCACTGCCAGTCCCCACCACCACTCATACCGGGTGGCACAGTAGCTTGCCGATAAATAAGGCATTTAATTTTTACACTTTAGTCTAATTTCAGTTGCTTGCCTGCTGCCAGTGTGTGTCAGGCCGGCTTCCACAGACTGTAGTGTGCCCACTGCCAGTGCCCACCACTCATAGCGTGTGGCACAGGCATTTAATTTTTACACTTTAGTCTAATTTCAGTTGCTTGCCTGCTGCCAGTGTGTGTCAGGCCGACTTCCACAGACTGTAGTGTGCCCACTGCCAGTGCCCGCCACTCATAGCGTGTGGCACAGGCATTTAATTTTTGCACTTTAGTCTAATTTCAGTTGCTTGCCTGCTGCCAGTGTCATCGGGTGTGACAGTAAATTGCACGGCGCAGACGCAGTCACCGTGGATTAAAACAGAGTGGAGGGAGCCAGCGTTTTTTTTAACCATCTCCCCGTTCGAAAAATCAATTCAATTGACCTTTCGGGGACCCTTGGTGTTGTACGTGGCTGAGTGGAGGAAGAAACCTTCAATGACATCACCGGGACGTGGCTAGCTTGGTATCCAACCTTGTGCAAATGGGGAGTTTGCCATTGTGCAAATGGACTGTTTGCGGTGCATTAAAAGGGGAGTTTGCTCTGTCAATGTCTGTGAAGCGGGCGTGACCCTTACACTACCTGATCGATACAACATCATACCTGATCGTATACACACACTGGATGTTTTAAAGCATGTTATTCCAAACAATTTAGGAATGTTAGTTGATTTATGCCCTTTATGGATTAAAACCCGACTCTGCGTCCACTACGAAATTTTCCATGGGAGTTTTGCCATAGATCCCGGCATGCCACAGTCCAGGTGTTAGACCCCTTGAAACAACTTTCCCATCACTATTGTGTCCAGAAAGAGTCCCTGTGGGTTTTAAAATTCGCCTGCCAATTGAAGTCTATGGCGGTTCGCCCGGTTCGCCCGTTCGCGAACATTTGCGGAAGTTCGCGTTCGCTGTTCGCGAATGGAAAATTTTATGTTCGCGACATCACTAATAAAGACATCATGGGACCAGATCTACCCCCAGCCTGGGTTTGATGTAATCCTCCTCCGGTTGGGCCATAAACAGATTGGCATAGCTGGGGGCAAATCTGGTCCCCATGTCTGTTCCTCTCTTCTGTAAATAAAATTGAGAGTTGAATGAAAAAGTAAGAATGTACTTTACTCCATCCAAAAAAAAAAAAATTTGGTCTTTATGTAGTTAACTATTATGAATGAGTTGTTTTTCTAAGGCATCTATCGCCTGTGAGTGTTCAATAATCGTATATAGAGAGGTGACGTCGATATTACCTAAAGTCCAATGTTCTTAAAAATCTATTTTTTCTAATAGTGTTATGATATCTGTAGTGTCTTTTATGAATGACGGAATTTTTCTTACTGTAGATTGTAGTAATTTGTCAATATATTGAGATAAATTGGAAGAGACCGAACCTATACCTGATATGATAGGTCTGCCTGGGGTTTTTTGGAACACAGTAAAAGATGGGCATACGTTTTGAAGTTTCAACAATATATCTGAATTCGTCATCTGTAAGGATACCTATGTCTCGTCCCCTATTACAGTGTTCTATTCGTTTTAGATGGTATTCCTTAATAGGGTCTGATGGTAATTTACTGTAGGTGAGTGAGTTGTCTTATACACTCTTGTTCACAATTAATCGTGTCTTATATAACTATAGCCCCCCTAATCAGCAGGTCTGATTATGATATTGTTGAAGGACTGCAGTTGTTTAATGGCCTCAATCTCTTTTTTGGTCAAATTGTTTTTCATCCGCGTATTCTTCAATTTACGGAGATTTGTCTCCACATTCTTTTAAAAAGTAGCAATTTCCTGACTAATATCTTGTCTTGGGTATTTTTTAGAGGGAATTTTTAGATCAGTATGTATAAATGTAGGAGGGCTGGATTGATCTCTAACTATAGGATTTTATTTTTTTTCTAGCATAGTTTTTGTACACATTTTTCTACTCCTATATAGGTAGAGAACTTGTCAATTTGTAAAGTAAGTGAAAATTTTAATCCTTTGTTAAGGAGTGATGACTATGCAGTAGTGAGTTCAGTTTGACTCAAGTTTACTAATATGGACGAGTCTTGTGTTGTTTGTATGGTGGTCTTCTTGTGTTTGTGTCTTCCCCTACGGATTGGTCTATGTGATTGTACAAGTGTGTCTTGGCAGGTGTCCTTGTGTAGGACTTGTCTGATTGTTGGTGTTGTTGATACTGATATCTCAGTTGATCGCTCTGTTTCTTGTTGTCCATGTGATCGTGATGATGCTGTCTCAGATTGTAATCGTGTGCTCTTGTGTGTCTCCTTGGTGGGGTAGGTGAGTGTGTCCTTAAGTGTCTTCTTGGTGAGGTAGGTGAACATGTCTCACGTCTCCTTGTCTTGTGATGTGGAGGGGTATAATCTAAAAAAGGAGGAAAGGATAAAGTTTCGAATCTATTAGATGTTGGGGCGTTATGTTAAGTAAAGTTAACATTTCCTTGTATCGCAGGTTCCTCTCGTATTTGAATTGGTGTTGGTTTTGAAATGGCTTGTAACTGAGTAGGTTGTAAGTTTGTTTGTTTATTGGATCTGAATTTGTTAGACTTTTATCAATAATTTCTCTCTCTTAGGGTACTTTCACACTTGTGTTATTCTTTTCCGGCACAGAGTTCCGTCAAAAGGGCTCTATGCCGGAAAAGAACTGATCAGGCATATCCCCATGCAATCTGAATGGATAGAAATCCGTTCAGTTTGCATCAGTATGCCTTCCGTTCAGTCACTGTCAGGCGTTTTGGCCGGACATAATACAGCAGCATGCTGCGGTATTATGTCCGTCCAAAATGCCTGATCAGTCGCCGGAATGCCGGATCCGGCACTAATTCCCATTGACTTGCATTAGTGCCGGATCCGGCATTGCAAAACAACTGAAGGACGGATCCGTCCTTCCGGCATGCGCAGACCGGGAAAACTGTGAAAAAGACTGCAAGACGGATCCGTCCATCCGCATGACAAGCGGAGAGACGGATCCGTTCTTGCAATGCATTTGAAGACGGATCCGTACCCGTACAAATGCTGTCAGTTGTTACACTGAACGGCGGATCCGGCTGGCAGCTCCGACAACGGAACTGCCTTCCGGATCACACTAACGCTAGTGTGAAAGTACCCTAAAGTATCTAAACCTCTACAATTTCTCTCCTGCCTTTATTATTAATTGGACCAGATTACCAGATTTAAAAGAATAGCATATTAGATCTTGAGCTGGTTCTTAGTTAAGTTGTAGGCCTTTAGGTATATGGCCGCTTTGTACATACTGATTTAGTGATTTAATCTCCCATTTGTTCCTTAGCTGTTTGTGTAAAAGTTTCTCTAAATTTTTATATATATCATCAGTGGCTTTAGTAGGGTCATTCATATCATTTGTGTATACAGCTTGTTTAAAGTTGTATGACTCGATTTTGTTACATTTTGTGTCCATATGGTTCCAGATATCCATGCTAACGAGAAAGGGGGCTCAACTACAGGGGTATACGTGTAGGATTAGAAAGATTCCAACATAGTGGCTCAACCAGATAGCAATGGTTTGGTGCTCGCCCACCGACTACCCCTTGTCGGGAAAAGAGAGCATGCATGTATAAAAGGAAGTTGGGGGCACTTGACTACCTGGCGCCAAATTGATTAAAGATTAATGATTTATTTCTAATACATAAAACATAAAAACAAGTAGAGAGATCACTACTAGCTGCTATATGCCATATTAGTACACACAAAAAAATCTATAATAATAGACAAATAAAAATAGATTAAACCAAAAAATAAACGGCAAGTAAAAAGCACATTGATAAAATACTAAACGAGAAAAACCACATTCTAAGAGTATGGGTATAGTCTCTATTGTTTGTGTCGAGTAATAGAACAATGAGGATCCAAATTGAGTCGGTATAAGAGAAGTTACACTGATTGTTTAGTCCGTTAAATATCTTTAATGTCCCGAGGTTGAAGAAAACTGGCCATAAATATATGCACAGCCCACAGTTAGCATAGAATGTTAGTACATTGCCATATATAGCTTGATAATATTTACGTTGAATTGGCAGTGATAGCTATGATACTTTACATTTAGTTGGTATAGCACACGATTAGTGTAAAGTGTTAGTTCATTTCTATATATATCGCTTGATAACATTCACGTTAAGTTGGCAGTGGTTACTGCGGCACTTTACCAGTCTTGGAGTCGTTATGTGACGTGGTACAGCTGGTCGGCTGTGTTCAGCAGGACCTTCCGTCAGTCCAATACTAGCATGTCACGTGTTGTCCCACGTGGTTGCGTATTGACCCGCGTGATCGGACTGAGTCACGTGATATATGCTGCCGTAGTTAAATGTCTGGACAGATCTTGAAAGACTTGCTGTAAAGGCAAAATGCAATTTGGGGCTTGCAAGCTTTTACCAAATTCAGAAGGATAAATTGTGTAGGTCACTTCTTGCTGTGATTAGTGCTGTGCACCAAACGCGTTTCGGAGCGAAGAGTGCCCCTTCCTCAGTGGTCATCAGTAAATGATTAGTAACGTCTTTATATATGGACCGTGATTGAAAATGGGGGTGTTTCCTGGAGATGTCAGTTTTCTGGAAACACTGGCCTGAAATCCTGGCATAACAGTTAACCACGAATAGAAGTTTTGCTATATAGATTGATACAACACATAATGAAATGTTTCCAGATTCTATAAATTAATTAGCAATTATTTAAAATAACATATGTACGTTCCCGTAGGCTCATGTATAGTAAATACATAATATTTATCAAAATTAAAAGAAAATCTGAATGGGAAACAATCAGAGATGTAAAGAGATAGTACTTTGGGAGAACGCTCAATATTTAATATCATTACATCCAAAAGCGCAGCTGCGATATTGTTGTGTTTAGATTGCATTTTTCATTTTTTCAAAAACATAATTTAAATCAAAAAAGAGTTTACGCCATATGCTAATTAATTTTATTTTTATTGGAATCCAATACGTATGTCTATAGATGGGGTTATAAATATGAAGACTTGGGGACCCAAGACTCAAAAGTGTGTTTGACAACTTCCTTTTATACAACTTTTTTAGTTTTTGTGTTGTCATTTTTCTTCCCTATCTTCCTTGAGCCATAACTTTTTTATATTTCCGTTCACATAGCTGTATGAGGGCTTATTTTTTGCAACAAAAGTTGTAATTTCTAATGCCACCATTAATTATGGCATACAATGTAGTGGGAAGCAGTAAAAAAAATTCCAAATGGGATGGAATTGGAAAAAAAAATGCAATTCCTTCGCCGTTTTATAGGTTTTGTTCCCCCAGCGTTTAGTATGCGGCAAAACTGACCCAAAACTGGCTATGAGCTGTGCGCTGCGTTTGGCCAGCGCTGCAGCAAGGGACACGCCTAATACAAAAACTCCGCCCAGTACAACAGAGGGAGCTGCAGACACCGGAGCCTATACCGGGCATACTAGTAAGTGCAGGGGGACCCCTGGGCGCCGCTCTGCCCACAGATATAGTTAGTTTTTAGTTTTTAAACTGGTGAAAGGTCCTCTTTAAACTTATGTTTTTAAAAATATATATTTTTTTAATTTTTTTAATTTTTTGTAATGATTTTGAAGCTCATATATGAGCCTAAAAAAATCTATTTTTAAATATTTAATTTTGAACAATCATGTATTTTTAAAATGACTTTATTACTGTCTATTGCTCATTTCTTATATTGGCCTGTCATCTGGTGGCCAAAATAAGTATTGCAGTCTGAATACTCTGGGTCTCTTCAGCAAGACCCAGGGCTTCCCTATTGGCCACAGGGGATGTTAATAACACTCCTGGAAGCTTCCGTGTTTTTGACACTTTAGACGGCGTGATCTCACTTGATCACGGCATCTAAAGTCTTTAATTACTGCAATCGGCATTATTGCCGGTCTTGGTAATTAGCGGCAGGTCTCTGATGTTTGCGAGCACATACCAGCGGGCGCCATGTTTGCCTCTCACTCCAGCGCCTTTAACCTCTCCTCACATGTTTGTTTTAACAACTACTTGCATTCACCTTGTAAAAACAATTCTGGAGCTTCTATCCTTAATACTCTATTGATGTGCGATTCCTTTATTATTCCTTCTAGAAGTTATCAACGAATTACTAACAGTTAGCTATAAAGGTCCAGCTGAGTGTTACCAGTTGGGGGTGTTTCCCTGCACAGTCCAACACTATCTAATCTGTGCTGCCAGTGTCCGACTGTGCAGGACACACACCCATTGTGACCTTCATTAACAACTGCAACTAATTTATTTAGAACTTCTAGCAGAAATTATAAATTAATGGTACAACATAGAGTCATAAGAATAGATGCTCCAGAATTGTGATTACATGGGGAATGCAAGCACTTATGTCAGGAGAAGTGACAGCTCACCTCTAACCCTATTCCATGCAGCTCTTCTTACTTGCTCTGCTTTACACTTCAATTATATTTCAATACATGTACTAAAATGGTGGTCACCTAAAAAATAGTGGTTACTAGGCAACCTAAAGCGTCACATTCTGCAAAATACACAAAGGGATACAGTACGTCCATGAAAATATGTGATATTGATTACATTATAGATATATTACAAGCGTGTAGGCTTAGTGATACAGATAATGTTATAGGTCAGGACTTCAGGCAAGAAGACAGTAGTCCTCTGGTATCATGCGCCCTGAGGTAGTACATGGATGGACAATATATATATATACAGGGGCGTAGCTAAAGGCTCATGGGCCCTGGTGCAAGAGTTCAGCTTGGGGCCCCCTTCCCTCAGTGCTTTGTGTGTCTTCTTATGCGGCACAAGTGTCTTTGGGCCCCTTCAGGCTCCTGGGCCTGGTAGCGATTGCTACCTCTGCACCCCCTATAGCTACATATATACACACACAGGAAAAAGCGAGATACCTGCTGTGCTTAGTGCTGTACCTGTCTCTGTAGAGAGTAGATGTATACACAATGAATGTGGGCACAAAGGCGTATGCCCCACCATGGTGACATTGAGCATATTGGGTGTAGTAGTTCTGTCACTTTTCCCCTTCCTTTTTCTCCCCCTCTGTTTCATATGATGAAACGTTCCGTCAGAAGTTAGCGGTACATAGCAACATGAAATGGGGTTCCAAAGATGTTGGCCTTTGGCTAAGGGTCCATTCACACGTCCGTGAATGTGGTCCGCACCTGTTCTGCAATTGTGCGGAACGGGTGCAGACCTATTCATTCTCTATGGGGACAGAATGAATGCGGAGAGCACACTATGTGATCTCCGCATCCGCATTTCCGGAGCGTGGCCCCGAACTTCCGGTCTGCAGCTCCACAAGAAAATAGAGCATGTCCTATTATTGTCCGCAGCTGCGGATAAGAATAGGACTTCTCTATTTAGTGCCGACCATGAGCGGCCCGGTGTATTGCGGATCCGCAATACACTACGGACGTGTGAATGGACCCTTAGTCTGATGTTGTCACAGCGAGCGAGTTTTCAGGCTAAGCCAAATAGGTCTGTTTTGCTTACAACGAATCAGCATGTAAATGGCTGAGCAATTGTAAATACCGCCATGAGTGTTCCTTTTGTGCAGGACTGCATCCGGTGTTTCAATGTGTTAAAAAAATCAAGTCAAGCAACCCTGCAGAATCAAAACAGCAGGGAATTTTCTAAAAGCTCAGACGCCTGTGAAGTGGGAAAAAATGGCGGAATTAACTAAAGAATTGAAAGAGGGAAGGATAGCTGGCCCATTTAATTCCCCTCTGTTTGCTGTTTTTAGAATTTCTACTTTGGGATTAGTGCCAAAAAAGGATCCTAATGATTTTAGATTAATAATAATACATCATTTATCTTATCCGTTGAAGGACTCACTTAATGATTCAGTGGATAAAGAGACGGCATCAGTATCATATACTTCTTTAGAGAATGCCGTTTCTTTAGTGCGTTCTGCTGGGGAAGGTTGCTTTATGGCCAAGGCGGATATTAAAGCAGCTTTTCGTTTGGTACCAATTCATCCCGAAGGTTTTAATTCCTTGGGTTTTCATTTTAATGGTCAATTTTTCTTTGATAAATGTCTTCCAATGGGGTTTTCCTGGTCTTGCTATTATTTTGAAGCGTTTTCTTCCTTTTTGAATTGGGTTGTTATAAAAGAGTTACGTTTATCGAGTGTTTTGCATTATTTAGATGATTCTTTGTTTGTTGGTTCATTTCTTGATTTGTCAGTATTTTACTGTTCCGTTAGCTAAGAAAAAAACAGTCTGGCCGTGTCAGGAAATTCTGTTTTTAGGAGTTGTGATCCATTCAATTAATACTGAATTTAGACTTCCTATAAAAAAGAATGAGAAGACAATTCTAGAGATCAGAAAGATGCGTTCAGTAAAGAAAACTCAGTTGAGAGATTTACAGCTTGTTGGGTTTATTGGCGTTTGCATCAAGAGTCATACCAGTTGGTAGGTTGTACATGGCGACTAAAGGTTTAAAATCTCCTCATTCACATATTAGAGTTACCAGAGAATTGAAGGGTGACTCAGCGGTCTGGGAAGAATTCACTTTAAGGGCCGTAGTGCTTAGCAGGAAGATTTTAAGAAAGCAGGCGCAATCGGATTGTATACTGATGCTTCAGGTTCATGGGGTTACGGAGCATTCTTAAATGGCCAATGGTCAGCCGAACCATGGCCTGATTGGTGGAAGAAGCTGGATTTGACCAAGAATTTGGTGTTGTTGGAATTATTTCCTATAGTAGTCTCATTGGCTATTTGAGGTAATGCTTTTAGGAATAAGAGAGTTTAAATTTTTTCAGATAATAAGGGAGTTCTTTTTGCGGTTAATTGTCATCAAAAAGTCAAGTGGTAGTTAGATTGTTGTGTTATTTAGTTCATTGATGTTTAGAGTTGAATGTTTGGATCAAAGCAAAGAATATTGCAAGTAAGGATAATGATATAGCTGATTCTCTTTCCCACGCTTAGTGGGAAAGATTCTTTTCTCTAGTGCCACAAGCAGAGAGAGTGGGAATCCCATGTCCGGAACAGGTCTGGAATCTTATCCGAACATAATCAGCATGTTCATTCAGAAGTCTTTAGCGCCTCGAACCTCGGATGGATATTCTTTGGCTTGGAAGAGGTGGTATCAATTTTGTTTAAATGTATTTTTTTTAATTTCTTTGATCTTTGTTAGAAGCCGGTTTTGGTTATTCGGTTTTGCATAAAACAGTAGCTGGTGTCTCATTCTTTTTCAGACTAGCAGGTTGTCAGGCTTTTTCTAATCAGAATGTGGTGAAGCAGTTTTATAAAGGCTTTAGGAGAGCTGGCAGTCGGACGGATGGTAGACGTCCAATTACTTTTGATCTGTTGGACAGAATAGTTTCGGTTTTGAAATTCTGCACATATTCAGGATACGAGGCATTGTTATTTAAAGTAGTGTTTGTAGTTGCTTTCTTTGGTGCATTTCACATAGGTGAATTGTTAGCAGCAAATAGGCGGTCAATGGCACCTTTGAGATTTGAAGATGTTAAGTTAAGCAGTAGTTCAGTGTCGTTTTTTTATTACAAAATCAAAAACTGATCAGTTGGGGAAAGGATCTTGGATTAATCTAGCGGCTCTAGCAGAATCACCATTGTGTCTGGTGAGGACAGTGAAGGAATTTTTTGAAGTTAGACCTTAGGGTGAAGCTTCTTTCCTGGTACACGAAGATGGTTCAGGTCTGTCAATTTACCAATTTAATGCAATATTGAAAAAATGTTTAGAGTCATTGAATTTGGCTTCAGAGCAGTATTCATCTCATTCTTTCTGAATTGGTGCTGCCACTGTCGCTGAGAATTTAGGATTGAATGAAGCAGTGATTAAGAGAATTGACCGTTCGGAATCTAACAGATATAAACTATATCTCTGGCCTAATTTAGTTTTGTAATTTACAATCTTCTAGGTTCAAAGCAATTGAACGTTTGGATTCTGGGTCATTCTTTCGCCTTTTGGGCGGAAAGAAGGGCTGCTGGAGCGTAATTATTTACACAAAAAACTTTTTTGGTTCGTTATTTATGTCTATTTTTTGATTGGGTTTTAGGGGTTTAAGATGGAAACAAATCCTTCCAATTTTGAGAGGTGAACTGCAGTCATTACCCCATCCGGATGTGTTAATAATCCATGCTGGGGGGAACGACTTGGGAAAAATCAAAACAATTGAATTGATTGATCAAATGAAAAAAGATTTGAGCTGTATTAAGTTCCTGTTGCCTGAGGTCATGTTAATTTTCTCATATATCATCCCTCGTTTAATATGGAAGGGCGATCAGTTCAGTTTTATAGAGAAGACCAGGAAAAGAATCAATAGAAATTTAGAGAAATATCTTCCAAGGTTGAATGGCTGGTCATTTAGACATACTGAGTTGGAAGGTTTTATTGGGGGCCTTTATCGGGACGATTTAGTGCATTTGTCCGATATTATAATAATATGAAATTCGTTCACGCTTCGATTACTGGTAAAAGGCGAATTGCGTTATGGATTCCGTTACCACGGACCATAACGCAATTCTATGACGGAATGCATAACGGAATGCCTTTAGAGGCATTCCGTTATTCATTCCGTCACAATAGAAGCCTATGGGCTGCAAAACAGATCTGTCCTGTTTACGTTATGCAGGAGAGGACTCCCCTGCATAACGGAAACGGAATGGATCTATTTTGCAGCCCACAGACTTCTATTATGATGGAATGCCTCTAAAGGCATTCCATCATAGAATTTCATTATGGTCCGTGGTAACGGAATCCATAACGCAATTCACTTTTTTACCAGTAAACAAAGCGTGAAGGAATTTCATAACCGGAAATTTCCTCATCTCTACATATGATGCTACACTGTGCTGTTCCTGCATTATTCCTCCTAGAATGGAGTAGGTAGTAAACCCCTAGTGGTGGTTGCAAGCAGTCATAGTTACATAGTTACATCTAACTATATTTCTACGCAGGGGATTTGGAGCTCTGTAACAGAAAAACAAAGCTCCAATCGCTATAATTATATATTCAGACATTAATCAGTATATAAATGAAAGAAAAACACACAAAGTGGTGCCAGGGTGGACATTCTAAGGAGAACCTATCACCTGCTTGAGGCCACTAATCCACCAGCATGCCATTATGTAGCTGGGCTTTAGGCTAGAGCTACACAGCGACATGAGTTGTGTAACAAAAACGGTGCAACTACACTGGACAAGCTGTACGACATTCATTTGGCACCAACGTTGCGCTACTTTTTTGTAATGATAGTCAATGGTGACGCACTGCAACGTGCTGCAGCTGTAACGCCACAGTCGCACAAAAATCCAACTTAGATGGATTTTTGCGACTGTCGTGTCGAAATCGCAGAATATCGCATGTCGCAGTGTGACACCATTGACTATCATTACAAAAAAGTAGCGCAACGTTGGTGCCAAATGAATGTCGTACAGCTTGTCCAGTGTAGTTGCACCCTTTTTGTTACACAACTCATGTCGCTGTGTAGCCCTAGATTTTTCGGTGTCATTGTGTATCCCTAGCCTAAAGACCCAAACTTGCCCATATCAAACCCATCCATTCCTGCAAATTATAGTAGATGAAGATCTAACTCACCAGGAGATTAGTCCTGGACTCATCCCCAGCAGCATCGGGCACAGGCGGGGTGAAGGTTGGGACCCTAAATCCCTGCTTCATAATGCTATCCTGCTGGTTTACTGGCCCCAAACCAGGTGATGGGTTCCCTTTAAGGTAAATATAAAAAAAAAAAAATGTGAATTATCTGTCATTTCATCACACATTTTCTAGAGTTTGGAGCTTTCTGGAATTGAAGACAATAGTAATAGATACCAATGAGGCGCACAATCTCGGGGAGGGTTATTTGGACTGAAGAAGCCTCTAGAGGCTGGAGATTGTGTAAGAGTACATCGTTCCTCTGGATCCAGGCCGGTGTATTACATTACACTCTTACATTTCTATGTGATGTGTTGTTTTCCTTTTGGGACTGAAGGTTTGTATTATCTAGCCCAACAAGGAATATGGACTTCGAGGGGCCAGCCTGTCTGTATCTAATGCCAGAATACCGGGAAAGTATATTTGTCATTATGTCATCAAGATAACATTACTTCATATTACGTCAGTTGATTCAGACACGTCCAGCATGTTAAATTCTGAGGCCAATGATCTAAAATGTGCCTAAAATAAAAGAATCTGTTCTAAGAAGAATTTAATATTTCATTGCACTTAGGTGGTAATTAGGGATAAACGAATCGACTTTGGATAATACATCTAAAGTCGATTTGCATAAAACTTCGTTAGAATACTGTACGGAGCGAGCGCTCCATACAGTATTAGAATGTATTGGCTCAGATGAGCCGAAGTTATTACTTCACCATCTCTCACGAGACTTCGAGTAATAACTTCAGAAATTAATTTCTACAGTTAAAAACCTTTGACCGAACTCGGTTAATAACCGAGTAATAACTTCGGCTCATGGGAGCAAATACATTCTAATACTGTACAGAGTGCCCACTCCATACAGTATTGAAACAAAGTTTTATGCCACTCAACTTCGGATGTTGGCAGGGACAGTAATACCATAGCGCAGCACAAAATAGTATCCCACAAAACTAAATACCACATTGCAACACATAAATACCTCTCTAGAAGATGTTTCTCTGTGGTGGCCTTCAAGATCAGCCACCTTCTGTCCTCCTCCAGTTGTCTCTAAGATATGGAGCAGTGGTTTTAGGAGGTGAGATGTGGGCCACAGCACCAAGCCAGCCCACCCTTTGGCATGCTGCCTGGACATCCTCTAATAATGAACCCTCCAGTAGTATGTACCTGGCAGGCGACAGTGGGTAGGGGTCAGGTGACCCTATTGGCATTAGCCTACCCCAAAAATTCCCTGTAGGAGCTATGGCCAGTCCATCCTTGAATGATCCCTTTACAGGCTCATTCACATGGCCATAATATGGCTCTCTACAAGATCCAAGATGTATGCAGCCATGATTTAGCACCAACATGAGCATGGAGGCCTATAGTGTTCTTTTTCGGATTCCATACAAACCTGACAGAAAAAATGGGTTGGCTAGTGGCATTGCGTCTTATCCCAACTCACTTCAATAGCGCTTAGCAGTAAGACAATATTTCGACAGGTATGGAGCCGTTTTGGTAAGAAAGCAGCCATGTTTTTCTAATCCATTTTTTCATCTGTCCAACATTCTATTCCAACAGGCATGGCTTTTTTATTTCTGTACTGACATCGCTGATTAGCTCTTGGGACTTTTTTGTTTCACGGCACAGAATCAAGGAAATGAAATGTTAAATTTATTGTTATGGTTATAAAAATGAACATATTTAAAGGGAATGTCACCAGAAAATGATTTGTTGTTTAAATCAAGTTTTTATGTTAAACATAATTTTTAGACTTTTTGGTAATTTCAACCAAACAAATAATGTACACTCTGCACAACCCAATACACACTAGAATGCAAGTGACTAAGGATACCACCATACTACGGAGGCTTACACATTCTCCACACTAAGGCCCCTTTCACACGGGCGAGTTTTCCGCGCGGGTGCAATGCGTGATGTGAACGCATTGCACCCTCACTGAATTCTGACCCATTCATTTCAATGGGTCTGTGTACATGAGAGTTTTTTTTCACGCATCACTTGTGCGTTGCGTGAAAATCACAGCATGTTCTATATTCTGCGTTTTTCACGCAGCCCTAGCCCCATAGAAGTGAATGGGGCTGCGTGAGAAACGCATTGCATCCGCAAGCAAGTGTGGGTGCGTTGCGTTTTTCACTGATGGTTGCTAGGAGATGTGGTTTGTAAACCTTCAGTTTTTTATCACGCACGTGAAAAACGCATCAAAACGCATTGCACCTGCGCGGAAAAAGCTGAACAACTGAACGCAATCGCAGGCAAAACTGAATGGCTTTGCCTGTGAAATCACACAGTTTTCACTGAATGCATCCGCAACGCATCCGGACCTAATCCGGACACGCTCGTGTGAAAGGGGCCTAAGGGCTCTTTCACACTACCGTTTTTCTTTTCCGTCCTAGAGTTCCGTCCTCGGGGCTCTAAGACGGAAAAAGACTGATCAGGATTATCCTAATGCATTCTGAATAAAGAGAAATCCGTTCAGGATGCATCAGGATGTCTTCAGTTCAGTATGTGAAAGTTTTTTGGACGTTGACAAAACCGCAGCATGCTGCGGATTTGTCTCTGTCCAAAATTCCAGGAGACATGCCGTAATGCCGGATCCGGAATTAATGCCCATTGAAGTGCATTAATCCGGATCCGGAATTAAGCTAAACGTCGTTTCGGCACATTGCGGGATCCGACGTTTAGCTCTGCGCATGCACAGCAGCAGTTCCGATCGGGGCCCCAGTGTAAGCTTGGGCTCCGATCGGTTACCATGGCAGCCAGGACGCTACTGAAGTCCTGGCTGCCATGGTAAGTACTCCGCAGTGTACTTACTTGCCCTGCGGCCTCCGGGCGCTTCTTCATGACGTCACAGGTCCGGGCGGCGCATTGATCTATCACATTGACCTGTGACATCATGAAGGAGCGCCCGGCGGCCGCAGTGCAGGTAAGTACACTGCTTCAGTAGCGTCCTGGCTGCCATGGTAACCTGGAAGCATTTCGAAGACTAATCAGGATCCTGATCAGTCTTCAAATGCTTTCAGGCGACTTGCGTTCTGACGGATCCGGCAGGACAGAAGTGCCTGCCGGATCCTCAGAACGCAAGTGTGAAAGAGGCCTAAGTCTAAATGATGGAACCCATATAGTAACTACATTCACCACATTAAAGCATATCTCTAAATACTGGGCAAATAATGACAACAGTAAAATATAAAATGCCATGATTTACTATATTGCTACACCAGTTTTCTCTTACAAAAAAAAGTTGCAAACCAAAAATTTAGGTGCAAGTACCATTCATATACTGCTCTCGACACTTTCCAAAAGGTGGTGATTGCAAATTACAATGTGGGCAGGGCAATCACCATGGCACATTTACTTGCATATATGATAAATGAAATCTACACCAGCTACAAGCTGCACTGCCAGAGGATGTGTCTCATTATAAATTAAGCACATCCTCTGGCAGCGCAGGAGATCTTAAGATTGGCATACACATGCCAGTCTTGATATATGACCGCCACTAACTTTTCTTGCATGGCATTTTATGAAATTTTATTAGTGTTTATTTGTCAGACATGTAACACCAGTACTCTGCATTTTTGGAAGTGAAAAACATCACAAAAAGTGCTGCAAAAAAGGCAGCATTTTTTCCAAATAAAAAATCCTATAGTGACACCTTTTAATTGGAATAATAAATACTTTACAAAAATGCTTTTGGCCCGTTTGTTCAATACATTATTTTCTTATTGAATGAGGTTAGGTTGGTGGCAGCATGAGATCACCATACAGCAATAGACAGTTATAGTTATGTGTGTGTGTGTGTGTGTGTGTGTGTGTGTGTATATACAGTGCCTTGCAAAAGTATTCACCCCTATTGACTTTTTTTGTGTTTTGGTGCCTCACAACCTGGAATTAGCATGGATTGTTTGAGGATTTGCATCTTTTTTATTTACAGAACATGCTCACAACTTTTTTTTTTTTTATTATTATTATTGTGAAGCAAACAACAAATAGGACAAAATAACAGAAAAAGTCAATGTGCATAACTATTCACTCCCCTAAAGTCAATACTTTGTAGAGCCCCCTTTTGCGGCCATCACAGCTCCAAGTCGCTTTGGATAAGTCTCTATGAGCTTGTACAATCTTACCACTGGGATTTTTGGCCATTCCTTCTTGCATAACTACTGCAGCTCCTTCAAGTTGGATGGTTTCCACTTGTGAACAGCAATCTTTAAGTCTGACCACAGATTTTTTATTGGATGGAGATATGGGCTTTGACTAGGCCATGCCAACACATTTACATGTTTCCCCTAAACCACTCAAGTGTTGCTTTAGCAGTGTGTTTGGGGTCATTGTCCTGCTGGAAGGTGAACCTTTGTCCTAGCCTCATATCACGCACAGAGTGGTACAGGTTTTGCTCTTGAATATCCCTGTATTTAGCACCATCCATCTTTCCCTCAACTCTGACCAGTTTCCCAGCCCCGGCTTCTGAAAAACATCACCACAGTATAATGCTGCCACCACCATGTTTCACTGTGCAGATGCTGTTTTTTTGGGTAATGTGATGTGTTGGGTTTGCGCCAGACATAGCATTTTCTTTGATGGTTGAAAAGTTCAATTTTAGTCTCATCAGACCAGAGCACCTTCCTCCATACATTTTGGGCGTCTCCCACATGCCTTTTCACAGACTCACAACATGCCTTTTTGTTTTTTGCTGAAAGTAATGGCTTTCTTCTGACCACACTGCCATAAAGCTCAACTCTATGGAGCGTAGGGCTTATTGTCGTCTTATGTACAGATACTCTGCAGCACTTCCAGGGTTACCTTAGGTCTCTGTGCTGTCTCTCTGATTAATGCCCTCCTTGCCAGGTCCATGAGTTTTAGTGGACGGCCATGTCTTGGCAGGTTTGCTGTTGTGCCATGTTCTTTCCATTTGGTTATGATAGATTTGATGGTGCTCCTGGGGATCATCAAAGATTTGGATATTTTTGTTTATAACCTAACCATGACTTGTACTTCTCAACAACATTGTCCCTTACTTGTTTGGATAGTTCCTTGGTCTTCATGGCAGTGTTTGGTTAGTGATGCCTCTTGCTTAGGTGTTGCAGCCTCTGGGGTCTTTCAAAAAAGGGATGTATATGTAATGACAGATCATGCAACACTTAGATTATACACAGGTGGACATAATTTCACTAATTACGTGACTTTTATGGAAAATACAAAAAAGTTCACGCTACAATGATATTATTATGAAAGTAGGGCATTTAAAGGGGTTTCTAGGAATTTAGAAAATGAAAATACTTAAACATTACTTTATTATAAATATATTTCCAAATATCTTTTATTAGTTATAATGGCTCATTTTGTCTAGGAAACAATCTTTAGGAGAAGCAAAATGGCCACTGTCCTATTAGTACACAGAAAACCTGTCCTAATCACACATCCTCCTTTCTGCTCTGGATTATGATCCTGAATACAGATGATACGATCTTTAGCTAAAGCTCTGTAGGAAGGGAGTTCATGAGGAGACATGAAGTACAGAGAGGACGGACAGGTCCTTGAAGTAACTTAAACAAAACAATAGCTGATCTCAGGGAGACCAGCCACAAAAACACAGCGGAGCCTCAGTTAAGAGTCTCAACACAGCAGTCCAAAGAAACAGTAATATGCTAAATAAATATGGAGCCCCAGTATTGGGTCTACAACACAATGAAAGCCAGATATCCCTCAAAGGAAGGAAAACCGTCACATCCTTAAAGCTTGTAAAAAAGCGGGATCTTGACATAGGGGCCACTTAACCACTTCAGCCCCCCTAGCTTAAACACCCTTAATGACCAGGCCACTTTTTACAATTCCGCACTACACTAATTTCACCGTTTATTGCTCCGTCATACAACTTACCACCCAAATAAATTTTACCTCCTTTTCTTCTCACTAATAGAGCTTTCATTTGGTGGTATTTCATTGCTGCTGACATTTTTACTTTTTTTGCTATTAATCAAAAATTACCGAAATTTTTGCAAAAAAATGACATTTTTCACTTTCTGTTGTAAAATTTTTCAAAAAAAAACTACATTTCTATATAAATTTTTCTCTAAATTTATTGTTCTACATGTCTTTGATAAAAAAATCCAATAAGTGTATATTTATTGGTTTGGGTAAAAGTTATAGCGTTTACAAACTATGGTGCAAAAAAGTGAATTTCCTTATTTTGAAGCAGCTCTGACTTTCTGAGCACCTGTCATGTTTCTTCAGGTGCTAGAATGTCAGGATAGTATGAATACCCCCCAAATGACACCATTTTAGAAAGAAGACACCCCAAAGTATTCGCGGAGGGGCTTGGTGAGTTCATGTATCATTTCATTTTTTTCACAAGTTAGCGGAAAATGACACTTTCTGAGAAAAAAAAAAAAAAAAGTTTCAATTTCTGATAACTTCTGGCAAAAAAAAAAAAAATCTCAGACGGACTCACTATGCCCCTCAGTGAATACCTTGGGGTGTCTACTTTCCGAAATGGAGTCATTTGTGGGGTGTGTTTACTGTTCTGGCATTTTGGGCGGGGCTAATTGTGAGCCGCCATGTAAAACCTAAAGGTACTCGTTGGAATTTGGGCCCTTCGCACCCAGGCTGCAAAAGCGGCACTTATGTGGTATCGCCGTACTCAGGAGAAGTAGGGCAATGTGTTTTGGGGTGTATTTTTACATATACCCATGTTGGGTGAGAGAAATATCTCTGTAAATTGTCAACTTTGTATAAATTTTTTTAAAAGTTGTCGTTTACAGAGATATTTTTCACACAAAGTATGGGTATATATAAAAATACACCCCAAAACACTGCCCACTTCTCCTGAGTACGGCGATACACATGTGCCACTTTTTGCAGCCTGGTGCAAAGGCCCTAAAACCAATGAGTACCTTTAGGATTTCACAGGGCATTTTACGCATTTGGATTCCAGACTTCTTCTCACCCTTTAGGGGCCCCTAAAATGCCAGGACAGTATAAATACCCCACATGTGACCCCATTTTGGAAAGAAGACACCCCAAGGTATTCTGTGAGGGGTATGGTGAGTTCATGTAAAATTTTATTGTTTGTCACAAGTTAGTGGAATATGAGACTTTGTAAAAAACAAAATTTAAAAAAAAAAAAACAATTTCCGCTGACTTGTGACAAAAATAAAAATTCTGTGGACTCACCATGCCCCTCACGGAATACCTTGGGGTGTCTTCTTTCCAAAATGGGGTCACATGTGGGGTATTTATACTCACCTGGCATTTTAGGGGCCCCTAAAGTGTGAGAATCCAAATGCATAAAAATGGCCTGTGAAATCCTAAAGGTACTCATTGGTTTTAGGGCCCCTTTGCGCATCTTGGCTGCAAAAAGTGTCACTCATGTGGTATCGCCGAACTCAGGAGAAGTAGGGCAATGTGTTTTGGGGTGTATTTTTACATATACCCATGCTGCGTGTGAGAAATATCGCTGTAAACGACAACTTTTACATTTTTTATTCAAAGTTGTCAATATACAGAGATATTTCTCTCACCCAGCATGGGTATATGTAAAATACACCCCAAAACACATTGCCCTACTTCTCCTGAGTACGGCGATACCACATGTGTGACACTTTTGCAGCCAAGATGCGTAAGGCCTAAATTCAATGAGTACCTTTAGGAGGGCATTTTACGCATTTTTCTTCTCACGCTTTAGGGCCCCTAAAATGCCAGGGCAGTATAAATACCCACATGTGACCCCATTTTGGAAAGAAGACACCCCAAGGTATTCCATGAGGGGCATGGCGAGTTCATAGAATATTTTTTTTGGGCACAAGTTAGTGGAAATTGATTTTTATTGTTTTTCTCACAAAGTCTCCCTTTCCGCTAACTTTTGACAAAAGTTTAATTTTTCATGAACTCATTATGCCCCTCAGCGAATACCTTGGGATGTCTTCTTTCCAAAATGGGGTCACATGTGGGGTATTTATACTGCCCTGGCATTTTAGGGGCCCTAAAGCGTGAGAAGAAAAATGCGTAAAAATACCCTCCTAAAAGGTACTCGTTGGAATTTGGGCCCCTTTGCGCATCTTGGCTGCAAAAAAGTGTCACACATGTGGCATCGCCGTACTCAGGAGAAGTAGGACAATGTGTTTTGGGGTGTATTTTTACATATACCCATGCTGGGTGAGAGAAATATCTCTGTATATTGACAACTTTGAATAAAAAAATGTAAAAAGTTGTCGTTTACAGCGATATTTTTCACGCACAGTATGGGTATATGTAAAAATACACCCCAAAACACATTGCCCTACTTCTCCTGAGTACGGCGATACCGCATGTGTGACACTTTTTTGCAGCCAAGATGCGCAAAGGGGCCCTAAAACCAATGAGTACCTTTAGGATTTCACAGGCCATTTTTACGCATTTGGATTCTCACGCTTTAGCACCCCTAAAATGCCAGGGCAGTATAAATACCCCACATGTGACCCCATTGTGGAATGAAGACACCCCAAGGTATTCTGTGAGGGGTATGGCGAGTTCACAGAAAAAAAAAAATTTGGCACAAGTTAGCGGAAAATGTTTTTGTTTTTTTTTACAGTCTCATATTCCACTAACTTGTGA
Organism: Bufotes viridis; assembly: GCA_033119425.1. NCBI lineage: Eukaryota > Metazoa > Chordata > Amphibia > Anura > Bufonidae > Bufotes > Bufotes viridis. The sequence continues at coordinate 54,496,512 of CM065593.1, forward strand.
CAAAAAATAAAATTTTCCATGAACTCACCATACCCCTCACGGAATACCTTGGGGTGTCTTCTTTCTAAAATGGGGTCACATGTGAGGTTTTGTACTGCCCTGGCATTTGAGGGTCTCCACAATCATTACACGTATGGCCAGCATTAGGAGTTTCTGCGATTCTCCGTATATTGAGCATACGGGTAATGAGATTTTTTTCCGTTCAGCCTCTGCGCTGAAAAAAAAAAATGAACGGCACAGATTTTTCATTCGCAATGTGGATGAAAAAATCTCTGCCAAATCAGTGACTGCGGTGGGCTGGGCGCTAGCTACCTAACAAGTAGCTAGCTAACTGGCGGTGATAAGGGACCCTTATGCCCCATTCACACGTCCGCAATTCTGTTTGCGGAGCGGAATTGCGGACCCATTCATTTCTATGGGGACAGACTTTGTCCCGCTCGGATCCGAATTCGCGCTTCGGGTCTGCACTTCCGTTCCGCAAAAATATAGAACATGTCCTATTCTTGTCCGCAATTGCGGACAAGAAAAAGCATTTTCTATATAGTTCTGGCAATGTGCGGATCAGCAAAATGCGGAAAGCACATTGCCGGTGTCCGTGTTTTGAGGATCCGCGGATCGGATCCGCGGATCCGTGAATCCACGGATCCGTGAATCCACGGATCCGCAAAACACATATGGGCGTCTGAATGGAGCCTTACAAGGGGTGTGATCAATGACAGGGGGTGATCAGGGGTCTAGATGGGGTGATCAAGGGGTTAATAGGTGAGGGGGTGGGGGGGTTAGTGTAGTGTTTGGTGCAACTTTTACTGTGTTACCTGGTCCTCTGGTGGTCGATCCCAGAAAATGGGACCACCAGAGGACCAGGTAGCAGCTATATCAGACGCTGTTCATAAAACAGCGTCTGATATAGCTGTTTGATGCGATTTATATCGCATCTACAGCCTGCCAGCGATTGATCATCGCTGGCAGGCTGTAGTCCAACTCTCGAGACACGCGACGCTGTGAACGCGCGCGCGCACGCGCGCGCGTTCACAGTAAGTCTCGCGTCTCGCGAGATGACGCCCCGACGCGTCCGATCAGAAGAGCAGGACCGCCCGCAGGACGCAATCCTGCGTACGGCGGTCCTGTAGTAGTTAATATGGTGGATTTGGTGATCTCTGTAATGGAGACACCCCTTTGCACCAGTTTTCCTTCCTTTGAGGGATATCTGGCTTTCATTGTGTTGTAGATCCAATACTGGGGCTCCACATTTATTTTGCATATCCTTGAAGTAACTTGTTCTGTGTGTGGTTAGGACGGCGGCCATTTTATTTCCCCTAATGATTGCTACCTAGACAATACGAGACATTATAACTAATGAAAGGTATTTGGGAATATATTTATAATAAAGTAATATTTAAGTATTTTCATTTTCTTAATTCCCGTAGAATCCCTTTAAGTAGAAGCAGCAATGGTGATTTGTTCATCTCAAACAATTTATTGAAGCAAAAGACAACACCAGTGGTGGGTATACCCCCACAAAAATTTCAAAGTCTCAATAACTTGTCATGTGGCCTCGAGCATCAATTGCAGCTTGACAACGAAGTCTCATGCTGTTTTCAAATCGACTTATTGTCTGCTGAGGCATGGCATCTAACTCTTCTTGAAGAGCGTCCCTCAAATCATTGATATTCTGGGGTACAGTGTTACGAGCCTCTACACGGCGACTCAGATGATCCCATAAGTTTTCAATGGGATTCAGGTCTGGAGAAAGTACAGGCCACTCCATTTGAGATACCCAAGTCTCCAGCAGCCATTCCCTAATGATGCAACCTCGATGGTTAGGTACCCTTGCTGGTCATCTAGCCAGAGACCACGCTGATGTAAACAGTTTTGAATGGTCTGACGTGACACTTGGCGCCTCTCACCTCCCTTAAATGTGCTTGGAGTTGTGCGGCATTCATTATCCAGTTCCATGGGGCATTGTTCACAATGAAGTGGTCAGCTGTATGGGATGTGGCCAAAGGACGTTCACTTCTAACCCTTTCTGTGACTTTTCCAGTCTCTCTGTGGCAACCTGCTGATGACACTCTGTGACACTCTAAGCTCAGTGGCCACTTCCGTCTGAGAACATCCTGCTTGAAGCTTCGCAATGGCGAGGTACTGTTGATCAATTGTTATGTGTCTTCTTGGTTTCATGATGTCAAAATGTGAACAGCATGATGAAGAGGACTGTTTAAATACCAATACTAACTGAACCAGAAACTTATTGGGTGATTCATGGATCAAACACCTGTTGTAAATTTTGCCGTTAAGGTCCTTGTTAGAGAACAGCAAGTTGTGCAAACAGTACTGAAACATTGAACAGTTGGACATGTGCATTAAAATCTTAGAGAGGATTACATTAAGTTCACCTGTAAAGGTTAGAGAGCATTTTAGGTTTAACCTTAATATTTTCCCCATGTAGGGGTACATTCATGCCCAGTTCATGTAGGTCACAAAGTACATTACATCTGAACCTGGTCCCACTACCGTGAGAGCCGCGACTGCACTCACTGGAATATAGCACCACATGGATACTCGAATTGCAGAGTAAGAGTGCAGTTTGATGTTATATGACATATGTACATATTATATGGCAGAAATACATACAAACTTCTCTTGGCAGACGCAATCGGACAGTAATGGCTTCTTGCACAGCTTGGCTCCTGTCCTTACTGGTCTTCTGTGTCCAGGAGCTCTGTCTCCTCATACTGGGTGGGTGCAGTGTACATTCAGCAGGTGATGTACAGGGAAACTGGATTAGTTGCCCATGACAACCAGTCAGATTCCATCTTTCATTTTCAAAAAGAGCTGTGAAAAATGACAAGTGGAATGTGATTGGTTGCTATTGGGAACTAAGCCAGTTTTCCTTTCCACCAGTTTTGATAAATCTCCCCTGATGTAATCAGATTATTGCACATGATAAGTCTAGGGGCGCCAGCATACACCCTCTCCAGGCACATTACACACTGAATGAGGAAAACCGATTCTTTTATGGCCGTTTTTATTTTTTACAGAAAACTGGTAACAGCCTCCTATTGACTGAGCGCTAAATGCAAAGGGAAAGGAGGGCGTCATGGTGACACAAGTCACATGTTACTCCAATAAAAAGGACACACAAGTGAATTTGGATAAAACAGGTCGTGTTGCTTTATTCTGGGTTATCCAAAATTGCACCAATAAATAGTTAAATAAATAATAAATAACCATGAATTGATAATTTAATCTCAGCAATAACCATTTACCAAAATATAGACCAAAAGTCCACCCAGCATTAGCTGGACGACAAAATCCCCCAAATGAAAGCAACACGACTGATAAAAGGGAGGGAGGGCGGGGCGCTGGTCCCCGGTCATCAACTGCAGGCACTAATAGCGATGTCCCTTTCTTTTAAACTTCAGATTTCCCGCCGCAACTGGATCCAGCCAATCAACTAAGAAGAATCTTCCCGCTGCTGACCACTGAACCAATGAGCTGCTGACCCATCAGGAACCGTTGCTGGGCAAAGAAGATCCTGGACCGGCTGGAACTGGAATTCATCACTTCAGGTAATTCCTGTGGAAACAGAACACAAAAAGGGGGGCTGGGGGGACACCAGTACCACAGCCTACCAGCCAGAACAATAAAACCACCACAAATTGCCTAACTAATTTGCAGTGACTGTGTCCCCATGAGTCCCCCAAGCTAATCTCTCTGGGGGGCCCTACACACACGTACAAGAGTTACGTCAGTGTGTGCTGCCTGGCACTGTGCCACTTGCTGCTTGGTAGATTGGTACACGGGTGAATCACTTATGTAAAAAATAACAGTGACTGTTTATGGTGTAAAAGAAGACTGAAATCTACACCAGCCAGGGGATTGCCGGAGCTGCGCCTAATTACAGACAAGTCATAAGCCTCAATAGTAACGAAGGACCGACACTCACTAGTAGTATTCTTACATTAATTGTTTATTGTCACATATTGGTAAGCTGCGACGCGTTTCAGCACAATCTGTTTTGAGGAAGACACAGACCAGTGAGTGCCTGTCCTTCATTACTATTCTTCATATGGGACACCTTCCTCAGGACACGTGCACCACAACGACATAACCGGACAGCCGGCTAATATACACTAAATCATATGCATCGTCATCAATTAGGCGCAGCCTCTAGCAGCGAACAGACATATTATGGACCAGTGTAAAACGCTGATCTGCATATATACACCATTCAGCCATCTTACAAGGGTTATCCTGGAAAAGATAATGGTGATGTATCTTCCGGATAGGTCATCATTATCACATCAGTGGGGGTCCAAGTCCTGGCATCCCTGCGCTCACCGGAGCTCTGGTGCGCGATGCAGGCTCCCGGCAGCTTTCCAATGACAGCGCCATACATCATATAGTGGCAGTGCTTGGTATTACATTCAAGTCAATGGGGCTAAGCTGCAACTAGGCCATTTGACCGATGTACAGTGATGTCACTGGCCTAGGAAGAGTCTGCAGCGCTCAAGGCCTCTTCTAACAGCTGATCGGCGGAGGGTCCCAGATGTCACACCCCTGCAGATCTGATACTGACGACCTATCCTGAGGGGAAGTCCTAAATATCTTTTCCTGGATAACCCCTTAGGCCTCTTTCACACGAGCGTTGTGGATTGCAGCCGGATAGGATGCGGGTGCGTAGCGGGGAAATCGTACGAGTGCGCATGCAATTTCAGTCAGTTTTTACTGTGATTGCGTTGCGTGGTTTACCTTTTTCTCGCGAGTGCAATGCGTTTTGCACACGTGTGAGAAAAAACTGAATGTGGTACCCAGACCAGAACTTCTTTAATGAAGTTCGGGTTTGGGTTAGTTGTAGTGTAGATTTTATTATTTTCCCTTATAACCATGTTATAATAATAGCATTCTTTAATACAGAATGCTTAGTACAAGGTCAATTGAGGGTTAAAAAATAAAAATTAACTCACCTCCTCCAATTTGTTGCATAGCTGCCGGTTCTCCTGTTCTTTCTTCAGGAGCTGTCAAAGGACCTGTGGTGACGTCACATGGTCCAATCACATGGTCCATCACCACAGGTCTTTCAGCCGGCAGCTCATGGTCAAAGAAGAAAGAAGAGATCGGCAACTACGCGATCAAGTGGATAAGGCGAGTACATTTTTTATTTATTTTTAACTCCTCAATCCACGTTTTACTAAGCATTCTGTATTGAGAATGCTATTATTTTCCCTTATACCCATGTTATAAGGGAAAATAATAAAGATCGGGTCCCCATCCCGATCGTCTCCTAGCGGATGCTTGCGATTTTCACACAGCCCCATTTATTTCTATGAGGCCTGCGTTGCGTGAAAAACACAGAATATAGAACATGCTGCGATTTTCACGCAACGCACAAGTGATGCGGGAAAATCACCGCTCATGTGCACAGCCCATTAGAAATGAATGGGTCCGGATTCAGTGCGGGTGCAATGCGTGAACATCACGCATTGCACCCGCGTGCAATACTTGCCCGTGTCAGGATTGCATCTGTTTTTCATGCGTGTGGAGCAGTCCTACATAAAAACGTGTAAAGAAAGAACGTGATAAACAACACTCATGTGCATAGACCCATTGAAAGGAATGTGTCAGGGTCAGGAATGCTTTCTAATCACAAGACAGAACACCCCCAGATGGAAAACTCGCTCCTGTGAATTTAGTCTAAGGCCTCCTGCACACAGTACCTGTTTAGTGATCCGCAAATTGCCGATTCTTGCGCATCCTTCAATTTTCATGGACCTCCCTGTAACAAAGCCTATTCTTGTCTGCAAAATGGACAAATATGAGGCAGGTTCTATAATTTGCGACCTAGGTGCGGACAGCACATGTAGGTCATCCACATGCATTTTTTTTTGTAGACCTTTAAAAATGAATGGGTAGGGAGAGCATGGACACACCCCATTGGCTGCAGCAGAAAGGACACTCCCCTTAAGCTGTCAGCGTGATATAAATCTAGCAGAGCAATGAATGGGGAGATTTCTGGATCCATGTGAGGTACAGGACTGGTTCTAGCTTTGTTAGGACGATGTCTGATTTTCATTTATTACATTAGTCAGGGGATAACCCCTTTAATAGTACGTTTCTCCTGCAGTAGTTGTTACATCACTGCATGAAATAATTTATTTTAACCCCTTGAGGTGAGCGCAGCGGTTACTATAGTTGCAGAGTTTCTGTTGTTTCAAACAGCAGAGGCCTGGCGCTAATGTCTACGATCAGCCTTAAAGGGGTCGTCCCACGAAAAATATTCTACAATTTTCAAACTAACACCTGGGTCTGAATACTCTTGTAACTGAATATTTAGTATAGCCAATGAGTTATTCAATAAAATCTATCTGTATAGCGCCACCTGCTGTTTGCTATTTTTCTTATTTCTTTGTCCTGCTCACTGAGATGGCTGCACATGCTCAGTTTAATCCTTTAACTAGCTCCTGAGCTAGGATAGGGAAAGCTGAGACACGCCCCCTTAGCTGCAGCAGAAAGGACACTCCCCTTGAGCTTTCAGCTTGATATCTAGCAGAGCAATGAATGAGAAGATCTCTGGATCCACGTGACGTACACGACTGGCTTTTAGCTTTGTTAGAAAGAGGTCGTCATGTACTATATATTGTCTGATTTTTTTTTTTTTTACATTAATCATGGGATAACCCCTTTAATAGGACCCAGAGGTGAACGCCAATATCTGGCTAGGCTGGATCTAGTGAACTCCTGCAGGCTGTTCCCTGGGGAACCTTTATCAGAGGTGTGAACCTACCTAGATGTTGGGGGAGATTTCTCAAACTGGCTTAGTTGCCCATAGCAACCAATCAGATTCCACCTTACATTTTCCAAGGAAGCTCTGAAAAATGAAAGGAGGAATCTGACAGGTTGCTATGGGCAACTACACCAATTTTCATTTACAACAGTCTGAGAAATCTCCTCTGTAGTGGTTTTTTTGGGACTTCAAGACTCAGCTTTTTTTTTTTTTCCCCTCTCTGTATTTCAAAAGCACTAACCTTTTCATATTTCAGTCAGTATATCCTAGGTTTCTGTATCCAATTAAAGGGGGGGGGGGGGCAGAGTGAAAAACCAGAGCACTGTTCGTTTTTTTACTCGCCATGCAGTGTAAATGACGATAACTTCGTTCTGCAGGTCAGAACGAGGACTAAGATAAGAACATTTCTATAAACTTATGTTTTTCTACTTTTGCACAATAAAAATTATTACATGTTGAACCTCACTTGTTTTCATGAATTGTAGTTTTCACTGGTGCTATTTTTAAGTACTTTTTATAGCTTATTTTCAGGCTCTGGAACATTTGCCATTTTTCTTTTTTACAATCTTCTATGTGAAGACTAAATAATGCGATCATTGTATCGCAGATTCCTACAGTTGCAGCAATTCCAATTTTTGTATAAAAACATTTGTAAGCAGCAAAAATGTTTTTTTTTTCTGTACCGCCTTTTTTTTTATTTCTCCAAACATGCAAGTTTTGGAAGTCAAGGTATGGATCATAAAAGAGACCAGTTTTGGCTTTAAGAAAACCTGCACGTGTTGCCATAGCCTAAGCAATAGGTTATATGAGGCAGCAGGAAAACGCAACAACTTCAGGAAACAGAAAACATGGGTAAGCTTAAATGGGTTATTTAGTGTTGAGCGATGCGAGCAATGGACGCCAAAGTTATTCACAAAGTTGCTCGTGACTTTGTTGAATAACTTTAGTAGTTGATTTTTAAAGTGGAAAACTACTTTAAAACTTGAAACCAAACTCTGCTTCGGTTCTGAGGTACTAGAATCTACGTACAGTATTATTCCAGTGTTGAACAAAGTGACTTCGGATGTAGCATAAGGTTATCCATTCATTTATATTACCAATTCTCTTGATAGGTCATCAATTTCAGATTAGCTGTTATCACATGTGCTAGGCGCAGCTCGGCACCATTGAAGTGAATGGCGCTGAGCTGCAATACCAAGCGCAGCTGCTATTGTGGCGTGCCGGACCGCAGGGGCGACACGTGAGGTGCACGGTGGGCCGATGGGGGTAGCAGTTCATTGGTTATTCACGGTTAGCAGAAGCCTCCCTGGGTCGGCAGCGCAGTAAAGGGGAAGACAGCACAAAATCTTCCGGGGCACGCTCTTTTGCAGGGGGACACCAGCCAAGATGAAGGTTGAGGTGCCCTTGATGGAGGCGGTGTTTAGGGTGCTTGTGGCGGCTGGGTCCCTAGGTTTGTTTGTCGTGACGCCAGTACCATTTATGGTGGTAGTAAGGATGAAGAATGAAGTAGGCAATGGTAGAATTGGCACTCACAACTTTTACTGAGTCTTGGTTCTGTTGCAGCATGTACATTGGGATATTACAGTCTCTAGGCATTTAGAGGATAACCTGTAGATCCACTAGGCTGTAAGTAGGTCCTGACTCAGGCTGTGGTTCAGTAGTACTCTTTTCGGGTATGCTTAGTCCAGAAATCCATATTTTCCCAAGCTCTTCAACAGGTAGCTAATCTGTCTTCTATAAATATCGGTGGGGCTGCTACTAGCTAGCTTGTCTTCCACCATATGCAAAGGTGTCCAGTAAGCCTTGAGTAACGGCTGTTATCACCTATGTCTCTACTTTGCTTGGATTTCTTCCAGGGATAAGAATCTGTCCTCTGGTTGACGGATAGGACTAAGAGGACCACAGGAGGAAAATGCTCTCTTGCACCTCACACCTTGGTCCTACATCTTCCTTACTTCTTCTCACTCTACACAATACTACTAACCTCTAACAAATCCTCTGACACACACCACACTAGGCCTGACTAAGGTGTGTGTGTGTGTGTGTATATATATATATATATATAAAGTTTATCCCCATCTAGTGGTGGGATGTATTAAGCAATTAAGCACAGCTAACCAGCCTATGAACGGGGACACCACAGGCAATGCGATGACAGAATGATATACAATATATTGATATATTTCGTTTACATAGGAGCCTGTATGGATCTGGGGTTTCAGGTTGGCTGATGCTTTCCGGTGGACCATATGATCTGGCGAATGCAGTTCCACATCGATTGATTGTACGTATTGGATCCAAGGAACAAGCACCGGGGTTTTGAAAGACTTACAAGATGGAGGGCACCTCAGGGTCTACAAAGGTCAGAGATACTGCATATGTGAATACGTGTCTATACACTGAGGAACAAATTCAGAGACTCATCAATGGGGACAGTGGGGATGTGTCGTTTTTGAGCACCCCCTCGGTAGACCTGCTCAGAAAGAAATTTGAGCATGAGTCTAAGAAATTGGTCACCATGGAGCTTTACCTGAATACTCTGAGGGAATACTATCGCTCACAACGTATCCCGAGGGGATTACGATCCCATCTCAGACCTACTCTCTTCCCCAATAATGAGGAATTTAGCAAAACGTTTGAAATGATAAATAATAAATATGCCTTTGAATTGATGCTACTTAATATTGACTTTCTTGGTCGGGAGATTGAGGCAGTCAAACAATCAATGACGGCCATTGAAACACAGATTCAGGGATTACTGAATACTGATGAATTTATGGCACTCATGGAGAAAATAAACACATACACACAGCGACACAAGTCGGAAGTAGAAAAAATCAAAAGGGATAAATGGCATTGAGACTTGGAAGATTACCAGGGTGGTCGTGTATAATTGGCAACAACAAACGCAAAGCAAACCGCAGAGAAAGAAGGGGAGAAAATTTAACCAAAGCCGCTTTGGGTTTACGACCGGCGACTCTGATTCATCTGATGACATTAACAAAGTACCTTTTTTAGGACCTTCACAATCGGAGGAGGAGGAGGGGTGGACGGAAGCACCACAGACCTCAGAAAGAGTTTACCCCCACCCTACCAGAAAACCAACAGGGGCCGGAATACGAGACGCAACCAGATATGACCAACAATCTGGTAGTCAATATCTCATCTAATGAACTGACTGTGGAGCAATTGAACATCTTGGGACGTGGACTGTCGTTTTGTCCTGATCAAGGAAGGAACTGGTTCGATTTAGAACTTGATTTACACCGGTTTTATCGGGTGCTGAGGCTAAAAGCACTTTTCTCCACTAAGAAGGAGAGTATCATGAGACCATCATCGGACACCAATGATGGAGTCAGTGTCGGACTGGGGTACCTAGGGCCCACCAGTAAAATTTATTTTGGGGGCCCACCGTACGGATACATTCAAATATCATAAATAATTTAAGTTTTCTTTATATGAACATAGGCTGGTTGAGGGGCTGTACATTAAATATATGTATGTAGTGCAGTAAATCTAATGTGTTATGTTCCACTTGTGCAGGGGGTGGGAGACTAAGGGCCCACCTTGTTTAGGGGCCCACCGGGGGGTTCCCCTGTACCCCTGTGGGCCAGTCCAAGCCTGGATAGAGTGGAGTTTGTACTTAAGGCATTAGACCTGAGGGTGAAAAGTGATTTTTCACCTCCCCATAACAACCATGTTGTGGAAGCATATATCAACATTGTGTCACAACAGATCGATTCACTAAGGGAATGTCATGTGGGGGGTACCATGTCAAACCTGACCAGAGGAGAGAGGGAGGCACTAACACAATTGGAGCATAACAAATCAATTACTGTTAAGCCAGCTGACAAGGGGGGAGCAGTGGTGATCATGGACACGGCAAGCTATAATCGGGAGGTACATAGACAACAAAGTGACCGGGAGGTATATACGGAACTGCAGAATGATCCCAAATGGCACATTATGCGTACTCTTGATAACATCATTGGATAAGGGCATTATTGATAGTGACGTCAGTGACTTTCTCCGAATACCGTACCCGGTTACTCCTCTTCTCTATGTACTTCCCAAGATTCATAAAAGCCTAATTGACCCTCCAGGCCGACCCATTGTGTCGGGCCGTGGTTCGGTATTCAGCAATATTGCTGTATTCCTGGATAGGATTTTGCGTGTCCATGCCACCAGCGCGCCCTCCTATATTAGGGATACCAGTCATTTTTTGCTAAGACTCAGGAACCTGAGTTTGCCGGCCCATCCTCTTCTGGTCAGCTTCGACATGGTCTCACTGTACACATCTATTGAACATGTATTTGGACTGAATGTCATCGATGTGGCCCTGGCCGGCACCGGGCTCTCCCTGGGAGGCCGTGGGTTTGTCCTCTAGCTTCTGGAGGTGGTCCTGAAGCGGAATTATTTCCGCTTTGGTGGCACCTTCTACCAACAGCAGCGTGGTGTGGCCATGGGCTCGAACGTGGCACCCATGTATGCTAATATGTTCATGGCGGAGGTGGAGGACAAATTCATATATAGGTCGTCCTTGTTTAGGGGGGCCCGGTGCTGGTGGCGCTACATCGACGACATTTTTGTTGCCTGGGGGGGCTCCTTAGAGGAACTGCACCTGTTCCATCAACATCTGAACAAGATGGTCTCTGGTCTTGAATTTACGGTCACAGTATCTCTCACTGAATTGCAATTCCTAGATGTAATGGTACATATCAGAAATGGAACTATCTCTACAGATATTTATCGTAAGCCCACGGACAGAAACAACCTGTTGAGATATGACAGCAATTATCCACGCCGGATGGTGGAGTCCCTCCCCTGGAGTCAGTTGTTAAGGGTAAGAAGGGTGGTATCGGGCGAGGACCAGTTTGAGAAAAGAGTAGATGAGATGGGCAATAAATTCCTCAATAGGGGTTACCCACACATACTAGTTGAGAAGACAAAACAAAGGGTGGTGCTGGTTGACCGAGAATCCACGCTTCACGGTAAAGTAAGGAGGTCAGAAAACAAGAGAATCCCTTTTATTTCCACCTACGGTGCCCTCAGTGGGAAAATCTCACAGATTATACGCAAAGAGTGGCACATTCTACAAAAAGGGTTGCCATCGATACCTGAGTTTGAGAGTTTCCCAATGATGGCATATAAGAGGGGGATGGACAGACTTATTTGGCACCAAGAAAGATGGGATGTTACCCATGCCTTGGTTGCTGCAACTGTGGGAACATGATCAAGGGTGATATGTTTTGTCATCCCTACAGTGGCATAGCCTATAAAATCAAACAGTTTTTTACGTGCAGATCACGTGACGGGGTTGTCTACATTATCACCTGCCCCGGTGGACTCATCTATATTGGTGAGACCACTATGGAGGCACGTGAGCGAATTAATTCACACAAGAGCAACATAAGGAGGGGTCTTATTGACAAACCAGTGGCTAAACATTTTGTGGAGCGTGGGCACTCGATCAACCAGCTACGCTTTCGGATCATTGACTCAGTGGGTAGTATGAGCCGAGGTGGAGATAGGGAACGTCTCCTAAGAAAGAAATAACTCAGATGGATATTGGAGCTGAAAGCCCTTCAACCATATGGGCTTAATATTGAATTCAGTGTGGGGTCAATATAATTTAGTTATGATGTAATCTGCTGAATTGTACTCAGTGATGTGTTTTTATGCATTATTATCATGTTTTTGTACAGATTGGGGGTGGGATATATTATCACTCGCACAATCAGCACTTTAGGTTGTGGTGGGTGCTGCGGTCCCATGATGCACTCTCTGGAACATCTATGTGCGACAATTTGAGATGTGGCTTAATTTACTTGTTTTGATGCGATCCTATGATGCACTAGTGTGAACAGCAGCCTATGCTGATGAGGTCCATATATTCTGACATTTTTGTGTTTTTTTTTATGAATCTGTGGGCTGTTTGGCCCTGCATCATACATAGGGGCAGATGATCGAGAGTTTGGACAACCCTGTGATCTACTTAATGTTTTTAACCACTGTACTATGTTGCTTATGTCACATGATCGCAAGGACGAGCGTGTCCGCGATCATGTGATTAATCACTCGTGTATGATTGCTTCTTCTCTCTATCACGCCCCTTGGATGCAGGATGTGTTGCCATGTGTGATCACGTTATCATTGCGATCACATGGTCGCGACCCTTCCTCTCCCTTCTCTGACATGCGCACTGGTGATTACCGGACGCGCAGATGAGTGTGCATCATGACGCCGTACTTTTCCTCCACATTTATATACCATCAGGTGAGAACACTTTGTATGATTGACTCTAGGTTTTATATAAAGCAGCCGTTGAGCGGGGCACGAATTGGATGTGTAATGTTAACCCTTTATGTGAATGATTAACAATGATTGGACACATCTCCATGTGGAGGTGGAGTCTTTACTTTATAAACACGTGTATGTATAATTCACATTGTGCTTGACAAAGGCTATGTGATAGCCAAAACGTAGCAACTTTTTATATTCACGTTTTTCATGTGAGCAGTTCCCAAAATAAAGGGATTTTTCAACCGGACATGCTGCCTCCATCTCTTCCAGAATGATATACAATACAGCATAACAGTTTTGTAATGATTTTGCAGTACCCACGTGTCCTGGGTGGGACGCTGCACCATAAGACATATGTCACGCTCCCCAGAGCTCTAGTGGCCCCCTGTAACAGCTGATCGGGAGCCAGGGATTGAAATTTTAAAAAGCGCAAAAAGCTGGAAAATCCTTTAGACTACATGCACATGCTGTGGATCATACATGGTTTTTCCACACACAGTACCAGCAAAGTTAGGGTGCATTAACATCACCGTTTCATTTCCTGTTCTTCGGTTCCACCAGAGAAACGGGAAGAAACGGGAAAGAAGGAAAAAAAAAAAAGGATACGTTATTTTGAGCATCAGTTCCATCAGAGATGTTATTTTAGACAAGGGAAATAAAGTCCTGCAAGGAGGACTATATGTCCAATCTAAAATAATTGGACGCTAATGGCACTGACAAAAAGAGATGAGGATTAAAACTGATCCTCAATATAACAGATTTTTTAAATATGTTCTTCTGATGGATTAGAACAGAATACCAATCGGTTAGGTGAAGCCACCCTTGATGAGATTTGACAAATGTTGGGTACACTCTGCTTTTTTTTCCTCCCATGTGGATTTTAGTGCAGATTTCATCCCAGCAGTCAGATCCTCTATCCTGAGACTGAAGGAGAAGTTAACTTTGCACAACCCCTTTAATGTTCTGTGATGAAGGCCACATTGGGATGGCTAGATGACCGGAGGGGCCAGGGCATCTCCAAAACAGCATGCATTGTGGGGTGTTCCCAGAACGCAGTGCTTAGTACAGGGATCAGCAACCTCACGCACTCCAGCTGTTCTGAAACTGCAACCCCCAGAATCCTCCTTTCACTTCTGTGGGAATTACTTGAACAGCCAAGCAAGTTTACATGCTGGGAGTTGTAGTTTTACAACAGCTGGAGTGCCAAAGGTTGCCGATCCCTGGCTTAGTACCTACCACAGGCAGTCGAGGGAAGAAAAAGCTTTGCACCCCTGAAGGTTTGTTTGTGTGTATGAGGAGAGAAGACCAAAAGTGCATGATCAGACCCCAAAGAGCACACATGGTCATAATCTATGTAATGCTGGTTTGGTAGCATAAGAGAGACCTATACAATATTAGTAGAGTAAGTGATATTGAACATACGGTACAAACATCGTCCTACCCATCACACTTTACACCACTACAGTTAACGCTGGTAATTGTGATCTTCTGTGCAACATCTATAGAAACCCATTTCATAAAGTGCTCACTCCGCATCTTGGTTTGTTCCCCTTATGCTTGGCATGTCTGCCAGGAAAGCTCCAAACTCCACAGTTGCGACCATCAGGACTAACCATGCCTTAGTCTTGTCTGCAAAATGGACATGTTCCATCTTTTTGTGGGGTTGTGGAATGACCATACGGACACAGACACTACACAGTGTGCTGTCTGCATCTGAACTGCTAAATATTCGTTCACGTGAATGGGGCCTTAGAGTCCAAGAGTGTCCTTTTTGCATCTGGCTGGCATTTTACCGCTATGGCCGCCTGAACACAACGCAGGTGATTGCACATAAGAGGCACACAAATGTCTACAACATATACACCCCAAAAATCCACAATTTCTAATTGCAGATTAGATGCATTTTTCCCGCAGAGCTCCCTCTTCACTAGAAAAGGGTGAAGTGCACAGCTAAAACCCCATGCTGTTTCATTTAAAATCCGCACGGCCAGTCAGTGTACATGAGATCTGTGACATGACACTTTGCTGGTACTCTTCTACCCTGTGGTTTTCCTGTAGAGAAATCTGCTCATATTCCTCCACGTGCGTTTATGTTAGGATGAAATGGCGAGGAGTCCAGAAGTAACAAAAAAGTATATACCTTTTTTTGTAACAGGGCAGGTTATGAGTGACTGCTGGCACTGTAAGGCATCCTTCATATGTACACAGTATGACATGCTCTTTTCATAACCTATGCATGGAACTCCATTATAGCCTACAGGGGATGGATGCCAACGTCAGATACAGCAGTAGCCATTTGACAAACATCCATTTAACTAAAGCATCTCCCAGTGAATATTAAATGGAGCCCAAAAACTCAATACAGACTTAGAAAGACAGCTATATCAGGCTCAATCCTTCAATCGAGCTGCATTCAATTCCTCAATCCCCCCCCCCCCCCCCACACACACTTTAGAAAAAAGACGACTGAGGGGAGATCTAAATAATATATATATATATTTATCCCCAGGACTGTGACGAGGGGACATCCTCTGCGTCTGGAGGAAAGAAGGTTTGTACACATAGAAAAGGATTCTTCACAGTAAGAGCAGTGAGACTATGGAACTCTCTGCCTGAGGAGGGGGTGATGGTGAGTACAATAAAGGAATTCAAGAGGGGACTGGATGTATATCTGGAGTGTAATAATATTACAGGCTATAGCTACTAGAGAGGGGTCGTTGATCCAGGGAGTTATTCTGATTGCCTGATTGGAGTCGGAAAGGAATTTTTTTCCCCTTAAGTGGGGAAATTGGATCTACCTCACAGGGTTTTTTTTTTTGCCTTCCTCTAGATCAGGGGTGCACAACCTTTTCTGGCCGTGGGCCACATTGTCAGCCTGAACCAATTCCAAGGGCTGAAAATAAAACTTAAAGTGCTATTCCCAAATATATGTATTTTTGGCATATTTAACATACAGTATATGCTATAAATGTCTAGTTTCACTTCTAGGACTCCCATCTAACAGGAGAATACATGAAAGATACATGCAAGAAGCCATAAGGCATAGACCTACATGTTTTTTACCAGATGTTTGGGGCCGCACAAAATGGTATCGAGGGCCGCATGTGGCCCCCGGGCTGCAGGTTGGGCACCCCTGCTCTAGATCAACTTGCAGGATAAAGGGCTGAACTGGAAACCAGCGACAATGTAAACAAAACAGCGCGAAATGCTCCGCTGCTCTACTATTTCATGCTGAATGAGTGAAGGTTATGTCCAGATTCAGCTCTGGACCCGGACAACCACTTTGCCTATTTGCACACAGGCTCTGGCCTTCTTGCAGAAACTCTACAGATTTCTGTGCATTTCCGCACCAGATCAGTGTGTGTTACTTGTGCTTCTTGGTGAGGATCATCATACAGCAGTAACTCTGGAGGTATAAGAAAAATCACACAGGAAACATGCCGGTTTTGTAAATGGATTTTTTTTATTATTACTTGACCAGTCAGATGCATCCATAGGAAACCTACAAAAAAAAATAAAAAGAAAATTAAGCATGGACTACACTGCAACCTCTAAGACCTGCTCCTTGTGGCCTCGTCTCATGCAGCCGTAAATGAAGAGGTCACAAATATTGCATGGCTCTCACCATCTACTTTTATGGGAGTTCCTAAACAGTACGCATGCCTGGCTAAGTGTGCATGTGTTCAACGGGGAGATGGGAGTAAAACACTTCTGGATGAAATGTTGTGTCATGTTATGCATGTGTTCACCATAAAACCTGGGAGTAAAATATTCTACACAAGACGTCTTACAGCTTTGTGCGCACCATATAATTGGTGGCAAAACTGGTACTAGATCTAGTTAGGTTTTTCTACTCCACTATAAAATCCAGAGCCGTGAGGCTGGAGTCCATATAACCCAAAATATGCATATTTTTCATATACATAACTAATACATTGTGAATGAGGGCTTTAGCTGCATTTACGATTTCAGATACTCTAGCCAAATGTGCAATAATAAAACTATGCCCTCCCCCAAACCATCAGTACACATTAGATCTTAGCTGCTTTTGAGGTGAAGCAGCAGACATACATCGCAGCAGCATGAACCAAGTATAAAGTCACCGCCCTATGGAGATCCTACACAAATCACCGCAGAATTATATATTCCGTTCCTGTCTAAGAGTATAAACTGTCAAAGAACAGTGATGGTTACTTAAAGGGGATACTGATCACCTATCCTCAGGATAGGTTATCAATAGATCGATGGAGGTCCTGGCACCCCGCCAATCAGCTGCTTCGGGGGGCAGGCAATGCAAGGAGTATGTTCCCCACAACTACTGACAAATCAGTGTGCCTGAGACTACTTTATTCTGCACCCAGCAGGACGCTAGGTGACCGGTGTACTTTAAGGCTGCTGTATGTGGCCACTGCAGCAGCGTGCTAGTTGTAACTTACAGCCAACACCAGTCGTGCCCTACAATCCCTGTGCCACATGTACGATGTTTGCGTCATTAACAGCGCTCTCACAAAGAGGACCCCTGTCTACATGACCGGTGCTGACTTATGGGAAATCATGGAGTGGGGTGTCCCACTTGGAACTGGGTGATTTTCCTTTTTTCCTCCCAAAGTCATAACTCTTATTATTTCTATCAAATAGCTATATGAGAGCTTGTTTTTTTTGCGGGACAATGCACTTTGTAATGAAACTATTTACAGTTGCATACAATGTGGTGGAGAAAATTTTTTTACAAAATGTAGCGGAATTACATGAAAAAAAAATTTCTCTCTGCGGTTCCTTTTATTCTCTGCATCAGTACTATTCCAATACTACATATGTATAGTTCCTCTTGCGTTTTAATACTGAAAAAAATTAAAAACTTTGGGGGGAAAAACACTAATTTTCTCTTTGCACTGCCATATTTTGATCCTCAATTGTATTTTTGTGTACAGATCTGTGTTAGGGCTCATTTGTGTGTGACTTTTTGATCACTTTTTAGTGGGAGGTGCAGCGACCAGAAAACGGCGAATCGTCCATTTTGAATGCCGCCGTGTGGACATATATACTGCTATAGCTGTGTATAAGCATCATGAAGGGAAGCACGGTCACTACTCGTATCACCCAGTCTGCAGTAAAACTGAAATGGCATCTTTCACAATATTACCTTAGTTCATCTTCCTGATCATTCTGTTGATCTGATCTTCCCTGTTTCCTGCGTCACCACCTTCCACAAAGTGTGTCGTCTTGTTCTTCATGCCACCCCTGGGGGAGGACAGTTTGAAGGGCCAGAGGAAGTTGTTTGCGGCTTTGAAGTTCTTGCCAACTGTGTAGATCTCATGAATCAGATCTTCAACACAGATGATGCCACGCTTGCCTAATAAGACACAAAGACCTTAGTATGGCTTAAAGAGTTGACAATGTAGATCAAGGACTTTTGAAACCGATACATCAAATTTAATGTCCCAGAATGTTAAAGGTCTTTTTCCGAACATTTGGGGCTGTCCAACATAGACTTTTTAATTAAAAGTTCCACCTCACCCTGCTGGGCCTGTGAAGGGAAGCATTCGTACCTGCGCCCCGCTCATGATCTGTCTACAGCACTTTGGTCTCTGCATGTAAGCTTTCTGTGTGTTTACGCCACTGAAGCCAATGACTGACCTCAGAGGTGACACGTCCCTAAGTGGCTGGGTCACGTGCTGCAAGTTTCCATGTGGGGACCGGAAGTGCTGTAGACAGGTTCAGACCCACAGAGCCAGAACTAAGAAGCAGGGAGTAGTTAAAGTATACTTCCCTTCATAGGTCCTACAAGGTGGAACTTAAAAAAAAAAACTCCATTGTTGGACAACCCATTGAAAATTACAAAATCGAAGTACAACCTACCAAGATGTCTCTCAATAAGACCGTTATCGGTCAGGGGAATCCGCTGCTTGTGTATCTTCAGGTAACCACGCTTGTAGATCAGCTCCTTCACAGACTTCAGGTTGGGATAACTGCAACACAAAGTAATGGCATAACAGGCAAGTGTAGAAAACGCATCCGTACGTCCATTCCGCAAACGATAGAACATGTCCTATTCTTGGCTGCCATGCGGACCACAGACCCATTGAAGTAAATGGGTCTGCAAAAAAAGAAAGGATGCAACACAGACCATCTGTACTATGCGGATACGCGTTTTGAAGACCGCAAAATACAGACTGTCCTGTGAATACCCTCTAAGAATTTTAGAGTGGAATTTACCACAGACTGAGGTAGAGAAAAGTTCTATTGGGCGAATGATAAACTCTGCCCTTAGTGTATTTGTAGACAGCGGCCTATTAGCTGAGCGGCAGAACAGCGGAATAGGAGAGCGACCTGTCCCCACAATATACTGGCTTATGCAGGAGACAGAACCGCTTTAACAATTGTTTTTTTTTTAATGATTGAGAAAACTGATCTCTACTTGCTATGTCACCACTTACCCCCAGGCAATGTAGGGCTCTACCAATCTCAGCATAGTGATAGAAGTCTTGTTGAGTTTCACAAAGGTGCCATTGAAAATCTGACGCAGACGGAGGAGCTGCAATACCTTACGGACCTTGGGGCTGACACCATTGATACTGAAAAGAAAAAGGTTATTCATCGGTCATATGAAAAGATAACTCTGTGGTATAGATAGACTGTCACATGCAAAATTCACAGAAATGCAAAGTATGACACTTTCTGAACACCAACACTAAAGGGGCTGCCTAAGAATGACACCTACCCACAGGGGGCAAGAGTCTGATCGGTGGGGTTCTGCCCACCGGGACCACCGATGGGTCCGATCTCCCCTATTTGAATGGAGAGGCACTCTACCATGCACACTATGGAAAGGAGTGCTGTTCTCCGCATTTTGAGTAGAGCGGCATTGCTCCAGTCAAGCAGACACAGGGCCTCGGTCCTTATTATCATGGGTATCTCAGCGGCATGGACCCATGATCAAGTAAATCGAGGCCTCATTGTGGTACAAGGAAGCATCAAACCTTTGCTCAATTTGCAGTTCTCAGACAATGAGTAAAGGGACTGAGGTACCTGGGGGTCAGGTCCAAAAACCACCTAAGGGTACTTTCACACTAGCATTTGTTTTCCGGCATAGAGTTCCATCCTCAGGGCTCTATGCCGGAAAACTACTGATCAGAATTATCCTAATGCATTCTGAATGGAGAGAAAACTGTTCAGGATGCATCAGGATGTCATCCGTTCAGTACCCAATCCTTTTTTGGGCCGTCACAGCCCCTGGGTGCTCCTTGATGTCACAAGTCCAGGCGGCGCTTTGATCTATGCACCGCAGGGACCTGTGACGTCATGAAGGAGCACCCGGTGGCCGCAGCGCAGGTAAGTACACTTCTGCAGAGTACCATGGCAGCCAGGACTTCAGTAGCGTGCCTGACAGATCCTCAGAACACAAGCATGAAAGCACCCTAACAAGACAGCAGCCGATAAACACCAAGGAAAATCTATGCCCATACAGACCATTAGACCCAGCCATGGGCCACAATGCAAAGACAAGAACGAGAGGCACCAGTGCATAGCAGTGGTGATTGATGACTATTACATGTTAAGGTGGCCAGGGGAGTAAGACCACATGCACCTATGGCAGTGGCTCATCTTCACGAAGAAAAATGGATCGGGCATGCTGAAATTATTTATTTGAAAACGATATTAATTAAAATGATATTTTTAAATTAATAAAAATTACAGGCCAGTGCGCAAGCGCCGAGGGTAGGGAAAAATTACAGGCCAGTGCGCAAGCGCCGAGGGTAGGGAAAAATTACAGGCCAGTGCGCAAGCGCCGAGGGTAGGGAAAAATTACAGGCCAGTGCGCAAGCGCGGCTAACTACTCCCCGACCGTAAGCCTTTGCTGAAGCTAGTCTCATCTGCGCTGGTTCTGGCCTGTAATTTTTCCCTACCCTCGGCGCATGCAGTGTCGGCTGGTGTCCTGCTGAGGGGTAAGGCGCAAGCGTATTAGGTGGCCCTTTCTCAACAACTCTGGTGGGAAATTTCCCTACCCAATCGTGTGCGCCTGCGCAGCAAGACACACATCCTTCCCAACCCATAAACGTCATGTCATGTGCGGCTGCGTCACAACAGGAAGTGACGAGGGTAGAGAAATATAACGGAACACCGGCACTCCAGCTTTTGTGAAACTACAACTCCCAGCATGCATACTAGCTCTGCTCTTCTAAGAATTCACATAGAAATGGATGGAGCATGCTGGGAATTGTAGTTTCACAACAGCTAGAGTGCCGAAGGTTGCTGATACCTGGCAATATTGGTTCTGTAACCATCACCCCCCCCTGACACCCAGGTCACATGACATAACAGGGGAGGAAGCCCCTGCGTTCTTGTCAGCACATGGGAGCACAGAATACTATACAGGATCAGTACTGGTATATCTGTTTCTGCTTTTCAGAAGTTCACTCTGCACGGGGCACAGAGACGAGCTCAGCCCACAACAAAGTAGATGGAGCCGCCTACTTGCAGAGGGGGTGCGAAGTGTCGGACCCCCAATGATCAGCTAGTGATGGCCTGTCATCACTTTTCAAGAAAAGGTGGACATCCCCTTTAACATGGGTAGCATTAGAAGACGCTACACGGACCATGTAGATATGGACAGGAGGGGCGACGTCACCTCCCCAGATTTTCTTACCCGCGAATCCTGATGACAAAAGCCAGCTTGGGCTCAGCAGGGACATAGTAGTTTCCAGCTTTGCGGGCCATCCTCGCCAGGCGGATCTCCTTCCTGTACATCTGCCTGTACTCCTTGTAGTAGCTCTCTGCCCTCTTGTAGATGATCTTCCTCTTCTCTTTACGGGCCTGCAAATGACAGAAGTGTAAAGCACAGACGCCAGGCACAGCCCTGACCCACCAGGTGCAATCACCGCCCTCACCCTTTTAGCCTTCAAGAGATTCTTGATCCTCCTGGCCTTGGTGGCCGCAAAAGCCTTCCGCTTCTTCAGAAGGCTTTCTGGAACGGATGGCAACTTCTTCTCTCTGCAACGGAACAAGACATGTGTGACTTCTGTGTCAGTGAGGACACGTCCCCTCCAGTTACCCAGTACTGACCCGATCAGGGGGCCCTGAGGATATTATACAGCACCGACATAGTCCACAGCGCATTACAACCAGAGGAGGGAAGCCTAGAATGTAAGGAGTGGTCTCTGCCCACAAGAGCTGGCACTCTAAACACTAGCCAGCACTGTATACTATGTATGGAGCCAGTGTGCCGCCCTGCAGCCTCATACACACACGTTGTGTCCCAGGCCCCCGTCATGAAGCTAAAATGACTGAATACAGGGACTAACATACAGGACCCAACGCTACGATAGCACCGCCAGGCCGCGACACAAGCCGGCTAGGGTCAGGTTCACACATCCATGACAAAACCGGAGCAGGAAGCCTCCGAACACCGTTAATAGTGGACACAATTCAATCTCCATTGTGTCTGAGAACTAGGAGACTGGATAGACTGGGTGACAGAGCCACAGGACTACGGGATGACAGCGGATTTAACGCAGGCCACGATCTACTCACTCTGTCCCCGCCATGTTCACCACCGGAAAAGAGGATCTCGCGCATGCGCGGTGGAAACTTAAACACGCGGCCAGGTGACGTCATTTTCCTGCGCTGCAGGGCGCGCTTCAGAATGACGGGGAAGTGATTGTGGGAGCGAGGAATGTGGCAGGGAGAGACATGCGGTGCTGGAGCCCAGCTTGTGGTGTGACCAGCGCCAGGTCTTCAGGAGACAGAGCGAGCGGTTTTCCCACAGCAACCAATCACATGTGTTGTACGATAATAAGTAGTAGGGCACACTGCAGCAGCTGCAATTGTATAATGATAGTCTACTATGGTGTGGCACTGTGACAGGACAGTCACAGAAAAATCCATATTGGATAGATTCTTTGCGACTGTTCTGTTGCAGTGCGATACCATAGACCAGGGATCAGCAACCTTCGGCTCTCCAACTGGGGTGAAACTACGACTCCCAGCATGCACACTTGATTGAATGTTCTTAGAACTGCCATAGAAGTGAATGGAGCATGCTGGATGTTGTAGTTTCACAACAGCTGGAGTGTCAGAGATTGCTGATCCCTGCCATAGACTGTCATAAAAATTGTCGCCTGGCAACTGTTTTCTTGTAGCCCTAGGGTACTTTCACACCCGGCATAGAGTTCCATCGTCGGGGCTCTATGCCGGAAAAAACTGATCAGTATTATCCCCATGCATTCTGAATGGAGAGAAATCCGTTCAGGATGCATCAGGATGTCTTCAGTTCAGTATGTAAACGTCTTAAACATTTTTTAGATGGGGAAAATACTGCCGCATGCTGCGGTATTATCTCTGTCTAAAATTCCGGAACACATGATCCGGCGGGTAGTTCCGTCAAAGGAAATACCTGCCGGATCCTCACACCTGAAGTGTGAAAGTAGCCTTAGCCTATTGCTGAGATGTATCATCGCCTTCTGACCAGGCTGGTGCCCCCTGATGGTAAATCCGCAGTGCGGCTTCCGCTGCAATGGAGTGGTGTTTCCAGGAGTAATGTATACCAGAAGAACAGCGTCCAGAAACCACACCGGTCTTTTAATAGTAAAGCTGATAATGCAAGTGTGGACTGGAAAACCAGGTGTATACTAAGGGCCTAAACCATAAGAACGTATGGGTAAACCAAAACTACAAACGGCTATAGTGTTTACTAGGGGTCGACCGATATTGATTTTTTAGAGCCGATACCGATACCGATATTCTGTAAACTTTCAGGCCGATAGCCGATATTTTATACCGATATTTTGCGCATTTTAATTTTTGGATTTTTTTTTTCTGTTACAACGTCCAACGCTTTTAAAACAAATATTTTAATAGTTTGGACTTTTTGGGCACGGCAATATGTTTTTTTATTTATTTTATATATATATTTTATATTTAAAATTGGAAAAGGGTTAATTTATACTTAATATTTTGGTGTTTGTTACTATTTTAAATTTTTTTACTTTTTATTTTTTTTACTATTTCCCCCTTAGGGGTAGAACCTGGGCTCTTTACATCCCTTGTCCTATTCACCCTAATAGAGATCTATCAGGGTGAATAGGACCTGACACTGTCCCTGCTGCCCTGTGCTATGGGCACACAGCAGCAGGAACCATGGCAGCCAGGGCTTCAGGAGCGTCCTGGCTGCCATGGTAACCGATCGGAGCCCCAGCATTACACTGCTGGGGCTCCGATCAGAAGAGAGGAGGTGGGGGACCCTGTGGCCACTGCCACCAATGATATCAATACTGAAGGGATGGGGGGAGGAGGGGGATGGGCAGAGGGCGCACTGGCCACCAATGTTTTTATACTGTGGACAGGGGGGCTGAGGCGCACTGGCCACCAATGATAATAAGGTTTAAGATATTACAAGCACATTGCCCAGACCCTGCCTCTGATAGATGGCTGCGATCCGCGGCAATTAACCCCTCAGGTGCGGCACCTGAGGGGTTAATTGCCGCGGATCGCAGCTCTCTATCAGAGGCAGGGTCTGGGCAACGTGCTTGTAATATCTTAAACCTTATTATCATTGGTGGCCAGTGCTTCCTCAGCCCCGCCTTCTCTCCATTGGCAGGGCAGCGCAGCACAGGGGGAAGGAGGGACTGCCTCCTTCTCCCCTGTGCTGCTGAGGGAACATGGCCGCGCTGAGAGCAGCGCGCTCATGTTCTGTGATAGCACAGTTATCGGTATATCGGCCTGGTTAGGGGCCGATACCGATAACTGTGCAAATCATGAATATCGGCCGATAATATCGGCCAAACCGATAATCGGTCGACCCCTAGTGTTTACCATACAATACGTAAAAATACAATAGAAATCTTTATTAATACATTAATATCGTAATAACAATAAAATAGTGGCAGAACGCATCCATAGAGAATGATAACAACATACAAGACCACCTCCCTGGTGAGGCGCAACAACATACAAGACCACCTCCCTGGTGAGGTGCAACAACATACAAGACCACCTCCGTTGTGAGGCGCAACAACATACAAGACCACCTCCCTGGTGAGGTGCAACAACATACAAGACCACCTCCCGGGTGAGGCGCAACAACATACAAGACCACCTCCGTGGTGAGGCGCAACAACATACAAGACCACCTCCCTGGTGAGACGCAACAACATACATGACCACCTCCCTGGTGAGACGCAACAACATACAAGACCACCTCCCTGGTGAGGCGCAACAACATACAAGACCACCTCCCTGATGAGGCGCAACAACATACAAGACCACCTCCCTGGTGAGACGCAACAACATACAAGACCACCTCCCTGGTGAGACGCAACAACATACAAGACCACCTCCCTGGTGAGGCGCAACAACATACAAGACCACCTCCCTGATGAGGCGCAACAACATACAAGACCACCTCCCTGGTGAGACGCAACAACATACAAGACCACCTCCCTGGTGAGGCGAATAACAATGTGAAATATACAAAAGAATTTCAAAAACAAAAGTGGGGCACATAAAAAAAACGTATCTGGTGGGCAGCTAAACAGGAAGGTACCTAAAATCAAAGATACGTGAACCTGAGTGAATTGTAGGTATACCCATAAGTAAGTTGCGACATAGCAACTCACGAGGAAACAGATTACCGTCCAGGGAGGGAGGAAACTCCGACGTACGTTTCACTTTTGCTTCTCCTGAGAGAATTGCATGTTGGAGTTTCCTCCCTCCCAGGCCGGTAATCTGTTTACGTGTGGGGTCTACCGTGTGGTGGCTTACTTATGTGAATACCTACAATCTACTTCTCAGGTTAATGTATGTTTGATTTAAAGGAGTTATCCAAGACTACTTAAATGCGCCCCATATGCTGGGCCCCTTACAATGAATATACTTACCGGGCTTCCCGGTCCCTGCACTGCCGCTGCTGCTTCTCCACGTGTGCGGATGAAAACATCCGGTGACGCTAGGGAGGCTCATCCCCTTCACCGCCTGCCATTTGCTGGCCCCCCCGCCTAAACTGGATATTCTCATCCGTAAGGTGAGTATATCCATTGTGAGGGGCCCAGGCATATGGGGGTAATTTAAAAGTCATGGATAACCCCTTTAAGGTACCTTCCTGTTTAGTTGTCCACCAGTTTTGTTATTGAAATCCTTTTGCATATTTCACCAGGGAGGTGGTCCTGTATGTTGTTAGCATCCTCTATGGATGCGTTCTGCCACTGTATTAGTCATGTATTAATAAAGATTCCTTTCTTTCACATTATTACTCCCATCACCAGGCAGGTGGTCGTCTACATACATAACTTTACCAAAGAAACATGCACATGTCCAAAATATAAAATATGTCCTTTACTGAGATCCAATTAAAAACCATACAAAAAAAAAACCAAGCTCATTCCAAAGAAGTTTAAGTGCCAAAACGGGATTCGTGCCCAAATCGTGAGCTCCAGTAATATAAATAACAACAACTGCAAAGACAAAGGTTCAAAAATACCTATATGTAAGGAAATATGACCTCGAGACGAAGGCAGCAGCCAAGACGCATTTCCCTTACCCTCAGTTCACACTTGCGCGTTTTACAGCGCGTTCGAACGCTCAACAGGAGAAAACTCATGTTTCCCTATGGGCATGGTTCTCACCTGAGCGTTTTACAGCGCCCTACGCTCAAAGAAGTTCTTGATCTTCTTTGGGGCGTTTTGTCGCGCGTTTGCACCCATAGACTTCAATGGGAACGCGCGTTTAACACGCGTTAAAGTGTAGATATGCCTTTTTCAATTGGTCTCCAGAGTCACAAACGCGCGTATGACGCGCGTTTTCTATTTGCAAAGACGCACTGTAATACGCGCTACAAAAATGCGCGTCTCAGAAACGCTCAGGTGTGAACCCAGGGTTAGGCCTCTTTAAGATGACGCCCGGATAAGAGGTGGGTGCGTTGTGGAAAAATGCGCAATTTTTCCGCGCATGTGCAAATCGTTGTAATGCCTTTTTGAGAAAAATCGGCATGTTTGGTACCCAGACCCGAAGCCGGACTTCGTCACTGAACATAGTTATAAAGGAAAATAATAGCATTCTAAATACAGAATGCAAAGTAAAAAGGGCTGGGGAGGGGGGATGGGGGTAAAGGACACAATATAGAACATGCTGCAATTTTCACGCAATGCAGAAGTGATGCGGGAAAATCACTGCTCATGTGCACAGCCCCATAGAAATGAATGGGTCCGGATTCAGTGCGGGTGCAATGCGTCCTCCTCACGCACATCACATCTAAATCCAGCTTTAGGATTTTTTAAAAAACAATAAAAGGTGAGCTGTGCAATGCCTTTTCGGAGACTCTCTATCGGACAGTGAATCATTCGTACCTGATGGAGACGGATCGTCTTTCTAAACACGTTACACAGCCCACCTTTTATTGTTTTATTCTTATAAAAAATGTAACTATTGGCAGTGCCCTATCATCTCTCTTTTTCTACTTGTGTTTATCCAATTTATGTACAGATCCAACACCGGTATCTGTAGGATGGAGCAGCAGCCTACACATGGCACGGCAGAGGAGTCAGGAATTCAGATTTATGAAAATCCTCTCTCTCTGTCACCTCTGGAGAGTGCAGTCTGTTTTTACGGCTCGGGCGCGGACCCATTCACTTCAATGGGGCCGCAAAAGATGCGGACAGCACTCTGTGTGCTGTCCGCATCCGCTGCTCTGTTCCATGGTCCCCAAAAAATATAACCTGTCCTATTCTTGTCCGTTTTGCGGACAAGAATAGGCAGTTTATTCATGGCTGTCCGTGCCGTTCCGCAAATTGCAAAACGCACACGACGCCATCCGTGTTTTGCAGATCGCAAAACAAACAACGTTCATGTGCATGTAGCCTAAGGCCTCTTGCACACGAATGTTTTTTTTTTTCAGTGTTTTGCTGTTCGTTTATAACGAATCAGTTTTTCAGTTTTTTGCTTCCGTTTTGTTTCCGTTTCGGTTCCGTTGTTCTGTTCCGTTTTTCCGTTTGGCATATACAGTATACAGTAATAACATAGAAAAAATTGGGCTGGTCTTAAAATTTTCAATAGATGGTTCCGCAAAAAACGGAATGGATACGGAAGACATACGGATGCACTTCAGTATGCTTTCCATTTTTTTTCCAGACCCATTGACTTGAATGGAGCCACTGAACGTGATTTGCGGACAAGAATAGGACATGGTCTATATTTAAGGGTCCATTCACACGTCCGCAATTCTGTTCCGCATTTGCAGAACGGAATTGCGGACCCATTCATTTCAATGGGGACAGACTATGTCCCGGCCGGGTCCGCAATTGCGGATCCGCACTTCCGGGTCCGCAATTGCGGATCCGCACTTCCGGGTCCGCAATTGCGTTCCCGAAAAAAATAGAACATGTCCTATTCTTGTCCGCAATTGCGGACAAGAAAAGGCATTTTCTATGAGAGTGCCGGCGATGTGCGGTCCGCAAATTGCGGAACGCACATCGCCGATGTCCGTGTTTTGCGGATCCGTGGATCCGCAAAATACACACGGACGTGTGAATGGACCCTAAATGGAACAGAAAAAACGGAAAAACTGAAACGGAATGCATACGGAGACACTTCAGTATTTTTTGCAGACCCATTGAAGTGAATGGTTCAGTATACTGTCAGTATACTGAACTGAAAAAACTGCCAGTATACGCAAAGTAGTCCGCAAAATACTGTCGTGTTCAAGGGGCCTAACTCAGATGTTTTTTATTGATGGTTTTAACACAGTCATTTATATATGTTACTCCTAAGGCCTCTTTCACACGAGCGTGTCCGGATTAGGTCCGGATGCGTTGCGGATGCGTTCAGTGAAAACTGAGCGTTTTCACAGGCAAAGCCATTCAGTTTTGCCTGCGATTGCGTTCAGTTGTTCAGTTTTTTCCGCGCGGGTGCAATGCGTTTTGATGCGTTTTTCACGCGCGGGATAAAAAACTGAAGGTAACAAACAACATCACCTAGCAACCATCAGTGAAAAACGCAACGCACCCGCACTTGCTTGCGGATGCAATGCGATTTTCACGCAGCCCCATTCACTTCTATGGGGCTTGCGTTGCGTGAAAAACGCAGAATATAGAACATGCTGCGATTTTCACGCAACGCAGAAGTGATGCGTGAAAAACAATGCTCATGTGCACAGCCCCATAGAAATAAATGGGTCAGGATTCAGTGCGAGTGCTATGCATTCACGTCACGCATTGCACCCGCACGGAAAACTCGCTCGTGTGAAAGGGGCCTTAGAAGCAGAATTGATTGTGTGATTCCATAGAAGCAGAAAAACCTCAATCAAAAACTCTCCTAAAACGGCCACCATGGAGCGTGAGCGTGCTTCCGGACTGAATGCGTTTGTGTGAAATTGCCCTGGGGACAGCATAAACTAGTGGCGGATCCCCCTAGCAAAACACCAGGTCACTTTCTTTCATTGTCCTGGCTGTTTTGCTAAAATCCTCAAAAGTAAAGGAGAACGCACCATGCTCTCCATTCATTTCTGTGGGAGTTCAGAAAACAGCAGAGTGGGCGTGCTTTGCTCTTTTGGGAAGACCCACAGAAATAAATAGAGAACACACCGCACAAGGGCGGCAACTGCTCCATTAATTTCTAAGGGACTGCCAGAGATAGCAGGCTCAGCTATTTTCAGCAGTCCTATAGAAATGAATGGAGGGTAGCCATGCATGCATGGTTGATCTCCGCTTACTTCGGGGGTCCAATTGTTGAGATTAGGTGCGGGTCCCAGAGGTGGGATCCGCACCTATCTGACATTAGTGGCTTATCCTAGCGGTATATGCCACCAATGTCTAACATGAGACAACCCCTTGAATAAGATTGTCTCATCTGTGATCTCTTTGCTCCAGATACAGAAACCTAGACCACCTAGGAGCTGGCGTAGATTTCAGATATAATTGACACCAGTTTTCTGGGGTTAATTGTATTAAACATGTCGGGCTGTGATGCCCCCAATGCCTTCATAGAAAGTCACAGAATGTCATTTGCAGCAAAAAAATTTTATTCCAAACACCTGACATAAAGCCAGTGAATGTACGACCCTGGGACATGCTCCTATCTCCATAACCAGCCCCCAAATTGAAGGCAGCCGTGCATGCAAGGCCACCCTCCGTTCACCGCTTTGGAAGTTCCAAAAATTGCTGAGCACTGGCTTGGCTATTTCTGGCAGTCCCATCGCGGCACATGGAGAGGTGGTGGTGCATGTGCTGTGCATTCTCCATTTACCGCTATGGGACTCTCGCTCAGCTATTTTCAGAACTTCCACAGTAGTGAATGGAGAGCCCACTGTGCATGCGCAGCTGCTCTCCTTCACTTTGGGGGACCCGTTCTGGAGATAGGAGTGGGTCCCGGAGGTGGTACCAGCACCTAACTGTCATTGATGGCACATCCTGCTGATATGTTATCAATGTCTTAGATGGGAATACCCCTTTAAAGAGGTCTTCTGAGTTAAAAAAAATAAAAATAAATTAGAGAAGTTGCTAAAACAATACAAGTAGTTATACTCACTGGTTCAAACCTTCTCTTCTCCAGTGTTGCCTCTCCAATCCTCTCTGCCGCTGAAGCCATGAGGTCCCTTATACCAGATACGACTACTGCAGACAACCACTGGCCTCTGTGATATACGGCACAAGACTGAAAAACAGCTAGGTTTCTCCCTCGCCGCCATGGCGTTGTATATACACTGACGAGCAAAAGGGTAAGAATGTTCTAAACTTTAGACTTTCAGACTCCATATCTCACCATCCACTACAGCTTCGAACGTACCTACCATCATTTTATACATCCTGTTCTCATATTCCCTAATTGCTCAGTGTGTTATTAGGTTGATTCCCAAGCGAAAGGTCACTGATTTGAATCCAGGAGCAGCCATGAGGAAGACTTCACAAGAAAAAAGAAACAGCATCATCCAGCTCATCGATAGCGGTATCTCGGCCAAGTAAATTGCCAAACTGCATCATGTGAGCGCCATGACAGTTGGAAGCATTACGAAAGGAAGTCCATCCATTCCAAAGCCAAGGAGGACATAGTCTTCCAGCAGGACAATGACCTGAAGCATACGTTGAGATTGGCGAAGAAAGGGTTTAATGATAAAGAAGTAGAGGCGCTGGATTGGCCCCCAGACCTCATCCCAATCCAACACGTGTGGGTAGAGTTGAAGAAAAAGCTGTATTTGTACCCAAGTGAGTCAACCAGTATGCACCAACATTGGGAGCGTGTAGAAGAGACCTGGGAACAGATTTCGGTCAAGATGTTAAAAGCCAAAGCTGTAAAAAGCTTTCACAGTTCACAGGAATGAGGTGATTAATTCCTTAGTCAGCCGAGTGATTAGCACATCAGTACTCCTGCTACAGCAGTTTGCACCTTCTAATTCATTTATTGGATTACTAGACCTTCCTCGTGCATTTTTTCAGCCAGAACCAGGAGGATCCTCCGACAACATTTGTTCCAAAATTGTATGAACCAGGTTATGGCTATTTAAGGGATTTTACATGTGACTCTTAAAAAGAACCCGTCAGCAGGATCTATCTTTTTAAACCAGGCATACTGCTGGGTAGGGTTGATACTGCCAATCAAAATGATCCCAGTTTTGTGAAAATCGGTTGTAGTGTTCCCAAGAAAAAAATATTTTTATTCTTTATGTAAACGAGGCCTTTTGTTCATTGAGGGGCGGGGCCTAGACACTTGTGCAGCTTTCTGGTGCTGACCACGCCCCCCGGTGCACTGGAGCCCGCATGTGCATAAGAAATAAAAGTCTTTTTACTTGGGAATGCTGCAACCAATTTTCACAAGATAGGCATCATTTTAATCAGCAGGCTCAAACCTACACAGCAGTATGCCTGGTTTGATGGGGTTGATCTTGATGACAGATGCTCTTTAAGCCCCTTTTACATGGGCTATTGATCAGACAGGTGAATATTAAATTCCAAATTTGCCCCAAAGTGGAGCTGCTATACTCAGTGCTTGTTATTTTCCAGAAATAAATAACTTTTCACTAGTGTCCGCAGCTCTGGTCCTGCGGGATCAGTCAGCATGATGGCTCAGTGGTTAGCGCTGGGGTCCTAGGTTCGAATCCGACCAAGGACTATATCTGCATGGAGTTTGTATGTTCTCCCCCAGTTTCCTCCCACACTCCAAAGACACACTGATAGGGACCTTAGATTGTGAGCCCCACTGGCGACAGCTGTGGAATATAGTAGCGCTATATACATGTATAAAATAAATAAATGCCCATGCCGTGAAGAAGTAAACAAGCCGTGGACTGGAAAATGGACACACATGAGCCACCATGAAGGACTGGAGCAGCTGGAAGCAGGTAAGTACGATTCTTTCCATAGCGGGCTGTGGCATCTGTAAAAAGCGACTTATTCCTGGGCAATGGCTTTCACCCCCTGAGGTTTTTTTGTTTTTCACTTCCTGCCTCTCTGGGGCCATAACTTTTTTACTTTTCAGCTCACATAGCCATATGAGAGTTTCCTTTTTCCAAGACAAGTTCTACTTTCTAATGGCACCATTTAATATTGCATACGATGTAGTGCGGGGCTAGAAAAAAATTCAAAATGGGGTGAGATTAGAAAAAAAAATGCAATTCCGCCACAGTTTTATGGGTTTTCCTATGCCGTAATACTGACCTGTTACTTTAATTCTCCAGGTCAATACGATTATGGTGATATCACGTATGTATAGTTTTTTTTTTTTAGTGTTTTAATACTGAAAAAAAAAAAAATTTGAAAACTTAAAAGTTTTTTTCTTTTTGTTGCCAAATTCTGACCCCTATAACTTT
The DNA here is from genome assembly GCA_033119425.1 of Bufotes viridis. Classification (NCBI taxonomy): domain Eukaryota; kingdom Metazoa; phylum Chordata; class Amphibia; order Anura; family Bufonidae; genus Bufotes; species Bufotes viridis. The sequence continues at coordinate 54,529,388 of CM065593.1, forward strand.
TTATAGTTATGTGTATGGACTACGAGGGCTCATGTTTTGTGATGCGATTTGTACTTTTCATTGATACCATTTTGGGGTGTGTATGACTTTTTTATCACTTTTTATTTAACTTATTGGCAGTGAAGCGATCAAAAATGGTGAATCTGCCATTTAGACTTTTGCTTCACTGTTTGCCGTGTGGAATAAAGATTTTTATATTTTAATATTACAGGCGTTTTTGCCCATTATGTTTATTTTTTTATTGTTTGATTTTTATTTTTATTTAGGTGAAAGGGGGAGATTTGAATTTTTATATATAGTTTTTTATGATTTTAAAAACATTAGTTTTATTTTTTCTTTGCACTTTTTTATAGCTCCCATAGGGAACTATAACAAGCAATCATCAGATTGTTTCTCTCATACACCCCAATGCATTAAAGCCGGGCGCCATCTTTTAAGACCCACCCTGCACCGTACATGTACAGGGCTGGGCAGGGAGGAGTTGATGCTGTCTTTCTGCCTGCCTTGCAGTTCTGAGATGACTGCAGTCTTGCCCAGTACTGAACTTCATTTTTAATATCTCTTTTAACCACTTCAGCCCCCCTAGCTTAAACACCCTTAATGACCAGGCCACTTTTTACAATTCCGCACTACACTACTTTCACCGTTTATTGCTCTGTCATGCAACTTACCACCCAAATGAATTTTACCTCCTTTTCTTCTCACTAATAGAGCTTTCATTTGGTGGTATTTCATTGCTGCTGACATTTTTACTTTTTTTGCTATTAATCAAAAATTACCGAAATGTTTGCAAAAAAATGACATTTTTCACTTTCTGTTGTAAAATTTTTCAAAAAAAACTACATTTCTATATAAATTTTTCTCTAAATTTATTGTTCTACATGTCTTTGATAAAAAAATCCAATAAGTGTATATTTATTGGTTTGGGTAAAAGTTATAGCGTTTACAAACTATGGTGCAAAAAGTGAATTTCTGCATTTTGAAGCAGCTCTGACTTTCTGAGCGCCTGTCATGTTTCTTCAGGTGCTAGAATGTCAGGAAAGTATAAATACCCCCAAATTACACCATTTTAGAAAGAAGACACCCCAAAGTATTCGCGGAGGGGCTTGGTGAGTTCATGTATCATTTCATTTTTTTCACAAGTTAGCGGAAAATGACACTTTCTGAGAAAAAAAAAAAAAAAGTTTCAATTTCTGATAACTTCTGGCAAAAAAAAAAAATCTCAGACGGACTCACTATGCCCCTCAGTGAATACCTTGGGGTGTCTACTTTCCGAAATGGGGTCATTTGTGGGGTGTGTTTACTGTTCTGGCATTTTGGGCGGGGCTAAATTGTGAGCCGCCATGTAAAACCTAAAGGTACTCGTTGGAATTTGGGTCCCTTTGCGCACCCAGGCTGCAAAAAGTGTCACTCATGTGGTATCGCCGTACTCAGGAGAAGTAGGGCAATGTGTTTTGGGGTGTATTTTACATACACCCATGTTGGGTGAGAGAAATATCTCTGTAAATTGTCAACTTTGTATAAAAATTTTTAAAAGTTGTCGTTTACAGAGATATTTTTCACACAAAGTATGGGTATATATAAAAATACACCCCAAAACACATTGCCCTACTTCTCCTGAGTACGGCGATACCACATGTGTGCCACTTTTGCAGCCTGGGTGCGCAAAGGGCCCTAAAACCAATGAGTACCTTTAGGATTTCACAGGGCATTTTTACGCATTTGGATTCCAGACTTCTTCTCACGCTTTAGGGGCCCCTAAAATGCCAGGGCAGTATAAATACCCCACATGTGACCCCATTTTGGAAAGAAGACACCCCAAGGTATTCTGTGAGGGGTATGGTGAGTTCATGTAAAATTTTATTTTTGTCACAAGTTAGTGGAATATGAGACTTTGTAAAAACAAAATTAAAAACAAAAAAACAATTTCCGCTGACTTATGCCAAAAATAAAAATTCTGTGGACTCACCATGCCCCTCACAGAATACCTACGGGTGTCTTCTTTCCAAAATGGGGTCACATGTGGGGTATTTATACTCACCTGGCATTTTAGGGGCCCCTAAAGTGTGAGAATCCAAATGCATAAAAATGGCCTGTGAAATCCTAAAGGTACTCATTGGTTTAGGGCCCCTTTGCGCACCAGGCTGCAAAAGTGTCACTCATGTGGTATCGCCGTACTCAGGAGAAGTAGGGCAATGTGTTTGTGGTGTATTTTACATATACCCATGCTGCGTGTGAGAAATATCGCTGTAAACGACAACTTTTTAAATTTTTTTATTCAAAGTTGTCAATTTACAGAGATATTTCTCTCACCCAGTATGGGTATATGTAAAATACACCCTAAAACACATTGCCCTACTTCTCCTGAGTACGGCGATACCACATGAGTGACACTTTTTGCAGCCAAGATGCGCAAAGGGGCCCTAAAACCAATGAGTACCTTTTAGGAGGGCATTTTTACGCATTTTTCTTCTCACGCTTTAGGGCCCCTAAAATGCCAGGGCAGTATAAATACCCCACATGTGACCCCATTTTGGAAAGAAGACACCCCAAGGTAATCCGTGAGGGGCATGGCGAGTTCATAGAAGATTTTTTTGGCACAAGTTAGTGGAAATTGATTTTTATTGTTTTTTCTCACAAAGTCTCCCTTTCCGCTAACTTTTGACAAAAGTTTAATTTTTCATGGACTCATTATGCCCCTCAGCGAATACCTTGAGGTGTCTTCTTTCCAAAATGGGTCACATGTGGGGTATTTATACTGCCCTGGCATTTAGGGGCCCTAAAGCGTGAGAAGAAAAATGCGTAAAAATGCCCTCCTAAAAGTACTCATTGGTTTTAGGGCCTTTGCATCTTGGCTGCAAAAGTGTCACACATGTGGTATCGCCGTACTCAGGAGAAGTAGGGCAATGTGTTTTGGGGTGTATTTTATATATACCCATGCTGGGTGAGAGAAATATCTCTGTAAATTGACAACTTTGAATAAAAAATTTAAAAAGTTGTCGTTTACAGCGATATTTCTCACACACAGCATGGGTATATATAAAAATACACCCTAAAACACATTGCCCTACTTCTCCTGAGTACGGCGATACCACATGAGTGACACTTTTTGCAGCCAAGATGCGCAAGGGCCCTAAAACCAATGAGTACCTTTAGGATTTCACAGGACATTTTTACGCATTTGGATTTTCACGCTTTAGGACCCCTAAAATGCCAGGGCAGTATAAATACCCCACAAGTGACCCCATTGTGGAAAGAAGACACCCCAAGGTATTCCGTGAGGGGCATGGCGAGTTCACAGAAAAAAAATTTGGCACAAGTTAGCGGAAATGGTATTTTTTTTTTTTTTTTTTTACAGTCTCACATTCCACTAACTTGTGACAAAAATAAAATTTTACATGAACTCACCATACCCCTCACGGAATACCTTGGGGTGTCTTCTTTCTAAAATGGGGTCACATGTGAGGTGTTTGTACTGCTCTGGCATTTTAGGGTCTCCGCAATCATTACACGTATGGCCAGAATTAGGAGTTTTTGCTATTCTCCTTATATTGACCATACGGGTAATGAGAATTTTTTTCCGTTCAGCCTCTGCGCTGAAAGAAAAAATGAACGTCACAGATTTTTCCATTCACATTGATCAATGTGGATGAAAAAATCTCTAAAAATGTGCAAAAAAAGAGGGAAAAGCTATAAAGCTGCGATCGCTAAGGGACCCTAAGGCCTCATTCAAGCGTCCGCAATTCTGTTCCGCAAAATTTTGCGGAACAGAAATGTGGATACATTCAATTCTATGGGGACAGACTTTGTCCCGCTCGGATCCGTAATTGCGGATCCGTAATTGGAGATCCGCAAAAGTATAGAACATGTCCTATTCTTGTCCGCAATTGTGTGGTGATTGGTGCACTTTGATATTTTTTCTCTGGTGGTCCCAAGCAAAGGGACCACCAGAGAAGCGGGCAGCAAGCAGATCAGACGCTGTTCACAGAACAACGTCTGATCTGCGATTTTTTCTGCCATATACAGCCTGCCAGCGCACGATCGGCGCTGGCAGGCTGTAGTATAACTACATGCGAGCGCGCCGATGGCGCGCATTGCGCATGTGCGGGCGCGTCCTCGCGCCATCTCGCGTCTCGCGAGATGACGCGCCGATGCGTCCGATCAGAGCTACAGGGCCGCCGCCAGGACGCAATCCTGCGTGCGGCGGTCCTGTAGCGGTTAATATTTTATTGAACTTTTTTTACACTTCTTTATGGGGACTTGAACATTTTATTCTTTGATAGCTTGTATTACATATTGTAATCAGGGCCGGTGCAAGGATTTTTGCCGCCCTAGGCAAAAGAAAAGTTTGCCGCCGCCCCCCCCCCATGTGACATCACAATGCCCCACCCATATGATCTGCCAAATTAAAGGGGTTCTGCAGTTTATTTAAACTGATCGACAGGGGTCCGATACCCGGGACCCCTGCCAATTAGCTGTTTTAGAAGGCAGCGGCGCTGGCATTAGCGCCTCAGCCTTCTCGCAGTGACGTCACGATTAGTATCATTGGCCTGGGTGGGGCTAAGCTTCATTAAAGTGAACAGAGCTTAACCCCGCCAAGGCCAGTGATACTAGTCGTGACGTCACTGCGCCAGTGGTAAACAGCAAGAAGGCCGAGGCGCTACTGCCAGTGTCGGACCCCGCCGATCAGTTTAAATAAACTGCAGAACCCCTTTAACTAACGCCAGTTTTCTCTCCCCCCATGTCATTCTCTTCCCCTCCCCCATGTAATTCTCTCTCCTTTTCTTGTCATTCTCCCCCCCATGTCATTCTCTCCCCCCCCCCCAATGTCATTCTCTCTCCCTTTCTTGTCACTCTCCCCCCCCCCCCCATGTAATTCTCTTCCCCCTCTTGTCATTCTCTCTCCTTTTCTTGTCATTCTCTTTCCCCCCTTTTCATTCTCCCCCCCCCTTGTCATCCTCATTCTCAGTCACCCCCCCTTTGTCATCCTCTTTCTCAATCACACCCCCCCCTTGTCATCCTCTTTCTCAATCACCTCACCGACCCCCACCCCTCCTTGTCATCCTCTTTCTCAATCTCCTCACCGACCCCCTTGTCATCCTCTTTCTCAATCTCCTCACCGCCCCCCTTGTCATCCTCTTTCTTAATCTCCTCACCGACCCCCTTGTCATCCTCTTTCTCAATCTCCTCACCGAACCCCCCACCCCCCCTTTCTTCTGGTGTAGCGTGGTCGAGCGCTGTATGCTCCACGGGTACAGGAGCTTTAGTCTCCTGTGCCCGGGCGGACTGATAGGAAGCGCACACTGTGTGCGCACTTCCTGTCAGTCCGGCCGGGTACAGGAGACAGATGCTCCTGTGCCGCGGACCATACAGGGCTCGGCCACGCTACAATAAGGGACTGACAGGAGGGAGTGCTGAGCGCTTCCCTCCTGTCAGCCCCTCTCTTCTTGGTGCGCCCTCATTGACGCGCCAGCCCGGGCAGTGCTGCAGCCGCCAGAGGCTCAATTCAGAGCGCTCGGGCGGCTGCAGCATGAAGGGGGCAGGCGCTCCTAGCAGCGCCCCTTCCCAAGGGGCGCTCTACGCGGCTGCCTAGTCAGCCTATAGGACGCGCCGGCCCTGATTGTAATACTCCTGTATTACAGTGCATAGTCATTCTGACAGGCAGTCTAATTCATCAAGCCGGAGTCAGGATGTATTGGTTGCCAGGACATGGCAGGCTTGGGGCCCTTCAGAAGGTCCCCATCTGCTATGCCACTTACTTGGCACCTGGCAATTGTGTCTGTGGGGTGCGAATCAGAGGACAGAGAGAGCTCCCTCCCTTGCATCCGAGGGGTGAAACTGCCAGGATCTGTGTTATCACCAATCCCAGCAGTCAGCATCAGACCAGAGGATCTTCTGGTGGGCCCAAGCTCTCACTGGGCTCTATTCTTGGAATTTAAACTATTTGCACTTTATTTATTATAGGGGTTGGGCTCCGAGAATAATTTTCTCTGGTGGGCCCAAGGGACCCCAATCCAACACTGCTGGACATGAGAGCCGGGTGCCAGCTGTGTAAGACTACTTCCACACTAGCGCTAAAGCAATCCAGGCTGTCCTGGAAGAGGAAGAGCTCTCCGGACCGGTCTAGCTGGATATGACCATTCACTGCCAGAGCCTATTTACTATAATGGGAGTCGGCAGGGATCCAGACGCTCCCTGTATAAATGCTGGGATTGTCATACAGGGATTTGAGGAGGAGTCGGAGGCAATTTTGAGTACCTGGAGTCGGAGTCTGCAAAAATGAACCGACACCTACTAAATTTAAATTGGAATAAAATAAAAAAAGCAAGTTTAAATGTCCCAATTCACAAAAAGTTATATTTAATTACTTCTCTACTGTAAGAATAAAGGCCAATGCATGCAGTGCGTCATGTTACCGCAAAACGAACACGTTAAGTGACCGTGAAGAAGCATGCTTTTCATATGCTTCACTATATGGCACGCAACGCACAGTTAAGGAGCGGCAATACTTATACTTTCCATCGTGTTGTGTTCCGCTGTTATAGGGAACGCAGCGCCCATGGGTAACCGAGCCTCTCACTGATAACTGATAGTGATTCGTTATATTCTAGCAACACAACCATTAGGAACCCAGCTCTAAGTTGTAATCGCAATGCGATTAATACAGGTTATATTAATCGCATTGCGATTACAACTGCTAACACTGCAGCTTCAGAATGAATCTAAGATGGATGCCGTCCTTGCTTTTTGATAGGAGGTGGGAGGGTCTGGGAGGGAGACTGATGTACTAGCCCTAAAACGGGCTTTTTGGGGTGCTGTCAGGACGCTGTCTTTACAGCAGAGATCTGATGAGTCTTTCAGGACTGGAGTGGACACTGAATACACTAGCCTAGCTATCAATTTCCCTATTAAATCAGCAGCAGCTACACTCTCCCTCCTCTCACTAAGACTGCAGCTTCCGAATTAATCTAAAATAGATGCTGTCCAGGAGATGGGAGGGTCTGGGAGGGAGGGTATGCTAATTGGCTGGAATGTGTCTGCTGACTGTGAGGTACATGGTCAAAGTTTACTCAAAGATAGGGGGTGGACTTAACATCGCATATGTTCGCCCGCCGCGACGAACGCGCACAAGCTATGTTCGCCGGGAACTATTCGCCGGTGAATAGTTTGGGACATCTTATTTGCGAATTCAACTTAGAGATGGGTTCCTAATGGTTGTATTGCTATAATATAACGAAGATTGAGAATTTAGCGCTATATTCTCAATCTTCGTTATATTCTAGCAATACAACCATTAAGAACTCAGATCTAAGTTTCATTCGCAGTGCGAATAATACTTACAATTATTAATCGCTTTGCGAATCCATTTGATGCCTCTATTTGATTGTATATGACGGTTTACTATGACTACCACCAACGTTCTGCTGCCTCCAAAGCAAGATATCTGAACCCCCCAGGGGCCATTTGGGCGTTTTTGATTAAAAAAAAAACGCATCTGCGTTTTTATAATTTTTTAGTTTATTTTTTTGTGTATTTTGCCAAATTTGGTTGCATATTTACATTTGGTATAGGCATGTAGCCATGTAGCTGAATATAGATTTGGGCAGAGTAATGATCTAGACTACCATATTTGCCTATACCAAATGTAAATATGCAACCAAATGTGGCAAAATACACACAAAAAATTAAATAAAAAATTATAAAAACGCAGATGCGTTTTTGATGCGTTTTCTATCAAAAACGCCCAAATGGCCCCTCGGGGGTTCAGATATCTTGCTTTGGAGGCAGCAGAACGTTGGTGTAGTCATAGTCAACCGTCATATACAATCAAATAGAGGCATCAAATGAATTTGCAAAGCGATTAATAATTGTAAGTATTATTCGCATTGTGATTACAACTTGGAGCTGAGTTCCTAATTGTTGTATTGCTAGAATATAACGTATATTCTAGCAATACAACAACCATTAGGAACTCAGCTCTAAGTTGAATTCGCAATGCGAATAATGCAGGTTATATTAATCGCATTGAGAATTCAACTTAGATCTGAGTTCCTAATGGTTGTATTGTTGCTATAATATAACATAGATTGAGAATATAGTGCTATATTTGTTATCTTCGTTATATTCTAGCAATACAACCGTTAGGAAGTCAGATCTAAGTTGTAATCGCAATGCGAATAATACAGCTTATATTAATCGCATTGCGATTTACAATTACTATTACTGCAGCTTCCGAATGAATCTAAGATGGATGCTGTCCTTGCGTTTAGATGGGAGGTGGGAGGGTCTGGGAGGGAGGGTATGCTGATTGGCTGGAATGTGTCTGCTGACTGTGAGGTACAGGGTCAAAGTTTACTCAATGATAAAGTATAGGGGTGAACGCGAACATCGAATATGTTTGCCCGTCGTGGCGGACGCGAACAAGCTATGTTCGCCGGGAACTGTTCGCCGGCGAATAGTTCGGGCTATCTCTAATAACTGATTAAGTAAATATGTTTTTTACAGGACTATAGACACTTGTATAACTGAAGGGAATTGATAGTCAATAGTTCAAGACTGAAGCTGTAAACCATTGGAAAAACTGCTGTCATTCAGCTAAGGCTATAAAACATGTAAACTCAGATTGTTAGCTTAAACTTTAAACATGACTATGGGATTCTACTAGGGAAATCATGTTTTAAAATAAATGCCCCTTCCCCTTCCTGGATCCTCCCACTGCCCTATCTTCAGCAGAAGATCAGCACACAAAGGAGAAGTATTTTGCCTAAACTGTTTAATACAGTAGACTGTTGGCTTCCTAGCCAGTAGTTCTATGGTAATGACATGTATGCTGCCTTTCTTTCCTTCAAGGAATGTATAAAATACATTTGCATATTAAATACAGAGGAGTCGGAGTTGAAAGTACCAAAAACTGAGGAGTCGGAGCATTTATCTACTGACTCCACAGCCCTGCAGGTCTAGATGGCTGTCTAATAATGCATTCATCAAGGTGATTTCTTTAATAGAAACAGTCCCAACATTCCTTCGCTCTCTTACTTCATGCACGTGAAGTCTATCAACCCATCTTTATCTTCTGCCTTGACATCGCCTATCAAGGAAGAGTTGAGAGGCCCCTGTACACAGTAGATGTTCGACTGGTCCCACCAAAAAATAGGGGAGTTCAGCTGATATATAAAATGTAATGTCTGGGCAAACTTAGCAGGTGTCCAATTATCAGTCACCAATACCTGACCTCAGATACAAGGGGAAATGGGTCTAACTTACGGAAAGGCACACTGATGGTCTTGTAAAAGTCCACTCCTCAGTATAATAAGTGTCCTCATTGTTCTCCAGGCAGGTTCCAAAACCAACAAGCACGCCAATTCCAGACGACAAATGCAGGACTAGATGATGAAAGGAGCAAATAGTGCAGATCGTAGGGGAAATTTATAAATCGGAACGGAGCCTAACAGATCCCAATAACTAAAATGGAATCCGTTCGGGAGAACATTTCTTTAGCAGTAGTGTTGAGTGCGAATATTCGCAAAGCGAATTTTAATCTCGAATATCGTAATTTCAAGATTTAGCGAATATGTCGAATACATGACCCCATATTCGCAATTAAGAATATTCGCTCTCAGGATGGATAGTGATAGGGAAAGTGTATTGAAAATAAAAGATTCAGACATATTTCCCCCAACCTTTATTGCTTTCTATAACAATTTCCACTATTCCTGTCAGAGTAAAGACTTAATAGGTAAAAACTGTCCTGCGAATGTTCGTTACTTGAATATTCGCATTAATCTATTCGCGGTTTGTATTCCCTTTCCTTTCAAGCGTTAACAGGTTGTGTTAAACTCCAGTACGCTGCCTGTATTACAAAAATTTGTATATGTCTTTTTCGCACCTTTCCATTCGCACAAATGACTCCCGTCATTTCAAGCTTTCAATACATGTAAAGCTGTTTAAACGTTAATAATGACGGATAGATTCTATGCGCACGCGAATATAACTTGAAAAATGAATTGCCAATCATGAGATTGAATGCGAAATATCGAATATTGCGAAGTCGCGAATATATGACGAATGTGATGCAAAATATTTGTGATATATCGCGAACTCTAATATGGGTCTTTGCGCTCATCCCTATTTAGCAGGACTTTTCTCTCAGCTATTTTTAAGGACATCTGCAACGGAGGCTCCATCCATGTGAAAGTCTAACTTATAGAAAGCTGAACCAAGCAGTACTTGAGAAGGGTTACAACACTGTAAATGAATAAAGAAGAAGGACTTGTAGTCTTAGTGGATTGAACTTTATAATGACATTTCAGGCTTTCGGCATGCGCATTTTAAGGTGTGAAGTGGGGGTAGACGGACCTTGAAATGTGCTAGTCAGACACGTAGATGTGAGATATTTCACATCTCATTAAACACCCTATAGAGGTCTGTTGGCCTCCTGGATGGTTGAAGGCAGATGTACTTTTCTTACCATTTACAAACATGATAATTCCATTATTTAATAAAATCAGATTCAAAGATCATCCGTGTCCTGGGTTCTGATCCGACCCAGGGCAGAATCTGCATGGACTTTGTATGATCTCACTGTATTTGCACGAGTTTCTTGAATGTTCTTTGCCTTTCCCTCACATAGGTCATTTGGAAATTGGGCCTTGTGTGTGTCTTAGGAACAGGGACCGATACCGTATGTAAGAAATCTATTTAAACTTTCTTTACAGCGTTGCAGAGTATGTTGGCGCTGAAAAAGCAACATGAAATATAATACATTTTGCAGTCAGATCTACAAGGCTATTGCTGAGCTATTCATTGCAATAAGTTGCTCTGATGCACTTTTACAAGTCAAATCTAACATGTTACAAATTCTGAATGAAAAAGTGAGCTGTTTCTTAAGGGGGAAAAAATATATAAACCTATTATCCCTGTGATTGACGTTATTGTTTTTCTGCCACTAGATGGCGCCCCGTAGCAACATGTGAATGCTGGATTTCTGAAGACATCCTGCTTACTGTGTGAATGAAGCTGGCCATGTACTTAAGATTAACATCTCTATGATGCTGTGAGTTCGGGTCAGTTAAACCCATGGTCGGGCAGTGACACATCTGTGTAATAACGAGCATATAATACACCTGGCTGGAGCATGCAGACAGAACGTGGACGTCATGCAGATGATTATTCTCACCGATTAGCGTTCTTATAAATTGCCCAAGTTAAATAAATACCAGGTGTCATCAGCCATCTTCTTTGAAACATATATTTGCTCAAAGAGAATTAAAGGCGTTGTCCAGGCTTTTTCAATTGTATGAGGAGATGGTGCGTCCACTCGTGCCATCCTCCATCTCTCTTCTTGTCCCATAGACATACAGCAGAGAGAAGGGATACGGCGTGTGCTCGCTGCGCGCAATGTGTCCTCATACAGCTGATCAGCCGGGTGTCGAACCTCCCCAATTTGATATGGATTACTTTGCAGGATCTGGATGGACAGATGTCTTTTTTCAGCCTTATAAACTATGTTACCTGTCCTGAGGATAGGTCATCAATATTAAAAGCCCGGAGAACCCATTTAATGTCTATTTCCACGCACTGAGTTTGTAGAAAACCCCAAACCATCTCGTTCAACCTACAGGTTGCAGATCTCTGATGTATGTGGCTGGCCAGCTATAACAGCACTGTGAAAATTACAATTTTATCAGGCAAGAAATATCTGAAAATGAAACTTTAGAGATTCTCTTTCAGTATTTGAAGTCTGGGTCCATGAGAGGATGTTATTCAGAGGGGGCTACATTTATATAGATGATATGGGCACGATTTATCAGAGATGATTATTGGTTTTCAGCCCAAGGATGGCCTTATTTCTGAAACTGTGCAGTTTGTGAACTGTTCTTATGCTGATGTGGTGAAAGTTTATGGTTAGTGGACAAAAGTCACCATTGCAAATAAGCAACGTGGACACTACGTACACCACGTGCCATTGATGTGAGAGGCGAACGTTGGCAATGAAGGTGCACAAGGGCAGACTGACGCACTACAGAGGAGCAGCTCACCACCAAAATGAACCAGAGGGAAACCTGACGTGTGTCTAAAACAACAGTTCAGCGAACCCTCCTGCATATGGGGCTCCGAATATAGTATGAGAATTGGATCTCCGCTGATTGGCAAAGGGTTGCCTTCTCTGATGAGTCATGTTTTCTGCTTCAAGGAACAGGTGGACGTTGGCATATCAAGTAACAAACATCAGAGAACAAACACCCTGCAACCATGGCTGGAAGGACACAAGCTGATGGTGGCAGCATAATGGTCTTGGGTATGTTTTTGTGGCATTCTCTGGGCCCTCTAATCCACATGGAAGGTAGTCTCAACCAATTTAGGCTTCAATCAATACCTGCGAAGCAAGACAATGTGACATGTCACACATCTAGAAATGTCTTGACATTGGTTGGAAGAACCAAGACTTTCAAGTGCTATCCTGGCCCCTTAATTCCCCTGACTTAAACCCAGCTGAGCATCTGTGCAGGGCTGTGGAGTCGGTAGATAAATTGTCCGACTCCGACTCCTCAGATTTTGAAACTTCCGACTCCTCGACTCCGACTCCTCTGTATTTAATATGCAAATACGAAGCTGTTCCGCCAAGTTCTTCTAATCTTCTCTAGCACAGAGAGGTAGTTGAGCAGAAGCTGCTGCCTTCTCCTTTGTGTGCTGATCTTCTGCTGAAGATAGAGCAGTGGGAGGATCCAGGAAGGGGCAGGGGAAGGGGCATTTATTTTAAAACATGATTTTCCTAGTAGAATCCCATAGTCATGTTTAAAATTTAAGCTAACAATCTGAGTTTACATGTTTTATAGCCTTAGCTGAATGACAGCAGTTTTTCAAATGGTTTACAGCTTCAGTCTTGAACTATTGACTATCCATTCCCTTCACTTATACAAGTGTCTCCAGTCCTTAGTCAGTTATCAGTGAGAGGCTAGGATAACCATGGGTTCCCTGTAACAGCAGACCACAAGACAATGGAAAGTGTAAGTATTGCCGCTCCTTAAAGGGACACTGACAGGCTGATTTTCCAGCTAAAGATATATATATACTGGTATTCATCAGAGAATTAGGAATAAAACTATACTAATGTTACCCCCAGGTAAGCTGTACTTGTGTTTAAGAAACATTTTAATCTGTATGCAAATTCACTATCTTTGTGCCCAATGGGGCAGCGTCTCCTGCGGCTTTGTGCCCAGCCGCGCCAGTACAGCTTCCCAGCGCTGTTCCCCTCGTTATTATTCACTGCACTGGCCTTTTTTTCAGGCTAGCCGAACGCTGAATTCCTGCGCAGGCGCACGTGTAGAGTGCTGGCAGCAGCCTCGTCTGGCTATGCTGAGGCTGTGCCAGCTTTCTCTCTTCCTCCTCGCTACCTAGTCCTGTCTAGTGCTGCCAGTACTCTACATGTGCGCCTGCCCCCTTGGGCACAAAGGTAGAGAGTTTGCATATTGATTAAAACGTTTTTAAACACAAGTAAACCTCAACTGGGGGTAACAGTCGTCTAGTTGTATTCCTAATCCTCTGATGAATACCAGCAGATATATCAGCCTGTCAGTGTCCCTTTAACTGCATAGTAAAGCATATGAAAAGCGTCCTTCTTCACGGTCACTTAACGTCTTTGTTTAGCGGTAACGTGACGCACTGCATGCATTGGCTTTTATTCTTACAGTAGAGAAGTAATTAATTATAACTTTATCTGAATTGGGACATTTAAACTTGCTTTTTTTTTATTCCAATTTTTTTTTATTCCAATTTAAATCTAGTCGGAGTCGGTCCATATTTTGCCGACTCCGACTCCAGGTACCCAAAATTGCCTCCGACTCCTCGACTCCGACTCCACAGCCCTGCTGCATCTGTTGGACCACCTTGATCATCCTGATCGCTCTATGGATCCTCCTCCACGCACCCTCCAGCAGATGTGAGATGCACTGCAGTCAGCATGGCTCCAGGTACCTTTAACAACCTACCAGGACCTTAGTGAGTCACTCACAGCCTGTCTAGCTGCTGTCCGTGCTGCACACTGTGGTTACCCTGGATATTAGCTGGTGGTCATATTAATTTGACTCGATCGTGTATAATACTGTTTAATAAAGTTGGTCAGGCAACAATGATAAGTATTGTAGAGCATAACAGTAAAAACAGGTAATTGGTGACCTAATTAGAGTAGTATAGTAATAGAGTTTAATATTATGGGAGCATAATTATAAGGTGGGGATTTATCAATAATGACATAAGATGCACGAATTTAAAACAAAAATAGTTTGTGTGACATAAGGTGGGCGCATGCTTTCCTTACACCACCTCATGGAGATTATACCGTCTCTCAAAATCCATGCTGCCTCCAAATGGAAATCTCTAAGAGGCACTTACAAGAATTTTTCAATACTTGGCATTTGAGAAGACCCTTTCAACCTTCACATTTGAATTCAGATTTCTATTTGCTAGATATAAATGATGGCTGGTCAGCAGGATGGGTTTCTGCATTACGCACAAGAGGTCCATACCTATGTGGGAGAAGGCTCCTCAGTCAGGGCCATAAAGATCGTGCCCTGTCTTCTCACATTGGCTACTTTTTTGTTAAAAGTATGGAAATCCAGGAGTAGTATTTAGAATCTGTAAACTGACCATAGACATTAGATAGAAATGAGCAGAATAATTATTTGAGCCCCCAACTCCCAACAAAGATGCTCGGCAGTGGCTGATTTCAGCAGACCCAAGGATCTGGCATGTCATAATCCAAGATTAATCCTCATTTCTTCTGATATCAGCTGCAATGGGGGCAGTTGAGAAGATCCAATGTACATTAGATTGTTGGTGGATCCTGAGGATCCTTGCAGAATACAGTTAACATGATTACTAGTGTATTGGCACACGTACTGGCCATTTTACAGCCATTATAGTTGTTTCTTTTACAAGGAACTATTTTGATGGGATTTAGAAGATCCGCCAATTTCTCCGATGCGCACTGTGCATTTGGTAGCCCAAGACACTTCCTGCTGGATTTAGATTGGCCAGCAGTGTTGACCAATCCAAGAGCAGAGATGGACAAGCAGGAAGTGTCTTGGACGACCAAAGTATGGTATGCATCGTGGAGCGCTGAGAAGTGGTGCGGCCATCTTAGATGACATAAGAGTGGCTCAGAAATTGGTGGATCTGCAGATGAAAAGGAGGATACCAGTTAAGTGTTGTATTCGTTCTCCAGTTACTGTGAATTTTTTTTTTTTCTTGAACCAGAGGGCCCCTTTAACGCATGAAGACAAATATTACCTGTAGTAGCATGCTACTTACCTGTATTTCACAATCAGCTTTTGCCATACTCCTCTCAGCATGTCACAGGAATCATCTGGAATACGCCAAGTATAATTGCACATCTCTGACTTGTCACCTGCACGCTATAATTTATGGAGAAGTGCCAGCGGTGGCATTACATCAGACGTCAAAACCACTGCAGGGTTTAGCTGTGGAAATGACGATTGTCACAGCATCCGTCGTGATTGCTGTGTGGCCCAGGTAAACATCCAACAGGACATCACGTTGGTCATCAGTATAGGAGTCTTGGAGTGTTGTACAACCCCGTTAGTTCTAACACTTCTGGAAATGAGTGGTGTAAAATGCAAAATTTCACACATTTTTTGGAAAAAACATTCTCAGTTTTTTTTTGTTTTTTTTTCACTTTTTGAAGCCAGACTTATGAAGTGCCGTGCATGATATATTCTACCTATAGTATTTTATGTTTACCTAGGAATAATGGATCTTTCCTTTCTGGTGCTGCCCCGCAGAGTCCATGTTCTCTTCTGGTGATTTAGGGGAGCTGGGCTGAATTTTTCTGTTCGTTATTCTACCATAGCATCGGGCACTGTTCATCCGATTAATGCATTTACATGCAGCTATCATCACTTCAGCATGGGGATAAATGATCTCTACTGTGATTACTTATCCCCATACTGATTCATGGTTTGTCGGCAGCATACCCCAGAATAAAGGCCCATTCACATGACCGTATTTATGTATCCACATCCATTCCGCAAATTTCAGTAGGGCCGCAAAAGATGCGGACAGCACACTGTGTGCTCTCTACATCCGTACTTCCGTTCTGCTGCCCGGCAAAAAAGATAGAACATGTCCCATTCTTGTCCGCAATTGTAGACCTGAATAGGCATTTCTATCCTAGGACTGGCCGTGTGCGTTCCACAAAATGCGGTCATATGAATAAACCCTTAGAGTCAGGGGTGTAGTTAAAGGCTTGTGGGCCCTGGTGCAAGAGTTCAGCTTGGGTCCCCCTTCCCTCAGTGCTTTGTGGCACTGGCCAGAGGAACACATAGCCTTCATGCTGCCTGAGGCAAAAATTGAAACGGCACCCCCCATGCAAAATTCTTGAAATAACCCCTTCCTTCCAGCCAAATGTGTAACTTGAAGATTCTGGACCGAAGTGCAAAATCTATGACAGAACCCCCCCCCCCCCCCCATCATGCACTTTCTATAATACCAGTGTCTTCTTATACGACACAAGGGTATTTGGGCCCCCTCAGGCTCCTGGGCCCGGTAGCGACTGCTACCTCAGCACCCCCTATAGCTATGCCCCTGTTTAGAATGCTTTCACACATGGGTGTAAAAGCGGGTGTGATTACATATGGGGTAGCTATGTTAATAAGTTTCACTCCAGATTTATAACAAACTTTTTAAAAAGTCGCAGTCTCACTCCAGTAGGAGGGCGGAGTAGGAAAAGTGGAGGAGCTTCTCTAGACAGACGGCAAATTTATCAAACAATATGGACTGGATGTATTTCTGGAGTGTAATAATATTACAGGCTATAGCTACTAGAGAGGGGTCGTTGATCCAGGGAGTTTTTCTGATTACCTGACTGGAGTCGGGAATTTTTTTCCCCGTAAGTGGGGAAAATTGGCTTCTACCTCACAGTTTTTTTTTTTGCCTTCCTCTGGATCAACTTGCAGGATAACAGGCCGACCTAGATGGACAAAATGTGTTTTTTCGGTCTTATATACTATACTAAGATACAAATATGAGACATTTGATCAATGTGGCATAAAGTACATCAACACAGATATTCCGCTCACCATAAATTCCCCTCATAGTTTTTTGTGGTGTTTTCCTGTGGTGTGGCCTTTAAAGGGAACCTGTCATCAATTTTATGCTGACCTCACCGCGGGCAGCATAAAATAGTGGTGTTTTTTCTCTCGCTCGCTTCTTTTAAAAAATGCAATATGCTGGAGCTTTGGCGTTTTTGCTTATACAGAATAAAACTCCATGAAAAAAACACTATTAGGCAAACACATTTCTTGCTGCGCACCCCACAGATTTTTTTTGTAGTGGTGGTTTTTCACCCAGCATTTTTTTACTCAATGGTATTTTTGTAGCATGCTCTCTGATTCTGCTGCTTTCCCAGCATTGCCTGGGGTTTTTCTCCCATAGACCTCCATGTGATTTTTATTTTTTTTTGCAGCTTCAAACCCCCCCAAGAAAAAACAAAATGCAAGTGCATGTGCATTGTTGTTTTTATCCCCAAAGACCAAATGCTATTAGAAAGGAACAAATACTTTCCCCTAAAAGAGTTCTAGGCCTTATAAACCACCAAGTGGTGAAACACATTGGGGGGAGATTAATCAAAACTGCTGTAAAGGAAACCTGGCTTAGTTGCCCATAGCAACCAATCAGATTCCTTCTTTCACTATCTAAAGGAACTCTGATAAATGAAAGGTGGATTCTGATTGGTTGCTATGGGCAACTAGGCCAGTTTGGCTAGTGTGCTGTGTGTGAAGGAGCCCTAACCCTTTCCTCTTACTTCATCTATGTCTAACCGGGTTTTTAACATTTGGCTTCACTTCTAATGAGGTCACTGTACATACGACCAGTTCTGACTAGATTTGCTTTTGGATTCCTAAAGGTGGAGTTTTGTGACCCACTCTGAGGATATTTAGCAGGTGGAAGATATATGGCTGAGAATGTGTCAGGTGTCCTAGCGTGATCTTAAAATTCTAGAGCCTCCCTCCAAGCTGGAAGCCTCGCTAAGCGTAACCAGGGCAGGGACTGCTTTCTCAATGCTCGCTGTTACGTCTGAATCCATAATTTCATTCATAAGCATCATGTACGCACAGATGCACGAGATTTATGTATCTGCTGCACTGACATAAATCTACGTATGTACGTCATGGACGCATGCACAGCCTGTTTACATAGTTAAAGGGGTTGCGTCACTTCAGCAAGTGCCATTTATCATGTAGAGAAGGTTAATACAAGGCACTTACTAATATAATGTGATTATCCATTATCATATCATACACTGCTCGTTTCCATGGTTACGACCACCCTGCAGTCCAGCAACGGTGGTCGTGGTTGTACACTATAGAAAAAAGTGCTGGACTATGCATACAACGGCGGGCCCAGCTACCAGAGAGGCCTGTGCCTTTTCTTATAGTCAGGCGCATAGCTAACGGCTCATGGGCCCTGGTGCAAGAGTTCAACTTGGGCCCCCCTTCCCTCAGTGCTTTGTGTGTCTTCTTATGTGGCACAAGGGCCCGGGCCCTGGTAGCGATTGCTACCTCTGTACCCCCTATAGCTACGCCCATGCTTATAGTGTGCAAGCACGACCACCGCTGCTGGATTACAGGGTGGTCATACCCATGAAAACGAGCCGTTTTTTAACGTGATGGAAAAATGAATCCAGCCAGCAAAGGAAGCAATATGGACAAAGCATTAGTAAGTGCCTCGTATTAACTTCCTCTGCATAATAAATGCTATTTGTTGAAGTGGGACAAGCCCTTTAAGGGGTTAAGGCACATTTCCACCCGCCGACTAAACAGGTATTTATCGGGAAAGGACCATTTCTTCCAAATATCTGCCTGCTCCTCTGTGGAGGAAATGCAGCAATCACCTTCACTGGATGGGATAGGAGATGAGGACTACTGCCACTCCAAACACTTTGTTATCTTCCCAAGATAACCACAAGCTTTACCATCCTTATTACCTCCTTCTGCAGTTCCCGGGCTGAGCGGTGCAGAAACTGTAGACACAGATGGCCATTCCGCCTCAAAGTGTGGTAGGTGCCGAAGGCAATAATCCTTTCCACAGCAGCAAAGCCATTCTGCCATAAACGAGCGAATACCTTGCTGTCTGAAGCTTACGTGGCCTGGAGGTTTCTGGACCCTCTAAGATGACTGGACACTTCCTTTCAGGGGTCCTCTGGAAAAAGAGTTGCTTCTTTGGCAGCTGAAATCTCAGAGACACAGATTCTCTGAATTTGGGCCTTGCTTTCGGGGGGCTGCAAATGCGGGTCTTCTCCCTTGTTCTGGTAGACTCACACTCTCCACTAACTATCCAGGGGGCGCACCAGGTCCATCACCCTATTAACCTAAACAATCTGGGGTACTGCACTGTACACCTTTCCAGATGGTCATAGATGTTAAACAGTTGTAGGTGGATCCTTTTTACAGTGTTTCTGCAAGACCCTCACTCAGCGCTGAGGAGACATGAACAGCAGAGATTGAAGGTTACCTGATTTACCATGAGGCGAGCAGTGTTATCTATGTGTCTGAGCCGTTCACTGACCCCTAAGTACCCAGATAAGACTTACCCCTAACGGAAGGTACTTTTTGCGGTGGTCTACTCTATAGGAAAACTCTGAGAGCCATGCTTTTCTATTCAGTAGAAAAAAAGTTATGCCTGCAGAGACCGAGAGGAGAGGATGGGAGGAGTGATGGTGGCTATGATGGTGGTAGTATTGCTCACAGTGGCCACTCCTGTGCACAATGAATGGAGGACGCACCCTTTCTTACCTCTGGCACCCCCTGACCTTCTTGGGCTCCTGCCTGATGGTAGTTGGGGTGCCCTTGGATGTTTGGCAGAGTACGAGGCAGGAGGCCAGGTAGAACGAGGGCAGGTGGTGGAGGCAATAACCCCTTGGTTGTAATAAATAAAGTCTATCTTTCCTGAATTGATGATGGGTGTAGTAGTACACATACCACAAAGGCAGTTCCAAAATATCTATTACAGTGTAGCTCTTTTCTCAATAGCTGTGATGGTAGTAGTCCCCGAGTTACTCTCTAAACACTTTGCAATCTTGGTTGTCTCTTCTCTTTCCCTAAGAGGTATTCTCTCTTAAATAGCTTTCGAGCTGCTGCCTAGTCTTAGAAGCGGTGTCTCCTGAGGAGGCTTCTCTCCGGGCCTACTTTGCAAGAGCTCATTCACACACGTCTTGCCTGTAGCTTCTCTCAGCTAAAACTGACTAACCAGGGGGCAGGCTAAGTCCATCACCCTGTTAACCTAACCAAGCCATTGGGTGTACATAGTGCACAAAGAAATACAACACATCACAATAACGCAGTAACATTAAATTAACCTTATACCACCCAGGTGGAGGCCAAAAGGACCCTCTTTTGGCCTCCATGTGGTGAATGCGGTCTCATCGCTACATCTGGTGTATGTACAAGAAGCGATTCTTGCAGTTAAGAATAGGGTCAGATCAGCGTTTTAAACTTGATTCGGCACATACCCAACAGATCCAATTCACGGTAATGGGGTCCAGCATGAATACCAGTGTGCCTGACAAAATAGTGCAATATTTTCCTGGCAGAATGCCAGTGTTCATGTTGGGCACCCATTATAGTCAAGGGGATCTATCGGGCACCAGCGATGTCCAGCTTATGCCGAATCTGGCAACTCCGGCATTCTATTCCAATGCTGCAGCAGAATACCAGAATTTAAAACGCTGATGTGAACCTAGTATTTCTCAACACGTTACCCCCTTTTTAGGCCAATCGGCGATCAGTGGTCACTGCTGGAGGAGGCTCTGTCCACTCATGCAGTAGGACAGGAGCTTAGTAAAAGTTGTGGTTAAAGGGGTTTTTCGGGATTTTAATATTGATGATCTATGATAGGTCATTAAAGGGGTTGTCTCACTTCAGTAAGTGGCATTTATTATTTAGACTGTTAAAGGGGTTCTGCACTTTGTTTAAACTGATGATCTATCCTCTGGATAGATCATCAGCATCTGATCGGCGGGGATACGACACCCGGGACCCCCGCCGATCAGCTGTTTGAGAAGGCAGGAGCGCCACAGTCTTCTCACTGTTTACCGCTGACCCAGTGACGTCACGAACCGTATCAATTGGCCTGGGCGGGGCTAAGCTCCATTGAAGTAAACAGCGCTTAGCCGCTCCCAGCCCAGTTGATACCAGTGGTGACGTCAATGGGCCGGCGGTAAACAGTGAGAAGGCCGTGGCGCTCCTGGAGCGCCGCTACCTACTCAAACAGCTGATCGCCAAGGGTCCCAGGTGTCGGACCCCCGCCGGTCAGATGCTGATGATCTATCCAAAGGATACATCATCAGATTAAACAAAGTGAAGAACCCCTTTAATACAAGCCCCTTCCTAATATAGTGCTATTTCTATTTTTCTTTTTTTGCTGGCTGGATTAATTTTTTAATGATACCCTGCTCGTTTCCATGGTTACAGACCACTCTGCAATCCATCAGGGGTGGTCGTGCTTGCACAATATGGGATAAAGCACTAGCCTAAGTGCGCTCCTACAGACCTGGCTACCAGAGAGGCTGACACTTTTTCCTATAGTGTGCAAGCACGGCCACCGCTGATGGATTGCCGGGTGGTCGTAACCATGGAAACAAGAAGTGTATAATGTGATGGAAAAATGAATCCAGCCAGCAAATGAGGCAATATGGACAATCACAGTACATTAGTAAGTGCCTTGTATTAACCTTCTCTATATGATAAATGCCACTTACTGAAATGAGACAATCCCTTTAATATCAGATTGGTGGGGGTCCGACAAACGGCACCCCGCTGATCAGCTGGTTGAAGAGAAGGCCGTGCTCCTTGTAATTACACCTGCTAGTTGCTGCGATGTCGACGGCGGACAGGTAAACAATGAAGGAAAGCCTGCGCTTGCATGGAGCGTGTCCTTCTCGTCAACCAGCTGATGGGGGTGCGAGTGGCGTGTATCGGACCCCCACTGACCTGATATTAAAATCCTGGAAACCTCTTTGATAGAAGTAGTAGCTAATAATGAATGAACATTTTTTATTCAGCTTTTGAATGAAATTGCAAAAAGCTATTATTTATTTCTCTTACTTATATATCGCCAACATATTCCGCAGCGCTGTACAGATATTTGCTGCGCCCAATGGGGCTCACAATCTAAGGTCCCGATCAGTGTGTCTTTGGAGTGAGGGAGGAAACCCAGACGAGCATGGGGAGAACATACACCACCCACCTCTCCTGTAGCCCCTAATTGTGCCGCAGATGCAAAACAGACCAGAACTTGGCCTCATTGGTTTTGCAGCAACTATAAAACTTTGTGGATTTTCCACCCACGGTTCCATGCCGTATATACGTGGATGTACCCTAAGACAGCTCTTTTAACCTGTTATATCCATACATGAGAAAATAGGTAGCAAGCAACAGAGTTCAAGGGGTATTCCAGCCCAATAAAAAAGCTGTCCCATGGGATGCAAATGGTTAAAAAAAAGCTGATTCCCACTGCTGGCATTACACTTCCTGCTGAGGTCTTGACACAGCGGGAAATGGCTGGGAAGGCCAGTCAGCCAATCAGAGAGGAGGCGGGTCATGGGTACAGCCAGTGATTGGCCTTCCCAGATATTTCCTGCTGTGTTTAGACAGAAGAGGCGGGCAGCGTCAGAACGGTAATGGCGGGGGATCAGCTCCTATAATTCTTCTTAACTATTTTAAGGCAATGGGGCAGCTTTTATTGAGATGGAATACCCCTTTAAGAGTGACGTATCAATAGATCATGTCATAAAACACTGATGGTCAGGCTCTCGCTGCTGATCCTGAGAACGGGACAGTTTTGTTGGTACTATTCCAATGTTTCTGGATGACTAGGCAGATTAGCCATTAGGACTGCTGGCCATACACTTTCCAGGACCTGACACACAGATCAGGACCAGCGATCATCTAATGGTCTAGGACCTCCCAACTTTCCCCGACAGGAGATGTCAGGATTAGGAAACTAGATCTCAACTTGTCTCATCCTTTTGTTCTTGGGAGTCTGTCAGCAGTTTTGATCACGCTAAACTGCTGGCAGTACTAAGTAAGGGATAGGGGGAGCAAAACAAACATACCTTTTGAGGAGTTTTTTATTTAACCCCTTAAGGACGAAGGGCGTACATGTACGCCCTTCGTCCGCACTTTAAAGATGGCGCCCATCAAGCTGACACCCGCAGCTCATGTCCGCGACCGGCAGCGATGCCGATCACGGACATTTAACCCCTCAGATGCCGTGGTCAATCCTGACCACGGCATCTGATCGCGCAAAAACCGAAAGTTTCACTTTCGGTTTTTGCTCCGGCTCCCCTGATGGCCACAAGGGGGAGCCGGAGCATGCATGTAGTACCCTAGGTTTCTGTGAATGAAACCTAGGTAACTACATAGTATTCCTATGGAGCCTATGACTGTAATAGGCTCCATAGGAAATATCGTATTTTCTCATATATTCCAATGCTATTGCATTGGAATATATGAGAATAGCAATCTGATGATTGCATCTTATAGTTCACTATGGGAACTATAAGAAAGTGGTAAAAAAAAAAAAAAAGTTTAAAAAATAAAAATAAAATAAAAAAAATATAAAAATTAAAATCACCCCCCTTTCCCCAAAATGAAAATAAAATAAATAAAAAAATTACACATAATGGGTGTCGCAATGTGCGAAAACGCCCATACTATAATAATATTAAAAATATTCACCATACGGTAAACATAAAACGGAAAGAAAGCGTCCAAATGGCTAATTCGCCATTTTTGGACGCTTCATTTCCTAAAAAAATGAATAAAAAGTGATCAAAACATCATACGCACCCCATAATGGTATCAATTAAAAGTTCAGATTGCCCCGCAAAAATGAGCCCCTACACTGCTCCGTACGCATAATTACAAAAAAGTTATAGGGGTCAAAACATGGCGACAAAAAATAAAATAAAAAATTCCCACTTTAAATTTTTTTCACTATCAAAACGCTCGTACTGACCTGAAGAATAAAATTAACCAGTCAGTTTTATCGCAAATCGAACGTTGTAATTTAAAAACCCAGTAAAACTGTGGTGAAATTGCTTTTTTTGCAATTTCACCCCATTTGGAATTTTTTTCCCGTTTCCCACTACATCACATGCAAAAATAAATGGTAGCGTTAAAAAGTACAACTTGTCCCGCAAAAAACAAGCCGTCATATGGCTATGTGAGCGGAAATATAAAAATGTTATGGCTTTTGGAAGGCAGGGAGCGCAAAACAAAAACGCAAAAATCCCAAAACCCCCGGTCCTTAAGGGGTTAATCAGGGGCAGTGTGAATATGAAGTTTTATTTAGCTAAATTCCGATCTCTCATGTGCCCAGGAGGAGGAGCTTCACTGTGAAGTGCTTTCTTCCATTGAGCTGCTTCACAGCCCCTCCCCTCAGCTGTGAGTGACAGCTGTATCGTCCAACCAGGAGACCTCTACAGGTGTCACTCACTTCACAGCCCCTACCTCATGCTGTCAGCAGTTCAGCATGGTCAAAAGGCCAGACAGTCTCTCTTTAGGTCTCCTCTAGGTGTCTCCCTTGTCACCGTTTAGCCAAGCCCATTGTGCCCCATGTGTATGAGGGCGAATCCAGCTTTGTTTTATGCTTTATGTTATAGCATTTACTGTGGGTGGCTGTATTATGGGGGCACAGTGTCTGGCTGTATTATGGGGGCACAGTGGTTGGCTCTATTATGGGGGCACAGTGGTTGGCTCTATTATGGGGGCACAGTGGCTGGCTGTATTATGGGGGCACAGTGGCTGGCTGTATTATGGGGGCACAGTGGTTGGCTCTATTATGGAGGGCACAGTGGCTGGCTGTATTATGGGGGCACAGTGGCTGGCTGTATTATGGGGGCACAGTGGTTGGCTCTATTATGGGGGCACAGTGGATGGCTGTATTATGGGGGCACAATGTCTGACTATTATGGGGGCACAGTGGTTGGCTCTATTATGGGGGCACAGTGGCTGGCTGTATTATGGGGGCACAGTGGCTGGCTGTATTATGGGGGCACAGTGGCTGGCTCTGTGGCTGGTAGTATTATGGGTGCACTGTGGCTGGTAGTATTATGGGGGCACAGTGGCTGGCTGTATTATGGGGGCACTGTGGCTGGTAGTATTATGGGGGCACAGTGGCTGGCTGTATTATGGGGGCACAGTGGCTGGCTGTATTATGGGGGCACAGTGGCTGGTAGTATTATGGGGGCACAGTGGCTGGCTGTATTATGGGGGCACAGTGGCTGGCTGTATTATGGGGGCACAGTGGCTGGCTGTATTATGGGGGCACAATGTCTGACTATTATGGGGCACAGTGGTTGGCTCTATTATGGGGGCACAGTGGCTGGCTGTATTATGGGGGCACAGTGGCTGGCTGTATTATGGGGGCACAGTGGCTGGCTCTGTGGCTGGTAGTATTATGGGTGCACTGTGGCTGGTAGTATTATGGGGGCACAGTGGCTGGCTGTATTATGGGGGCACTGTGGCTGGTAGTATTATGGGGGCACAGTGGCTGGCTGTATTATGGGGGCACAGTGGCTGGCTGTATTATGGGGGCACTGTGGCTGGTAGTATTATGGGTGCACTGTGGCTGGTAGTATTATGGGGCACAGTGGCTGGCTGTATTATGGGGGCACAGTGGCTGGCTGTATTATGGGGGCACAATGTCTGACTATTATGGGGGCACAGTGGTTGGCTCTATTATGGGGGCACAGTGGCTGGCTGTATTATGGGGGCACAGTGGCTGGCTGTATTATGGGGGCACAGTGGCTGGCTGTATTATGGGGGCACAGTGGCTGGCTCTGTGGCTGGTAGTATTATGGGTGCACTGTGGCTGGTAGTATTATGGGGGCACAGTGGCTGGCTGTATTATGGGGGCACTGTGGCTGGTAGTATTATGGGGGCACAGTGGCTGGCTGTATTATGGGGGCACAGTGGCTGGCTGTATTATGGGGGCACTGTGGCTGGTAGTATTATGGGTGCACTGTGGCTGGTAGTATTATGGGGGCACAGTGGCTGGCTGTATTATGGGGGCACAGTGGCTGGCTGTATTATGGGGGCACAGTGGCTGGCTGTATTATGGGGGCACAGTGGCTGGCTGTATTATGGGGGCACAATGTCTGACTATTATGGGGGCACAGTGGTTGGCTCTATTATGGGGGCACAGTGGCTGGCTGTATTATGGGGGCACAGTGGCTGGCTGTATTATGGGGGCACAGTGTCTGACTATTATGGGGGGCACAGTGGCTGGCTGTATTATGGGGGGCACAGTGGCTTGCTCTATTATGGGGGCACAGTGGCTGGCTGTATTATGGGGGCACAGTGGCTGGTAGTATTATGGGGGCACAGTGGCTGGCTGTATTATGGGAGCACAGTGGCTGGCTCTATTATGGGGCACAGTGGCTGGCTCTATTATGGGGGCACAGTGGCTGGCTGTATTATGGGGGCACAGTGGCTGGCTGTATTATGGGGGCACAGTGGGTGGCTGTATTATGGGGGCACAGTGGCTGGCTCTATTATGGGAGCACAGTGGCTGGCTCTTTTATAGGGGCACAGTGGCTGGCTCTATAATGGGGCACAGTGGCTGGCTGTATTATGGGGGGCACAGTGGCTGGCTGTATTATGGGAGCACAGTGGCTGGCTCTATTATGGGGGCACAGTGGCTGGCTGTATTATGGGAGCACAGTGGCTGGCTCTATTATGGGGGCATAGTGGCTGGCTGTATTATGGGGGCACAGTGGCTGGTAGTATTATGGGGGCACAGTGGCTGGCTGTATTATGGGAGCACAGTGGCTGGCTCTATTATGGGGCACAGTGGCTGGCTCTATTATGGGGGCACAGTGGCTGGCTCTATTATGGGGGCACAGTGGGTGGCTGTATTATGGGGGCACAGTGGCTGGCTCTATTATGGGAGCACAGTGGCTGGCTCTTTTATAGGGGCACAGTGGCTGGCTGTATTATGGGGGCACAGTGGCTGGCTGTATTATGGGAGCACAGTGGCTGGCTCTATTATGGGGCACAGTGGCTGGCTCTATTATGGGGGCACAGTGGGTGGCTGTATTATGGGGGCACAGTGGCTGGCTCTATTATGGGAGCACAGTGGCTGGCTCTATTATGGGGCACAGTGGCTGGCTGTATTATGGGGGCACAGTGGCTGGCTGTATTATGGGGGGCACAGTGGCTGGCTGTATTATGGGAGCACAGTGGCTGGCTCTATTATGGGGGCACAGTGGCTGGCTGTAATATGGGAGCACAGTGACTGGCTCTTATGGGGGCACAGTGGCTGGCTCTATTATGGGGCCGGCATATGGGGGCACAGTGGCTGGCTGTATTATGGGCACGTGGCTGCTCACATGGGGGCACAGTGGCTGGCTGTATTATGGGGAGCACAGTGGCTGGCTCTATTATGGGGGCACAGTGGCTGGCTGTATTATGGGAGCACAGTGACTGGCTCTATTATGGGGGCACAGTGGCTGGCTCTATTATGGGAGCACAGTGGCTGGCTCTATTATGGGGGCACAGTGGGTGGCTGTATTATGGGGGCACAGTGGCTGGCTCTATTATGGGGGCACAGTGGCTGGCTCTATTATGGGGGCACAGTGGTTGGCTCTATTATGGGGGCACAGTGGCTGGCTGTATTATGGGAGCACAGTGGCTGGCTGTATTATGGGGGCACAGTGGCTGGCTCTATTATGAGGGCACAGTGGCTGGCTCTATTATGGGGGCACAGTGGCTGGCTCTATTATGGGGGCACAGTGGCTGGCTGTATTATGGGAGCACAGTGACTGGCTCTATTATGGGGGCACAGTGGCTGGCTCTATTATGGGAGCACAGTGGCTGGCTCTATTATGGGGGCACAGTGGGTGGCTGTATTATAGGGCACAGTGGCTGGCAGTATTATGGGGGCACAGTGGCTGGCTCTATTATGGGGGACAGTGGCTGGCTGTATTATGGGGGCACAGTGGCTGGCTCTATTATGAGGGCACAGTGGCTGGCTCTATTATGGGGCACAGTGGCTGGCTCTATTATGGGGGACAGTGGCTGGCTGTATTATGGGGGCACAGTGGCTGGCTCTATTATGAGGGCACAGTGGCTGGCTCTATTATGGGGTACAGTGGCTGGCTCTATTATGGGGGCACAGTGGCTGGCTCTATTATGGGGGCACAGTGGCTGGCTCTATTATGGGGGCACAGTGGCTGGCTGTATTATGGGGGCACAGTGGCTGGCTGTATTATGGGGGCACAGTGGCTGGCTGCCCTTCTTGTCTTGCGGGGTACAGGACCTCTCCCCTCCAGTGTGTCGGAGTCCCGGGCCCCGGCAGCAGCAGGTGGGGGAGCAGCCCGGGCGGTGAACAGTTAATTGTTGCCCATTCCTCCCCCCTCCCGTCCATGCGCCCCGCCCCCTCCCGTGTGCGCTCAGACTTGTGTTGTGCCGGGCGGGGCGAGGGTTACCTCCTGGCCGGTGCCCGGGTATATATGGCGCTGCCGGGGCACAACATGCAGTGGACGGGCCGGCAGCTTATCAGGAGACACCCTGAAGAGGCGGAGGACAGCCCCGTGTGAGAGCGCCAGCAGTGCCCCCTGTCCCAGGACGAGACTCTGCAAGTTGTGTTGTGAGCGCTGGGACATGGGCAGGAGGAGAGCCCCCCGCAGCCGCCAGTAACGCCGCCCGCCCGGGAAGTGACCGCAGACAGCGCCCGTCCTCAGCAGCCCGACCGGAGCCGCGGTACCGGACCCTCCCGCAGTATGAACATCGTCCTGGAGTTGTTCGTGGTGACTTTTAAGGTCCTGTGGGCCTTCGTGCTGGCGGCGGCCAAGTGGCTGGTTCGTCCCAAGGAGAAGAGCGTGGCCGGGCAGGTGTGCCTCATCACCGGGGCCGGCAGCGGGCTGGGCCGCCTCTTCGCCCTGGAGTTCGCCCGGCGCCGCGCGCAGCTCGTGCTCTGGGACATAAACACTCAAAGCAACGAGGAGACGGCGGGGATGGTGCGGCAGATCTACCGGGAGCTGGAGGCGGGGGACGCGCTGCGGGGTGAGTGCGGGCGCTTAAATACTCTGTGCAGCTGTGTGCCCGCTCATCACTGAGTGTGTGTGTATATATAATGTATATTGATATAGGTTCAGATTGATGGCACCCTGATACAAGTGGTGAGGCTGGTGACTTCCAGGGGATCACTGTCTGTGCCCCTATACCCAGTGTATGCATCATATATGATGGGTCAGATCTGACCCCAGATGACCCCTGAAATAACTGCGCCTTCCGTATCTCAGCAGCCAAGACCTTTTACTACGGTCGTAAAGGACGCTGTGTATCGGAAGCGATGTTATGTCCATCAGTATTTTCACGTGACCGTATGTATTTCCAGGTAAGCAAAATACGGGTGACGTGTTGCATCCGTGTTTTTAATTTTCTTGCTTCGACCTATTGACTTCAACGGGTCCGTGGTCCACCTTTTGGGCCAAGAATAGGACGCGTTCTATATTATGTGGAACGGATGTAAAGATGCAGGAAGCACACAGATGTCCGTGCCCTCTGCATCCGAATGTCTGCTCTGCAGGAGATACAACACGTCCTGGCCCGTAAAAGTCAATGGGTCTGGGGGGGAAAAAAACGGATGCAACACAGATATCGCCCATGTTTTGAGGACTGCCAAATACGTCTGGTCGTAATATTGTACACCAGGCCGCGTTTTTCTCACTCCCATTTATAGAAATGCCCAAAATTCTGTCCTTCCCTTTTTTTTTTTGTGGACACTTGAATGGGTCTATGTGCGGATCAGGCGGGCACCCGAGACATCTGCATGCATGAGGTCTAAAGATTGGGTACACGGAGGCTTCCAATGTGTCCAGGCAGCTACAGGTGACCGACGTGCCAACTCCACCAGCCCCCTATGTAATGGTCAGCATGTTAGGAGTTGTAGTTCGTATGTGCCTGATCATAGGACATGCGGGTAGGCAGGTCCGCTCTGCGCTGTGAACCTCGCGGCACAGACCAGTAATCATGCAGTCCTGTTCATGTCCCTCAAGAACACATTTCCCCCAAAGCTTCTAAGATGTTTGGCCGTGCATTGTCTTCTTCTGATCAAAGTGCAGGCAGGGTTTGCGTTGGCCGCGCTCCCACCGCCGCTTGCATAAGTAAGTGCTGTCTACATCTGCTCCCAGTGTAAGGCTTAAAGCTGCAGAGGCCGATCCAGCTGCCGGAGGTCTCAATGAGTGGCCTCGTCATGGAGGAGGCACCATGATTCCTGACTCCTTTCATAACCTCATTCAATGTCCCTGTTGCTTTTCCCTTCTCTTTGCTCTGAACAGCCGGGAACCCCGTGGAGGAAGAGGTGCTGCCATGCTCCAATCTCCAGGTCCATACCTACACGTGTGACGTAGGCAAGCGAGAGTGCGTGTACTCCACCGCTGAGAAGGTCCGCCGGGAGGTCGGAGACGTCTATCTTCTGCTCAATAATGCTGGTGTTGTCTCGGGGCACCATCTCCTCGAGTGCCCAGATGAACTGATTGAAAGGACTATGATGGTTAATTGCCATGCACACTTCTGGGTAAGACTTGATGCACCTCTATGTTCCTCGCACTCATCCCCTCCTATTCCCTACGTTTTGACTGTATGTGGTTCCTGAGATTCCTATCTCTTCATATCCAGCTGATCCCACATCATGCTTGTAGCTTCTTCCACCACAAGGGTTGGTTTAAACAATCTGGTCTACGGTGGAAGGATCTACAGCTCTAGATATTCACATGGAACGGTGGTGGGGTTTTAGCTAATGTATTCTCTATGAAGGTAATGCCAGGTGATTGTCCCCCGTCATCCACAAACACTGAAGTGGCTAAAAGAATCAAGACCTTCAGATGCTACGTTTTTGGCCACGTGCCTTGGTGCTATAGGGGCAGGTGCTCCACTCCAGTTAACACAGAAGAACCTATTCAGATAGAAGTTCTTCTGAGCTCACTGGAACCAAGAGCCTGGATCTGGAAGTATGACGCTCCAAAGCAGGACCTTACAAAATCCGCACCCCTGGTCCATTTCCAGCCTCTTGACTTTCCCCTCCTGGGGTTTAGATATTGTATTGGGGTTGGGGAACACCAGGGCTGCCATGTGTTGGAACCCAGGAGATTTCTATACTCTGTGAAGAGGGAAGTTTGTGTTTTAGGGTGCACGTCGTGGGTTCATCTGCTTTTAGACAGTACCTTCACATATGTCCTATTAGTCAGCGCATTACTAGAGGACTTGACCTAGATGGGCTGATTCTAATATTAAGAGTCTTATATTGATGACCTGTCTTCTGAATAGGCCATCAATATCAGATTGGTGGGGGGCTGCCTCCTATGCACCCCCACTAATAAGCAGTTTCCAGAGGCTTGAGGGCTGTCAGGAAGGCCAGTGATGTCACGTGTCCTAGGTGCAACTCTGGTTCAAGCGAATGAGCCTGAACTGCAATACCAAGTACAGCCACTAGACCCTGTACTGCGTGGTGAGGCGGACAGGGCGTCGGACCCCCACTGATGGCCAGGCAGTGAGTATTAAAGGGATTCTGTCACCATGTTACAGCATATATAGATGCGGACATGCACGGCTAGCATGTCCGCACTGTGTGTGCCATAGCGCTGCGCTTCTTTATTGACTGTAAAAAATGATTTTATTAATATGTAAATTAGGGAGTCAAGGTGCCCAGGGGGGCGGTACGAACCCTTCCTGTGCTCAGCCACGCCCCCTGTGAAGGAGCCCAGCACCGCCTCCGTTGTATCATTCTCATCCGTGCTAACAGTTAGAGCGCTGTAAGTCTCGCGATGCGCGAGATCGCGCATGCCCAGTTCTGACATAGTGTTCCTTCCCCGTGCTGGCATCAGCCTCAGGGAAGGAACTGGGCATGCGCAATCTCGAGCTTCGCAAGACTTACAGCGCTCTAACTGTCAGCACAGATGAGAATGATACAACAGAGGCGGTGCTGGGCTCCTTCACAGGGGGCGTGGCTGGGCACAGGAAAGGTTCGTACCATCCCCCTGGGCACCTTGACTCCCTAATTTACATATTAATAAAATCATTTTTTACAGTCAATAAAGAAGCGCAGCGCTATGGCACACACATAGTGCGGACATGCTAGCGGCGATATAGCCGTGCATGTCCGCATCTATATATGCTGTAACATGGTGACAGAATCCCTTTAAACGCCTGGAACCCTTTTAATCGTTTCCATTACTCTTATTCCATCATAGTCTGATAAATGTATATATTAATTCTCTGATTCATACTTTAACTAAAGTAGTCAATTTTTGTAACTTTGACCCCCCCCCCCTATAATCTAATGATGCATGTACAGGAAGAGTCTCTGCAGCTGAAGGATCGGCCGTCTGTTCGCTGTCATGTATGTGGTCCCCATAATCGGGAAGCAGTTCCTCCCTTCACTCCATAGTTACTTATGGGGCGGACTCTTCATCCATTTACGATCTTCTGTATATTATAGCTAGTTACATGACGGGCACCTGACAGAGGACTCTGGTTGGCACCATGTTGATCATGTAGGCATAGCTTTAATCTGAGGGCTGTTTCTGACGTCTGTGATAGGCTTTCATGACAATGCAGCCGCCAGGTGGGATGCTGGCAGGGTGGTGGGACTATTCACTCATCTTCATACATTGAAACCTCACTAATGGCTTTAGGCAAGAAGCTGCAGGTGGCAGTGCCAATCTAACTTCTACTTAATGCTTCCAATGCATTTCTAACCTAGAATGTTTTTAAAGCTAACCCTAGTAAGCGGCCGTATGCACGATATCATGCAGAACATGTAGTTTCAGGATAGCATGCAAAAGGGTGACCCAGGGGACACGGCCCTGTATGGATTAGTGTGGCTGCCACTCTCGCCAGCTGTGTGACCCTATAGGGAGCGGCACAGTCCCTGCATCTCTACTCTAGGGCCTCCATATTGTGTGATATCTTCTCAGGGTGGGTTCACACATCCATTCACCAGATCTGGCCTAGCTGGATAATGCTGTTCACCACCGAACTCTATTGACTAATGGGATTTGGTCCTTTTCTGGCATGAGGGCCGGGATTCAGCTGGACAAACCGGTGCAAGCAGTGCCCCGTAATAACGCATGCAGAAAAGCTGTATGAAGATGTCCGTGCACCGTCAGTAGATTGGTCCCTCAGCCAATAGCCGTTCTCTTCGACTGTGTTTCAGACTCCTCTGATAGTGGCTCCTCTCAAAATCTAACTTATTTTTTGGGGGGGAAAATCGGGACACCCCTGTCCACTTGAGATGATGATTGCCGACTTTCCTCTTGTGTAAGGGTACATGTGCGCACACAAGTGTAGTTTATGCAGATTTTCATGTTTTGGCTGCTTTTCCTCGCCAAGTCTCAATGCGTAGATGTGGATTTACGCTGCCCGACTGAGCGGTCTATTATCAGGAAGGAACCTTTTCCTCCCAATAATTGCCTGCTTGTTGATGTTGAAAAGGGCTTCCTTTGCATACAGCCGTCTCCACCACTGTATGGGGATGAGCGATTGCGCTAGAATCCTAGTACAGATTCATTGCTTTTCGGGCAGCAGATCGCAGTTTGCTCTGCACAATCTACCATCCAGAGACAATGACTTCGCCCAGTGAACCAGCCTTGATCGGGCTGTGTAAATTTGACTTTACTTATGAAAAATTGAGGTGGATTTGGCCCACATTGGATAGGAGTAGGTTGCTGATGCTGGGCAGCGCCTGAACAGGATGCAGAAGTCTTAGTTGATAAAGTAAGCAGTCTAATGTGGGCGGGGAGGGGGGGGAATGTGACCGCCATTTTTATTACCAGGGACTCTGTGGCTGCAGTGTTGTAATATTTACATAGGGAGACCCCCAGATGACGACCTAAAGGCATGCCGTGGTTTTATTATGCCACAGTGTGTACATCAGTGTGACTTAGTAGAACACTACTCGGTCTAATCGGATGTAGATCATGCAGCGATAAGCCACAGTGCAGACTGACTGGATTTTTATGTGTGTGCCTACCATTGTGTAGATATTGATGACCTATCCTCAGGATCCCCGTGACCTCCGCCGATCAGCTGGTAGAAGAGGCTGCAGTCCTGTGACGTCACCATACATCTGTCACATGGCCTAGTTGCAGCTCGGGCCCCATAGAAGACAATGGGTCTGAGCTACAATACCGAGCACATCCGCCGTCCAATATACGGAGCTGTGCTGCGGCTCCCTAAAACAGCTGATCGGCAGGGGTCTCATGTCATTTGATAATGATGACCTATCCTGAGGAGATGCATGTCTTCTTTATATCTTTATGATGAGATTAGTTTTCACACTCTCAGCTGTCCTGACACCGGGGCTCTTCTTGATTCTGGTCTTGGGTACCCATGAAGTGCATGTATTTATGAATGAATGTAGCTCACACCAGTAGTTAAAGGGACCATACGCTATTAGTAAAACCTCACTGCTGCCACACCTGTCCACTGGTTGAGTGAGGTATTGCAGATAAGCTACATAGAAATACATTGGACGGGGCTGGCATTGCAGCCCCTTCCAATCGGGCAGGTGTGGAGCTGTGTTTGGAAGAAATCGGGCACGTTTTTTTAAACCCCCCCCCTCAAACATGTGCTGTGCTAGAATGGTTTTGCAAGAGTTCTGCTCCCACAGTACAACTACTGGAACTGAGCACTGCTATAATCTGCAGGCCACGTGTGTACGGTCCGACCACTCCTGACACCGATGGGTGGCAGCTCTTTTCTGGTCTCTTGGCTCTACCGTTCTCTGTAACCTGTGAGTGTGGAACGTCCAAGGCTATAAATGTATCCAGTGGAACAACACCTTTAGGGTCCATTCAGACATCTGCAACAGTTTTTTTTCCGCAAAACAGACACCGGCCATGTGTGGACCGCATTTTGCAGCCTGCACAATAATAGAAATACCTTTTCTTGTCTGTGGCTGCGGACAAGAAAAGGACATGGTTTTTTTTTTTGTTTTGTTTTTGTGGGGCCTCATCTTTAAAATTAATTCACCCGTTCCTCAAAATTGCAGAACAGATGCAGACGTGTGAATGGACCCTTAAGGTGACACAATGGGGTTTCAATGGTGATGGTAAAAATGACCTTGCCATGTAAGATGCCATCTGTGGGGGCCTATAACCCATGACTCCTAGGTTTTAATCTTGAGTTCTTTTGATCACCACACACCAATTAATAACCAAAAATGTGCAATTACATCTTAAAGGCTGCAGATAGCTTTGGGACATTTTTTTATTTATCCCCCCCCCCCCCCTTTCAAAAATCTACAGCAGTTTTTGAGTTACAGGGGTTAAAACTTGTTTGCAGGCTATCACTTCTGTGTTCTGTTGGAAGCCTTAGCTCTGATCTTCTGACCTCAAACCCTCATGTTATCAGTTTGATAAGAGTTTAGCTATAAAATGTTTGAGGTCAGGAGATCAGAGATGGGATTCACATGGGCTGTCAGCTGATGGGACTCATCAATCTGTTTGCAGAATATCACTTCTATTTTTAACCCCTGTATCTCAAACTGCTCAAAAGTTTTAATGAAGGCAGATAGAAAATTATTTTGGCCCAAAATGAGTAAAATGAAATCCTAAACAAAAATGAATCCCCAAAGGTGTCCATATCTTGTAAAGGGGTTGTCTAGCCAGTATTTCCTGGCTCTCCATGTCCTACTTGACGCACACAAACTCGGTGGTCATCTTGTATGTCGTGTCAAGAGACCAGGATGTAGAGGTCAGGATTGATGACTCTGGCTACATTTTCTGGTCTTC
This sequence comes from Bufotes viridis, assembly GCA_033119425.1. Taxonomy (NCBI): domain Eukaryota; kingdom Metazoa; phylum Chordata; class Amphibia; order Anura; family Bufonidae; genus Bufotes; species Bufotes viridis. Next base: position 54,565,206 of record CM065593.1, read on the forward strand.
GGTAACCTTGAGTAAATAATGTGTAGCTGAGTGATCATAGCCGGCCGCCCCCCACCCCCTTTGATACACTTGGTCCTTAGAGCAGCACCTTGTGAAAACTGCCATAAAATGGTTGAGTGCACTGCAGTGAATACGTGACTCTCTCCCCTAAGAGCGCCCCTCGGGTCCATACTGCTGAGCACTTAATGAGCCAGGAAGGCTCCTTCTACAGTAATCCGTTTCTTTAGTTCTGGAGCCTTATGGATAAGGGTCTTACTACAGAAAACTTGTCATGGTTGAGCAGATTTTTATTGTATTTTTCATTTAACTAATGTTTTGCTATGTTGAGAAAGCTGATGTGGAATCTGCCACATTTCTTTCATTAGAAGGTGCCCTGCCATTAGCAATCTCCTACATGGCTGCAAACCATATGTCTCTGGCCTTTTAGGGGATGCATACACCCATATGAGAGGAAATTGACGTAAATTTGTGAAATATAATAAACTTGCTCCGCTGGGCAAAGAACAGATGTCTACAAGCATCTCTTGATGTCATCCAGCACCTCCAGTGACGAGAGCCATCTGTAGAATGGAGGCAGCCAACTTCAGTGGTAGCTAGGTTTTCATATCGCTAAATGTTTCCCACCCCAGCAGCTGTGAGCAGTATGGTATGAACGTGTTCACGTCTACTGTGAAACGTGGAGAAGGACCGCATCGGGCAGGTGCAGACACTGGTAGTGGACTATGTGCTCACAGGGCTGGACAAGTCTGCTGCCGTAGACTTGGACAAGGTGTCGTAAATGGGCTTACACAACCTTATCTGTTTTGCGGTCTTCAAAATGTAGATGCTGTCCGTATGCTGCAATTTTTCTCACTCCCTTCACTAGGACTGGCTATTCTTGTCCACAAAATGGGACTTCTTCTGCAGACCCACAGAATTGAATGGATCTGAGTGCTAAAAATATGGATCCGTTGTGTGCAAGAGGCCTTGGTTGTATAGGGCTGGACTGAAAATACTAGGTTGTTTCTGGAAGAAAGTAAGATATGGTGACATGAGGTTTGTCTGGTTTCATGAAGAGATCGGACAACCCTTGGGATCTGCCTGCAGTAAGTACTGCTAGGTGCTTGCCTGACAGATCCCGTTCCACCACTGTGGTCCTCACGGCCAGGGTCTGTTTACCTGTCTGCGGCGATGATGTCCCATCAACACATGATGGCAGTAGCCAAGCATTGGCTTCAGCAGTGCACTCGGCAAAGCCAGTGATTGGCTGCAGGGGTCACATGATGTCTCTGCTGCAGCCAGGAAAACACAGCCTGGCCTTGGGGACTGGAGTGGCAGGGAAAGTCTTACAAGTTCTTTATTGCAGGTGGAACTCAAGAGTTGTCACTTTCCTCCTCAAACCAAACGACCCTTTGAAGTAGCGTGCATTCCCATCTATAAGTACCAGTTTCCGGTCCACCACCAGTTTAACTATGGCAAGCTTTGTGAAATCTAACCCATGTCTGCGCTCACAATATATATTCCTTTCAATCAGTATAGCATTCTTTACGTGGTCAGCAACCAATTCAAGCTTGAATACTCCTGTTGTAGTCATTACATGTTCAGAGTTGGCGAGTACAAGTCCTCTTGGGGTCTTTGCCATTATTTCCGGCATGTCCAGTCTGCACGCCTCTGATTATTTACATAGTTTCTGCATGTCGTCATAGATTTCTGCTTGTTTCAACATCTTGGCCTAGCGGCAGCTATCTTAGTCACTGCTTGGCCTTATAACAACCCTTGTAGTTAGTTTCCTTTGAACAGTGATGGCCGCCCGCCACTTTCCCCTTCCCTTCACTGTTCTCTGATCTAGTCATTGGAAAGAAATGAACTAGTTGGTGGTCAACACATTGGCGGGCATAGCAGGACCACTTCTTGCCCCTTCGGAGGTCCCATGTGGCCAACTTTGCTCTTATGCGTATGGCCACCTTTAGTGTCTTCTTGTAAGCAGCAATAGCATAGGGTCACCCAGGGGCTCACCAAGTACTTTAGGCTGTATAAGACTATGCACTAAAACTGTCCCTGACTAGAATTGTTTAGCCTACAACCAGGTTGTAGGACATATTTGATTTGAAACAAAGAATACCACGACTATACCGAAAACGCTGCAATTGGACCCCTCCCCCAATGGACTATCCAGCTCTAATTTTTTTAAAGGTGAATGGACTGCATGCGGTCCATTTTAAAAACCTGTCCATGTTAGCTAGCCAGACATGTTTTGTTTGCATTTCTAAAGGGACTCCTAAGGGACTCAAGCCTAACGTCTTTCTCGTTTCAACATGGGGTTCATCTTCAATTGGATTACCAGCAGTTTCAGAAAGGCCTGAAAAATATCTACTATATTCGCCATTTATCTATAGTTTTTGAGACTCTCCATTAAAAAGAAAATATTGCATGCCCATTTGTATATGATTTCGGCAGCTCTAAGTTTAGTGAAATGCCTAACCTGATATATTAGTATTTGGAAGAGTCTTTCACTTCCTTCTCCAAAAGGCAAGAATGCTGGAGAACTTTCTGGCATGGTTGACAGTAACGCCAAGTGGGAAGAGTGAGGGGACAACCCCCTTGTTAGTCTGCCTGTAAAAGTCATTATCCTAAAACGTAATTATGAAACTGCCCCATAGTTCTCAATGTTATTTCCTTGTTTCCCCATTTGCTTTACTTTTTGCCTAATTTGTCTTGACACCGCAGCTGTGGCAGCCTTTTGTGCAGCTAAACCTTTCATGAAAAGCACTGAAGAATTCGAGGAAGGGATGGGAAGAAGTGCAGGACTGTTAGAAGTTAATTTGCCATAAACAAGAACGTTGAGAACCAATTACTAAAGCTATGAAGTGACATGTAAACGCTTGTCCGGTTTCACACATTTGTGTCTAAGAAGTAATTACTGATTTGTGTGCGCACGTAAGAAGTGTAATAAGAGTCTGTACACAATACAATCACATGTGGGGATAAGAATAGGTGGGTTTTTGTTTTGTTTGGGCTTTTTTTTTTTTTTTTTTTTTTCCCTCTTTCTTCCAGTCTCCTGAAAATTGGATGTGAATCTTCTAGTCAGGCTCTTTTTCCATTATGTTATAGGGTTGCCTATAACCTCGGTATGTGTGTATATATCCTAAATTCCAGTGTTAGGCCTACGTTGGACTCAAAGCTGTGATAACTAGATGTTCAAGTGTATGTCCCATGGTCTATACGACTCCTTCTGCCTACTAGGTGGTCTTCAAGAAGAAATCGGTACTCCTTTCCCTCTGAGATCTGGAGGGCAAGACTCGTTTGGGGAGACTATAAAGTCTGACATTCCCTACACCAGCCTTGATCTCCTTTGTGCTAGACTGAGATGTGCCTAGTTCAATGGGCATGACTTAATGGTATAAATACGACTTTCTGGCACATGGGGCTTAATTTATTAAGGCCCCTTTTTCTCACCAGTCTTGAAAGGTGTCGCAAAGAGCAGAAAGTTCCTAACTATGGTGCATATATGCAGCTTTTGCAACTCCTGGTCCTACAGAAATCGGCAGGTTCTTCCACCATTTCTCAGGTGGATCTCCAGCTGTAGAGTTGAAGAGTCCTTATTAAATGTCGAAGCCTTTTCTTGGTCTAGCAGTTTCACTGCTATAAAAATAATGGAGAATCCCTTCTTTTTGAATGCAGTTAAATTAAAACCTTTTCCCTAGAAAACCGAGCCACCTTCTGGAGATCCTTACTAATCCGAGGTTTTTGGCAGTTGTCTGTCTCCATAACCTCCCTTTCTCCTTCTGCATGGATTAGACGCTTTAACACCTGCAGGCCTGCTCTGCAAAACGCCACGCGGAGGAGATGTTCAGACTAAAAAGGTTTGTTTTGGAAGAATTGTCCCGGATCTAATGTTTAGCATCAACCTACTAAATTAAAAACCAAAGCCAATATACTTTTTTTTTTTTTAACTTGTCCCTTTTTTTTTTATCTCATTCCGCCCCCCCCAATCGCTTTGTTTTTTAACTTGTCCCTTTTTTTTTAATCTCATTCCGCCCCCCCCAATCGCTTTGTTTTTGCATTGGCAAGTGTCGTAACAAAGCTGTGTTGGAAGGAAGGACATGGCTCGATCACAGAACTTTGTTAGATCTTAAACAAACACAAGATGGTTCTCAGGAGTTTGTTGATTAAGTTACAATGATTACTCTGTGCTCAGCACTTGGCACCGGTGGACTCTAGAAATTACAGCAGATTTGATTTCAGGGGGCACAGTGATAATCTTGTTAGTCAGAAATTAAGTATGCTTCAAAGAATGACTTGGAAATCTTTAAAAGTGCAAGGAGATCTGAAAACTACCTGTTTTTCTTGGCCTAAATGGGCTTTATTGAAATGTTTTTTTTTTTAGATCAGGCCAAGTCTTTAAAGGGTCTGAAATAAGGAAATAATGTGGGGGATTGTCTTCTTCTGTACGCACAATGCAGCGAGCGCTCCAGACTCTTGTCCTGTTTGTAAAGTGAGCAAAAGAGAAGCGAGTCGAATTTGCTTTAACTGTTAAATAAAAATTATACTTCCATTTCTACTTTATTTTTTAATCTGTGCAAGGATTATTAATCGTTCATCACTGTAGAGCAACCTTTTTTTTGTTGAAGACCCAAACCTATCTTAATATACCTCAGGCTTTAAAATCGGAGACACTATGGCCCCTTTCACACGAGCTAGTTTTCCGCGCGGGTGCAATGCGTGACGTGAACGCATAGCATCCGCACTGAATCCTGACCCATTCATTTCAATGGGTCTGTGTACATGAGCGTTTTTTTTTTTTTCACGCATCACTTGTGCGTTGCATGAAAATCGCAGCATGTTCTATATTCTGCGTTTTTTCACGCAGCCCTAGCCCCATAGAAGGGAATGGGACTGCGTGAAAAACGCATTGCATCCGCAAGTGTGTGCGTTGCGTTTTTCACTGAGGTTTGCTAGGTGATGTTTGTAATCCTTCAGTTTTATCACGCGTGTGAAAAACGCATCAAAACGCATTGTACCCCTGCGCGGAAAACTGGATGCAATCGCAGGTAAAACTCAATGGCTTTCCCTGTGAAATCGCACAGTTTTCACTGAACGCATCCGGACACGCTCGTGTGAAAGAGGCCTATGGCATATAAAGTGCAGGTTCCACTTTCAGAACTAACGCCTGTAAAGAGAATCGGGGTCTCTTCCACCCCTTTCCTGCTCCAGAAAGGAAGAGACCATGTCGGCAGCTTTCTACACTGTAGTTGGAGTTGCTGCAATGGCTGAGTGGTTCCCATGAACTACAATGGAGATACTGTAGCTGCACTCATGCGTGGATTTCACATGGGTCTGGAGACCCCCAGTATGGAGATTCCAGGGATGACCACACAATGCACCATTATAACTTCGTAGTCCATGTGACCCCTCTTCTCTGACATGGAAAGTGCATGTGAGCAGCCCCCAGACAGATAAGCCCGGTGATTGGGGGACACACAGAATTGCATCACAGGGTTATGGACCCATGCTTTTAACAGATGCCACCACTCGATTTATGAGGCTTGCATATATGAAATGCAAAATTTGTTTGACTTGTACGTACAGTATGTTGGCATTAACAGGAGTCTCAAGGTTGAGCTCGGCTATGGGACGCCATATTTCTGATTGCCATGCACTTGTGTCTTCTGTGGTCAGCTTTTGGTCTTCTGAAATTTCTGTATCGCAGGTTGGAAAGTCTGGTTCTAATTGAAATCCAGCATTTTTTATTTAGTTTTCTCTTTAAACACCAGCATCTTGTTGCGTGGGTTTGTTCTCCATTCTCATGTCTGAAATTTTGCATTCTGTATTTACTCGACTCCTCGAATGGAAAAATTCTGGGAATTTCAGCCTTCAAGTAGTCCACATCTGAGCAGCTCAACAATAGACACTGAAGGAATCTGCAGGAGATGGGTTTTCTCGTAACGTACTGCAACATGCGTCAGCAGCTCACTGCCAGGAAACTGACTTGAATAGAACAGTGGCCGATGCAGTTTGGCATTGTCACATAGGTGGCAGATGGTAAAGGCATTGATGGCTGTTTAGCTTATTTGCTGTTGGCTGCCTGCGGAGTCATAGAGAAGTGTGTATGTAGTATTGTCCACTAACTGCTGCTTTCTCTGCTTTTACAGACCACAAAGGCATTCCTTCCCAAAATGATGGAAATGAATCACGGCCATATTGTTACAGTTGCCAGCTCTCTAGGTTTGTTCAGCACAGCAGGGGTAGAGGTAAGTAGTAATTGTATTTGTTCTGCTGTATCACTGTTGTCCCAAAGGTTATTTCATCTAGAGGAGAAGTACTCCCCTGTAGGCCCTCCGGTCACCCGAGGATTTAGAAGCCTGAGCCTCTGATTTCACCAAGTTGTGCTGTAGCTAGCCATATTGTAGTGGACAGAAATGTATATTACATGCAGAGTAAGAGCCCCCAGGGTAACAGGACCTTTAGGACCATTTGCTCATGGCGATATAGCTGGTGGCCATATGCATGCTGTTCTGGAGCAGTAACCTTTGTGGTTAGGAATATTATGCAATTTTCGAAGAACCTTTGGATTATTTTTTTTTTTATTTTTCTTCTCCATGTACTGTAAAAAAAAAAAAAGTGCATCAGGATTTTTATCATTTTATCTTTGTAGCAATCCATAACCTTCTAAAAATCCAAAAGTATTGACCACCCCTCCTCTCTCTTTGTAAAACACAGGATTATTGTGCTAGCAAGTTTGGTGCTGTGGGTTTCCATGAGTCTCTCAGCCACGAATTGAAGGCTGCGGACAAAGATGGGATTAAAGCTACTCTGGTCTGTCCCTATCTGGTGGACACAGGCATGTTTCGGGGTTGCAGAATCAGGTTAGTGCTCCTGAATGTCCTTTAAAATGTGCTGGTTCCCTTCACCACCACCCAATCAGACACACCCCAAATAAACTGATATATTCTGTATAGTATTGTATTATTGCCTTGATATTCTATAGTTGGTGACAGAGCAGACTGAAGGTTAAAGAAGTCTTGCCTAAATTCTCAGGTACTGCTGAAACGCTCTTCCTTAGCTAGCCAACCATTACGACCACCAATTCCGCCGTCTTTGCTGCGATCACTCGACGGTCCCACTGCCTGCAGGCTCTTCTGCTGAAGTCCTCACCAGATGTGCTCCTGTGTCTTCAGGGTAGATGCAGTTAAACAAGAAGACCGTTGTGCAGTCATCTGACCACAGCTGAGATTGTGGGATCGGTGGCATGACGGCAGGGTAAATACTGCTGAAACTGTCTTCCATGGGTTAGTTAAACCAGATAATATAGGTAAAGCCCCAGAGAACCCCTTAAGTCTTCTACTGTATTAAGGACAGGACTAGTATTGAGTGAACTTCTGTTTTCAAGTTCGACATACAACGTTTGGGTTGTCTAAGAACTCTGTTATAGATTCCGCTACCACGGACCATAACTTGAAAACAGAAGTTCGCTCATGCCTAGACACGACCACCATGAGTTGCAGCATGTTTAGTGTTGATCGTCTTGGATGTGCCCCTCAACTCCATTAAAGAATTGATGCCCACTTGCCAGTCGCTGTCCTGGTGAATCCAGCCACTTCATATTACACTCCATACCATTATTGTGGGGCTCTGCTAGGTGACTTGATGCCTTCTGACACCAACCCAGACGTAATGCTGAGGTATCTGTCCTGTACCTATTCATCCACAACCATTTGTCAAGTACAGGTATGGGATCCCCAATAAAAGAACCACCACTAAACCTAGCCCCCTTGAGACATTTTGCCATATGCAAATTGCGGCCTCTGAGACTGATTATTGCATGGCTTTTAGTCGCAGTGTAGCCATAGCCCTAAAGCATGCGGACTGAGCTGTAGGAACTCGGAGCCCCTCGGAAATGACTTCTCCTACTGTGTTCTTGACTGAGGTTGAACATGGCAGGCTGTCAGCGCATAAACACATGTAATGTCCAAAACTAGGACTGGACGTATGGGATTCCCATGTTGGGCGCTTATTCTACTAAACCTAAGGATTAACGGGATTAGTGGGAGCAGCGCCCAGTACGTGTGCTATTACAATTTCACCTAGAAGGAGCTTTATGAAGAGTAAGTTTTTTTTTTTCCTTTGTGTGGTTCTCCAAGTTTGTCTTTGTCAAACCAGCAGTGTTTAAAGTTTGGACCAGTGGTTGCCCAATAATAAGCTGAAGAAAATCTTCTGAATCGTGCGCTGGCCCGGCTTATAACCGTCCCTTTAATTGGCAAACTATATCTAGTGCTTTTACTGTAAAACCTGAACCGGACGGTGGTTATAAACACGTATAGAAGTTCCCCAAAAAATAACAAACTATAAAAATCATCCCCCCCAACAATATGCCTTTTCTGAGCAACTGCAGATGGTACCTAGCGGGCAGGCCAGCGGCTCTCATCCAGGTGCACCTCATTATTCTATGGCTGGTATGAAGGGTCGAGACAGACATGGAGCTGGAATGTGTAAATAAAACTCACTGGAACATTAATCTTTCAGAAAAGAAATTGAGCCCTTCCTCCCGCCCTTGAAACCAGATTACTGTGTGAAGCAGGCCATGAGAGCCATTCTAACAGACCAGCCGATGATCTGTACGCCACGTCTCATGTACATCGTCACCTGCATGAAAAGGTAACTGGGGGGGATATGGTTGGCGTCGTGATTTGTTCCTCGTAATTTTTGAATATGTTGATTTTATATCGTTCAGAAAGGGGGTAAACAAAAAACCTTCACCCTGTTAGTAGCTGGTGCCGCCATGTACAAAGTAATACGCTGTAGTGGTGGGTTTTCCTCCCTTCCTTGTAGGATCTCGTTATCAGGGCGGAATGGGCACAGAAAGAAAATACGTTTGTGTGCCTGGCGTGAGGGCAGGATCCGCTCTCGCTGCAGGAGACAGAATCTGGATGGGTTCTTTGTCTTTCTATTGACCCTGTCTCCTGCAGAGAGCTCTATATGTGAGCGCTTCTCTCTTCGTTATAGCAATTCGTGGGGTCTCTGCTTTCAGACCCCACCGATCAAACCCCTTTTTGATATGCCACATTGACATATCAAAAGGTTTTAGTATTTTATTGTTAATTCAGTAACTCTCTTAAGCGCATCTTGTGTCCAAAATGAAATCTGCAGCAGGAATGATGATGATGGTGAGTGTGTACCGCGCTGTGGAATATGTTGGTGCTATATAAGCAGGCGTAGTAATGCATGTCTCCTGTCCCTGCTGGTCTGTTAATCGGCACTGTCTCTTCTGTTTGCAGCATCCTGCCGTTTGAAGCTGTGGTCTGTATGTACCGGTTCCTGGGAGCAGACAAGTGCATGTACCCCTTTATCGCTCAGCGGAAACAAGCCACAAATAACAATGAAGCTAAAAATGGAATTTAATTTTTTTTCATTTAGTTCAACTCTTTCTCGTGATCAGACTGACCTTCTTATTGAACGTTCAACACATTGAAAGACTGAATTGGGAAAGGCACTTGTGGGTCGTCATGTATCTTATTTTTTATTTTTGTTATTGCTTTACTTTTTTTTTTTTTTATTCCCCCACCCACCTAAAAAAGGCCACTGTAGCACGTGGTGGACTTGTCGTACGTTGCTCCTCCAATCTGGTTTTACACACTGTAAATGTGACACACTAAAGACTTATACAAGGCTTAAATGTAGCAATAAGTGTTTCTGTAGAGTCGGGGCCAACCCGTTTCCTAAAATCCAATGTTACGCTGTCCTACAGTAGAGAGGAAGGCAATAATAAAATGGCAAGAAAGCTTCAAACAACACGTGTAAGCTGTTCAAATGCAGATGTTTCGGCAGTAGGGAAGCAAAAAAGTGTGAGCTTATAACATTTGGTCTCCAAAATATACGAAGTATCTGCACACAACAGAGGCGCCAATGGCTAACTATAATGCAGGGTGGCAATGAACTAATGATGGAGGATGCAGCCTTTACACAACCATTCGTGCGTTTGTTCACATCCTGGCATACAGAGAAATGTGTTGCCATAGTAAAAATACCAACCTAAAGGAGGGCACAAGGACAATTTGGGCCTCAGTCAGGTGAATGGAGTCTTATGGATACATTTGTGACCTTCCGGCTGTTGTAAAACTACAACTCCCACAATGCCCTCCTGATAGCTGTAGGCTGTCCAGGCATGCTGGGAGTTGTGGGTTTACAACAGCTGAAGGGCCGCAGGTTGGGCATCACTGATTTTAGAGTATACATGGGGAGGTTTTCCTGACACGTAAGGCTTAATGTGTTGTGAACATAGCCTTAGACTGCATTCACGCGACTGCGGATTATTGCATACTATGCAGATTGCATACGGAACCGTTCATTTCTGTGGGTCTGCAAAAAAATGCAGACAGCACATGGATGGCATCAGAGTCCTGTCCACATCCGTGCAGCTGAGCCACTAATTATAGAACATGTCCTATTTTTATTTTTTGCAGGCGAGAAAATATATATATATAATTTTTAAAAAAGGGGCCCGCCTCTGTATTTCCGTACCACAAAATGTATACACTCATGCAAATGTTTCCTTACACAGATCATTTATACAAATGTGTGTTGCGGCCTAAAGTAAATGCTGTCTGTAGCTGAAAGGAGATGAAACCGCCTTCTTTCAGTGACTACTGGTGCTGTGACTAATATGAAGACTACACGTACATAGTCCCATGGCTACTCTGCAGCATGCCACCTGATAAAGGTCTATTTATTACTAAAGGGCATATATTCTGCGTCCGAGACACTGAAACACCGTCTCAGATCATCTCCTTTAAAGGATAAGGACACCTTTTGGGGGCAATTTTTTCTTTATCATTGTGTTCTATATTTTTTTGGAGGCAGTTTTTTTTATTGCCATTTATTTAAAAAAAAAAAAAAATTTTCCCTCTACAGCTTTCACTTTTAGTGCAGCTGCAGACTATTGCTGCCAGACTATTGTCAAGCCTTCTGAGACTCTCTGAGGAGGGCTAAGTACGGTACGTCTGTTGATGCACTGAAAGTGAAAGCTGTAAAGGAAAAACTGTTGCAAGAAAGACCGATTAGGAAAAAAAAGATTTTTTTGTTTTTTTTGTTTGTTTTTTTTTAGCTGAAAGGTCCTTGGATAGACCCGATAGATCAGGCACTTAGCAAGAAGGTCCCTGATAATTGTCTGAACAATGAGGATTGCATTTACATACAGCAATCCCATAGGAATTAATTATTCATGGGCAGCAGAGCGCTGTTTATACGGTACGATCTGCTGCACAGGAACAGTGATTTTTGGTGTCGGCTCATCCCTGATTAGCAGTCTCTGTAAAAGGACTTTAAAATGAGTAGAATGCAGTCATTTAAATAAAATTGGACATGCCCTTTAAGACCTTGTTTGCAAATCTGTGCATGTGCTGACCCAAACAGAGGACAAGTACAGTTCTACCTGCCGCGTGGAAGCGGAAACTGAGAATATGAAAAAACTAACTTTAACGTGGTGAAAACAGTAAAATGTGATGAATAAGTAGGGATTGAAGATCACAAAACTGTTCAATACAACCTATTAATGGAACAGAATTTGATACGTGAGTTTCCTGAAGCCGGTGTATGGTACGCCTGCTATAGCTGCTCTAAAATGCAAATGCTTGAAATCTGTATTCCCCCAGCCGCTCCGGTGTAATTTAGGAACAACATCAAATATTATATTAAGGAATTGCTGTTTTATGCAAACTGGGTCGTCTTAAGGTTTTGTGCATTTGTGCAACCAGTCGTTTAGTGAGCGGAATAGCATGCCTCCATGGACACCGGCCATAAACATACCCCGTCTATAGAGGGCTAATATACTTTACTATTTCCACATTGTTTCAGTTTTCTGTTTTAGATGCATTGGAACAATAAGTTTGCAGAAGTGTACACGCCCTTCAATGTGTATTCAGCAGACCAGGCGCTTGAGCCAGTCGTTTTGTGAAGGCAACCGGTGCGTACACAAGGAATTGATGCCTCACGGAAACAAATCTTCTGATAATTGATCTGTATAATGTCATGTGGTGACGGACATTCAGCCTGCTTTCTCCTGACTATTGCTGTACCGCACACAATGGCTGCCTGCCCTGGGTGAAAAGTTTTGCAATCTTTTTATTTTATTATTTTTTTTATAAGGACTGTAACCTTCTGGACTCCCTGAGAACAGATGTTCCATCTTTTGCTGGAAACAGACCTGGTGATTCTGCTCTTTACTTGTACATGTGAAATGCGTAGAGGTGTAAAGATTTGTTTTTTGTGTGTTCTACAAAATGACTTACTTTTTTATGTATTTTTTTTTTTTTTTTTTTGTATAGAGAACCTTTTACAGTTGTGCCTTGAATTAAGTAAAATATAGTTAGAGAACATTGTATAGCGAATTTCTACCTCTGTATCTAAATGTATTCAATTGTCTTGTAAATTAGTATCCAACTTCTGTGATTTAAAATTTTTTTTTTTTTTTTTTTTTTATCATTGACGTCTTAAATATTGACCAGTGTCTGGTTTTATTAAAGCAAATTATCTTACTGGAGGAACTGGTGTATCCAAGTTTGAATGTGGCTGCGTAGTGGAAGATGTATTAAAGGGACTGTTGCCGGAAAGACATTGGATCATGCATTATCCTACATAACGGGGATCAGCAACCTTCAGCACTCCAATTGCTGTTTAACTACAACTCCCAGCATCCACACATGCTTTGCGGTTCTTGTAACTCCCATAGAAGTGCAAGGAGGATTCTAGAAGTTGTAGTTTGAGAACAGCTGGAGGTTGCTGATCCCTGCTATATAATGACACATCCTTTTCATCATTATTGTCACAGGCAAGATTACAATAACAGGTAACACCTCTATGTAGAGATGTCACAGGATCCACCCTTCACAATAGGTGATATCACAGCTTATCTACTTCCTCCTGACCTCTGAACAGGTCACAGAGCAGGCCTAGAAAATTCTCTTTAGAAGTTAGTGAGGTCCCCTCCTGTGCATTGTGTCTATGGCCCATGGTAGTTGCTGTAAAGCATATCTCCAAATGCTGTAAACAGGCAAGATGGCCGCCCTCATCATTAAGTTCAGGAAATAAAGTTAAAAAATCTACAATCAGAAAACAAAAACAGATTCGAAAAAAGGAATATGTATCACTATGAAACATCTGAAGTCGATTCGCAAAAAACTTTGTTTTATTGGCTCCGATGAGCCGAAGTTATTGCTTTGCAAAGTCTCGTGAGACTTTGCGTAATAACTTTATAAATTAATTTGTACTGTAAAAAAACATTTCCCAAACTCGGGTTCGGTTCCAAGGTACCACTTTCTGGATGTGGGCAGTGTGTAATGTGACGGAAAAATTAATCAAGGCAGCAAAGGAAGCAACATGGACAATCACAATACATTGCATTAACTTCCACTACATGATAAATGCCATTCGCTGAAGTGAGACAGCCCCTTTAGGCTACTTTCACACTAGCGTTTTGGCTTTCCGTTTGTGAGATCCGTTTTTCATAAGCGGTCCAAAACGGATTCGTTTTGCCCTAATACATTCTGAATGCCGTGCAGTCACCATTCCGCTCTGGAGGCGCACACCAAAACGCTGCCTGCAGCGTTGTGCTGTCCACCTGAGGAAGCAGAGCCAAATGGATCCGTCCTGGCACACAATGTAAGTCAATGGGCACAGATCCGTTTTCTCTGACACAATAGAAAACGGATCCGTCCTCCATTGACTTTCAGTGGTGTTCAAGACGGATCTGTCATGGCTATAAAAGACATAATACAACCGGATCCGTTCATGACGCATGCGGTTGTATTATTGTAACTGATGCGTTTTTGAAGATCCATGACTGATCTGCAAAAAACGCTAGTGGGAAAATAGCCTTAATTAAAAAGTGTAGAGAAAAGGTAAAGATCTGGTCTGGACTTCCTTTGAGCATTGCTGATTGCATTGCCTTAATTTACATGGTTCTATTACCTGTAATAATGCTCCAGTTTCGATTAAGAACTCCATATCTGATGTTATTGAAGGGATTATGTGGGTTAATAAAAAAAAACGAAGAAAAGAAGCTGGTTGGAGTCTGCCCATTCCTAAACTTTATTTTATTGTGGCCATGAAAGGATGGGTTAGGCTACATGCACACGACAGTTGTTTTTCTCTGCGTCCGTTCAGTTGTTTTTTTGCGGATAGGATGGGGACCCATTCATTTCAATGGGTCAGCAAAAAAATGCTGATCGTTCATCCGTTTGTGTTCCACGTCCGTTGTCCGTGTTTCAATTCAGCAAAAAAAAATTGTTCATGTCCTACTTTTTTCACATTTGCGGACAAGGATAGGCATTTATTACAAGGGATCTGTGGAAAAAAACGGATCCTCCCAAAAAAAGGACGCTGCATCAATTTTTTTTGCAGACGCAGAAAACAACTGTCGTGTGCATGTCGCCTTATGAGTAGGGGCGGACTGGGAACTTAAAGTGGCCCTGGAAAAAATACTAAGAGTTTGTTGTCGGGTCCAAATTGATGGAAGGCAGGGCCAGCAATACCATATTGTGGCACATTATACCACCTCAACAGAGCCAAATACCACAGTCCATCACAAAATACTGCCGCCAGCATCACAAAATACATCCCCAAAACTTCCACTGGCCGGCCGTGAGGAGGACTCAGGCGGCCCCATGGGCTTCGGCCTACCGGGAAATTTCCCTGTAAGGTCTATGGCCAATCCGCCACAGGTTATGCGTGAAATAGAAGATCCAAATGATAACTTATGTAGGTATGTGACGGGAAAGTCATTTGATAAAAGACATGGAGAGGGACACAGCCAGAATAAGAAAATCCCCAACTATATTCATAGTATTTGGAAGAGATTTAAATCCCTTTTTGGACCAGAAAGATATAATGTATATACTGCAGGCCAATTTGGGACAACCCCCATTTAAGTGAATGTAAAATCCAATACATTGGGAGCTGGAGGAGGAGGGGATTACACGTGTTATAAAACTCTGATCATAAAGATCCCTTTTCTCAATTACAAAAGGAATATGGGGTCCCAAATAATATGTGGATTAGGTATCTACAGTTGAAATTGGTAAAGGTCAAGTTAGGACTTGGGGAGAAATTGGCATTTCTACCTCTTGAAGAAGTTCGAAGCGCTATCGAAAATATATAGGAGCCTTCAGACTCCAGGCATTGAAAGGAAAGTGGAGCTGGGTCCTATTCATAATAGGGTCTGGAATCGGATGAAGGCATCAGCCATGGAAAATTTCCCCTTCACTAGTTGATAGCGTCACAATTTTTTTACATTTTTTATTACGTTTTAAGTATTAATATTATTTAGGTTTCATGCTAATAACTCAAGGTTATGATTTGCTGTGGAGATGCCCCAAGTTGCACAGATTTAGGATTTCAGCATTAGAACAGTTAGAACATGTTTTTCAGATTGACCTGAGTTTAGATCCTTTATTATGTTTATTATTATTATTTGACTCTCTTTTGAATTTTTCATTGTCATTTTGGTTTTGTTTTATTCCGCTTCTTCCTGGGCCATTGGGTGAGGATTATTTGTGGGGCTTTTTATATTCTATGCAGTTCTGTGGATGCAGACTTATGTAAAAGTTATAAAGATGATTTAAAAAAAAATTATTTTTGACTGAACACAACTGCTAGTATCCCTCCAGTGCCTGTTCTATCCCTCCATCCCTCCAGTGCCTGTTCTATCCCTCCATCCCTCCAGTGCCTGTTCTATCCCTCCAGTGCCTGTTCCATCCCTCCGGTGCCTGTTCTATCCCTCCATCCCTCCAGTGCCTGTTCTATCCCTCCGGTGCCTGTTCTATCCCTCCAGTGCCTGTTCTATCCCTCTAGTGCCTGTTTTATCCATCCATCCCTCCAGTGCCTGTTCTATCCCTCCAGTGTCTGTTCTATCCCTCCATCCCTCCAGTGCCTGTTCTATCCCTCCGGTGCCTGTTCTATCCCTCCAGTGCCTGTTTTATCCATCCATCCCTCCAGTGCCTGTTCTATCCCTCCAGTGCCTGTTCTATCCCTCCAGTCTCTGTTTTATCCATCTATCCCTCCAGTGTCTGTTCCATCCCTCCAGTGCCTGTTTCAAGGCAGTTGCCAAAATTTGTCAAGCAAGAATGACGATGGCTGAACTCTTTATATTGGGAATCTGTGTGGACTCTCAAGTTGCAGAATTTGGCCACAAAACAAAAGACATTTATGTGCATTCAGAACATTGGTGGTCATTTTTCTTGACCCCATGACAGTTGTATAAATAAATAAGTTGCTACACCCTGTCTTAGACATTTTTAAATTCCTGTGGGCCTAGTTGAAATCTGTGTCGGTCCCATGGTCATATGTGTCCGCATTGCTGAGATAAATTATGGTTTAATATATGCAAATGAGCCTCTAGGAGCAATGGGGGCGTTGCCATTACACCTAGAGGCTCTGCTCTCTCTGCAACTGCCTGCCCCCTCCACTTTGACAGGGCCATGCAGTGTAAATGTCATCACCCCTGTCCCTGTCAGTGGAGAAGTTGTGGCAGTTGCAGAGAGAGCAGAACCTCTAGGTGTAATGGTAACGCCCCCATTGCTCCTAGAGGCTAATTTGCATATATTAAAACATCATTTTTCTCAGCAATGCGCACACATATGACCATGGGACTAACACAGATGCCTTCAGCTGCCAAGCGCACATGTAACAGGTCAGCCAGTGTCATAGGTACAAAACTGCTGATCTTGTGATGGGGAACATTCTGCTGCTTTCTTTTTGGAATCCGCTGTCCCCTATCTGTGCGACTCACCTGAGCTCCCACAATGCACGGCTGATAACCGGAAACTAGCAGGATTGTAAATGCAGATATCCATCGGAACAGAGAATAAAATATCATTAAGGATACCTGCACACGAACGTATTTTGTTTCCGTGTCCGTTCCGTTTTTTTGGCGGATAGGATGTGGACCCATTCATTTCAATGGGTCCGCAAAAAATGCTGACAGCATACCATGTACTATCCGCATCCGTGTGTTTGTTCCGTAGCCCCGAAAAAAAAAATAGGACATGTCCTATTCTTGTCCATTTTCCTTGTCCACAAGGATAGGCATTATTACAATGGATCCGCAAAAAATAAATGGATGCCATACAGACATCAACCGTTTTTTTTTTTTGTGGATCGCAAAACACATAAGTTCGTGTGCATGTAGCCTAAAAAGCAGTGCAAGATATTGAAGGATCTGCAAAGATAATTAGTATTTTATTTAGAGCTATGCATAGTTGAGCAGCGCTGGATTTATCCTTTAATTCGTGCACACTGCCATATATGTGTAATATCGTGTCCATACCATGGTGTGGGCACTCATATTGGGTCTCCCAGCTCTGTATGTACCCTGCCTCTATCCTGGGTGCCGCCACACTGTGTGTATAGATCCTTATACTATTATGGGGACAATCTAGTGTGACAGTATAATCTACCCATGACAGCTTCACTTTCCACCCCCAGTGGGTACAGGAGCTTTATAGTAGTTTGGGTAACTAAGAAACAGTTGTAATAGGCAAGCTGGCCATAGATGCCATCTGTCAGCAGAATCAACCATATTAAATCAGACATACTACCTGGTAGCGTTGATCCTGCTGATCATAAGGATGCCTTTCTTATGAAAATTGGTTGCAGCATTTGTGAAAAAATGACTTTTATTCTTCATGCAACAGAGCGCTTCAGTGCACCAATGAGCGGGCCTAGCCCCTCTGTGCACCTCAGCTTTTCAGTGCTGGCCATGCCCCCCAATGCACTGAAGCCCCCACTTGCATGAAGAATAAACCAATTTTCACAACACAGACATCTTTGTAATCATCATAAACAACCCTACCAGGCAGTATGCCTGAATTAAAGGCGTTACCCCATGGATAATCTAAAAAATTAAAATCAGACGTCATATAGTGCATGACAATCTCTTTCTAACAAACGTAGAAGCAGTCCTGTACCTCACAGGGATCCAGAGATCTCCCCATTCATTGCTACAATTGCTCTGCTAGATTTATTTCAAGCTGGCAGCCCAGGGGTTGTGTCCTTTCTCATGGGGTGTGTCCTTTCTGATGCAGATGGTGGCAATTGAGAGATGGACCTGAGCATGTGCACAAAGAATTTTGAAAAAGAGTAAACAGCAGGTGGCGCTATACAAAAATGTAGAATATAGTTCATGGGACCATCCCTTTAATAGACTTAATTATGGTGACAGATGCTCTTTAAAGGGAATCTATTACCAGCGAAATGTACTGTTAAACCAGGCACAGTGCCCTGAATGGCTAGCTCAGCTGAATGTAATCATACCTTTCACTTAGAGATCAGTCGCTTCATTCTGGACTTTTAATCCATGTACAAATGAGCAGTTAAAGGGGTGTTTATATAATAGGAAATCATACAATTTTTGAATTTACATGTATTTTAATTTCTGCATACATACCTTTTTTATATCAGACAGTTAACCCCTGTATGCAGTACAATGGTATAGCCCATGTATCAGTCTTGTGTAATGTATCCATGGCCTAACAGAAACATGGCATCAGTCATGTGGCACTCCACATCATATCCCCGACATTCAGTAAGCAACAGTGTTACAGGACATACATGTGAAGCGTTAGCACACAGGACACATCCATGTGATAAGTAAATAAGACTAGTAGTGGAATAATGATTTATATTGTGGTTATTACAGTAACTACTTTATTATGTGTATTCAAATGGCTGCCTGTCTCTAGGTGATTTGTAAAATGCCCGCCTGTCTCTAGGTGATGTTGTCATGTTTTTTTTTTGTTTTTTTTTAAATAAAATTTTATTGAAACTCAATAAGTTTACATAACATGGAGAGAGAGTAAATCAATGTAGAGGGTACGCAGACCCTGAACTTGTTTACAGAATGTTTTACAGCATGCTTGCAAAGTCATATAATTTGAAAAGACATATCAACATATCGGCGATAGTAGTTGAAGGGAATGACTTTTTTAAAAGAGTAGAATACTATACTCCATCTCCAAAGACCTGTATCGCAAGTCCAAAACAGTAAGAACCCAATCAAAACCAGGTAGGGAAAGGTAAGGAGAGCATGGGGAGGAAAGAGGTGTGGGGAGGGGGGGGGGGGGGGAATTGGTCTACTGTAAACACTTTTTCAATTCCCTTCTACAAGGGAGTCAGTTGCTGGTTAGTGCATTATGCAAAGAGCGATATTGCCGCCAAGGGGACCATGTAGACTGAAAGGTAGCATGGGACCTCGACTCCCAACTCGCAATTTGTTCCATCCGGTATATACTATCGCATTTGGATAACCAATGTGAGATCGAGGGGACATTTTTCGCTATTTTTTTCTTAGGTTCAGCTACCGATAAAGCTAGGGATTCAAATGGGGTGTGTGAGGTTGAGGGTCCAAAGTTTCTCTTTTTCAAGATGCTTCTGATGTGTTGTCGATGCAAATAAGAGAGACTTTGCAGTTGAGAGTGTGAAAGCCAGTCGTCCAGTGGAAGACCGGTTTGGGGATCAATTAAATCTACCAAGGGAAGGGAGAGAAGGGTACTATCTTTCGGGAGAGAGTCTTGAAAAATACGAGTGGATGACCACAGGATGTCTCTTACTTGGTAAATTGGGGATAGCGACGTGGAGGGAAGAAGTTGCCGTGCTAGGCAAGAATGCCAAAGAGATATTGTCGCTGTAGTCATGGCGCCTAAAGAGGGGAGTTCTTTCGTGCTGTGCGGTAGGCGTTGGAAGAGGAGCGCTCTGATGGGGAACCCCACTATACCATTTTCTATTTGTATGTCTAGTCGCTCTGGGGGCAAGCGCAACCACTCAAGGCAGCGTTGGGCCTGAATCGCCTTGTAATACAAAGATAAGTCGGGCATTCCCACACCACCCTTGCTACTATGTTGGATTAATAGATATGTTGTCATGTTTTTAATAAAGTTTGGTGTTACAAAAACAAACACACACAGATCTATTTCTACCAAGTCACAAGACCAAGACTCCCAGGCGAAGGCACGCCAAAACGTGCGTCAGGGTATTGCCATCCCTGACCACATGTGCTCCATGGGTGAGTTACAAACATCTCCACTTGTTGTTTCTGATACTGGTATAGAAGTGTTTGAGTTATGATTTACATGTAGCTGTCTTGGTATGAAAATAATTTATTTGGTGCCAGTGTCTTTTTTATCAGTCGCAGTTTTATACAGCCCCATGTATTCTGTGTAGGTCCTGGATGGCGTTATTTCTGCCACCTCTCCTTATACCATGTCATTTTGTCAATTTTTTAAACTACCTGTATATCATAATAAAGATTTACTTTACTTATTGGGTACTTTGTGGGCTCTATTTTTTTGGGTAGGTTTCTATGGCGTTTCCGTGAGCTTGTACCATAATTATCTTTATATAATGTGGTATTAACCAAGCAGTACAACAGTGCATTTTGCACTGTTTGTGTATTTTTTATGTGTCGTTGGTTCTTTTTGTTTATTCTACCAAGACACAGACAGACATGATGAGATGCTGCAGGAAATAATACTGTATATACTGTATATATCCTGTACTATATGCTATACCCGGGCAGTGCTGAAAACCAAGTCACATGATAGTTGTGAGGGTCACTTGACGACTCACATGACTGACACCATATTTATTCCTATCCACCTCTCCTATTGGTGCATTTTATAGGACTAAAATGGTCCATACCATTTTTTTTCCTGAGGGAGAGGCTACTATATGGATATAACAAAAGGTCTACAAGCAAAATGTTCAATAAATTTTAAATAAATAAATAAATGCAATCATTAAAATCAGAATACCCCTTTAAGTTGGTCTTCACTAGGATATGCCACAAATGTCAGACAGGTGTGAAGATAAGATAACGTCTCAGCAATATCTAAGCTCACCCTGAGGGTGCTACCACACATGCCGTTTTTTTTTTATGCAGTGTTTGTAGCCAAAATCAGGAGTGGATCATAAAAGGAGAGAATGCATTAAAGGGTTTGTCCAGGATGAGGCCTATTGCACACGACCGTATGGTCTCATTTTCAGAGACAGTCCCTCTAAATTCAGGCCTAAATGAGCAGGGCTTGTTAGCTGTGCCAATAAGTGGGTGGTCCTGGATAGGTTTAAGGGGGTCCCAAGGGGGGCTTACTTTCCCCAAATTTACCAACTGCAATGGCTGCCAATTAAGGCCGTGTGCACACCATTATCCTAAAGTGGAAAAGTCCGCTGCAGATTTTGCCGCAGATCGACAACCAAAACCATGAACAAAAGCGCATGAACAGCATACATTTTTTACGGTGGAAATTGTGGATTTTACTCTCTGCATTGCTAAGGATGAAACACGCAGCATGTGGATTAGATTTCTTAAAATGACATCTATTTTGTTGGTACTGTACACAGGGCTGCTGCCATCAGGGGGGTACAGCCCATACCCCTGGGGGGGCCCGGCCGGTCCCGAGCCTTTTTTTTTTTTTTTTTTGTGGCCACCGGCCCTGGGTCCTAGTGCTCCTCCCCCTCTTAATTCCGCGGCCCGTCCCTTACCTGTGGTAAGTATGTTTGGGATAGCCTGGCTGGGCCCTCCCCTGCCTGCCTTAGCTGATCCCGATGGGGGTGGGTTGACTGGGTCTGGGGTCCTTTGGGCTGATCTGAGGTCATAGGGGCTGATTGTGGGTCTAATGGGGTCCTTGGGCTGATCTAAGGTCTGATGAGGCTAACTGGGGGGTCTTTGGGCTGATCTGAGGTCTCATGGGGACTGGCTGGATGACTGATCGGAGTCTTTGCGGCGGCAGGGGGGGGGGGGCTTACAGGCCTTGAGCTGTGTAAGGGGCCCCAAAATTTCTGATGGCAACCCTGACTGTACAACCCTGTGGATTTGCCGCACGAAAATCCGGAATGGCAAATCTGCAGCCTATCTGCCAAATGTGAACATACCCTATACAGCTCTATAGCCTTTCTTCTCCACCCCCTTCCTCAGTAAAAAATTTGCCCCTCAAAAATTCTACTCTCTTCAGATGTCCAGCTGTTCCTCCTCACCACAGAACATTATCATAAAGGCAGTTGACTTCTCGCTCTTAATTCTCCAGCTTTCCCCTATTGGGGAGGAGTAGTGAGCAGGACTTAAATGGGTTATTATCCCACGAAAATTTACATGCAATAAATAGGGCATTTCTAATGAAATATTATTGCAATATACAGCCTTTAAAAATATAGTTTTCTTATATACATATTCTTCTTTGGCAGCGCCCTCTGCTGTTTATCATTGTAGTCCACCCTCTCCTGCATTTAGTGGTGGACTAACATGCTCAGTAGCTTCTCTCCGGCTCCTCCCTTCCCCGCAGTGCCGGCATAGTGATCTTCTAGTGATTGAGGTGAAGCGGCCCAGAGACTTTTAATTAATTCATCAGTACTTCTACATTCATAGAGTTATATCTCTCTCTACACAGTGGAGAAGGAAATTATGGGGGCATCACCTACAATGTTCCTTGGGCCCGCAAGAGGAAATTATCCTCAACTCCTATATAATCAATAATGTCGAACAGGTTTTCAATCATATCATTAGACCCTCATGACAACTGATTATCTCCAAGCGCAACTCCAAATGGTTGCTTTGTCTGGGACCTTTGGGGCCTACGATTGCATCAGGGCTTGGATCCACTGAAGTACAGTGATTCGGCTGGTGGCAATTGAAGGGTGGAATGGAGTATGTGGTTCCACCTCACTGAGGCGAAAGAGAATTAAGGAAATTAACAAACAGCAGGTGGCGCTATACATTTTATTGAGTAACTCAGTGGCCATGTAACATTTTTATTAGAATTAGAATTACAAAAGTATTCAGATCCAGGCATTGGTTTGAAATTGTACAATATGTAACTTGGGACCACCTCTTTAATTAAAAAAAAAATCCAATTAAAAGGATCGGTAATATTTAAAATGGGCTGCTCCACCCCCTTACATGTTCCCTCTCAACAAATAAACTTGCCAGACTGTAACTGTGAGCTTAGACACTGCTTTAGGGGAGGTGGTGGTGATGTAAAATCATTATTCCATCCGCCCAAGCATTAAAAAAATATAAGCAAAGGTGGTTTGTTGGTGCACATCACTAGTGGCGGTAAGAACATTGGACATTTTACATTTCTGTTTAGATGGTTTGTTTTACCCTCTGGTGTGACAAATGAAGTAATGGCTCAGTTTAGACGGAAGCTCTGATCTGTTTTCACAGCAGTACGGCTAACATTTTTGCAGTTTAAGCAATCCGGAAAACATGTGCTAATGCTTTAATAAACATAAGTCCTACTTTTGTATATTTTAGCACCGGCTTTAGCAAGCCATGACTACAAAGCCAAAACTCATCCCTTTTGAGAGTCAACAATGTCCCCAAGCATATGGGAAGGGAAATGTAGCTCCCGTGTCTATCAAAACCAATAGAGGATCCACTTTGAGAACAAAATCTCAATCTCTTTATGTCTACAAATTGTGTCTGATATATCCCGTTACACTAGGTTGAGAAGCTTTTGTTCCTGAGGGACATCATGTGGTCACTTTTTCACCGGATAGGATAAAAAGGCCTGTGGATTGCTTGAGAAATTTCCACCTGTAATTGGAAAGATCAAAAGGAGCTGAGAGAGAATATCAGAAAGTCTGTCTGTGTGCATCCCGTCTTCATCTTTCAGGAGAAGACAAAAGCTGGTGTGTGTGATGATGAGATTGCAGCCGCTTTCTACTGTGGTCATAATGCCGCTGAGTAATGGTAACAATTGATGGCTTCTTCTAAACTAGCAGCCCATGTGATACTGCCTATGTGCCAATGCTAGCGTATCCTTACAGTCAGGCCTATGTCCTTCATTCTGCCTCTCCAAGTCACTCATAAACTGCCGAAATAACAGTATAAAGTTGAGGTCCCATGTCATGGACCAAGGTTTCTTCTAGAAGAACATTGCTTCTAGATTAGAACATGGTCCAATATAAAGCTGCAACCTTTCTCATGTTGACTCTGCAAGAAAAAAATGTCTGTATTTATATGGTTCACATTGAACTGCATAAACCTCATCTTTGGGATTTGTTGTCTTGCCATGGCTCTGGGCAGGAGCCATATCATTTCCAAGGATAGGACCACGGAGAAGAAAAGTTTAAATTTTGTTGCAAATTGTGTTGTGGTTTGAAAAATAATCAGTGACTTTTTAGCTTTTTCCAACAGCCTTACTACTTTCCAAAATGTAGGTGGGGTGTGGAGGGACCTCTCTTACTTCCTTTAATTGCCCCAGCTGTTTTGCTAAAAGGTTGTACTGACCAGCTCCAACTCATGCCGATGAGTCCTGATATTCATGAGGAAGGGGCGGGATAGCCGGGAGCTCATGAATATCAGGACTCATCAACATTTGCTGAAGAAGTTAATAGGCAGTTAGGGCAGCATAAAACTGGTGACAGATTCCTTTTAAATCCAATATTCTGGGCAGATAAATAATTATCCTCCTCCACCAATCTCACGCCCCTGCTGTTCCAACGCTGCTCGTTCCCTGTTGCGGTCCAGTTCCTGGGTCCAGCTCATCTCACAAGAAATGGCAGGAAAGACCTGCTCCGCTAGTCACTGGCCTTAGTCGTATGGCTCCTCAGCCAGCGATTAAAAGAGTGGGCCTTTTGTGTCATGGAGGGCTGGAAGGACTAGAGCAGCTTCAGAAAGCCAGTGGTGGGGGACTGGTGCAGGTGGGTAATGCTTCTTTATTATTTATGACCATTTTTTAAATTATATGCCTGGGAATCCTAATGTTGACACCGTTGGAGTCCAGCAGAGCAGTGCAGCAGAAGGAGTGGAGAGCCGACAACAGGAAGCAGGTAAGTCATCTTCCCTTTGAAGGTCCACCCATTCTTGCATAACCCCTTTAAATCAGACAATAGATGTTGGTAGACTGATGAGCTTTTTATCTGGATCTCTTAATGGACTAATGTCTAGCGCCATGCTTGGTGGAGGAAACAGATTGTCTAAATTGAGTTTATTTTACCAAGTTTTTCTTGACTTCTCCCAAAAAGTCTCCTCTATTTCCATGGATATTAATATCAAATGTCAAACCTGCTGTAAGTATTAATATATGGCCAACAGAGAAGAGAAAAATGTAAAAATAAAAATAAAACTTCACACATTGAACATTCATCTTCAGATTTACACGTGTGTGTCTATATAAGTAGCTTTTAATACAGGATTTTTATGACTTTTTGGTGCTTTTATGACCCTGGGTTAGTCATTAGGCTTCCTTTATCATCTACCATTTCCATCCTTTATGCTGTTCTTATTTCTAAATCTGGAATTAATATAGGAACCTATACAGGACGCTAGACTATCTGCTTATAAATGCTGATTACCAGTTTCAGTTTCACATAAATCTCCCCTCAGTTGTGTCTCTCAAATCAGAGGATGCAGAAGTAAAAAAGACACCACTTTTCCCATAAGTTAATAGCAACATTTGGCATGTGTATAATTCACAATTACACTTTATTCAGATGTAATATTTATCCATTTATCACCATAAGACCTGGAATGTCAATGTAAATGTACTTGATAAATTCGACTCTTAACCTGTGCACAGCAGTAATGTTTTTCTTTCCACAAAATGCAAGTTTGAAGCCCTGCCATGAGAGGAACACTAGTGGATGTAGGATGTTCTGCACATATCACTGAGCTGTTAGTGTCCCTCATATCACTACTGCCATATGCAATGGTTCCCCAGATCATCACACCAGCAGTTGGGGCAATGTATCGTTCCACAGCAAAGGCAAGATAGAAGCGTTCACCATGAGGCCTCCATACTCGAACCCCACTGTTGTCAGATACCATACAGTACATGGATTTATCGCTAAAGATGATTCAGTTCCAATTCGTAGCAGTCCGGGTTTCTTGTTAACAACACCACAGCAAACAAAGGCAATGCTAGCTGGCTGTCAATGGCAGCACACATAATTTTGTTCTGCTAAGCATCTGGAAATAGTCCGGGCAGAGACAGGGGTGTGTAATGAAGGTGCCATCTGTGTCTGGATGGTGGACAATGAAACTGTGGGAACTGCTTGTGCTTTCCAGTGAATCAAACAATCTTCTCTACAGATGGTCTGCCTGGGCCACGTGGAGCCTGTTCACTGTGTGTGTGCCCTCCCCTAACCACTGTGTCATGGCATTGGTTTTGGAACAACTGTGTCAACCAATAGAGTTGACTTTGGACTAAACCTAGGGGTGTTATCATGGCAGTCCTCTGTCATTCACCCTTTAACCCCTATACAGGGATCTGGACTTCTCCAGGAAGTAGCGTCTGGTGGCTTTCCTGCAGTGAAGTCATTATGTGACTGACAGCAGACTCGTGGGGGTCAGAGACACCGATGTGGAGCACTGTCAGGGCAGGCAAAGGATGTGCTATATAGTAAGTGTTCCTAAATCAGGGCAGGCAGAGAAGGGTCCACATTGAGGTCAGGCACAGTTCAAGTCAGGTAGCAAAGAATCCAGTAAACAAGCAGAGAGTCGGTACATGAGCAGACAACAGAAAACAGAACACCTCTTCAGGCAGCTAGCAAGCTAGACAACCTATTGCTCAGGCACCCTCCCACAGGGGAAGGTGCCTCAAGTACCCCAGAGTTGCCTGCCCTTGGCTGTTGAAGATTAGGGTGCGTTTGAAGCTGATCCTTTAAAAGCCAGATGAAGCGCGTGACCTATGGGCAAAGAGGAAAAGCCTTGCTGGCAAGCAGACCATAGCCTGTGTGGAGTGACCTGCCAGTAGGAAGACAGCGGGAGGTGAGTCTGGATGGCTGGGCAGGATAAGCAGGACAGCAGCGGTCGCGAGTCACTGCTGTAGCACACTGCACCCAACAACTCCTAAAAGCTAGGTCAGAATGGCCTAGGTGGTGGGCAATTCATCAAACTAACTATCCTGTGTCTCTTAGTTGATTGATCTGCCCCCTCTCAATATCTGTCAGCTGGGAAAAATGTCTTTGAGCGCATCCTAGAGGCATGTCTAGTAGTCAACAATCTCTCACCAAGAGGTACACTATCCAAATGTAGCCTCTGAGAGCCGATAGATAGATAGCTAGATAGACAGACAACAGGATAGAAGTGAAAAAGTATTTTGTCTGTGCTGTAGGTACACAACAGTGTGTGACATCATTATATCGGAAGCATTCAAACACTTGCATGTATCTCACTGCTTGAAGAGCCCCGCTGCAACTTTTATGTCTGTTTGCTTTTGAATCTCCGTCACAGCAGACTTGCACCTGCACATTTTGTTCACTTTGTTAGGATCTGCTGACTAAGTTTGCATTATATCAGAAGCCTCAATTAGGTAAAGCCTATAGAATAAGGGCGAAGGCTCATTGTTTACTTATATTGTGCAGTATAGAAAAAACACCGCTATTACTTCACTTCTAACTTATCTTTCTGACTAATTTTGAAACTTGGCATCAAAAAACTTAAAGGGACACTTCCATCAAAAATGTTAAATAACACATTAACTACCTATATGTGAATGTTCTATGGAATTTATTTTTTTGGGATATACCGAAAAGTTGGGGGAAAATGGCAGTGCGTCTTACGGGGTGAATGTTGCAGTTTACACTGATACACCGCCAACCGCATGCTGCGCGGTCGGAGGTGTATCAGCGGGGAGGGAGGAGGGGCTGGGGGCCGGCATCTAGTTTTGCAATGGCAGCGGGGCCCAGTGCAGTCACTTTATTCTATTGCAACGGGCCCCGCTCACTGTAGTAATCCTATTTAACTGTATTGGGGGTCATTCACACTACACAGGGACATCCACAGATCTGTCATCCACAGATCCCCCCATAGCAGTGTCATGCCATCCACAGATGCCCCCATAACAGTGCCATGCACAGACACCCCCAAAACAGTGCCATCAACAGACGCCCCCAAAACAGTGCCATCCACAGATGCCCCCATAACAGTGCCCTCCACAGATGCCCCCATAATGATCCCCCATAACAGTGTCAGCCACAGACCCCCATAACAGTATCAGCCACAGACCCCCATAACAGTGTCAGCCACAGACCCCCATAACAGTGCCAGCCACAGACCCCCATAACAGTGTCAGCCACAGACCCCCATCACAGTGTAAACCACAGATCCCCCATAACAGTGCATCATCCACAGATCCCCCATAATAGTGTCATCCACAGACCACCATTAGTTCAAAACCCACCAAAAGCACACGTTCAAAATATTTTTTTCTTATTTTCCTCCATAAAAACCTAGGTGCGTCTTATGGGCCGATGCGTCTTATAGGGCAAAAAATACTGTAATTTGTTTTAACGTTACTCCATGTACTCTACTTCCTGTCCCGACTCTTTGACGTCCTCTTTGTTTGGACTTTTAGCATTACAAACAGGATTCCTTCATTCTCTAAGTCTGTCCATTTATTGCAGCCAGAGAAGGCTCCCTGTGGTGACTCAACTAGAGCATCACACAGATCAGTATCTCTATCTAGTCCTATCAAGAGAACCAAAGAGTTGTCATAATGATAACCCAATTCTACATCTACTATTAGCATGAGGATTACCCTTCAGGTAACATCCTCTCCTCACGGCACCAAAGGATTACCTATCTATATAGGAGTTTAAGAAATCTGCTTTGGCTGCCCCAGAAGGACATTCTTTTTGTATTCAATTTTCAATGGTATAGTACTGCCGAAATAAAAAAGAAAAACAGCCAAACATTTTTAAAGAATTTTTGTTTTTGTTTTTTGAATATTGAAATTGAAAAAATAACCATTTCTGATAGAAGTGTCCATTTAGGAGGCATTTTCCAGCTATGTCTTCAGAAGTGTTCAGGCAGGCACTTTAAGTGATTTAAATTGTGAATGAGAGCAATTTCCTTTCATGTTTCCTCCTATGCTGGTCCCGTCTTTTGAAGTAAATTTATGGTGTTCAGTTGACGAGTGTGCTGGATATTATAAACGACTGTGTAATTATGAATAGTAACTCACAGGAAAACATGGTGAAAGTGAGGAAATTAAATCTATAAGCAATATGTAATTCTGAAGATACTAAATCACGCAGTCACATCTACAGAAGGAAAGTGACTTCAAGGTCCTTTGTGTGAACACTCGTCCCTTTCCTGTTCAACCTGTTACTTTTGTGTTTTCTTCTCTGTGAAGGGCTCGACTATTGAAGCCACAAAAGGCTTCCACTATTTTAAGGTGTGCAATGTGCAGGTACAATACCTGCCGAGAACAAGGCATTCCAGCCCCACAAATAAGGACAGAACAACCTCTGATCTTTTCAGGAGGCCTCAATCTTCCCACCTTGTTCTTAGACTCAAAAATTAGTTGCTTAGGATTTTGAAAAGTAAGTCAGCCACGCTAAACACATGAATTTGGCCTTGGTGGTTTTTTTTGTTTTTTTTTTACCTGTTAAAAACACCAGTATAGACGCAAACATTTTTTTTTGGCACCTGAAGTTTTTCTCTGACATTTTTTGCACACTGAGGCCCAGATTTACTAATTCTAGTGATGGCGTAAACTTTAACAAGCTTTCTAGACCTGTATCAGATTGATACATTTTTGCAGGGTTAGACACTTTTGTCTAAATCTTTACCAACTATCGGTTGGCTTAGTCTGAGACAAACTTTTTTGCCAGAATCGGGGTGCATCTTAGACCATGCCAGTTTACCATAAAGCCTGCCACCTTTCAAACAAGTCAGAAAAAAGTGTCAGAATCCTAGCTGTGCCAAATTGCACCACAATTGCATCAATTTGCACCATTTATGATAGTGTCCCACTAGCGCTTATGCATCTAGCCGGCTGTTCCGGCAGGGATAATATAGGAAAATAGTAAAACCCGGTATCGAATCGATCCAGGTCTAAAAGTATTGATTAGATATCAATACTTCGATACCCAGTACAACCACCAATGATTATAATAGTTATAATAATGGGGTTGGGGGGGGGGGGGCAGTACATCACCAATGAAGATAATTAACGTGTGAATACAAATGTGATACCGCTGGCACCTGGCCTCTGTGACAAGATGCTGCGATCCGCCGAACCGCAGCAATTAACCCCTCAGGTGCCGCACCTGAGGGGTTAATTCACGGAATCACAGCACCTTATCATAGAGACCGGGTGCCGGGTATGTGATACCGTTGGCACCCGCAGCTTACATTTGTATTAACAGGTTAATTATCTTCATTGGTGGCGCAGTGCCCCCCAACCCCACCAAAATTATAGTCATTGGTTGCAGTGGCCACAGGGTCCCCTCCCCTCCTCATTGGTGGCAGTGGCAGCTTCTAATCAGAGCCCCAGCAGTGAAATCGCGGGGCTCCGATTAGTTACCATGGCAGCCAAGACTCTACTGAAGCCTTGGCCATGGTGAGCTCCCTGGTGCTGTGTGCATAAAGCCCAGGGACAGTGTAAAGTCCTAGTCACCATAATAGAGCTCTATTAGGGTGAATAGGACAAGGGTTCTAGCCCCTAAGGCTAATAGTTATTGAATAAAAAGTAAAAAAAAAAAAAAGTTAAAAAAATAAATATAAGTTTAAGGGTACTTTCACACTAGCGTTTTTCCTTTCCGGCGTAGAGATCCGTCGTCGGGTTTCTAATCCGGAAAGGAACTGATCAGGATTATCCCCATGCATTCTGAATGGAGAGAAATCCGTTCAGGATGCATCAGGAGGTCTTCCGTTCAGTATGTGAACGTTTTTAGGACGTTGACAAAACCGCAGCATGCTGCGGTTTTGTCTCCGTCCTGAAAAGCCGGAACACATGCCTGAACGCCGGATCCGGCCTCAAGTCCCATTGACTTACATTGGGGCCGGATCCGGATTTAAAAAAAGACTGAAGGACGGATCCGTCCTTCCGGTCTGCGCATGCGCAGACCTTTAAAACTATACAAAAATGCAAGACGGATCCGTCTATCCGCATGGCAAACGGAGAGACGAATCCGCACTTGCAATGCATTTGTAGACGGATCCGCAAGCCGGATTCGTCTACAAATGCTTTCAGTTGTCAGGCATTGTCACGGATCCGGCGGGACGGAACTGCCCGCCGGATCCAAAGAACGCAAGTGTGAAAGCACCCTAAATCACCACCTTTCCCAATTTTACATATAAAATGTATAAACAATAAAAAAATAAACATATTACATATTGCAATGTCCGAAAAAGTCCAAACTATTAAAAAATATCTCCTATGTGGTCAACGCTGTAACAGAAAAAAAAAATAACGCGCGATTCGACTTTTTTTTGTCACTTTGTCCCCCAAAACATAGGATAGGACTGTTCTATTATGGGCCGGACTTTTCCTAAAATATGGAATGCACGTCTTTTTTCGTGTTTTTTTTTTTTTTTTGCGTGGTATCGAATGGTATAGAGCAGGCATTCTCAAACTGCGGCCCTCCAGCTGTTGTAAAACTACAACTCCCACAATGACCTGCTGTAGGTTGATACCTGTAGGCTGTTTGGGCATGCTGGGAGTTGTAGTTTTGCAACAGCTGGAGGGCCGCAGTTTGAGGATGCCTGGTATAGAGTATTGCAATACTTTTTTATGGTATCGAAATTTAATCAAAATTTTGGTATTGTGACAACCCTATACAGGAGTTCACTGTATTTGACAGAGCCTGATACTTCTGTGCACCACCAGATCCCATTGACCATAATGAGATCCGAACAGGGATCTGGCTGCTTTCTGCCATAAAGATTGTCTTACAGCTGGTCAAAAAATATTACATGCAGTATTTTTTGACCGGCCAGCTATTATGCTGGAAAGTATTCGGATCCTATTATAGTCAATAAGATCTGGCGGTAGAAGGCAGTATCTGGTTATGTCGGATGAGGTTAATTCCAGTAGTTTCTATCTACTGCAGGGTTCAGCAACCTCCGACACTCCAGTCTCCAGCTGTTCTGAAACTACAACTCCCAGAATCCTCCTTTCACTTCCATGGGAGTTACAAGAACAGCCAAGAAAGTGTGCATGCTGGGAGTTGTAGTTTCACAGCAGGTTGTTGATCCCTGCTCCAGCAGAACAGACTACTAGAGTTCACAATGTATATGTGAATCCTGCTTAAGCTTCTCTCGCCGTAAGGCACAGCCGCAATGTAAGTAATGAGTCCACATGTACAACTGACCGCTGATCTCACAGAGTCTTCACGGTGTCCAGTCCTATGAATTACAGTCATCATTATCAACAGCCAAGGGCAATATCTGCATATGAACATTAAAGGGATTGTCCGGGAATAATATTTCCTGGATGCCCACAGCACTTGCTTCAGCGGTGACGTGTCCCTTGTGGTACTTCAGGCATCCAGGAAAAGGGATTTATTCCCGGACAACCCCTTTAAGGAGAGATAAACAACTTTTCTCTAAACTTGTTGGGGTTCGGTAGAGACCTTTTGGCTAAGTCCTGCAACTGAGCAAACACACATACAGATACAGTATTTCACATTTACAGGCCTGGTGCACTAGGCTTAAAGCCACTTTGACACGTCAGTGTTTGGTTAGTAAATCATCAGTGGATGTGTGACAAAACCAGAAGTGGAGCTACACAGACATAAGGTGTAATGGAGAGATTTTCACCCGTTCTGTGTTTAGAGCCACACCTGGTTTTGGTTCACAGTCACTGATGGAAATCACTGATCGAACCCCGTGGTTTTTTCTTTTTTTGTGGCCTGTATGTGGAACCATTTACTTCAATGGGGCTGAAAAAACAATGGAAATGACTCCGTGTGCATTCTGTTTCCGTATGTCCACATGGCCGTTCCGCGAAAAAATAGAACATGTCCTATTATTGTCTGCATTACATACAAGGATAGGACTATTTTATTATGGGCCAAACATTCCATTCAGCAAAATGCAGAACACATACGGCTGGTATCCATGTTTTGCGTATCTGCAATTACGGACCGCAAAACAGGCAGCGGTTGTGTGCATGAGGGAATCTGTCACCAGAAAACGTATTGATTTTTAGGGCTAGCTCAGCTGAATGATATCTTTGACTTAGGCCACTTGCACACAAACCTTTTTCT
The DNA here is from genome assembly GCA_033119425.1 of Bufotes viridis. Classification (NCBI taxonomy): domain Eukaryota; kingdom Metazoa; phylum Chordata; class Amphibia; order Anura; family Bufonidae; genus Bufotes; species Bufotes viridis. Next base: position 54,598,167 of record CM065593.1, read on the forward strand.
TTTTCGTTTCCGTTCTGCTTTTGCAGGTTCCGTTTGCGGTCCATTCATTTCAATGGTTCCGCAAAAAAAAAAAACAGAATGTACTCCGTATGCATTCCGTTTCCATATTTCCATATATCTGTTCCTCTAAAAGATAGAACTTGTCCTATTATTGCCCGCAAATAACGTTCCGTCGCTCCATTCAAGTTAATGGGTCCGCAAAAAATATGGAATGCATACGGAACACATCCGTTTGTGGATCCATGCCCACTTTGCCCATGTGTTTACTGTTTACAAAATTACTGTACATTACAGTAATGATTACAAATTTTATATTTTTATTTGCGATCTGCAAAAAAAGTATTGCATACGAAAACCATATGGAGATTTTTTACGGAACGGAAACAGAAACACAACGGAAACAAAAAATGAAATAACGTATCCGTGAAAAATGTACCGCAAAACACAGCAAAGTACATATAGTCGTGTGCAAGAGGCCTTAGAGTTTCCTTTGTTTCATTCTAAAGAAGAAGTATTTTTAATCCAGGGGGGCACAACCTTTTTTGGTTGGGGGCCACCTTGTTAGATTGAACTATTTCCAAGGGCCAAAAATAAAATTTAAAGGGGTATTGCCAACTGAAATACTATGTTTACGGCATATTGAACATACAGTATATATCAGAAATCTCTAGTTACAACTCCAGAATTTCCATCTAATGGAAGAATACATGAAAGATACATGTGAGCAGCCACAAGACTTAGGCATACATTTTTGTTACCAGAGGGTTGGGGGCCGCACACAATTGTATCGAGGGACGCATGTGACCCCCGGGCCGCAGGTTGTGCACCCCTGTTTTAATCCATATGCAAATGAGAAATTAAGTGCACCAAGGGTGGGTCAAAGCCACTCTGTGCACCTTTGCTCCATCTGCCAGCCCCTACCTATCCTTGATTGAAAAGGTCAGATTCCTATATAGTCATGTCACCTACCCCTATCAACCAAGATGCAATGGATCGTTAAGTGAAAGGTATCATTACGTTCAGCCAAGCCAGTCCTACAAGGCATTGTGCCCAGTTTAACAGTAAATGTCCTGGTGACAGATTCCCTTTAACCACATACCTTGATACATGGCCAAAAACGTGGAGGAACAAGTTCTACTAATTTACCATGGGGGAGACCTGGGCACAGCTCACACTACAACACAGCATAAACAAAATGAACTTGGCCTTCTATGAAATCGGCCTCAGTGTGTGTTTGTGTCTGAGATGAAGAAATTGGATTTTAAGCTCCAGTGTAGACAGAAACTGATGGGTGATGAGAGTCCCTGTACAGATCAGTATGTAAATATGTTTAGTATAAAAATATGTTTGTGCTATATAAGCAATAATAGCACTAACAATAATAATAAGTATTAACTGGCCTAAATGTCAAGCAAAAGTCGCCTCCTCTCTGTGAAAAGTAGTTGTTACACTGGCCACCAGTCTGTTCTTCCTCTGTAGGCCAATGGATGCACTGGACTGGCAGGCCTCACCAGTCTGCCCGTATGGCACTCATGCGCTCCCCTGACCCTAAGAGGTCCTACACACGCACAGCCTAATCTTCACCAGGCAATGGTTGGCAAACCTGGAGTATTATGGCACATTCTCCTATGAGATGGTGCCTGAGCACTAGGTTGATCTAGCTTGCTAGTCCTTGCGTAAAGTGTGGTGTTCTATTTGTCTGCTCCTGTACTGACTTCTTCAGAATTCCTGACTCTGACCCTCCACTGCCCAGTGCCTTATTACCATATTAATCCTTTGCTGTCTGCAATGACCTTCGGACCTGGTTCACATATTCCCAGGAACTGTGCCTGTCCTGACCTTGGCCTGTTACTGAGTAACAGTTTTGCTTGATCCATCGGTGCTCAAAACCATTGTCTCTGACCCCTGTGGGTCAGCTGTTAACCACACCAGGACTACTCGAGGAAGTAGAGACCTGTTGGCTCCTCTGTAGCAAACTCCAGATCCTTGTATTGAGGTTAATACCAGGGGACTGCCAGGATAATGCCCTTAGGTTTATTCCAAACTGATTAGTTGACACAGTGGTTCTTCACCGACTGATTGTTACAGAACTGCATTGAAGAGGACATGCTACCTCACTCTCATTGTCATCACACAGAAAGTGTGTCTGTAATTAACACTTTGTGAATATTACATTTACCAAATCTATGCTGATTCATCCACAAGACTTATCTTTGCAACAAAATTCCAAGGAAGTATTAAGTCTTCATGTTAGGGTCTATTCACACATCCGTGTGTGTTTTGCGGATCCACGGATCCGCAAAACACGGACACCGGCAATGTGCGTTCCGCATTTTGCGGACCGCACATCGCCGGCACTCTCATAGAAAATGCCTTTTCTTGTCTGCAATTGCGGACAAGAATAGGACATGTTCTATTTTTTTGTGGAACAGACTCTGAAGTGCAGATCCTCAATTCCGGGTCCGGGCGGGACATAGTGTGTCCCCATAAAAATGAATGGGTCCGCAAAATGCGGAACAGAATTGCGGACGTGTGAATGGAGCCCTAAAGACACTTTACCTTGGAGACCTAAACCAACACATTGAATGAGAAATCTGAGGGTCAGATATCAGAAGCTAGCAATATGAGGTAATTGTTCCCAGTACATACTAAAAGAAGCTCTGGTGGTCCTCGCAAATAAAGAGGTAGCTATGTTCTGTAAAAATCATCGTTATGTATTATGTCAGAAGGTGAACCACCTTTTTTCTGCAAAATGAATATTCAGGGAGCAAGCACTGTGTTGATGAATTAAACTTGCTGCCATTGATTTGTTCTATATTTCAAGCTCTAGGACTATTTTTCTACCTTCTAACAGCAATGTATTTGGATTATATTTAGTCATTTGGGGATTTTTGGGAGGTTTTATAGATATGATTTTTACATTTTGCATTTTTAAAGTTTTTTTTTTTTGTTGCTTCTAATTGTAGATTTGAGAGGCACAAGTTTTATTTTTTTTTATTCTCTGAATCTTTTCTTTCTTTTTTTTTCTATCCACCAGAATAGAGGGACTATTGACCTTTTCTGATCGCATTCCCCCTTCGATCAGCAGAAAAATAAAAAAAATAGAGCGTTCAGAAAATGGAGACACAAAAACATAAATTTTTTTTCAAAAATGCTTTATTATGTAAAACTGAAACAAAAAAACATAGAAAGTAGACATATTTGATATTATTGCATCCTTACAACCTGCTCTATAAAAATAGCACATGATCTACCCATTCAGATGAATGTTGTAAAAAATAAAAACGGTGCCAAAACATCCATTTTTGTTTACCTTGCCTCACAAAAAACGTAATATAGAGCAATTAAAAATCACGCGTACACCAAAATAGTACCAATAAAACTGGCACCTTATCCCGTAGTTTCCAAAATGTGGTCACTTTTTGACTTTCTACTGTAGGGTGAATCTGGGGGGCTTCAAATGGGACATGGCATCTAAAAACCAGTTCAGCTAAATCTGCCTTCCAAAAACCATACGGCGTTCCTTTCATTCTGTGCCCTGCCGTTTGGCCATACAGCAGTTTACGACCACACATGGGGTGTTTCTGTAAACGACAGAATCAGGGTAATAACCATTGAGTTTTGTTTGGCTGTTAACCCTTGCTTTGTTACTGGTAAAAATGGATTAAAATGTAAAATCTGCCAAAAAAGTGAAATTCTAAAATTTCATCTCCATTTTCCATTAATTCTTGTGGAACACCTAAAGGGTTAACAAAGATTGTAAAATCAGTTTTGAATACCTTGAGGGGTGTACTTTCTAAAATTAGGCCATTTATGGGGGTGGTTTCTATTATGTAAGCCTCACAAAGTGACTTCAGACCTGAACTGGTCCTTAAATAGTGTGTTTTGGAAATTTTCTGAAAAATTTCAAAATTTGCTTCTAAACTTCTAAGCCTTCTCACGTCCCCAAAAAATAAAATGTCATTTTCAAAATGACCCAAACATCAAGCAGACATATGGGAAATGTAAAGCAATAACTATTATATGAGGTATCACTATCTATTATAAAAGTAGAGAAATTGACATTTGAAAATTTGGTAATATTTCCAAAATTTTGGTAAATTTGGGATCTTTTTCACAAATAAAGGTGAAATATATTGACAAAATGTATGACTATCATGAAGTACAATGTGTCGCGAGAAAACAATATCAGAATGGCTTGGATAAGTAAAAGTGTTCCAAAGCTATTACCACATAAAGTGACACATGTCACACTTGCAAAAAATGGCCTGGGCAGGAAGGTGAAAACTGGCTCAGGGTAGAAGAGGTTAAAGGGGTTTTCTGGTTTGCATCAATAGAAGTCTTTAAAATGCTGATTTATGAAGATTTTGCTCCTATCTTCCATTCTGGCTGGGGTCACATGTTTTGTCCATGGAGGTGTCAAAGCAGCAACAGGGGCAATGAGAGGGGAGTGTTTATGTAGGTGGGTGGGAGGAGCTATAAGCTAGCTGGGTGTTAGGGGCTGTGCTGGAGCTGTGGTAGAGGAAGGAGAAGTGCATCATGGGTTTGGTTGGATGCGGCAACAGGAAGTGCTCCACACAGAATAGAAAAAAATTACAGGGATTTGTTTACATGGTAAAAACAGATCAGGAGAGAAAAAAAAAACACGGGGAAGATGTACATGAGGTAAGCGACTACTTGAGCATGTTTGTTAAAGACCATAGTAATCCTGGAAAATCCCTTTAAATTGCACAATGCATATATTTATTTGTAGGAACCAGGCAATTATGCAAACGCTAAAAGAATAAATTCTAATAATGTGTATTGTAGGCAAACTCGAATATTTTTTTTTTCATAGGGTATGGCAAATTAGCAAATCAATGTTTCTGGCCAAGGGTGTTGTAGTGTTAAGGAACAATGCTTTATTTTTCAAGGCAGCTATGTTTCCTCATTAACGGCCAGTATATGGCAGCCAAAATTTTGCACATGATTAAAGATTAAATAAAATCCCTTAGCTAATTTTACAAAGGATCTTGTGTAAGTGCTAATGGCAGGTTCTAGGACATTCTGTCCCTAACATGATAAACTCATTACAGGTGATTCACGTTGAAACATTAGTGCAGAATACAAGACAAACCTCATTGATTCTTTTCTGGGAAGATCTTTTTTGCTTATTAATACCAGCATTTCATTGTATGTAACACAAAACTACTACAGTTACACATGAACAAACTTTCCATATCAAATGAATTAACTTCCTCCCAGCAAGTTTTTTTTAAATTATGGGAAGTAACGTGTGTCAGACTCCATGTACTTGGTGCTTGGCATTTATCTCATATCCCTTCTACTACATAGAGGTTTGGGTCAACTCTGGCAGAGGACCCTAGGCATGACATTTAGTTAGGCAGGCACCCATACAGTATTTCACAGAGGCCAACAGACAAATGGAGAACCCACTGGGTTACTGACACATTTGGTCTATTTTGTTTTCAATTTCTGTTTATTGTGCTCATCAAAGATTGTGGACATGTTCAAGTACAGGTAATAAAGATCGTTGAACATTAAACATAAATAAATGTAACATTGCATCATTTCCATTTTTGAATTTTTCTGCATATCTTGAGACAAATATAAAGGTCATACACCAGTAAATACCAGCGTGAGGCCAGGGCCTCTCCATATGTCTGAGAGGGAACCCAAGCCCCCAACCGAAGGCACGCCTCAGGCGAAGACACATAAATAAGCAAATGAGATTAGACGCTGAACCTTGCTTATTGAATATTCTAGAAGTCACCTCCTACACCGGAGGAGTATAACTAAAATAACAAAATGTAACACAAACTTAGCACGGCATAGCATGATTAAAGATCCAGATCTTGGTGTCCGGTGCAGACACCACGATCCAACATTTTTTACAGCAGGCTAGGACTCGGGGTATTCCACTAGTAAATCATTGGAGATTCTAGACCAGCTACCCCATATTGTGTGATATCTTGGGTGATTACGAGATGCAATATAACTGTCACCTTACGTATCCAATGTGAAATTGGAGGGGCACATGTATTCTTCCAGTAAAGAGGGACCATAGCTTTGGCAGAGACTATAAGATTGGCCCACAGCTTATGATTAAAACCCGGGGGGAGTTTGGGTGCTATTCCAAGAAATATCAGTCGCGGAGTTAGCTGGGGTGATCCCAGACAGACCTTATTTACGACGTCTTCTATTTTCCCCCAATATGGTTTAATGAGCCCACAGTCCCACCAGATGTGTTTGTAAGAGCCCTTCTCAGCGAGACATCTCCAGCAGCAATCTGGCACAGATCCATAGATCTGATGGAGCACTTCTGGGGTTTTGTACCACCTGCTCACTAATTTGTAGTTGGTCTCCTGAAGGCTAATACATCGCGAGGGGCCACAACTATTCCTATAAACGTGAGATATATCAGTGGGGGAGAAAGAAATCCCCAGTTCTTGTTCCCATTTCACAATATAAGGGAGGCACAAGTCTAAGGGAAGTAATATTTGCTCTTTATATATTTCGGAGAGAAGCTTGGGGGTCTGCGTGCGACTCGAGAAAAGCTTTTCTAGCCAGGTGAGGTCCTTTGGCAGGGGGCCTAGCTTTAGAAACTGTTTATAACCCAGAACAATTTGGTTATATGTAAGTTCTGACATTGAGGCGGGGGGGTCAGGGGGAGGATTGTTCCCTTAGTTTCCATTTGGTCTATTTTGGACCAGGGAATGACATCTAAGGAGGGCATCACAGGCAGTGTCAGACTGGCTTTCCTTGGGAGGGAGGAAATTGTTCTCAACTCCAATATGATCAATAATATTGGACAAGTTTTGAATTAAATAAATAGACCCTTGTGGCAAGTGATTATCTCCAAATGCATCTCCAAAAGAGTCTTTTCTCCTGGACATTTGGTGCCCAGTGGAGGATCTTCTGGTACTCTGGTGGGCCAGTCCAACCCTGATCACAGGGAATCCCCCATTTACCAGAAAGCCATCTGCAAAACACTATTCCAATTTGTGGCAAACTGGCCTTTTAAGAGAGGGGCACATCACACACACTGTAGCAGAGGATACAGAGGACATGTAAGTGGCTGGGATGCCATTGTTTAGTCCTATTCCTATCATTATAATAGTGGTGTATCATTTTATTTCTCTTGTGATTTCTGACCTGTAAGATCAACTTCTATATCCTACTACTCTGAATCACCAGAGTAGTGGGTATCGAAGCTAATAAAAGAACCTACCTCCACACACAAGTAAGATGCAGTTAGTGACGACAATGGAAGGTGGATGTCAGAAATTAAATGGGACCAAATTCCATGTATTGCTATAGAGGCTCTTGGCTACATCTTGCATCCCTGTCAAGTGCATTATCTCTCTACTGTGGTATAATATTTTGCCTTCTTCTTTTACTGTGATATAAAATTAATGCAGTATCAGTATTAGGGTCAGTGCAAAGGGTAAATTGTTGTAATGTTATGTTTCTATGTGAAATGTTGTGATTTACTGTATTTGTATACTTAATAGCACTGTATGGACAGTTTAGGGTTAACACCTTGGCTCATGCCCTTAGGTTGCTAGGAGATAAACCTGGGTTCACCCCTTGGTTAGGAAGTAGAGAGTCTAGCAGTGATACAGTGAGGACCTACTTGTGCAAGATCCTCAGAGACAGGCCCAAACTCAGAGAACCTTCATTTCTGAGACAATCTACAGCCAAAGAAGAAACTTTATCAAAAGTGCTAGAGAGAAAATTAAAAGCTCCAGAATCTGCAAGGCCATGCCAGACAGCTAGGTATTGTGCACATTTATGGCAGAAAGAGACGTTGCTGCCGTAAGAGGAAACATTGCTAATGCATCCCTCCACACTTGGAGACAGTTTGGCCAGCCGTGTCTTAACTCTGCCCACTGGAATTTGCAGAAACACTTGCAAAGAACCTCATTGCATGCCTAAGGTTCTGCAGAGAGATTTTAGAGAGAGGAGTACTACAACCTCCACCATTTCTGCTGTTTATATGTTGCTACTGGGGAGGAATTACACTACTGTGCCTCGTTACAGTCAGACATACTGCTAGTCCTATTCTGCTCCCTAGTAAAGACAGACTTATTTATTTACACCAACTGGCCTGATTATTGACTCCTTCATTCGCCAGCCATTACACCTGCTCTCCTGCCTTCAAGCCAGACCACCTTACATCAATGGCACCCCAACTATCACCAGGCAGGTACACCAACACCAGGGTGTGCCCAAAGGGAGGAAAGGGTGCAGCCTCTAGTCACTATACAGTCCCAGGAAGAGCCAGAGGAGAGATTGCAATCGGTGGGGACTATAATCACCCTAAGGGCCACAGCCACCACTCCTACACACACGCCCCTGCTGCGATTCCGGTGCTCAACTTCATTGAGTTAAAGGGGTTGTGCCACTGATAAATATTATTTTAATATAATTCAGCTTGAAAAACTAGTAATTTACTAGAAAAACTTGTGTAATGTACTTTTTGCTACTAAAATGTTCCATTTATCTACTGTATGAAGCCGTGACAGTTACAGGAAGAGAGCTGAGGCAGTAAAGACACCCCCCCTTAGAAAGGATATGCCTCCTAAAAAAAGACATGCCCCCGTAGAAGACACCCCCACCCTGAAAAAGGGCACGCCTCCAGAGCCGCCAGCCTGAAGAGAATCTAGCAGAGCAATTGGAGCAATTAATGGGGAGATCTTTGGATCCATGTGAGGTACATGGCTGGTTCTAGCTTTGTTAGAAAAAGACTGTCATGTATGATATGATGTCTGATTTTCTTTTTTTTTCTTTTTTTTTTTTTACATAATCCATGGGATAATTCCTTTAATTGCTCCTTTACTGTGACATCACTGTGCGCATTAGAAATAGATGCTCTCCAGAACTTGGTGTGGATATCTTTGGCAGGGAAAATGGAGACAAGATCACCTGTACTCTTACACAGTATAAGAAATATTCCTATCTGTAATAAAAAATAATTAAAACACATTTTTATTTCTCAGAATATAATATTTAATCATATATACATTTTATCTAAGTAAATTATGTTCTGAAGAATAATCCATTGACGTGAGGATAAAGCTTCAGCAATCTGGTACCAGTTCCTGAAAATGAAGAGAAATGCCAAATTCTCCATCATCTTTCAACTAGATGACTATGAATCTTAGATAGAAAAATAGAATAAGATTGTTGAAACTTACCTTTAGAAGCCAAGTTTGTGTTACTTAATATATCAAACATTCTTGAACATGACCCAAAAATTATTCTTTCATGTGGGACGAACAGTCTTCCGCCCAGGAAATTCTTACACTAAGCAGACTAGAGGATTAGCAGAGCTGAGAAGGGAGAGGGCCTAATAGAATAGTATGAGCCAGGGGGAGTCATAGAGCAGGAGTTACATCCCAGTGGACAATCACACTTTCCCAAGATATTACAGCTGCAATTACAACAGGCTAATTCATTCCTGGATGTTTGCTTCATCATTGTCTTCTAAATGTCCTACAGCATTTCCTGAATCCTGTGTATACAACCATCATTTACATTAGATGCGTAATCATTTTCCTACTATTTCTAAAGACGAAACACAGCTGGAAGATTTAAATAAATTTAGTCTTTCGCCACAATGTCCTCATTGTGAAGAACCTGACTTTCTCCACCCAAAACCCCAAAAATAGTTTGCTGATTACATACAGTAATAAGATAATTACTCACTTCTGTTCTTCATATTCTGTATGCCTTGAGACACAAGGGATACTAGTACAAGAGGCTTCAAACCATGACCAAACCAGATATTAAAGTGTACCCAGCATAAATAATTTCAAGCACTTTCCTAATATACTTGATAAAGATTAATGCTCACTTTTTTTTAGTCCTAAGGAATGGCCACAGTCCTCAGACAAGTTTTTAATGATCAGGCAGAGTGTGCTCTACTCTACCCAGTCATAGCTAAAATAATAGAGCTGTTAAATCACAGTCACACAGTTTTCGCTATTTTCCATGCTTCATTGATCTAGATGACAAGTAGAAAGCAAACTCATCACTATCCTAGACCACTAGGAATCAGGGGCGTAACTATAGGGGAAGCAGGGGAAGCGGCTGCTTTGGGGCCCTGACCCAGAAGGGGCCCATCCAAGAGGAGGAGGAGGAGTACTAAAACATTTTGTCCAGGGTGGATAAAAATCAATGATTTTTAAAAAAAAAAATCTAAAAAATCGGATTTATTTGATTTAAATCTGATTTTTTTTTATTTAAATTGTATTTAAATCGGATTTTTTTAATTTAAATTGGATTTTTTATATAAAATGCTTTTTGAGGAAAATATATTACCATCCAAAGGTTATTTCATCATGAAATAAATTAGTTTTTTAATTATGTAGAATAAGGCTTTATATGTTTAATTTTTTTTTGGAAATAAATTCTATTAATCCACTCACAATGTCCCGCTCTTCCAGAGGTTTTTCTTAGATTATTGGGCAATTTCTCTGCCTACAAGATATTATCACAGATGCTTGGTTTACTCTTGCAGTTCTCAAAACTGAATTTGAATCAGCAGAGATCATATGCCTCTTCTTCACAGCAAATTCCGCACTGAAAATACAAACCAATGCATCCGTTCAGAACGGATCAGTTTGTATTATATGTGGAAAAAAATTCTAAGTCCCAAATGGATACGTTCTGACCCCCATTAAAAGTCAATGCAAAAAGATCTGTCCCCATTGGCTTACATCGTAAGTCAGGACGGATCCGTTTGGCTCAGCATCGCTAGGCGGACACCAAAACTCTGCAAGCAGCGTTTTGGTGTCCACCTCCAAAACGGAAAGGAGGCGGTATGGAGCCAAACCAGTGCATTCTGAACGGATCCGCATCCATTCGGAATGCATTTGGGCTGAACGGATCAGTTTGGGGCCTTTTGTGAGACCTTCAAACGGATCTCACAAGCGGATCCCCAAACGCAACTGTGAAAGTAGCTTTATGTAGAAAACTATGATTTAAATCAAGCCTTACTGACTAGTGATTTAAATCATGATTTAAATTGTGACTTAAATCAGTTTGATTTAAATCAATTCCACTCTGATTTTGTCAGGGCCCCTCAACATTATTACACAATGAAATTATATACAGTGGCAGTATAGACAGTGTAGAAAACGGATGGAACAGCTGTCGGGCCTGGTCTGAGAGAGCGATCTTTACTAGCAACAGGAAAGGGGCGGCATGAAAGGAAGGGGTTGTGAAAAACTTACTGGGGGAGGGGGCCCCATTCAAAACTTTGCTGTGGGACCCAGTCATTTCTAGTTACACCACTGCTAGGAATGCTGATGTTAAACCGTTACTACCTTAGAACGACCATAAAAATGTCTTCAACCTCATAGATTCTTTAAAATGTATTGAGTCCCTAAGCCACTATAGACCATTATCATTGACTCCTAAAAACAATGAAATGGTAGGCGCACATACATAATTATTAAGGGAGTCGTGCAGTGGGTTACTAGTGATGACCGATCCCTAGGATAGGTCATCAATAGAGATGAGTGAATCGAAGCTGACGAAGTGGAATTCGTTTAGAATTTCAGGAAAAATTTGATTCGCATCGAATGCGAATTTCCCGTGGTAACGAATCGCAATTTTCCTAAAATGGCAGCTACACACGTGAGGACTAATGACATGGGGCAAGGAACTCTGGGAAGGCGGGATCACCCAGATTGACATGCCTGCATGCAGCCAATCAGCAGCCAGCCTTGTGATGTCACAGCCCTATAAATACGGTGGCCATATTACAGTCAGACATTTTCCAGCGTTCGGAGTGCAGGGACAGACATGTGAAGGCGCTAGGGACAGCAAGTGGAAAAACGATTGTGGAAAAAAAAGACTGAAAAAACAATTTATAAGGGCAGGGAAAGGATAGGGAGGAATCATTTTACAGCATCTTAGTGCAGAAGGCGCTAGGGACATTGATAGGAAAGTGATTTACAAGTGCAGGGAAAGATTATTTGGGTCTCCAAATAGTCATTAGACAGCTCTGTCATTCCAGCTTTTTGTTATTGGGCTGCGTTATTTTGAAAAGCCTTTAGTGGCTTATATCTTAGTATCTTAGTCAGTACTACAGGAAAAATATATTCTCAGTTCACTCTGGCAGTTATTTCTGTTGAAAGCGTATAGGGGCGTATTTCAGTACTACAAGAAAAATATATGGGCACTGCACTGTTGCAGTTATTTCTGGTGAAAGCGTTTAGAGGAGTATTTCAGTGCAACAAGAAAAATATATACGCACTGCACTGTTGCAGTTATTTCTGGTGAAAGTGTATAGGGGTGTATTTCAGTACTACAAGAAAAAAATCTACGCACTGCACTGTTGCAGTAAAGCCTTTACTGGCGTATTGCAGTAGAAAAAGAAATATACATTTGCCATTCGCTGGTGCACTTATATCTTGAAAAACCTTTAGTGACATATATTAGTAGAAAAATAAATATACATTCGCCATTCGCTACTGCACTTATATCTTAAAAAACCTTTTTTGACGTATATCAGTAGAAAAATAGAAATATATTCAGTGTTCACTGTTGCAGTTATATGTAGTATTGCCTTTAGTGGCATATTTCAGTAGAAAAATAAAGATACACTCAGCGTTCAGCGCTGCAGTTATATGTGGGAATGTTCTTTTTGCGGTATGTGGTGAAATTTTTTTACTTACTTTTCACACACTGCGCGCTTACGTGATGACGTCCATAAGAGCACCAATACAGGTAAATACACTATGCACTAACCCTGCACAAAAATGCACACCAGCTCGCATCTATCTGCGGTATTGCTTACTGCACACTATGGGGACTTTTCTGCAGCACAGAAACCGAACGAGGCCCGCATCTCGTTCTTCCAGAGCGGACCTACTTCCTCTGCTACGTCCCGTTCACTTCAGATCACTTCTCCTCAGGCGCCGTTGTTTTTTTTAAACTGACAGCCTATAACCCTCTGTTGAAAAGCCTTTAGTGGCATATATACGTGGAAAAAGAAAAATAGACTTGGTGTTCACTGTTCCATTTATATGTGGCAAAGCCTTTAGTGGCGTATATCAGTAGAAAAATAAAAAGATATTCAGCCTTCAGCGCTACAGATATATGCGGTAAAATCTTTTGTGGCTTATTTCGGTGGAAAAAAAAATTATATTCAGCGCTGCAGTTATATGTGGTGAAATCATTTGTGACTTATTTTGGTGGTGTATTCAGAGTTCAGCGCTGCAGTTATATGCGGTAAAATCTCTATGATGTCTCTATGATAAATCTGCAGCTTGGGAGCCCCTGTGTGGCTTTTACACACTTTCAACATAATAATTCAGCGGAGCTGGACGCTCCGTGAGCTTCCCAGGAGTTTGTTATATGTGGTAAAATCTTTTATGACTTATTTTGGTGGGAAAAAAAATTATATTCAGCGGTAAGCGCTGCACTTATATGCGGTAAATTCTTTTTGAATTATTTTGGTGGAAAAAAATCTTGTATTGCGCATTAAGCGCTGCAATTATATGCGGTACATTCTTTTTGAATTATTTTGGTGGAAAAAAATCTTGTATTGCACATTAAGCGCTGCACTTATATGCGTTAAAATCTTTTTTGAATTATTTTGGTGGAAAAAAATCTTGTATTCAGCATTAAGCGCTGCACTTATATGCGGTAAAATCTTTTTTAAATTATTTTGGTGAAAAAAAATCTTGTATTCAGCATTAAGCTCTGTCATTCCAGCAAACCGTTCTTGTAATTGGGGTGCAAGTGCTGTTTGATACAGCCCTTAACAGGGCTTATTACAAGGAAATATTTCTACAGTACGTCTTATTTGCCCTTGTGCGGTGCAGTTTTCTGTTGTAAAGCCCTTTTTGCCGTGTATTAGTAGCAAAAGAAAAATAAATTTGCCCTTGTGTGGTGCAGTGATATATTCTAAAGCCCAGTTTACCGTGTATTAGTGGCAAAATAAAAATATATTCGCTGTTCTGCGTTGCACTTATCTGTTGAAAAGCCTTTTGTGTTGTGTAAAAGTGGAAAAAAATTAGAGCCTAATTGCCGTTCTGCGATATATTCAAAAGCCCAGTTTGCCGTGTATTAGTGGTGAAATAAAAATTTATTTGCCGTTCATCGTTGCACTTATCTGTTGAAAAGCCTTTTGTGTTGTGTAAAAGTAGAATAAAATTAGGGCCACACTATCATTGTGCCACTCTGTGGCCTCCTCATTCTGCTTCCACCTACACACTATGTCACCTTGCCACTCTGTGGTCTCCTGATGCTGCCGCCACCTCCACACTGTCATTGTGCTACTCTGTGGCTTCCTCATGCTGATTCCACCTCACCACTATGTCATAGGGCCACTCTGTGGACTTCTCATGTAGAGATGAGCAAATCGAATCAGATAAAGTGGAATTCGATCCGAATTTCAGGAAAAATTTGATTCACAATTTGAATCACAATTTTTCCGAAAATGGCAGCCACACTTGTGAGGACTGAGCACATGGGGCACTGAACTCTAGGAAAGCGGGATCACCAAAATTGACATGCATGCATGCAGCCAATCAGCAGCCAGCCAGCCAGCCAGCCGTGTGATGTCACAGCCCTATAAATGCGGCAGCCATTTTAGATTCTGCCATTTTCCAGCATTCTGAGTGCAGGGAGAGACGTGAGAAGGCGCTAGGGACAGCAATTGGAAAAAGCTAATTGTGAAAAAAAAATGAAAAAAAGATTTATAAGTGCAGGGAGAGGCTAGGGAGGAATCTTTTCACAGCATCTTAGTGAGAGAGGTCAGAAGGCGCTAGGGACAGTGCTAGAAAAGTGATTTACAAGCGCAGGGACAGATAATTTGGGGATCCAAATAACCATTATACAGCTCTGTCATTCCAGCAATTTGTTTTCGGGGTGCAAGTGCGATGTTGAAAAGCCTTTAGTGGCTTATATCTGTGGAAAAAAAACATATATATACGCTGTTCACTTCTGCAGCTATATGTGGTGAAAGCGTTTAGTGGCGTATTTCAGTACCAAAAGAGAAATATATACGCAGTTCACTTTTGCAGTTATTTGCGCTAAAAGCATTGTGTTGTATTTCAGTGCAAAAAGAGAAATATATACGCAGTTCACTTTTGCAGTTATTTGCGCTAAAAGCGTTTAATGTCGTATTTCAGTACAAAAAGAGAAATATATACACAGTACACTTTTGCAGTTATGTGCGCTAAAAGCGTTTAGTAGCCTATTTTAGTACAAAAAGAGAAATATATACGCAGTTCACTTTTGCAGTTATTTGCGCTAAAAGCGTTTAGTGTTGTATTTCAGTACAAAAAGTGAAATAAAGACGCAGTTCACATTTACAGTTATTTGCACTAAAAGCGTTTAGTGGCCTAGGGGCGCTATCGAGAAGCATGTATCTCTATACGCAGACGATATGCTGCTTTATGTGGGAGACTTGGCTCGGTCCATGAACTCTATCATCTCCATTATTTCCGAATTTGGTGGTCAGTCTGGACCCCTGATTAACTGGGACAAATCGGTAATCCTCGCAATGTCCCCACGGCCTCAAACTTTGGACGTTAGTCCCTCGGATCTAAAAATAGTGTGCTCCTTTAAATATCTTGGGGTGGTGGTCTCTAGGGACCTGAATAAATATATTCATGACAATTTATTACCTCTGATAGAGAAGTTTAGGAATAAAATTGCCTCCTGGTATAGGCTACCGATATCCCTTGTGGGGAGGGGTAATTTGGATCACTTTGCATTACTTCTATAAGATACAGCAACTGTTTCACTTTTTTCTGTGGAAAAACAATAAAGGTAGGATTAATTATGAAACCCTGCAGAGATCCAAGGATGCGGGTGGCCTGGCACTGCCTAATCCAATTATATTTTTTGTCAGCTCAGTTGCAGCACTTCAAGGGATGGGGTACCATAGGAGAGATAGGAAGAAATGGTGGGTTAATGGAGTGGGCCACGGGTAGGTCCCCACCGTTGGTGGTTATGGAGGGAGGGGTAAAGTTGGAGGTGGGATCTGCCCAGACGTTGCAATCTATGAGAAGGGGGGGGGGGCTAAAGCAAAAGGTATTTTGGGATTAACTGGCCTAGTTAATATGTCACCCATATGGAATAAACCTGCACTTCATAAATTGTTGAGCTTAAGTGGGTTTTCGATCTGGGAAAAGAAAGGCCTTTGGAATGTGGGGCATATCTATTTGGGAGGTATACTTAAGCAATTTCAACAATTGTGCTCGGAATTCAATATACCCTCTAACCAGTTCTATAAATATTTACAGCTAAGACATGCTTTAGAAGCTCAGGATAAAGTAGCAGACATAAAATTTGAATCTAGTCAGATTCTGAATTCGGTGGTGAATGCGGGCTCAGTGAAGGGTGCTATCTCCACTGTATATCAGGCGCTGCTTGAAGACTTCTTGAAAGCATATCCCCTTAAAATTAGACAACATTGGGAAAAAGATGTGGATAGTATCACGGATGCCCAGTGGGAGGAGGTTTTGGCTCTTACTCCAAGTTCGTCTTTGGGTGAAGCTGCACGACTGTCCCAACTATATTTACTTCATATAGAGTATATGAGACGCCTGTTTTTTTTATTTAAAATAGGATATAGAGATATTCCTAATTGTCCGAAATGCGCCAACCCCGAGGCAGATCTGTTCTATATGCTATGGGTGTGTCCATCGTTAACGGAGTACTGGAAGGCAGTTTTGCAGTTATTCAATAAGGTATATAGTGCACACTTTGTACCCAACCCCAAGTTTTGCTTGCTGGGCATACTACCCGTGGATGAT
The DNA here is from genome assembly GCA_033119425.1 of Bufotes viridis. NCBI lineage: Eukaryota > Metazoa > Chordata > Amphibia > Anura > Bufonidae > Bufotes > Bufotes viridis. The sequence goes on from CM065593.1 coordinate 54,614,951, forward strand.
CTACAGGTAGTTATTACTACTGGAATAAACAGAATGTTATATCAAGCACATAAGACATTGGCAGCAAAATGGATACAACCGATGCCCCCAGATATCTCTGAATATGTAAATAGATTAAATGCAGTTATCCGCCTAGAAAGAGGGGTATACTTAAAAAGGAATGTTCTGTCCAAATTTGAAGCAATCTGGGGGGGAGTGGATTGACAATTTGGGGTGCTGCAATCCGTGGTTGGCACTTATCAGGGGACTTTTGCGGTCCACATAGATGGACATGGATTTAGTGTTAGATGTGGATTGGGAATGGGATGTGGGGGAGTGCTTATGGTTTCATTATGTCCGTTGGGACATGGCCGCATCACCTTTTTGAATGGAAGCATGTATGGCGTGAATTATTTCCATGTTTACATGGAATAGCAGCGCCTTTGGTTGATCCTGGCCTGGGATTAGATGTGCCGACACCCCGGAGGAAACAGTGCCAAAATATTTGAAATGCATCATATGCTCCCGGATATGACTATTATTAGGAGGAACTCGCCTATGGATGTGGACTTAATTTCCTGCTCTGGTTTTGCTAGGGAGGGAGGGGGGTTAAATAGTTGTTGGGGAATTATGATGTCCTAATTTTTGTTCTGTACATTATATTGCTGTATATCTCTTTATACGATAAAGTCCATGTACATACAGGATCTTATCTACCTTTTGTTGCATCTGTTTTTTGAAATATGCAGAAAATATTAAAAAAGCAAAAAAAAGACATAAAAAGCTAAGTTGGCTGCTGCCTATCTGCACCATCGTCTATCCTCTCGCAGGTTTGACCGGGGGGGGCCCTCTACGCTCACGTTCCACTGCGAGCAGTCAGGCTCCTGACCCAGAGGCCGTTGAGAAGGACATCAGTGACGTGCAGACACTACTCGATGATGATGAAGCTGATCGCACTTGGGAGCCGGGTGCAGAAGGGGCTTCATCATCAGGAGAAGATTCTGCTCCTCCTCTGCCTAGTCAGTAATGCCGTCAGCAATCGATCACCGAAGTGATTGCCAAGAAAGCAGTATGCGTGCACACATTAAACGGTGCAGAAGCTGAACATGCTCCTGTCAAAGTTGCTGGTGCTGCAGTCCCTCCATTTCCAAGTGTTGGACTCTGCACCTTTCAGAGAACTGATGGCTTGTGCGGAGCCGAGGTGGAGAGTCCCAAGCCGTCATTTCTTTGCGAAAAAGGCAGTACCAGCCCTGCCCAAATATGTAAAACAGAAGGTGGGCCAGTCCTTGAGCCTGTCGGTGTCTGCCAAAGTGCACGGCAGCACCGACGTGTGGAGCTATAACTACGGTCAGGGACAATAGATGTCCTTTACGGCCCACTGGGAGAATGTGGTTCTTGCACAGCCACACCACCAACTTGGCCAGGTGACGCCGCTTCTGCCTCCAAGTTCTCACGCTGTTGGTCCTGCGAAAATGTCCACCTCTGCCTCCTCATCCTCCACTGTGTCCTCAGCCTCCACTGCAGGGACAATTCACAGTGCCCCTCCAGCATACCACATGGGCAGGGCACGCCGGTGTCACGAACAGAGTGGGCGAACAGAGTCAAATAGGGGAGAAACTGCTCCGTGTCCTTCGTCAAGAAATCGAATCCTGGCTTTCTACCCTACAATACAAAATCTGAACCATGGTGACCGACAACGGGAAGAACATTGTGTCGGCGCTGCGTCAAGGAAGGCTGGGCCATGCGCCCTGAATGGCTCACGTGTTCAGTCTGGTTGTCAAGCGGTTCCTGAAGTCTTCCACCCATCTGCAAGACATCCTAAAAATGGCCAGGAAACTTTGCATGCACTTCACCACTCATACATGCTCGCAAAGCACACCCTTCTTGAGCTTCAGCGGCAGAACGGCATCCCCCAACATAGGGTGATATGCGATGTTTTCACCTGTTGGAATTCCACCCTCCATATGTTGGACCGACTATACGAACAGAGAAAGGCCATCAACAATTTCTTGATGATGCAAGCTGATAGGAGTACTCCCCTGTGTAACTTCGATGTCAGCCAGTGGCAGCTCATGCGTGACACCTTGTTTGCTCAGGCCCTTTGAGGACTCCACGTTATTTGTCAGTCGCCAGGACTACGGGATGAACGACGTCATTCCACTGCTTCATGCCCTGGAACAGATGATGGTAACAATCGCTGGTCAGAGGTCTAAAGACGTGGCGTCTAGATCTCATGGCCACATGAGCCCTGTGGACGCTGAACTGGAAGAGGAGGAGGAAGGGGAGGAGGACATTGGAGCAGAGGCAATGTGTAGGGAAATGGGTGTTTTTTCTACTCAGCTAACAGGAGAGGAGGAGCAGCCAGAGGAGCTACAGGATGATGAGGAAGAGGAGACAGAGGACCCAGACACACCGTGGCAGTGTGCAGTGGAGATGGAGGCAGGAAGTCTCTCTGAGTCATTTGCACAAATGTCCAGCTGCGTGCTCACTTGCGTAGCAACAGCCGAATTGTCACTATTCTGCAGAGGGATGACTTCTGGCTCTCCACCTTGTTGGACCCTCGCTACCTGAATGGGGGCCTTTTTTACACCCACTGAGAGGGAGGACAAATTGAACTACTACAAAGACATCCTATGTAGTCAGTTGGCTGCTGCCTATCTGCGCCATCGTCCATCCTCTAGCAGGTCTGACCGGGGGGGGGGGGGGGCCTCTGCGCTCACGTTCCACTGCCAAGGCTGCTGGGGAGGGGTGGGGTGGCAGGAGTAGTACCAGCTCCATCGGCAGCAGCCTGAGTCTACAGTTGCTGATGAGTAGCTTTCTTCACCCGCATAGAGAAGAAACTACTCACCAGCAGCAGCAGGTAGACCTGGAGCAGGACCTGAACCAGCAGGTGGTGGCATACATGGACAGCACCCTGCCAACCCACATTGAAGGTCTACTGGACTAATGGGCAGCCAAACTGGATTTGTGGCCGCAACTGTCCGAGTTTTCCCTGGAAAAGTTGTCCTGCCTGGCCAGTAGTGTGGCATCAGAACAGGTGTTTAGTGTGGCGGGGGCCATAGTGACCCCAAGGAGCACTCGCCTGTCCACCCAAAATGTGGAGAGACTGACCTTTGTCAAGATGAATCAGGCGTGGATCAGCCAGGATTTACACCCACCAATTCCTGATGCATCTGATTAGATCATCCATGCCGCCTCACCCAATCCTTGAAAAAAAAGACCGGTTTCTTCTGGCTACCTGCCTCAGCTACTACTCTAAATGCTGCCACCCGCCTGATGCCAAACATCTGTTGCCAAGTGCTCCTTCTTTCAACCACCTTCGTCAGCGGGTACTGGTATTGCCACCCACCGCCCCACTCTGTCACCCGGTCACTTTGTTGTATCCTGATGCTGCTGCCATCTCCACATTATGTCACCTTACCACTCTGTGGTATCCTGATGCTGCTGCTGCTCCCATCTCCACTACGTCACCTTGCCATTTTGTGGTCTCCTGATGCTGCTGCTGCCATCTTCACACTATGTCACCTTGCCTCTCTGTGGTATCCTGATGCTGCTGCTGCCATCTCCACGCTATGTCACCTTGCCATTTTGTGGTATCCTGATCCTGCTGCTGCCATCTCCACACTATGTCACCTTGCCTCTCTGTGGTATCCTGATGCTGCTGCCATCTCCACACTATGTCACCTTGCCATTTTGTGGTCTCCTGATGCTGTTCCCATCTCCACACTATGTCACCTTGCCATTTTGTGGTCTCCTGATGCTGGTGCTGCCATCTTCACACTATGTCACATTGCTTCTCTGTGGTATCCTGATGCTGCTGCTGCCATCTCCACACTATGTAACCTTGCCTCTCTGTGGTATCCTCATGCTGCTGCTGCCATCTCCACACTATGTCACCTTTCCATTTTGTGGTATCCTGATTCTGCTGCTGCCATCTTCACAATATTTCACCTTGCCTCTCTGTGGTATCCTGATGCTGCTGCTGCCATCTCCACACTATGTCAACTTGCCACCCTGTGGTATCCTGATGCTGCTGCTGACGCCATCTCCACACTATGTCACCTTGCCAATCTGTGGCATCCTGTTCCTGCTGCCGCCATCTCCACACTATGTCACCTTGCCATTTTGTGGTCTCCTGCTGCTGCCATCTCCACACTGCCTTCTAGCGGGTCCTTCATCAGCGGATGATGAGTGGCTAGAGGAGTAGAGGAAAGTGGCATCCTCTTCTCCCTCACTGGCAGACTCAGTATCGGAGGCAAGCATGGTGCATGCTTTTTCAGCTGAGTATACTTGTTGGGACAGACTGCCATTTTTATTTTATTGGGGTGTGACATGTGAAATGTGTAAACCTTAATTTAGTATGAGGGGTGTGTATGTTATATTTTCACACGTAAAGGGGCTTGTAATAAATTTGAAATATAGAGAAAAGGAGTAGCGAAAAAAATAAATAAAAAATTGCTGGATGCACGCACAAAGATGTTGCGTTCGTTCAAAAATCTACACTAACCCTATCTAACTAAAATTGAATTCTATATATACGTATGTATTTATATATATATATATATATATATATCTACAAATAGTAACATAGTATATAAGACCGAATAAAGACATTTGTCCATCCAGTTTGGCCTGTTTCTTACAAATTGATCCCTCCTCTGAACCCTCTCCAGCTCTGCTATGTCTGCCTTGTTCACAGGAGCCCAGAACTGTACACAGTACTCCATGTGTGGTCTGACTAGCGATTTGTAAAGTGGTAGGACTATGTTCTCATCACGGGCATCTATGCCCCTTTTGATGCAACCCATTATCTTATTGGCCTTGGCAATAGCTGCCTGACACTGGTTCTTGCAGCTTAATTTGCTGTTTATTAAAATTCCTAGATCCTTTTCCATGTCAGTGTTACTGAGTGTTTTACCATTTAATATGTACGGGTGACTTGCATTATTTCTTCCCATGTGCATAACTTTACATTTGTCAGTGTTAAACCTCATCTGCCATTTCTCTGCCCAAGCCTCCAATCTATTCAGATCCCTCTGTAGCAGAAAACTGTCCTCTTCAGTGTTAATTACTTTACACAGTTTAGTGTCATCTGCAAAAATAGATATTTTACTGTGCAGGCCTTCTACAAGATCATTAATAAATATATTGGAGAGAATAGGGCCCAATACTGACCCTTGAGGTACTTCACTAGTGACAGTGACCCAATCTGAGTATCTACCGTTAATAATCACCCTCTGTTTTCTGTCACTCAGCCAGTTACTTACCCACATACAGACATTTTCTCCCAGTCCGAGCATCCTCATTTTATATACTAACCTTTTATGAGGTACAGTGTCAAATGCTTTGGAGAAGTCCAGATATATGACATCCATTGATTCGCCGCTGTAAAGTCTAGAACTTACCTCCTCATAGAAGCTGATTAAATTCGTTTGACATGACCGATCCCTCATGAAGCCATGCTGATATGGCGTTAGTTGCTTATTTTCATTGACGTACTCCAAGATAGCATCTCTTAGAAACCCTTCAAACAGTTTACCAACAATAGATGTTAAACTTACCGGCCTATAATTTCCAGGCTCTGTTTTTGGACCCTTTTTGAATATTGGCACCACATTTGCTATGCGCCAATCCTGTGGAACATTCCCTGTCAGTATAGAGTCCATAAATATCAGAAATAAAGGTCTGGCTATGACATCACTTAATTCCCTTAGGATACGGGGGTGTATTCCTTCCGGTCCTGGCGATTTGTCTATTTTAATCTTTTTAAGTCGCTGTTGTACTTCTTCCTGGGTCAGACAGGGCACTTTTAATGGGGAATTTACTTTTACATTCTGCATTTCATCTGACAGTTTATTTTCTTCAGTGAATATAGTTGAGAAAAAAATATTTAATAGTTTTGCTTTATCCTCGTCGCTCTCTGCAACACCCCCCTCATTGCTATGTAGATGGCCGACTGCTTCAGATTTATATTTTTTACTATTTATATAATTGAAGAACATTTTAGGGTTAGTTTTACTCTCTTTGGCAATTAATCTCTCGGTCTCTAGTTTGGCAAATTTTATTAGTTTTTTACATATTCTATTTTTTTCCTTATAGTTTATCAGTGCTTCCTGACTCCCCTCCTGTTTTAGCGATTTATATGCTTTCTTTTTGTCATTAATTGCTATCTTTACGGTTCCATTTATCCACATTGGTTTCTTATTGTTCCTTAGCCTTTTATTCCTATAACGTATGTACCTCTCATAATTAGATGTTACAATGCTTTTAAAAATCTCCCATTTTGTCGTTGTATTTTTATTTTTGAGGACATTGTCCCAGTTAGTTAGGCCTATGGCCTCGCTTAGTTTGCTAAATTTTGCTTTTTTGAAGTTCGGTATTTTTGTTCCTCCCTTTAGAAACTCTCGTTTGAAGGATAATTGGAAGGTTATTACTTTATGGTCACCATTTCCTAGTTGTCACTATTTCCCCAACCTGCACATCTGTTGTTCTATCAGGTCTATTGGTTAATACTAAATCCAGTATGGCCGTCCCTCTAGTGGGGTCCTGAACCAGTTGGGAAAGGTAATTGTCTTTGGCTATTGCCAAGAACCTGTTTCCTTTTTGGGATGTACAGCTTTCAGTTTCCCAGTCTATACCTGGGTAGTTGAAGTTCCCCATAATAATGACTTCATTATGATTTGCCACCTCATCTATCTCGTTTAGTAATGATTTTCTGTGGACTCTGGTATATTAGGTGGATTATAATACACTCCTATTACTAGTTTCTTATTGTTTTTTGCTCCATGTATTTCTACCCACAGTCACTCCACATGTTCATGTCCCTCAGATATGTATTCTCGAATTACGGGATTTAGACACGACTTCACATAGAGGCAGACCCCTCCCCCTCTCCGGTTTTGATGATCCTTTCTAAACATATTGTAACCTTTTATATTGACTGCCCAGTCATAGCTATCATCCAGCCATGTGTCAGTTATTCCCACTATGTCATAGTCTTCCTCACACATCACTAATTCCAGTTCCCCAGTCTTGTTAGTCAGGCTTCTGGCATTAGTATACATACATTTGACAGGTTTATTTTTTACCCTACATCTTTCATTCTGAGCTGTTCTAGTGTCACGACCATGTGTATGATCGTGACTCGTTTCCCCGTTGTGTTGTTGGCAGTGTAGCAGCCTGAGCTTGGTGCTAGGCGGCTCGCTGTCAACGCATGCGGTTGCCTTTGGCAACATATGTTTGGTACATGTGGTTGCCTTGGGCAACGTGTTTATATGTGTGCACTTCCCCCGTTTGGTGTGCACGGGGTTTAGGTGTGTTGTGTTGTTGGCAGTGGAGCAGCCTGAGTTTGGTGCTAGGCGGCTCGCTGTCAACACATGTGGTTGCCTTGGGCAACGTGTTTATATGTGTGCACTTCCCCCGTTTGGTGTGCACAGGGTTTAGGTGTGTTGTGGTGTTGGCAGTGGAGCAGCCTGAGTTCGGTGCTAGACGGCTCGCTGTCAACGCATGTGGTTGCCTTGGGCAACGTATTTATATTTGTGCACTTCCCCCGTTTGGTGTGCATGGGGTTTAGGTGTGGCTGCTTTGTATGGTGGGTGTGTCCTCAGGCCTCCTTAAGTGTCAGTGTGTGGAGCCTGAAGGTCAGTTTGGTTTGTCCAGTCATGGTGTGAGCATGGCTGGAGCTTATTGTCTGTTCCCCACTTGATGTCTGCGTGAGCCACCCTTATTTGTTATATTGTTTACTCTGAGTGGTTGTGTTCCCCTTCTGTGTGCTTCTGCTTACCCTTCCCTCTCTTGGTTATGTTTGTTGTGGGATTGTATGAAGCGCTACTTTCTGTTTATGTGCTCCGGAAGGGGCTTGCTTACCCGGAGGGGTATAGCATATACCGGATGGTGTGCTGCCCGGCCAGGTCTCCCCCCAGGCATCTGATGTCCGCTTGGGGGTCCGGGAGGTCCTGGCGCTGCTCCTCTATCTTCAGCACGGCAGGTAAGTGTGGGTTTCTTGTACATGTTTCCTATGTTACTTGCCTGCCGTGCGGGCACACACTGTTCGGGTCCCGGCTGCTGTGGGGGCCTCTGGAGACTCCTGCTCATCCGCGGTCTAGGGTGAGCAGGTGGTCTCTGCCCTGATTTCATGTGAGGGCGAGACAGGGCGTTCAGGGCCACAGGTACGTGGGTATGAGCCGTCCCACCTTCAGGGTCCGCTCATACAGCCAGGAGACCAGGGCAAGTTTTAGGGACATGCCAGGAGGTCATCTGCTCCTTTGTCCCTGCTTTTAGGCCCGGCGGCCGCGGATAGTGCGCGGCGGGGGGTTTCCCCACTCCCCGTCGTGACATCTAGTCCCCCCTTCCATTCCTCCCCCAGTCACACTACCTCGCCCCTGGTCTGTATCTGCACTATCCTCCCCTCCTATAATGTAATTACCCTCCCCCAGTCCCTAGTTTAAACACTCCTCCAACCTTCTAGCCATCTTTCTCCCCAACACAGCTGCCCCTTCCCCATTGTGGTGCAGCCCGTCCCTACGATAGAGCCTGAGAAGTCGTCCCAGTTCTCCAGGAACCCGAACCCCTCCTTCCTACACCAGTTCTTGAGCCACTTGTTAACCTCCCTAATCTCCCACTGCCTTTCTTGTGTGGCTCATGGTACAGGCAGTATTTCAGAAAATACTACTTTTGAGGTCCTTGCCCTAAGCTTTTGACCTAAATCCGTGAAATCATTTTTAAGGACTTTCCACCTTCCTCTAACTTTGTCATTGGTTCCGATATGGACCATGACCGCTGGGTCTTCTCCAGCCCCTCCCAGTTATCTGTCAACCCGATCCGCGATGTGTCGAACTGTAGCGCCGGGAAGACAGCACACTGTTCGGCGATCACGATCTTTGTGACAGATCGCCCTATCTGTTCCCCTAATAATGGAGTCTCCCACTACCAGAACCTGTCTGGCCTGCCCTGCTCTCCTGGTCCCCTGCTTACTGGAGCTGACATTCCCCTGACTGGCAGAGGAAGTGTCCGGCTGCAGCGGTGCCGTCTCTGAACTGTCATCCCCCTCATCTGCCAACCGTGCAAACTTGTTGAGGTGTGTCAGATCAGGGCTAGCCTCCCTGGCACTCTTCCCTCTACCCCGCTTTCTTACTGTTACCCAGCTAACTACCTCACTCTCCTCAGCCTCCTCACCACCACCCTCCCCCACATCTACCCGATAGAGTGCTTGCTCAGTGAGCAGCAAACTCTTTTCCAAATTGTCAGTGGCTTTCAGTGTTGCAACTCGCCTGTTTAGAGACTCCATGTGCGATTCCAAACGGGTAATTTGCTCACATTTTGAACAAACGTATACACCCTTGAACGGCTGTTCCAGGACTGCATACATCATACAAGATGTGCACTGGACGGCGCTGTCAATAATGGAAGTCATACTAAATGGGGATTACGCAGGAAAAGAGAGGGAAAAAAAATACAAGCAGTGATAACAAGATTCTTACTTACTGTGGTCCCTTACAGCAGTAGGAAGACTAGCTAGAATCAAACCAACTGTATACAAGGATGATCTAATGAATCTATCCACCTAATAATGCAAGCCTCAGGTAGAGCAGCTACATATATACATATAGTCCAAGCTTGACAAAGGTCTCATTGAGAAGACCGAAACGTTGCCTGGGGAATACAGAGGGTCACTTATTTTTCACATGCTGGAGTGCTGCCCCGTCTTTAGACTATATATACCTGGAATATTTGCATTGTTCCCAAGAGGATCTTGCACCCTGTTCACACCTTCAACTGTGCTGCTGCTTCTCTTTGGTTTCTATATGTATATATATATATATATATATATATATAAACTGTGGTAAGGTGCAAGGTACCGTGGTCGATGGCAGGTACGTGTCACCGAGGTTCCTGGCCTCGGTGAGGTAAGAGCCGGGTTTTCTTGCGTGTCAGCAGCAGCTAGTGCTGTTTTGACACATTGCTATTTAGTTTGGCTGCAAAGCCAATCCGGGCCGGCTCTTACTGGGAGTAGGCAAAGAGTTGGGTGGGTGCCTACTCCCCACGGTCCAGGCCGGGTTTTCCCGGGCCTTTATAACACAGCCAGCAGCTGGGTGTGTGCGTGGTGATTGTCCTGGAGCTGCTGTTAGGCTGTGGAATCATTTGCGTTTGGGAATTCTGATCCATTCTGTGCTATGTGGAGTTCTCTGGGCTGGAAGCAAGAGCCCCAGCAAGGAGGAGTGCAGACGGCCTGAAAGCCTGAGGTGGTTGGTCCTGCGGCTGGGCTGACAGCCAGGTGCGAACCTGCACCTAAAACCTCCCAGGTGACTGAAACCTGTACGGGACTGTTTTGTTTTGCCTTAATACTTCTGATGTGTGTGAATTAACACCAAGAGACTGTTTGTCGTTTATTTTTGTGCAAGTGTGAATAAAACACTGTTGATTGCACATTCTGGACTCCCTGTTTTGCCTCTGTACTGCACCCGCACTGCTATCTACCAGAGCGACTCCCCACATTACACATGAAAAAAATAAATCTACACAGTGAACTGAGCAGACCGATCCGAAAAATGGATGTTTATGATCAGCGCTGAGCAGGTGCAGAACGCATTATGTGCGTGCAAAAATCTATACTAACACTACCTAAAATTGATTTCTATTTAACACTAAATGTATTTTTTACAAAAAAAAAAGAAAACTGATCACAAAAGCGACCAGTAATAAAAATGGTACTTATTAGTGCTTAGGGCTGCAGAAAGCACGCAAGCTGATGTTTGGAGCGTCCGTGCAGACACTGCAGTATAAAAATTTACTGCAGATACAAAAAAAAAAACCCTATCTAAAAATCAACTTTTATATATATATATATATATATATATATATATATATAATTCTAACTATTACTTTAAAAAAAGCACAGATGAAAAAATATATACGGTATATATATATCTGCACCAAAAAAATAAGCCCAGGTGCTGAACAGTGGTTTACAGATTGATCAGCGGTCACAGCCAGGGATGGAGGGTGGTTTAGGGATCTGGAACAGCTGCAAATAAAAAAAAAAAATCAGTGCAGCAATTCCAGATGTTCTTCTTTCAGCAGGAAAAGCTCAAATCGCAGTGGTGGTGCACCATAAGTCCCAGCAAGCCAACACGCAGCACAGAGGAGCACAGAACCTCTCTGCATGCAGTCACCAGCTAGAATGGCCTTTCCTGTGCTGCTATAGCGCTGTCATTGGCTGAATGTCAATGGCAGCGCTGTCAGGGGACGCCAATCACTGAAGTCCCCTGCCTGATCTCGGAGGAGCATGGTGCTGACTAGTTTAGCACCGTCACCTCCCCATTTTATTGGTGTCCTCCGAGGTCAGGCAGGGAATCCAGTGTTTGGTGTCCCCTGCCATGGCGTCCCCTGCAGGCAGCCATTCTAGCTGATGACTGCATGCAGAGAGGCTCTGTGCTCCTCTGTGCCGCGTGTCTTCATTGACCGGCCAATCTCAGCGCTTGGAGCTGCAGGGGGTGGAAATACGCATGCTGCATGGATGTCTGCCGGCAAGAGCAGCCATGGTGCCCTGATTCCCCCGCGAGCTGATATATATGATGTTGCTTTGATGGCTGCTCAAGGCTCACAGGGTAAGGGTCCATTCAGACGTCCGTAGGGTTTTGCGGTCCTCAAATTGCGTACCGAAACACACTCGCCGCACATCGCCGGCACTTAATAGAGGATTTCTATTCTTGTCCGCAGCTTGTCCGCCGGAGAAGAATAGGACATGCTCTATTTTTTTTTGCAGAGCTGCGGACCGGAAATGTGGATGCGGACAGCACACTGTGTGATGTCCGCATCTTTTCTGGTCCCATTGAAAATGAATGGGTCCGCACCCGTGGATCCGGACCCATTCTACTGACATGTGAATGGACTCTTAGGGTCCATTCACACTCCTGCAATTCTGTTCCGCATTTTGCGGAACGGAATCGCGGACCCGTTCATTTCAATAGGGACAGACGATGTCCCGGCCGGGTCCACAACTGCGGGTCCGCAATAGCGTTCCTGAAAAAATAGAACATGCCCTATATATATGCATTTTCTATATAGTGTCGGCGATGTCCGTGTTTTATGGATCCGCAAAACACAAACGGACGTGTGAATGGACCCTTAGAGTTCCCTGTTCAATTATGGTCCTTGTTGTTCACTCAGTTACAGCCTACCCAAGACTCAACTGCTTTTCACTAGAGGAAGAGGTGGAGCCAATGTACGCCTAGCAACTGTAACTAGTGCCATGTACAGCCTTATGTGCCCGGGTGTTGACTTTCACTTTTCTTTTCGTTCTTCAGCTCATATCTTTCAGCAAACCTGCACTCCTTATAATGTGCCTAAAATAGGATGCCTGTCTTCTGTTTAGAAGACATTACAGAGCTGTTGGCAAAAAGGAACCCAATATCTGAGTGGTCATGCTTATTTGGTAGGGAATGGGGAGAACACCTGCTAGACAACCATGTAGACACTTTCCAGGACAGGTTCAAATCCAGACTGTCTTCTTTTCCTCAAAGAAGGGGAACAAAAAGCTGTTCCTGTACACATTAGATTTTTGGTGGATCCCATCTGGTGTGAGTTGTACAGAAAAATCTAATGTTTTTAGGCAGCTGTATACTTAATTTTCTTCATTAAAGTGTTTTTTCTTTACCAAAAATTCAGACATAAAAACATTTCCTGCCATACTTCTTTCATCCCAGTTCTAAGAGTTTATATTACTCAGGCATCTTTGGTCTAAACCAGTGTTTCTCAATTCCAGTCCTCAGGGCCCACCTGCCGGTTATAGTTTGAGAATATCCAACATAATGAATACCTGTGGTAAGTCTTGATGTATTGACAACAACAATATCACCTGCTGAATACTAAGGAAATCCTGAAAACATGACCGGAAGGGGATCGGGGGAGGTGTGTGGGGGGTTCATGAGGATTGGAGCATAGGAACACTGGTCAAAATGACATTATAGTACAGCTATGTTGTTTTTCATGAACATCTGTTAAAAGAAGGCTGTGTATAGGATTATGACTGGAGGTGTTCTACAATATAATTTTATAACTCTGGTTCAAATAATCTGCAGTCATTTAGCCCAATGTTCCTCACCTCCAGTCCTCAGGGCCCACCTGCCAGTCATGTTTTCAGGATTTCCCTAGTATTGAGCAGGTGATATAATTAGTGTCCATCCATTAGGACTTACTACAAGTATTCATTCTGTGGGATGTTCTCAAATCATGACCGACAGGTGGGTCCTGAGGACTGGAGTGGAGGAACACTGATTTAGCCCTTTCTCAGTAGTTTTACTCTTAAAGGGGTATTCCAGGTTTTAGTATTTTAATTTATTTGTTTATTTAATTGAAAAACATACAATGTCCTAATATATATGTATGTAAAATTCTACATACATACCTTTCTTATATGAGGCAGTTGACTCCTATATGCAGTAGAATAGTATAGCCCATGTATCAGTCCTGTGTAATGTATCTATGGCCTAACTGAAACATGACATCAGTCATGTAACACTCTTTACATCATATAATCCCTGACATTTAGAAGCAGCAGCGTTATATGACATACATGTGATGGATCAATCCACAGGACACATTTGTGTCATTAGTAAATAGGACTAGTAGTGGAATCATGATTTTTATTGTGGTTACTACATTAACTACTTTCCTGTCTGTCTTTACATGGCATGGATGTCTGCCGGCAAGAGCAGCCATGGTGCCCTGATTCCCCCGCGAGCTGATATATATGATGTTGCTTTGATGGCTGCTCAAGGCTCACAGGGTAAGGGTCCATTCAGACGTCCGTAGGGTTTTGCGGTCCTCAAATTGCGTACCGAAACACACTCGCCGCACATCGCCGGCACTTAATAGAGGATTTCTATTCTTGTCCGCAGCTTGTCCGCCGGAGAAGAATAGGACATGCTCTATTTTTTTTTGCAGAGCTGCGGACCGGAAATGTGGATGCGGACAGCACACTGTGTGATGTCCGCATCTTTTCTGGTCCCATTGAAAATGAATGGGTCCGCACCCGTGGATCCGGACCCATTCTACTGACATGTGAATGGACTCTTAGGGTCCATTCACACTCCTGCAATTCTGTTCCGCATTTTGCGGAACGGAATCGCGGACCCGTTCATTTCAATAGGGACAGACGATGTCCCGGCCGGGTCCACAATTGCGGGTCCGCAATAGCGTTCCTGAAAAAAATAGAACATGCCCTATATATATGCATTTTCTATATAGTGCCGGCGATGTCCGTGTTTTGCGGATCCGCAAAACACAAACGGACGTGTGAATGGACCCTTAGAGTTCCCTGTTCAATTATGGTCCTTGTTGTTCACTCAGTTACAGCCTACCCAAGACTCAACTGCTTTTCACTAGAGGAAGAGGTGGAGCCAATGTACGCCTAGCAACTGTAACTAGTGCCATGTACAGCCTTATGTGCCCGGGTGTTGACTTTTACTTTTCTTTTCGTTCTTCAGCTCATATCTTTCAGCAAACCTGCACTCCTTATAATGTGCCTAAAATAGGATGCCTGTCTTCTGTTTAGAAGACATTACAGAGCTGTTGGCAAAAAGGAACCCAATATCTGAGTGGTCATGCTTATTTGGTAGGGAATGGGGAGAACACCTGCTAGACAACCATGTAGACACTTTCCAGGACAGGTTCAAATCCAGACTGTCTTCTTTTCCTCAAAGAAGGGGAACAAAAAGCTGTTCCTGTACACATTAGATTTTTGGTGGATCCCATCTGGTGTGAGTTGTACAGAAAAATCTAATGTTTTTAGGCAGCTGTATACTTAATTTTCTTCATTAAAGTGTTTTTTCTTTACCAAAAATTCAGACATAAAAACATTTCCTGCCATACTTCTTTCATCCCAGTTCTAAGAGTTTATATTACTCAGGCATCTTTGGTCTAAACCAGTGTTTCTCAATTCCAGTCCTCAGGGCCCACCTGCCGGTTATAGTTTGAGAATATCCAACAGAATGAATACCTGTGGTAAGTCTTGATGTATTGACAACAACAATATCACCTGCTGAATACTAAGGAAATCCTGAAAACATGACCGGAAGGGGATCGGGGGAGGTGTGTGGGGGGTTCATGAGGATTGGAGCATAGGAACACTGGTCAAAATGACATTATAGTACAGCTATGTTGTTTTTCATGAACATCTGTTAAAAGAAGGCTGTGTATAGGATTATGACTGGAGGTGTTCTACAATATAATTTTATAACTCTGGTTCAAATAATCTGCAGTCATTTAGCCCAATGTTCCTCACCTCCAGTCCTCAGGGCCCACCTGCCAGTCATGTTTTCAGGATTTCCCTAGTATTGAGCAGGTGATATAATTAGTGTCCATCCATTAGGACTTACTACAAGTATTCATTCTGTGGGATGTTCTCAAATCATGACCGACAGGTGGGTCCTGAGGACTGGAGTGGAGGAACACTGATTTAGCCCTTTCTCAGTAGTTTTACTCTTAAAGGGGTATTCCAGGTTTTAGTATTTTAATTTATTTGTTTATTTAATTGAAAAACATACAATGTCCTAATATATATGTATGTAAAATTCTACATACATACCTTTCTTATATGAGGCAGTTGACTCCTATATGCAGTAGAATAGTATAGCCCATGTATCAGTCCTGTGTAATGTATCTATGGCCTAACTGAAACATGACGTCAGTCATGTAACACTCTTTACATCATATAATCCCTGACATTTAGAAGCAGCAGCGTTATATGACATACATGTGATGGATCAATCCACAGGACACATTTGTGTCATTAGTAAATAGGACTAGTAGTGGAATCATGATTTTTATTGTGGTTACTACATTAACTACTTTCCTGTCTGTCTTTACATGGCTGCCCGTCTCTAGGTGATTTGTAAAATGGCCGCCTGTCTCTAGGTGATGTCGTAGAATGCCTGCCTGTCTCTAGGTAATGTTTTTATGTTGTTCATAAAATTTAGTGTTAAAAGAAACAAAGACATCACATATATAGATCTTTTTCTATACAGACACTGACAAACATGCTTCTGCAGGTAGTAATACTGTATATACTCTATATGTTCTGCTCCCCAATACACTACTAGTCACCTGAGAGTTACCTGGGGAGTAAACTGAAAGCCAGATCACATGGTCATGGCGTCAGCCATGTGACCCTCGCAGCTTTTAATCCTATCCAGCTCTCCTATGGATACATCTTACAGGACTTACATGGTCCATACCATTTTTTTTCTTTATGGGAGGTTACTGTATGGAAATAATAAAGGTTTGCAAGCAAAAATTTTAAATATATGTATAATAGAAAGTTGCTTAACATCCTATTCTGTAAATAAATAAATGTAATCATTCAAATCGGAATACCCCTTTAAGGTTAACTTTATAAGAAACTTTGCTCATCTCTCTTCTAATAATCCCGCCAATACTTCTGTTCTCAGTTTATGAGTCTTGGTTGTGAAGCATTTGGAGTCCAGATTTCAGGAGTCTGTGGGCAGTCTATTATCATTCATCACATAATTACACGGCTAAAAGTAGTCATGCAACATTGATTTATAGAGGAAATGTCACTGCTTATTCTTACTATTGAAACTAATCTCAGTATGTAGCTATCCATTGTCTGTATGCTCTGTGTAGGTGGCCTGCATCATTTTTGCATTTGTATAGATACACTGGAGATTTTCCCATCCCCGGCATAAACATGCATGCTTGGGTGACCAAACATGCATGTTTATTTCAGTGGGGAGAGAGTTGCTGCCAGACTCTTCTGGCACTGGCCTATCTCCTGTAGGATGAAAGGATTAGGCATGTTGAAACCAACATGCTTGATCATTATTTTGCCCATCTGCTGGGGACAAACTTTTTACTGAGACCGATGGATTTGGACTAGTGCATGGCCAGCTTAAAGTGGTTACTATAATGCAGATGAGCAGGAAAAGAAGTGGTTGGAATATTTGGTTGGGATCCTGGTAGAAGCGCCTCCAGCCTGTGCCAGTGCATCAGAAATGGTGGCATCGGGGGAGCAAGAGATGGATTAGTAGATGGGATCTAAAAGATCTTCCTTCCACAGGTTAGTATGAAATACTAATTAACTGAAATGCCTGGAGAACCCGTTTAGTTTAAAGGGGTTGTCTCACTTCAGAAAATAGCATTTATCATGTAGAGATAAAGGTGAGGCACTTAAGAATGCATTGTGATTGTCCATATTGCTTCCTTTACTGGCTGGATTCATTTTTCATCACATTATACACTGCTCGTCTCCATGTTATGACCACCTTGTAATCCAGCATCGGTGGCCGCGCTTACACACTATAGGAAAAATCGCTCGCTTCTCTGGTGGCCAGCGTTACAGGAAATTGCATAGGTCCGAGCTTTTTCCTATAGTGTGCAAGCACGACCACCGCTACTGGATTGCAGGGTGGTCTTAGCCATGGAAATGAGCAGTGTATAATGTGATGGAAAAATGACATTTTTTGGGTGGTCAAAGAACAGTGGAGAGCTTTTGCAAGACTTTACGCCAGGTTTTTGGGTTAAAAAAAGTTGGTAAACTTACTGCAAAGGACCTTTTTGCACAAACCTTTTGCAACTGTTTATATTTTTTCCAACTCAACACTTTTTTCATACAGGTAAGTGGGGCTTAGTGGAAGGGGGTGGAACGTCACAGCCTGACATATTTACTATAATCTCACGCAGAAAACAGGTGTAAATTATGTGAAATCTACTCCAGTGGAGTAGATTTCAGTTTCTGACATAGTTATTGCTAAGACTGGAGTGTGAAACACCAATCCTTTGTAAATGACTCCCAGTGAACTATGTTTAAAATCCTGTCCTTTAGTATTTCAGCATGGAAAGAGCCTATGTGAAGGTATGACATGCTAGATTTTCATTTTACATTTCAAACTACATTACATTCACGCAGTTATATGGCATATTACAAGAAAGCGCTCTGATAACTGTACTGTAACAATCCTGCACCGGTGTGATCAACACATGACCAGTGCAGATTATTAGCTTCTGAATACAAGCAGAAATGTTCCTTAAAGGGCCTATGCCAAGTTTGATAGTTAACCTACTGACTGGTGGGGGTCCGACTGCTGTGGCCTCCATCAATCCCAAGAACTCGGGTCCCGTTTTCGCAATCTGATGGAGCACCAGGTCATCAGCATGCACTCTGCTGCGCCAGTCATTCTCTATGGGACTGCTAGTATAAATAGAGCCCCTGCTTGACCTGCCACTCCATCAGGACGGGAACATGGGAGCCCATTCTTGGGGATAACATACAAACTTGGCACAACCCCTTTAGCTATAAGCAGAGACCTGGAAAACTGTGTTATTGATAAACATAAGTATATTAGGACTAGGCTTGAGCGAATCGACCTTCGGAGCGATTCGTTCAAATACTTACATTTTAATGCTGTATCCATACAGCTCTTCTTCCCTGAAATCGTGTGAGACTTCGGTGAATTCATACTGTATGCATATCTGCATATGAAAAAACTATTTAAAAAAGAAATCTTAACTGGGCTTTGGTACCGAGGTACCAGCCTGTACCAAAGCCAAGTTCGGATTGCTATTTTAATTGGTTTTTCAATAGGCAGATATGCATACAGTAGGAATTAACTAAAGTCTTGCGTGACTTTGGGCGAAACCAACTTTGGCTCCACGGAGCCAATACATTTTAATGCTGTACCTATACAGCATTAAAATGTAAGTATTTGAACACATCGACTTCGGATCTATGATCCGAAGATCGATTCGCTCAAGCCTAATTAGGACATTGTATAACTTTTTGTACTGAATTGCTATAAGTTGGGCGCATGTATAGAAATACATATATGTATATGTATAATATTATGCACAGTATATGTGTATTATAAAGAGTACAGGAATATGGAATATACCGTAGATTATTATAAAACATAGCGGCACAGGCCAATACACTAATAAAGTATAAAAAATACACAAAAAATTAAGGGAATTAGGCCTTTTGAATGGAGATAATGCTGCTGCGCTGATGTAATACTAGTGTAATACCGTTGTGCAACTGTCCTTACATAAAAAGAAATTTGATTACCCAAGCATGACTGCAAAGTTTGGAATTTTATTCTTCAAATTTTTTTCTTAACAGCAACTATGTCTAATCTGCTAATCTTATAGAATGTTACCAGTTATGAAAGGACGACAACATTACAACTGTCCATGCTCAATATTCTGTAAGACTTTCCACTGAATTCTTGAACACGTTTGTGGGGATTAATATTTATTAAAATTCAAGATCATTAGTGAGGCAAGGCACTGACAAAGCCTGGTTCACGGGTGGTGAAACTTGTGGAGAGATTTATCAATGCAAACACACCAAATGGTAGTAACATATGACTGCCGTATTTTCTTATTTTTCCAGGCTATTTGGCTTTAAAAACTTTACAGGTAAGTGTTGTGACATTATGTAGTACTTAAGACCTGGGGGTACTACAAATTGTATTCTTGTGCATAATGTATTTTCTAGCCATAGCTACCAGCAGGGAATGGATGGAAAAGGTTGGCAAGGAAAAGGGCTAACCCCCTTGTTCCTCCCCTAATTGTAGAAGTGGGTACATCCTGCTCCCTAAAGACAGAGATGAGAGGGAGCAACCTGCAAAGCTCTTGCTTCTGTTACAGATCCTATTCTTCAACCTCAAGTGAAGTCTTGAGAAGCTCCACAGCAGAGTGAACGGCAATAACCAGGATCTACAGACTCTGCTGCAAGGTGAGGGACTACAGCTAAGACAGCCATCACCCAGAACATTACTAGGCCAGTATGACCTAAGTGCTAAACTACAGCCATCCAACTTGCCTTCAGATTCCTTGCTGGTGTCAAAGAGAGTTGCATTTGAAAATTGATGCTACTCTATGTATTAAAAGTTCTATGTTGCACTTAGTAAAACAAGACGTTGTTACATTTAACTTTGACCTCCTTCTTCAGTTCTATATTTCCACTGCAGGGAGCAAAGGCCTGAGGGAGTACACCGTGACACAACACTTCAACGGGGCCACTACCACTCCTATCCTCTACCCCGGCTCCTCAGAGGGTCGCTGCAATTACACATTTGGATAGTGCATTTTCTGCCAGGTATCAGCAACCTCCGGCACTCCAGCTGTTCTAAAACTACAACTCCCAGAATCTTCTTTTTACTTCTATTGGAGTGAAAAGAACAGACAATAAATATGCATGTTGGGAGTTGTAGTTTCACAGCAGCTGAAGTTCGCTGATCCCTGTACTAGACCATGATCCACAATTCGACTGCCTGAAAATGACGTGTGATACATTATTCCTGAGGATGTTCCAGACACCAGTGGATATAGTTGTATGCCACTTTTAGGCTAATATATAAAAATTACAAAATGATTAGGTTCTGTACTATTACATAAGAATTACATATTAAATAAAGTCCAATATTTTATTCCGTAAAGCATGACATCACTGCTATCTATTATTTTCCTTAAAACTTTGGGTAAATGGCTTTTCACTGTGCCATCTTCTCTCCTAGAATGTAACTAACCGGCTGCACTGTCCATAAGGTCTAATTATATTGCACTATCCAGGGACCCAACTTGTTTTAGCTGCTGGCAACTTCGAAATCGCAGCTCTGAAGCTTTTAACTATGTGATAATTGCAGAACAGCAACATACCATGTAAAGACAGGACAGGCGGCTGCCATCCTTATCAAAAGCCCAACTCAATACATAATATGTAATAGGTCCCACTAGTGTCATCTCATGTGGCATTGGGTACATATTATGACCCCTCAATCACTAGGACCCAGGTGCAACTGCTAAGGCTACTTTCACACTTGTGTTGTTAATTCTGTTTTTTCAGATCAGGCAGAGGATCTTAATACTGGAATTAAATGGATCCGTTTTGGTTTTGCACATCCGGATGTATCCATTCCATTAGGATGCGGTTGTGTGAAATGAAAACGGAAAAAAACAACGGAACGGAAACAGAAAAAAAAATCAGATTTTTTTGGCTCTGTAAGAAAGTACCTGGAATAATCGTGGATGGAAGGTACCCGTCACCGAGGTTCCTGGCCTCGGTGGCGTAAGAGCCAGTTTCATGTGTCAGCAGCAGTTGCTGTTTGACATCTTGATAGCTAGTATTTAGAGATGAGCGAACATTTAAAAAAAGTCCGTTGTTCGGGGTTCGGGTGGTGGTTAATTGCGCATCCCGTTATGGATTCCACAATAGCGCATATGGAATCCATAAGGGGCGGCTGCCACCAACCCGAACTGTAGAACAGCTGAAGGACCTGGCGTGACGTCACTGTCATGTGATCAGTGCAGGGGGCGTGGCTCAGCACGGGATCAAATCCCGTGCTGAGCCACCCTGCACTGATCACATGACAGTGACGTCACGCCAGGTCCTTCAGCTGTTCTACAGTTCGGGTTGGTGGCAGCCGCCCCTTATGGATTCCATATGCGCTATTGTGGAATCCATAACGGGATGCGCAATTAACCACCACCCGAACCCCGAACAACGGACTTTTTTTAAATGTTCGCTCATCTCTACTAGTATTAGCTTTATAGCTGATCCAGGACGGCTCTTACTGGGAGTAGTCAAAGTGTTGGGTGGGTGACTACTCCCCATGCTCCAGGCCGGGTCTTGGCTTTGGGTTTGGCTATAAAACACAGTGAAAGTGGAGCTCTGTCGATCTCTGTGTTGGGATCTGGGAGCTTGGGCCTGTATTAAGGCTTGCAACCTCGGTGGTGTGAAAGCAGGTGGATTCTGCTGTGTCCAAGGACTTTTTGGTTGCCGCACAGTGTGAACAAACACCAAAGGACTTTTTGGTTGCCGCACAGTGTGAACAAACACCAGAACCGCAAGGTGATTGTTTTCCCTAAAACTGACTTTTTGTTTTGTTATTTACCGAATTTGTGAATAAACACTGAACTGTTTGATTCAAAGACCTTATTGGTGCCTCTATACTGCGTCCGCTAACCTGCCTACCAGAGCAATTTCCCATAATTGGTGGAGGATGAGGGCAGTGATGCTGGTGTAAACGCCGATATATTTTTCTGATTTTGCATTTTTGCTGGGCACAGTTGTATGTCGTACATTAAACCAGCTAAATTACAACCCGTGTCCCTTGGAGGCTGTAATGAAGTCCCTCGTGGAGGCTAACAAACACCAGCAAGAAACCAAGCAGTTTCTACTACAACACGTGATGGCCACAAGGGAGAACCTACCCCAATACCAGTGGGTTGAGGTTGTGGCTCCGTTGCTGGCATCCGATTCCCAGCGGGTGTATTTCGACTTGCCGGATGATCAAGCAGCCGACTACCAGAAAGTAAAGGGTGAGATTCTGGCAAGACTGGGGGGTGAATTTGTTGGTCTGGGCCCAGCGGGTACATCAGTGGGGGTTTATGCCGGCTGAGCCTGAGTCGATGTTACCACGTTTTGTGGTTCAAGAAAGTATGCTGTATCGGGTAAACCAACTGCGGGGTGAATATATTGAACAGTTGGTGGTGCCCCAGGCTTATCACAAACTTGTCTTAGAGTTAGCCCACAAACGTGTTCTCGGGGTCATCTGGGAATGCAGAAAACGCAGTACCAGATACTACATCAATTTTACTGGCCCAGTGTGTTCAAAGAAGTGGAAAAGTTTTGTGAGTCGTGCCCAACCTGCCAAACAATCAGCCCCAGCACCTTTTCCGCAGTCCCTTAGTACTTCTCCGATCATCGAGGTACCGTTTGAGAGAATCGCTATGGATCTCGTAGGCCCAGTACCGAAGTCCTCTAGAGGGCACCAACACATCTTGGTTGTCCTAGACTACGCCAGTCGGTACCCGGAGGCGGTGCCGCTGCGACATACATCGGCCAAACTATTAGCTAAGGAGTTAATGGAGATGTTTTCTCGAGTGGGGCTGCGCAAAGAGGTTCTGACTGATCAGGGGACCCCTTTTATGTCCAAGGTCATGCGGGAACTCTGTAAGTTGCTGCACATCAAACAGATACGGACGTCTGTTTATCACCCGCAAACTGGCTACCTGGTAGAAAGGTTTAAACAAACGTTAAAAAACATGTTAAAAAGGGTGGTGTCTAAAGATGGGAAGGACTGGGACCTCCTTCTGCCCTATCTTATGTTTGCAGTGCGAGAAGTGCCCCAGGCCTCTACTTCGCCCTTCGAACTGCTATATGGAAGACATCCTCGTGGTTTGTTGGACATAGCCAGAGAGCCATAGGAGAAACAACCTACACCCTATAAAAGGGTTATTGAATAAGTCACCCAGATGCAGGAACGTATGGAAACAGTGTTGCCTCTTGTAAGAGAGCATATGGAGGCAGCTCAGCAAGCTCAAAGTCTATAATCGGCAGGCTCGGGTCCGGAACTTTAGCCCGGGAGATCGGGTTTTTGTTCTGGTTCCGACTGTGGACAGTAAGTTCCTGGCCAGGTGGCAGGGCCCTTACGAAGTACTTGCAAAAGTTGGACAGGTAAACTACAAGGTACACCAGTCAGTGCGGCAAAAGCTGGAGCAGGTATACCATGTAAATTTACTCAAACCTTGGAAAGATAGGGAGTCCAGTACCGACGACAGCCCACGGACGAGTACCGACGACAGCCCATGGACGAGTTTTCTAGGGGAAGAAGTTTCAGCCCCAAACACCAGAACCGCAAGGTGATTGTTTTCCTTAAGGGTCCATTCACACGTCCGTGTGTGTTTTGCGGATCCACGGATCCGCAAAACACGGACATCGGCGATGTGCGTTCCGCAATTTGTGGACCGCACATCGCCGGCACTCTCATAGAAAATGCCTTTTCTTGTCCGCAATTGCGGACAAGAATAGGACATGTTCTATTTTTTTCGGGAACGCAATTGCGGACCCGGAAGTGCGGATCCGCAATTGCGGACCCGGCCGGGACATCGTCTGTCCCCATTGAAACTAATGGGTCCGCAATTCCGTTCCGCAAAATGCGGAATGGAATTGCGGACGTGTGAATGGACCCTTAAACTGACTTTTTGTTTTG
Organism: Bufotes viridis; assembly: GCA_033119425.1. Taxonomy (NCBI): domain Eukaryota; kingdom Metazoa; phylum Chordata; class Amphibia; order Anura; family Bufonidae; genus Bufotes; species Bufotes viridis. The sequence continues at coordinate 54,638,941 of CM065593.1, forward strand.
TTATTTACTGAATGTGGGAATAAACACTGAACTGTTTGATTCAAAGACCTTGTTGGTGCCTCTATACAGCGTCCACTAACCTGCCTACCAGAGCAATTACCCACAGCTCCAAAAAAAAACAGACCAGTCACCATCAACTTACATTGTTTTCAGTGTTGGATCCGTTTTGTGCGGTTTTTATGACCAGACACAAAACCACAGCTTGCACAAAACAGCATAGAACAGAAGACATTCTGATGCATCCTGAACGTATCTCTTTCCATTCAGAATGCAGGAGGACTAAACAGAAACAATTTTTCTGGTATTGAGATCCTCTGCCGGATCTCAATACCGGAAAACAACAACATAAGTGGGAAAGTAGCCTAAATCTGCACTCCTATAGCTACACCCCTGCTTCTTCTCCATCATTGGAGTGAACTTGTATTAGACTACCTCTCCAAAGGGATCTAAACATTACCAATTAGGGACAAGGGAAAGCACCCAGAGGGACACAAATTTAGTCTGCTCTGTTAGCGGTGGGCATTAGGATCAACATGTTAGATATTTAACTTACAAGGATGTCATGGTGGCATAAAATATCACCAGGAAAGGGACTCAATTTACTCTTCTGATGTGATCATAGTCCTCTACTAGGTCCAGCTTAGGGTTTGTGATGTCCAAACACCTCTCGGTTATAGGACCCTAATGTGTTTTGACCAGAGGCTTCCATTGCACAGAAGCAGAAGGCGCTATAATTTTATTAAGGAACTCAATTTTTGTACATACACCTGCAGTACTATATAAGAAAGGGGTCAGCATCATGACATCGTCTGTAAACTGGTCAGTGGCGTTCGCTGCTGTTTTGTTGGTAAGGTTTACTGGGAATTAGTGTCGTCTAACCTTGTGATTCTGCTGTAACAGTTAATCTCATTATAGAAGGATGTGTATTTCTCAGACCCTTTCAACAAACCATGTAGTATAGATGAATAATCCTGCAAAAGTGGTTACACACAGCAGACACTGAGCAGAGAGACTTAAAAGAGACTTTCATTTAGATAATAATGAATCATCTGTCTCCGGATTAGTCTTCCAGTCTGATTCCTTTATTAATTTCTTTTGTACCCAGTCAGCTTTTGTGAAGTGCATGACTCGATATATTTTTCTACCCTTATTGTTCCATTATTAATCGCCTTTGGCCTGGTAACAAAATGTTGCTTTCATAAACTTATTAACAACCCAGTCATTGTATTATATATTTATGTGGTAAGATCTCGAGCATACTTCAAGCAATATGTAATGCCGTGTTGGCTCCTTAACACATTACAGACATTTTTATGTGTCTAAATGTTAAGATTCCTGACACTTAATCATAAACAGGAATATTTAGGTATTATGTTCCTGCGGAGCTCAGTGCCCAATTTGCTCGATATTTCTTAGACAAGTACATAATAACAGGTATTTATTATTCCAGATTGTTACAATTTAATGATGTAATCACCTTGTAAAAGGCCAATGAGCCCTGGCCAGCCAACTCTAATATCTGTTTAATTGTTGCTTTCATTTACTGCTTTCACCTTTTACTAATGTTCTATATAATTTATCAGGAAGATATTTTCTAAATACAGCAGTTACGGTTTCAGTTACAGTGCTTGACTCATATGTCTGAGGGATTAGATAATTTGTGTAGATTCAACTCATATATTTCCAAAGTGATCCACCTTATTATACATTTCCTTTTATGTCTACCACCATAACCATCAGTTTCCAAATCACCTGTGGATATCATCTTCAAATTCCTGTCTTCACAACTTCTCTAGTGGTGCCTTTATGCTCCAGAACTCAGAACCAAGTACCTAGTTTTTACTAGTGTATGATTAGTACATATGGCTGTAGTTGTTATGTTGGCGGTCAATGCTGGATGGAGTCCCTCTGCTCTCGGTGGGCACGGCCACCACCTCTCTCACCTGCTTCTTGGTGCTTCTCCTGCAGTCCATGACATTTAGTGCCCTCCTCGATGGGTGCGGCTACCAGAACACCCTGCCAGGCCTGTGTGGCTTCCTAGGGCACCTGCACTCCTCCCTGCCTTTTGATGAGGCTCACAGCTTCTCTTGCCCCAACCTACAGCAGCCTTCCAAAAGGTATATAGGATCCCCTCCCACTGGGGCAATATGTTCTAATTAGGTAGTTCCTACAAAGATGTGCTATTGTCTTTTTTGCCTACCCATGTACCGATCTCTGACTGTTTTCTGAACTGACATCTGCCTTTTTCTCATTTTGTCACTGTGCTGAAAGCCCTGACCCTTGGACTGTTTACTGGATTGCTCAAAGGCTGCCTGCCCTCAACTTGTCCCTGACTACGGTTTTGCCTCACCTCTCGGTGCTCCACACTGGTGTCTCCTAACCCCCATGGGTCAGCAGCTACTCAACAGAGTGTACTCCAGCCTGGTCGTTCCATAAAATAAAATATCTAGGCCTGAGGGATACCAAAAGTGACAGAAAGGTTATGTTTAGGGACCAGAATGCTTGACTCTTTAAGGCAGTGGCACACCCAATGGTTCTTTATAGTTAATTGTATATAAATGTTTTATTAATTATTGTACTATATGACACTCCCACCACCATTCTTGACTGTAGGCAAGACACACTTGTCTTTGTACACCTTACCCGCTTGACACGCTGGACACCATCTGAACCAAATAAGTTTATCTTGGTCTTATCATACCACAGAACATGGTTCCATTAATCCATGTCCTTAGCCTGCTTGTCTTTGGGAAACTGCAGGATTTCTTGTGCATCATCTTTAGAAGAGGCTTCCTTCTGGGATGACAGCAATGCAGACCGATTTGATGCAGTGTGTGGTGTATGGTGTCAGCACTGACAGGCTGACCCCCCCACCCCTTTAGCCTCTTCAGCAATACTGGCAGCACCCATACAACCTCTGGATATGACGCTGGGCAAGGGCACTCAACTTCTTTGGTTGACCATGGTGAGGCCTGTTCTGAGTGGAACATGTCTTGTTAAACCACTGTATGGTTTCAGGGTGTTGTCAATCTTCATATAGCCTAGGCCAACAATTCCTTTTTTCAGATCCTCAGAGAGGTATTTGCTATGAGATGCCATGTTGAACTTCTAGTGACCAGTATAAGAGAGTGTGAGAGCGATAACGCCAAATTTAATACACCTGCTCCCCATTTACACCTAAGACCTTGTAACACTAATGGATCACATGACACTGGGGAGAGAAAATGGCCAATTGGGAACAATTTGGCCATTTTCAGTTAGGGGTGTACTCATTTTTGTTACCAGCGATTTAGACATTAATGGCTGTATGTTGAGTTATTTTGAGGGCACATCAAATTTACACTGTTATACAAGCTGTACACTGACTACTTTACATTGTATTAATGTATCAATGTGTCATATCTTCAGAGTTGTCCCATGAAAACATAGAATAAAATATTTACAAAAATGTTAGGGGTGTACTCACGTTTGGGAGATACTGTACCTCAACCTAGGCACCCTATGTAGCTCTATCCCCATAGGGGTTCCCTGCACATTAGAGAAGATAGTCACAGATTCTGGTAGTCACTGGAGGTGGCCACTGAACATATTTGCTTTTGTAACAAGGCAGGAATCTAGCATTTAGACCCCTGTATGTCATATTCCTTATAAATAGTATGAAAGGGTGGCTTTTACAATTCACAAAAAATACAAATAAAATGGTAGTCAAATAAAAGACAACATTTTGATTACAACTTATATGTAATAACCTTGGAAACCAATTCCTGGGTTATAATGTGTATTATGTCTGCCCCATGAAGACATTAATGAAACCTTGACTTACGGTTATGTCTTATCCACTGTCCAATATTTTAAAGGGGTTGTCCCACAAAAAAAAATCCAAATTTTAAAAAATAGCACCTGGATCTGAATACTGGTAAGTACATGTAACCGTCATCTGCTGTTTGCGGTTTTTCTAATTTCTCTGTCCTGCTCACTGAGACGGAAGCACGTGCTCAGTTCCATCTTTGAACTGCCACTAGCTGCAGCGGAAAGGACATGAATTTTAAGCTGCCATCTTGAAAAAAAATCTAACAGAGCAATGGGAGCAATGAATGGTGAGACCTCTGGATCCATGTGAGGTACAGGGCTGGTTCTAGCTTTGTTACAAAGAGACTATCATGTATTATATGATATTGCATTTAAATTTTTTACATTAAAAATGGGATAACCCCTGTAAGGATTCACATGAATGAATTCTTTTCAGTCATCGCCTAGAACTACCCTTTAGACAAAACATACTGCTCCATTTAACTTCCGGCTAAATATTTTAATCTAATCAACTTTTTTAACTATCTGTATTTTACTGCTCAGCTAATTTCTGCAGGGGCCCACCATTCCCTAGATAGACAGATATTAAAAGGCACAGCTGGAAAGATTTCAATGTTTTTCTCTTTGGTTGGGGGGATTAAATGGTTGGTGGATCTAGCTTTTCCATATTCCTATCCGGTGTGTGGGATTAAGTCTGCCACATAAATCTGTGTCAGTAACAACATAACCTCTGCCATCTCATACATTAATTATGATTAATAGGAGTTTGTGTTTCATAAAACACCAATTCACAAAAGGCATTTCTAGATATTCTGATAACAAGTGGATTAAGGGTGTGCAAATAAAAACAAAATGTAATATATCAAGCTCTGCTGGTATGTTTTAAAAGTTTAGGAGAAACATCTGCACTGGCTCAGACTATACATTATTCTGCTTGCTCTGGGTAACTCCCGGCAATAGATCGCAAGCAGATTGATTTGTTCAGTTCTTTAAGTATCAAACATTGAGGGCCTGATAACCAGAAGTTATAATTTATGGAGCCATGATGTGTTTTTCATGAACATTCAAGCTGTGCGCACAATGAATAAATGGCTTTTAAGGTTTATTAGATATTATAGCTGTAGTTCAAAGACTACATAACATAAAATGTACAATATCCTGGCTCTAAAAGCCACAATGGTAAAACTCCACAGAAAAATATATGTCAAGAGTAAATACATAAAATTTTTAATGCAAAAATTAAAATAACTGATTTTCAGTAACCAGCAAAATTATATCTATCTATCTATCTATATATATTACTTATATATATGCAAAAAAAGAAAATAAAGCTGAACCTGATGCCACCAGCTGTAAGGTAGCTACACTATAAGCCAATGCTCAACATTTTAAACAGGCCTAGAGGAATATTGTGGATAATAGCTAAGCCAGCATCTCATCTGCAGACAGCTGTTTCAGAGTGATTGCCCCTCATCAGTGCAGAGCAGAGAGAACTGGCTTAACTGAGTGAGAGGCCTTTGTTAGGGATCGGGGGAGGGTACTACTCCTTATGGAGACTCCTTATGCCTACTTGGTGCTTTCCATAAGGAGAAATAGTAGCCTCAGAGTCCCTTCCTGTGTTAAAACACACCTTATTTTGAGAGGAAAGTTAAGAAATTTAAAGGCGTTGTCTAGTCTTGCCGTTACTAAGGTCGGACGGGAAACAGCAGAGAGCTCCAGTGCTTGCTGTTTCACTAGCTCCCATTGTGGTGAGTGGGAGCTACAGAAACAGACTAGCACAGCAAACTATGCAGTTTCCGGGTTAGAGAAACATAGTGCTGGGAGGCAGCGCTGTAATGTATCATGAAAAAAAGTCATGTAATACTATACCTATAACTATCTGCAGTCGATATTGTACAGAATGGTAGCCTGTGTGATATACCATAATATACTTAGACCTCACACACGGAGGTTGAAGGATAAACAAATCTATTGCACCACGAGATATCAGACTCCTTTGTCTTCTGCAGATTGATCTGTCTATACTTGAATGTTGATCACACAGTGGAGTAGCTGTAGGGGTTGCACTGATTGCAGTTTGACCAGGCCACATAACCAGGGAGCCTAGAGCTCTCTTGCCCCATGTTTGTCAGCAGAGTTACTGTAGTAACTGAAACAGTGGTTTCCATTAGGTAAGACTACAAAAACCCAGTTATTTCAGTAACTTCTTCATTTACTTACCCCCTTAGCTGTCAAGTCAGGTCTTCTTCAGGCATGGCCACACTGGGTCCTCATACCATTCTTTGTAAAAACAGTGTATGTAGATATACACAATGTCCTGAGGATCGATGTCAAAAGGCACCTGGAGATGAAGTGAATTGAACAGAGGAGCAAGGCGTAAGTAGGTTAATAAAGGAGAAGTCTGAAGTCTGAATTGATTTTGGAGACTCTGGGTCTGAATTTGTAGTATTTTCCTAAATACTGCCTGTACCACGAGCCACATAAGAAAGGCAGCGTGAGATTAGGAAGATTAATAAGTGGCTCAAGAACTGGTGTAGGAAGGAGGGGGTAGTGGGACTGGGGAAGGAATAGAAAGAGGAACTAAAACAGTTCAGAAGGAAAGGTGTAGGGTTAAAAATATACATAAGGACCATGAGGAGGAGGACCATGACATAGTGGGAATAACTGAGACACGGCTGGATCATAGCTATGACTGGGCAGTTAATGTACAGGGTTACAGTCTGTTTAGAAAGGATTGTCAAAACCGGAGACGGTAAGGGGTTTGCCTTTATGTAAAGTCCTGTCTAAAGCCCACATTCCGAAAGGATATAAGTGAGGGACACGAACATGTGGAGTCACTGTGGGTAGAGATACATGGAGCCAAAAACAATAATAAATTACTAATAGGAGTTTACTATAAACCACCTAATATACCAGAGTCCACAGAAATTCTATTGCTAAATGAGATAGATGAAGCCACAAATCATAATGAAGTCGTTATCATGGGGAACTTCAACTACCCAGACTGGGAAACTGAAAGCTGTACATCGCACAAAGGAAACAGGTTCTTGGCAATAACCAAAGACAATTACCTTTCCCAACTGGTTCAGGACCCGACAAGGGGGATGGCCATACTGGACTTAGTATTAACCAATAGACCTGACAGAACAACAGACGTGCAGGTTGGGGGACAGCTGGGAAATAGTGACCATAAAGTAATAACCTTCCAATTATCATTCAAAAGAGCGTTTCTACAAGGAGGAACAAAAATACCAGACTTCAAAAAAGCAAGATTTAGCCAACTAAGAGAGGCCATAGGACTAACTAACTGGGACAAAGTCCTCAAAAATAAAAATACAGCCACAAAATGGGATATCTTTAAAAGCATCCTAAAATCTAATTGTGAGAGGTACATACCGTATGGGAATAAAAGGCTAAGGAACAATAAGAAACCAATATGGATTAATAGAACTGTAAAGAAAGCAATAAATGACAAAAAGAAAGCATATAAATCACAACAGGAGGGCAGCGAGGAAGCACTAAAAAACTATATGGAAAAAAATAGAACATGTAAAAAACAAATAAAAGCAGCCAGACTAGAGACCGAGAGATTAATTGCCAAAGAGAGTAAAACTAACTCTAAAATGTTCTCAAACTATATAAATGTTAAAAAGTATAAGTCTGAAGGTGTCGGCCCTTTAAAGAGTAATGAGGGGGGAGTTTCAGAGAGTGACGAGGAGAAAGCAAAGCTGTTAAATATTTTTTTCTCCACTATGTTCACTGAGGAAAATAAACTGTCAGATGAAATTCAGAATGTAAAAGTAAATTCCCCATTAAAAGTGTCCTGTCTGACCCAGGAAGAAGTACAACAGCGACTTAAAAAGATTAAAATAGACAAATCACCAGGACTGGATGCTAAGAGAATTAAGTAATGTCATAGCCAGACCCTTATTTCTGATATTTGCGGACTCTATACTGACAGGGAATGTTCCACAGGATTGGCGCAAAACAAATGTGGTGCCAATATTCAAAAAGGGTACAAAAACAGAGCCTGGAAACTAGAGACCAGTAAGTTTAACATCTGTTTTGGGTAAACTGTTTGAAGGTTTTCTGAGAGATACTATCTTAGAGGATCTCAACGAAAATAAGCAAATAACGCCATATCAGCATGGCTTCATCGGGGATCGATCATGTCAAACTAATTTAATCAGTTTCTATGAGGAGGTAAGTTCTAGACTGGATAGCGGCGAATCAATGTTGTATAACTGGACTTCTCCAAAGCATTTGACACTGTACCTCATAAAAGGTTAGTATATAAAATGAGAATGCTCGGACTGGGAGAAAATGTCTGTATGTGGGTAAGTAACTGGCTGAGTAACAGAAAACAGAGGGTGATTATTAACGGTACACACTCAGATTGGGTCACTGTCACTAGTGGGGTACCTCAGAGGTCAGTATTGGGCCCTATTCTTTTCAATATATGTATTAATAATCTTGTAGAAGGCTTGCATAGTAAAATATCAATTTTTGCAGATGACACTAAACTGTGTAAAGTAATTAACACTGAAGAGGACAATATACTGCTACAGAGGGATCTGGATAGATTGGAGGCTTGGGCAGATAAGTGGCAGATGAGGATTAACACTGACAAATGTAAAGTTATGCACATGGGAAGGAATAATGCAAGTCACCCGCACATACTAAATGGTAAAACACTCGGTAACACTGACATGGAAAATGATCTAGGAATTTTAATAAACAACAAACTAAGCTGCAAAAACCAATGTCAGGCAGCTGCTGCCAAGGCCAATAAGATAATGGGTTGCATCAAAAGGGGCATAGACGCCCGTGATGAGAACTAGTCCTACCACTTTACAAATCACTGGTCAGACCACACATGGAGTACTGTGTACAGTTCTGGGCTCCTGTGAACAAGGTAGACTTAGCAGAGCTGGAGAGGGTTTAGAGGAGGGCAACTAAAGTAATAACTGGAATTGGGCAACTACAGTACCCTAGAAGATTATCAAAATTAGGGTTATTCACTTTAGAATAAAGATTACTAAATATATCAGGGGTCAGCACAGAGATCTCTCCCATCATCTATTTATACCCAGGACTGTGACTGTGATGAGGGGACATCCTCTGCGTCTGGAGGAAAGGTTTGTACACAAACATAGAAAAGGATTCTTCACGGTAAGAGCAGTGAGACTATGGAACTCTCTGCCTTAGGAGGTGGTGATGGTGAGTACAATAAAGGAATTCAAGAGGGGCCTGGATGTATTTCTGGAGTGTAATAATATTATTGGCTATAGCTAATAGAGAGGGGTCGTTGATCCAGGGAGTTATTCTGATTGCCTGATTGGAGTCGGGAAGGAATTTTTTATTCCCCTTAAGTGGGGAAAATTGGCTTCTGCCTCACAGAGGTTTTTTGCCTTCCTCTGGATCAACTTGCAGGATGACAGGCCGAACTGGATGGACAGATGTCTTTTTTCGGCCTTATATACTATGCTACTATGTAATAAAGGGGACTTGTCTGAAGTCTGAATTGATTTTTGAGACTGTGGGTCTGAATTTGTTTTGAGGTTTGGCCTAGGGTGCGTATTAAGTTGTGGGTCTGGTTTGGTCTGGGATGTATATTACTTTTGGGGTCTCTGCTTTTAAGGCAGATAGTAATACCTCATAAAATAGTTATAACTTTACATTTCCCATATATCTACTTTATGTTTGCATCATTTTGTAAATGTCATTTTATGTTTAGGACTTTAGAAGGCTTAGAATTTTAAAAGCAATTCTTAAAATTTTTAAGAAAATTTCCAAAACCGCCTGTTTTAAGGACCAGTTCAGGTCTGAAGTCACCTTGTGGGTTTTATAGAGCTGATCGTTTTATTTTCGTTAACACAGTAAAAGCATTTTTGAAAAGAAAAAATCTTGTTTTGACTTGCTCTTTTCTGAAAGCCATATTTTTTTACATTTTTCGGGCAATTGTTTTATGTAGGGGCTCGTTTTTGTGGGACAAGGTGACATCTTGATTGGTACCATTTTGGGATACAAAGGACTTTTTGATCGCTTGGTGAGGTACCATTTTGGGATACAAAGGACTTTTTGATCGCTTGGTGAGGCAAGGTGAGCAAAAAATGGCTCTTTATGCACAGTTTTTAATTCCATATCTTACAGCATTCATCTGACAGGGTGGCCCATGTGATATTTTTATAGATCCGGTTGTTACAGATGCAGAGATTCTGTTTTCCTTTTTTTTTTCTTTTATGTGTCTATTATGAGAAATGGGCTTTTTTTTAACTTGAAACTTTTTATTATCAAAACACTTTCTTTTTACATAGTTACATAGTTAATACAGTTGAAAATAGACATAAGTCCAGCAAGTTCAACCAAGGGATAGGCGGGGACGTAATTTTTTTTTTACTTTTTAACTTTCTCCCACTGTGTGGCTTCAACTTTTGGTGGTCTCAACACCTCTACAATGCATTACAATACATCCTGGATCTAATAGTCTTCCATAGGAGGCAAGTCCTGATGCCTGTGTAAGACATGGGGCTGCCGTTCCAGTCATTGGGTCCCTGTCACCGCAGCAAGGGGATCCGATGGGGTGCAGGAGGGTGCCTGTAGCCTCTACAAATACTGTGCATTCTGTGGTCAGGAACAGCCAAACCCCTGCTGCCGATCAAACAGGTGCAGCTCCTGCATCCGCCTGATCAGAAAACCGTACATGTACAGCGGTGGGACTTAAGTCACGTCCTGCAGCGCTGTACAATGTATCCTACCTGCTAAAATGAAATACAAAATATTGTCCTCCAGTAGCAGTCAACACAAATCATCAAGACGTCTTATATAAATAGGAAATCTGCTGTCAATTTACTGCTGCTGTAAGGGAAAGATGTTATCTGAGGGGAAACCCTCATAATAAAAGTAGGTATAGAATTGGGATAACAGTGTAGCAGCTCTATTGTTCTTTTGGTGCTCCTAGATAAAGATTCCCATCAAAGAGTATTACCTTGATCAGTGTATAGTGTCACATCCGTCCTCTCTCCGATCACCGTGATTATCTGACACTACAGCGTATTTAACTGTTCCGCTAGAGTAATTTTAAATATACCTTAATGTCCAATGCAAAGTTCTCTGTGCCCATCAGCAGTGAGCCCCGCTCCTCCCCTACTCTTTTCTCTTCTTACCTGTGGTGACATTCCCTTTATGTGTTTGCCAGTGGGCGGAATTTATCCAGTGGGAGAGTCATATGGTTTCTGGCAAATCCGGTGAACCAGCTGGATACCATACCGGAGGTGTGCTAGTAGCCTTAGGGGACTTGAACATGCAATCTTCTGATGACTTATCCTATAGACTGCAATTGAATACTGTTGCGGTATATGTAATTCTTACACTCTACCTGAGAAGCCATCACTCATACATGGCTTTTCAGGCAGTTAGCCATGACAGTCCTGGAAACTTTCCTAAGAGCCCAGGTTGACATGGCAACCATTCGGAGCCCCACAATTTCACTGCGCTCTCAGATGCCACAATCTATATTGACCACTGCATCTGAGGGGTTAAATGAGCTGGATCAGGTGTCACTGCTGCTGAGTTCCGGCTGTGTTATACAGCCAGCAACTTCCGCGTATGTAGCGGACTCAGCGTGTGAGACCACCCCATATTCTTTGCATTGCATCACAACGAAACGGTACACTGTGGTGCGTGTAAGGACTGATGAAGCCCAGAGCTCTCCTGACATGTCTGTTCTGCTCAATACTATTCTCCATGAAATTGCAATTCTGTAGAATCTTTTCTTATAACTCTGGGTTAAGCCTTTCCTGTGTTATTCCTCCTAAATATTTATTAATAAATTGACAACTGGACGTTGCCATTCAGTGAGCAATGATTGGACAGTGTCAGACCTCAGTTGTCAACTTATTTGTACATTTCTATGAAGAGTAACAGAAAAAAACTCAAAAAAGGCAAGCCCAAGGAGAAGTTGATCCAGCGCTCCAGTAATTAAAATAAAATGTAACTTTTATTCCAAAATGGTTAACAGATAGTTACACTGGGGGAGATATATCAAGACAGGCGCTTTCTGCGCTGGTCTTGATATGCCCTGCACTGCCGGAGGATGCACCACATTTATGATGAGGTGAAGGCCTCATCATAAATTAGGCACATTCTTCTGCAGTCTGTGTGCGCCCAAAGAGAAAGCTACGACAGCTCGGAACTGTCTTAGAGTTCTGGCTTCATTTGCACCAGAAAACTGTCGTAAATTAACATATATTTCTCTTGGCTGTTCGTCACGCTGCTTTCTTGCCCTTGCCATGCCCTTGGCAAGGACAAAGTAAAAACAAGGCAGTTGTGCGTTTTTTGCAAAAAGTCCCAGCTAAAGTCTCAAAAACACAGCTAGAGACTTTTTAAAGGCACTTTTCTGGAGCAAGGGAGATGATACATTTCCTCCACTGTGCCCATATACATAGAACAGGCATCCTCAAACTGTGGCTCTCCAGCTGTTGTAAAACTACAACTCTCACAAGGCCCTGTTGTAGGATGATACCTGTAGGATGTTCGGGCATGCTGGGAGTTGTAGTTTTGCAACAGCTGGAGAGCCGCAGTTTGAGGATGCCTGACATAGAAGTTTCACCAATCTGACACGTCTCTGTCCTCTTCGGGCCCTTTGTCATAGATAAGGGCCCAGAGGGGTCGGAAACGCATCAGATTGGTGCTACTTCTCTGTGTATTGATACAGTGTAACTATCTTTTAACCATTGTGGAATAAAAGTTACATTTTATTTTAATTACTGTAGTTCTGGATCAACTTCTCCTTCTGCATTATTCAGTGGCTGAAGCGGCAGGGATTCGGTGCACCCACCTGGAGGTTAGCTGACATACTTTCACAAATCTGAGTCTAAAAAAGGTAAGTAGTTTACTATAACTGATGTGTCTGGAGAGCTGATATGTCCTCTTTAAATGGAAAAAGAACTACCGTTTCATTTACTATCTATCTATATAAAGAAGGACATATATGTGTGTGTATGTATGTATGTATATATGTTCCGCGATCATTTAAAAACGCAACCATCGATTTCAACGAAACTTGGTATACACATCCCTTGCTACCTGGAAAGAAATATTGTGGGTATCACAGCTCTCTAGGACGTACTGTTCCTGAGATATTCCCAAAAAATGACCTGCATTAGCCAATAGAAGCCTTTCTCTTCATATCCCAACTGCCATACACACGGTCACATGTCCCTTATCAGCCAATAGAAGCTTGCAGGCCCTTAGTCTCCACACAGACACAGTTTTACTCCAGGTTTCCATAACAACCCAGCCATTTTTCTTCACTGCTGTAGGTCAGCTTTAGGCTAGGGCTACACGATGACAATAAGTCGCACGGCACAACTACACTGCGACATTAATGTCGTGCGTCAGTCTTTATAATGATAGTCTATGGTGTTGCACTGCGACATGTGACATGCTGCGACTGTCGCAGAAAAATCCATCTTGGATAGACTTTTTGCAACTCTCGTGTCCTAGCAGTAAAGGGGCAGGGCGCTGTAGAGGTCACCGTTAAAGGGGCAGGGGCCACTATTAAAGGGGCAACTGCTGTGGAGGTCACTGTTAAGGCAGCAGAGGAACTGTGGAGGTCGCTGTTAAGGGGGCGGACCCCCGAGGAGGCAACTGTCAAGTGAGTGGGGTGCTGTGAAACTCACTGTTAAAGGCGGCGGGCTGCTGCGAAGGTCAAAGGTAAGGGGATGGGCTGCTGTAGAGTTCCCATTTTAAAGTGGCGGGGCACTGTGGGGGTCAGTGTTAAGAGGTGGGGGACTGTGGAGTTCAATGTTAAAGGGACGGGGTGCTGTAGAGGTCACGGTTATGGAGGATACTGTTGTTATCTTTTAACGATAAACACAAACATTAAATGAAATAGATAAAATATAATCGTGCCAAGACAGGTCCTTCTGCTAGTTTGTTTATAATCATACCAGTATTTAATAATTTTGCCACCATTTGATAAGACAAAGTGCATAATTCTGATGTGTAAAAAGTTCAGGTATGTGTTAAATTGGTTTAGAAGCCAAGTAAACTTTCAACCAGAAAGGGACACAATAGCATATTTGTACAAAGCGATCAAACCTTGCATTTCTGGAGTGTTCGGACTTAAGCAGGATGATATTTTGTCAAATCCGTACTTGGCAAGGATACAGTGTTGCAATCTCTTTTTAAAAGGGAAAACCTCAGCTCTTGAGGATTACAGTAAGCATAGTGATAACCTTTACTGTGCAGTAACTGATTAGCATGACTTCAGCCTGGGAGTAGGAAACATTTTGTAGAACCTTCAATTCTGAATAAGCACTTATGGACTTGTTAGTAATTCCCTCACAGAAGAAATAGTAAAGACCAAAAGTTTCCCTTTTTGGGCAACTATGGTGAACTACTCATAATGAGAATGAAACCGAGAAATAAAAACAAATGTAGGAAACTTTCCCTGCGGGCAGATGAATGATATACGAGAACAAGGTCATTGATCTGTTTATCCTGGAGGACTCTGAGATGTTGTGCAATGATTTTACAATTCAAATACATTTGCTTCTCAAAGAGCAAAGATGTTTCTTTGATGTTCAGTGAGGTCTGAAAATCATGGATATTAATCATGAGGGTGGAAGATGCTTTGTGACATAAACCTTGCAGTGTGTTTCTCTTCCAAAACTCCATATTTTCATCATGTTCACTGCAAATATGTTTCAGAAGATAGAATAAATAGATAGACAGACAAATAGAAAGATAGATGGGTCTGGTCTGCATCCTCATAATGTTATACATTGGACTGGTTCAAAGGTGGTGGATGCATCATTCCTAGTGTAGCTAACTTGGTTTTCTGAGGATTTAATGACTAACAGACCTATTTCCCGACTCTGATGTCTTCACTATCCAATAATAAAAAAAAAACTCTTTTTTGGAGTATGCAACACTATTCACTCCCTCCTCAGTCCAAAAGTACAGCAGCTATTACAAACCTCTGTGCTGAAGATGTGGCCACCTGCTTCAAAGAGAAAATTGAAAACATCCAGCATGAAATTAGCTCCCAGCCATTATGTGTCATCAATCTTCTTCCCTACTGCACCTCCCCTGCTTCACTTTCCACATTTGTCCTAGTCACAGAAGTCTCCAGGATCCTCTATTCTTCTCAGCTTACCACATGCATTACAGACTCTATTCCCTTACACCTCCTCCAGTCTCTCCCCAACTAAAACTACCCACTTAGCTAAAATTTTCAAACTCTCTCTGCCGTGGTATCTTCCCCTCCTCTTTTAAACATTCTGTCATTACTCCTTTATTTAAAAAAAACTCTTCTCTTGACCCATCCTGCGCATCCAACTACCAACTAATGTCCCCTTCATCTCTAAACTCCTGGAGCACTTGGTCTAATTTTGCCTCATCTACTACCTCTCTGTTAACTCCCCTCTTGATCCATTAAAATCTGGTTTCCACTCTCTACAAAAACTGCCCTCCCCAATGTGACAAATGACCTCCGGACAGCTAAATGCAACTTGCTGCATCATGACCACCATGACCTACTCAGCATACTCCAATCTATTGGAGTTAAGGACACTGCTCTCTCTTGGTTTTCCACCTATCTCGCTGCTCTTTCAGTGTAGCATTTGCTGGCTTTTGTACTTCCTCTCCCTCTTGCGGTTGGGGTTCCTCAGCCTCTATCGGACAGACTATCAGTAGATTTGGTTTTCAGTATCACCCAAGCCGATGACACCCAACTGTACACTCGCGACGTCGTGACTTACCCCTGCTGTACTTCAAAACAGCAGTGATTGTCTGTCTGCTGTCTCTAAGATCATGTCCTCTCTCTACCTGAAAATGAATCTTTCAAAAACTGGCCTACTTGTATTTTCACCATCTACTAACCTACCTAAACCTGCTATCTCCCTCTCAGTGTGTGGCATCTCGGTGCTATGTTTGACGCAGATTTTTTCCTTCACCCCCTATATTCAATTGCTTGCCCACTAATGCTTCCTGAACTTCAAAAACATCTCTAGAATCCACCCTTTCTTACTGTGGAAACATTAAAAACTCTCATTGTTGCCTTGATCAATTCTCATCTCGATTACCGTAACTCATTACTAATTGTTCTCCCCCTCAACAAACTTTCCTCTTTCTAATCTATCCTTATTACAGCAGCCATGTTCATCTATCTATCTAACCGCTACTCTGATGCATCTACCCTGTGCCAGTCATTGGTTACTCATACAACATAGGATTCAATTTAAACTGCTCATTCTCACTCACAAAGCTCTTCACAGTGCTGCACCCCTCCCCTTATCTCCTCCCTTTCTGTCTGTCATCCCAAACATGCTCTCTATTCAGCAAATGACTTAACATTCCCCATAATCCAAACATCTCACTCCCATCTCCAAGACGTCTCCCAATTTGCACCAGTTCTCTGGAATGCCCTACCCCAAGCAATTAAGTTAACATCCACAGTTTTAGGCCCTCCCTAAAAACACATCTTTTAGGTTGACCTATTACATCCCCTAATTTAACTCTTCTCCATTCACTCCTCCTTCAACATCATTCTTCTGAACCTGATCCATCATCCATCAGTATTTACCACACCCCAGGCACCACATGTACTGCAGATATTGACAGGTGACTAGCTCATGCAGCCATACTGCTACTCCCCTATTGTGCTAAAATGGACCATTGTAGAAAACAAGCAGCTTTTACCTTTTCTGTCAACCCTAATCATCATAGATTGTAAGCTCTTGTTTTAATTGTTGACTTGTTTGTTGCTGTGTAATGTATGATTTTGTGTACATAAACCTCCTCATTGTAACGCGCTGCGAAATATATTGGTATTATATAAATAAAGATTATTACTACTACTACTACTTATGAGCAAAATACAAAAGTGATCAAAAATAACTAACCGAAACATGTCTGTTTGGCCAGTGCCAGTGTTCTCTGTCGGCCACCTCTCCTTGTTCACAGCAAGTGACTGCAGTGGGATATCATTTCCCACAATAGTGACATGTGTGACAATAACGATAGATGCTTGGCCACTGGATTTCTTCTTGTTAGCAGTGCAGGCAGATCAGACACGTGAGCTCTGAACAAGGAGAATCGTAAAGGCTACCTAAGGACTCCAAACTTTTATTAACCTCTTTCCGACCGCCTCACGCAGGATTGCGTCCTGCGGGCGGTCGGTTCATTCCTCCTTGACGCGCTCCTGAGCCCGGTGGAACGCAAATGGAACGCATCGCCGGGCTCAGGACAAGTTCGTCACCAGCCTGCCAGCCAATGATCAGAGCTGGCAGGCTGGTGATTTTCAAAATCACCTATAGAAATCATCAATATAGTTTTTATTTATAAATATAAGGATGTTAAAAGGGATCTGTGCCATGTGCTGGGTCCTTTTCATCGGTTGGACCCAGCACAGAGCACAGATCCCAAGTAAGTGCACCAATCACTACATATCAGGCCCTGATCACCCCCTGATCACCTATAATTAACCCCTTGATCACCTGTCAATACATAGTGAAAGGGAAAAAAGTGATCAGTGTCACTTTTGTGAACTGTCACTTTTTTTTTCACCAGTATTGACTGTTAGGTTTAGGTTAGTTTAGGTCCCTTTGGTAGGTAGTTAGCGTTAGCGCCCAGCCCACCGCACCGCAGTCACTGATTCGCTGATTAGCGTAGCGCTAATCAGCGTTTGTACTTTATAGTATCTGTAAGTGATCAGAACTGATCACGGTCAGATCTATAATAGTATTACTGTCACTTTAGTTCGCCCTCCACCCCAAACGCAGTGTTTGCCCGATCAGACCTGATCGGTCGCCCACACCTGCGTTCACCCACGCCCGCCCCGCCGTAGTGACAAAAAAAAATTTTTTTTTGTATCACTGCACAATCACTTCACAAGCGCTGCGGCGATAAAAAAATCAGTTTTGATCTTTTTTATCAATCGCAGCGGCTTCTGTACTTCGCTACACTCCCATTTGTAAGACAGGCTTGCTTTTTTCTTGGGTAGTCTCAGGGAATACCCCCAAATTTAGACGCCCAAATGTCAAACAAGGGGTATTCCTCTGAAGAGGCCTACAGGATTCTGACCCAGTCGGATGAGGAATGGGAACCCTCATCTGACGAATCTAGCGGGTCAGAATACGAACCTGTAGAGAGCAGTGGCTCTCTGACTCAAAGTTCTGACGAGGAGGTGGAGGTCCCTGATAGAACCAGGCGTACCCGGCCCCGTGTTGCTAGACCGCAGGTTGCGCAGGATCCGCTTCAAGGGCAGCAGAGTGGGGCTGGCGCTGCCGGATTACGTGGTGAGGCATACACCAGCAGCGCAGCCCGTCCTGGACCTAGTACCAGCACTGCCGTAGAACATGGTGAAGTGGCGAGCACCAGAAGGGCAGTTGAAGCTGGTACGGTGGCACGTGCAGTAGTTTCCCGTCGCAGCCACCGCAAAGACAGGCCCGTAGAGCCCCTAGAGTCCCTGAGGTGCTGGCAAATCCTGATTGGCAGCCCCCAACTTCAGCCGCACCAGTAGTTCCCCTTTCACCGCCCAGTCAGGAGTTCGGGTGGAAACAGCTCAGATAGGATCGGCGCTGGGGTTTTTGAGCTGTTTTTCACTGCGGAGCTCTATGACTTAGTCGTGGCAGAAACAAATCGGTATGCCACTCAATTTATCGCCGACAACCCGGGAAGCTTCTATGCCCAGCCTTTCCGGTGGAAACCAGTCCAAGTTTCGAATTTAGAACTTTTCTGGGCCTTCTCCTCAACATGGGCATTACAAAAAAACATGAATTGCGGTCATATTGGTCCACGAACCCAATTCATCACATGCCCATGTACTCTGCTGCCATGTCCAGGACACGTTTTGAGACCATCCTGCGTTTCCTGCACTTTAGTGACAACACCACCTCCCGTCCCAGAGGCCACCCAGCTTTTGACCGGCTCCACAAAATTCGGCCCCTCATAGACCATTTCAACCTGAAATTTGCAGATTTGTATACCCCTGCACAAAACATCTGCGTAGACGAGTCCCTAATACATTTTACCGGGCGCCTTGGCTTCAAGCAGTACATCCCAAGCAAGCGCGCCCGGTATGGGGTCAAATTGTATAAGCTCTGTGAAAGGGCCACAGGCTATACGCACAAATTTCGGATCTATGAGGGAAAAGATCAGACCCTGGAGCCGGTCGGTTGCCCTGACTACCTGGGGAGCAGTGGGAAGATAGTCTGGGACTTGGTGTCACCCTTATTCGGCAAGGGTACCATCTTTACGTGGACAACTTTTACACAAGTGTGGCCCTCTTCAAGCATTTGTTCCTAGAACAGATTGGCTGCTGCGGCACCGCGCGACCTAGTCGCCGGGGCTACCCCAACGGCTTCTTACCACCCGACTTGCAAGGGGGCAGAGGGCTGCACTGTGTAACGACGAACTGCTCGCGGTGAAATGGAGAGACAAGCGTGACGTTTACATGCTCTCCTCCATTCACGCAGACCACGACAGTCCAAATTGAGCGGGCAACCAGTGTCGTTGAAAGCCCCTCTCGGTCCACGACTATAACCTCCACATGGGAGGGGTGGACTTCAACGACCAGATGTTGGCCCCGTATTTAATTTCCCGACGCACCAGACGCTGGTATAAGAAGGTGTCTGTATATTTATTTCAATTGGCTGCCTATAATAGTTACGTTCTCTACAGTAAGGCTGGGAGAACAGGATCCTTCCTCAAATTTCAGGAAGAGATCATTTCGGAACTCCTGTATCCAGGAGGTTCCGTGGCCCCATCCACCAGTGTAGTTAGCCGTCTACACGAGCGGCACTTCCTAGCGTTGTGCCTGGTACCTCAACCCAACCGCCACCCCGAAAAGATGTCGTGTCTGTAGCAGGAGTGGAATAAGGCGTGACACCCGTTATTTCTGTCCTGACTGTCCTGACCACCCTGCCCTATGCCTAGGGAGTGTTTCCGGAAGTACCACACTCAGGTACACTTAGGGACCTAGGGATTGCAGGACACAGGTAGTTTTTACAATCAGGCTCAAGGGTCTCTCAGGATACTAGGTTTTGAGAGACCCTAACACATAGGGACGGTGCTGCTGTGCTGCTGTGCTACTGCAGAAGTGTGAAACGGTAGAAACCTCTCCTTTCACTTGGGATAACGTGTATAGTGTACTTCTCACCATCTCTGTGTGATTTACACTTTACACATTGTCCCATGGGAAAGGAGAGGTTTCTGCTAGGAAAATAAAGCGTGAAATGGTTAAAAAAGAAAAAAAATGAAACAGGTAGCAAGAAAAAAATCTTGAGTTAGTTCAGGTTTTAAAAGTTCATTTTTTTTTCATGTTCAGGTTTTATTCATGTTTTATAAAGTTTGCAACGTTCAAGTCATGTGCCTGTTGCCTGTTTTTCTTTTTTTTTTTTTCCCTAACCACCCTTTATTTTCCAGGTAGATCAACGGACCAACCGATGAAAACGCCGCAGCACTGATGTGAATTCTGAGAGAAGCATTGCGCTGCTGTCAGAAGACACGTGAAGTCGGTGTATGCGGCGCTGCAAGACGAGATTTCTCCTCTGCAGGACAGGTACGTTTGCCCTGGCATGTGAGCTGAGGAGAGGTGTTGGAGTTCATATGCTTTGGCAAACACTTTGTATCAAAAATCTGGCAAAGATGTCTTCCTCCACACCGATGGATTGATCGATGTGAATGGAGAAATCACGTTTGCCAGGACATAGGAGCTGAAGTGGGTATGGATGTTTGGGCGGAGCCCCTATGTCCTGGCAATCGCCAGGCCCCTCTATTTTTTTGCATATTTTTGGCAGAGATTTTTTCATCCACATCGATCGATGCGAATGAGGAAATCTGTGCCGTTCATTTTTCTTTCAGCCCAGAGGCTGAACGGAAAAAATCTCATTACCCGTATGCTCCATATAAGGAGAATAGCAGAAACTCCTAATGCTGGCCATACGTGTAATGATTACGGAGACCCTCAAATGCCAGGGCAGTACAAAACCTCACATGTGACCCCATTTTGGAAAGAAGACACCCCAAGGTATTCGCTGAGGGGCATATTGAGTCCATGAAAGATTGAATTTTTGTCACAAGTTAGCGGAAAGGGAGACTTTGTGTGAAAAACAAAAAAATCAAATTCCGCTAACTTGTGCCAAAAAAAATCTTGTATGAACTCACCATGCCCCTCACAGAATACCTTGGGGTGTCTTCTTTAAAATGGGTCACATGTGGGTATTTATACTGCCCTGGCATTTTAGGGGCCCTAAAGCGTGAGAAGAAAAATGCGTAAAAATGCCCTCCTGAAAGGTACTCATTGGAATTGGGGTCCCTTTGTGCATCTTGGCTGCAAAAAGTGCCACACATGTGGTATCGCCATACTCAGGAGAAGTAGGGCAATGTGTTTTGGGGTGTATTTTTACATATACCCATGCTGGGTGAGAGAAATATCTCTGTAAATTGACAACTTTGTATAAAAATGGAAAAAGTTGTCATTTACAGAGATATTTTTCACACCCAGTATGGGTATATGTAAAAATACACCCCAAAACACATTGCCCTTCTTCTGCCGAGTACGGCGATACCACATGAGTGGCACTTTTTGCAGCCAAGATGCGCAAAGGGCCCTAAATCCAATGAGTACCTTTAGGATTTCACAGGACATTTCTACTCATTTGGATTCCAAACCGCTTCTCACGCTTTAGGGGCCCCTAAAATGCCAGGGCAGTAAAAATACCCCACAAGTGACCCCATTTTAGAAAGTAGACACCCCAAGGTGTTCTGTGAGGGGCATAGTGAGTCCATGTAAAATTTTATTTTTTGTCACAAGTTAGTGGAATATGAGACTTTGTAAGAAAAAAGAAAAAAAAAAAAAACATTTCCGCTAACTTGTGACAAAAAATAAAAACTTCCATGAATTCACTATGCACATCAGCGAATACCTTAGGGTGTCTACTTTCAGAATGGGGTCACTTGTGGGGTATTTTATTGTCCCGGCATTTTAGGGGCCCCTAAAGCGTGAGAAGGAGTTTGGAATCCAAATGCGTAAAAATGCCCTGTGAAATCCTAAAGGTACTCATTGGATTTAGGGCCCTTTGCACGTCTTGGCTGCAAAAGTGGCACACATGTGGTATCGCCGTACTCAGGAGAAGTAGGGCAATGTGTTTTGGGGTGTATTTTTACATATACCCATGCTGGGTGAGAGAAATATCTCTGTAAATTGACAACTTTGTATAAAAAAATGGAAAAAGTTGTCATTTACAGAGATATTTTTCACACCCAGTATGGGTATATGTAAAAATACACCCCAAAATACTTCTGCCGAGTACGGCGATACCACATGTGTGGCACTTTTTGCAGCCAAGATGCAAAGGGGCCCTAAATCCAATGAGTACCTTTAGGATTTCACAGGGCATTTCTACTCATTTGGATTCCAAACCGCTTCTCATGCTTTAGGGGCCCCTAAAATGCCAGGGCAGTAAAAATACCCCACAAGTGACCCCATTTTAGAAAGTAGACACCCCAAGGTGTTCTGTGAGGGGCATAGTGAGTCCATGTAAAATTTTATTTTTTGTCACAAGTTAGTGGAATATGAGACTTTGTAAGAAAAAAAAAAAAAAAAAAAATAAAATACATTTCTGCTAACTTGTGACAAAAAATAAAAACTTCCATGAATTCACTATGCCCATCAGCGAATACCTTAGGGTGTCTACTTTCCAGAATGGGGTCACTTGTGGGGTATTTTTATTGTCCCGGCATTTTAGGGGCCCCTAAAGCGTGAGAAGGGTTTGGAATCCAAATGCGTAAAATGCTCAGTGAAATCCTAAAGGTACTCATTGGTTTTAGGGTCCCTTTGGCATCTTGGCTGCAAAAAGTGTCACTCATGTGGTATCTCCGTACTTAGGAGAAGTAGGGCAATGACTTTTGGGGTGTATTTTTATATATACCCATACTTTGTGTGATAAATACCGCTGTAAACGACAACTTTTTAAAAAAATTTATACAAAGTTGTCAATTTACTGTGATATTTCTCTCACCCAGCATGGGTATATGTAAAAATACACCCCAAAACACATTGCCCTATTTCTCCTGAGTACGGCGATACCACATGTGTGCCACTTTTTGCAGCCAAGATGCGCAAAGGGCCCTAATTCCAAAGAGTACCTTTAGGATTTCACAGGGCATTTTACGCATTTGGATTCTCACGCTTAGGGGCCCCTAAAATGCCAGGGCAGTAAAAATACCCCACAAGTGACCCCATTTCGGAAAGTAGACACCTAAGGTATTCGCTGATGGGCATAGTGAGTTCATGGAAGTTTTTATTTTTGTCACAAGTTTGCGGAAAATTAAATTTTTGAAAAAAAAACATTTCCACTAACTTGTGACAAAAATAAAAACTTCCATGAACTCACTATGCCCCTCAGTGAATACCTTAGGGTGTCTACTTTCGGAAATGGGGTCATTTATGGGGTATTTCTACTGTCTGGGCATTGTAGTACGTCAGGAAACAGGACAGGTGCTCAGAAAGTCAAAGTGCGGAAATTCACTTTTTGCACCATAGTTTGTAAACGCTATAACTTTTACCCAAACCAATAAATATACACTTATTGCATTTTTTTTTATCAAAGACATGTAGAACAATACATTTTGAGAAAAATTTATATAGAAATGTAGTTTTATTTGACAAATTTTCAAACAGAAAGTGAAAAATGTCATTTTTTTGCAAAAATTTCGGTAATTTTTGATTAATAGAAAAAAAAGTAAAAATGTCAGCAAGAATGAAATAGCACCAAATGAAAGCTCTATTAGTGAGAAGAAAAGGAGGTAAAATTCATTTGGGTGGTAAGTTGTATGGCCGAGCAATAAACGGTGAAAGTAGTGTAGTGCAGAATTGTAAAAAGTGGCCTGGTCATTAAGGGTGTTTAAGCTAGGGGGGCTTAAGTGGTTAAGGGGCATTTGCTCCTTTTGTGCTCACCATAATATAGCGTTGGTGACACCCCCAACCATGTAGCTGTCAAAAATGAAAGGTGGAATCTTATTGGTGCTATGAGCAACTAAGCCAGTTTTACTTTACACCTGTTTGATAAATTACCCCAATAGTCTGGGGTAGGACTACCACTTTTAGTTTTTTGGCCTTGGTGCTATTTTCACTTAGAGAGGGCCTGTAACCTCTCCTGACATGTCTGTTTTAGTAACAATGTACTAACATTTTTGGAACGGCTGTCCTTATGACTCTGTGTTGTGCCATTCCTTTATTACTCCTGCTACAACTTATGACTGAACTGCTAGTAGTTTACAAGGAAGGTCCAGATAAGTGCAATCAGAAAAAGAACAGAAAAATAAAGAAAAAAAATATCCTGTATTTTAAGGATCCGTTATGCTCATTTTGCAACCGTTTTAGCCATTTCCATGTGATATATGGCCTTTTTTTTTCTATCTCAAATAACGGATCTCAGGTGGATCACAGTGTCATTAATGCTGGCTGTAGCTGTTCACTCTGCTGTCTGTCTTATCAAAGATTCACTTGAGGCTGAATAATAATTGATCTCTATGGAGAACCTCTCTTAGACTAGTTTTACAATTGCTTTACACTTTACAACTCCGGCAGGCTGTTCTGGCAACGGTCTTTGTCTGGCCTGTTCTCGGCATATTTCTCAGGTTGCAGCCAGATCTCCGCCGATTCCCATTATAGTTAATGCGGCTAGATGTCAACGAGGTAGCTTCTGGCAAATGCGGCCCTACCCTCAATCAATTTGGATCCGACTACAAAATGGGGCCAGTTTTAGTATTTTTCCAGGGCCACTTTAAGTTCCCAGTCAGCCCCTGGTCAGATGTAGATCTCATGGGGTAAAAAAAAAAGTTCTGGATAGCGGTAATGTCTACTTTATATGAATAAAAGGCACTAGAGGAAAGAGAAGCACAACTCTGAAGCATAACTGTCCTACGCCTGGAGTGTGAAATAAAAGTATTACTCAACAGCGATAGTCTCTCATTTCTGTGGAATTCTCAGGCAAAGCATTTCAGGGATATTTGCTTAGTGAGGAGGAGGAAAACTTGCTCTCATTTGTAAATTTTTTCTGAATGAGCTAGCATAAAGTGTTGGTTCACACATTATTCCTGGAACCGGCAACAATGAGGATTTTAGGTGATCCCCACTGCAGAAAATGCAAATATTAGTCATAGATAGAGACCAGCCGGCATCAGCACATGGATTCCCACTGACATACCTACAAGATATGCAATCACTTGAGATAAAACTAATCTTCATTTCCACCTGGACTCATTTCTGGTAAATTAGTCTGTACGATTCAAAACTTTGGGATCAGATAACAAAACTAAAACCACACAGGTTGTTACAGCTGAGAATACTAGTTCTCGACTTTCAGATGTCTCTTGATCATGTGTATTTCTGACACTGATGTAGCACTTTGCAGCACTGAAAATTACAAATCATTGATTGAAAATACAAAATAATGTCCTTCTGTAGCAGTCAACACAGACGATTAAACTCCTATTTACATGAGTAATTAATTGTCAGTTTACTGCTGCTGTGAGGGGAAGATCTTGTCTGCAGTGTCGGATTGGGCTGTCTAAAGCCCAACAGTAAAATGTATTTTGGGGTCTCACCATACCGATACATCCAAATCCCTGCAAAACTTTGAGAAGGCAGGTCCCTGGGAAAGGAGGACACTGGCTGTCCCACCTCTGTACCTATAAGTCATCTCAGCCACATGAACATGTCTATAATAATAAACTGTATAGTTTCTTAAATATTTTAAATATTTATGAACTTAGACTGCTTGAGGTGCTGTACACAGCCTATCCATATGTAGTGCAGTAAGTCTACTGTGTTATGTACCACTTGCGCAGGGGTAGAAGACAAGGGGCCTACTGGGGGTTTCAGCTGTACCCATCTGGGCCAGTCCGAGCCTGACAGAGTTTATTCAGACTGTTTGCCACACACAGAGAAAGTTAAAGAGCCAGTACAGAAAGTAAAATACATAGAATTACATAAAAATATATATCCAGAAAACCACCCACGTGCTTTTTATTTAAAAAATAAATAAAAACACAGTATTTTTTGATTTATAAGAAGCACCTGATTATAAGACGCCCCTAGGTTTTATGGGAGAAAAATAAGAAAAAAATATTTTTCATCAGAACCACAATCTTTATCAGGCCTCAGATTAGACCTCCCAATCTTCATCAGACCTCAGATTAGACCTCCCAATCTTCATCGGACCTCCACTCTTCATCAGAGCTTGGTTCAAACCCCCCAATCTTCATCAGCCCTCAATCTTTATCAGATCCTAATCTTCTTCATCAGACACCCAAATCAGAATACCAACCCTCATCAGACCCCCCCAATCAGACTCCCAATATTTATTAGACCTTAAATTAGACTCCCCAATCAGACTTAAAATAAACAAACAAACTAAAAATAAATAAATGATGGACCTCACACTCCTCCTGCCCTCACCGCTCCCTGGTCTTCTTCCGAGCCCCACGCTGCACTGTGACCAGACTATGCGCAGTGCCATGTCCTTAAGCTAAATGCGTTAAGTACAGCCAGCCCTAGCTCCCCATACTGGAAGCGCTCATTAGTATTCACTTTATAAGACGCACTGACATCCTCCCCACACTTTTGGAGAAAAAAATATGGTACATAGAATATTCACATACAGGCTGTTAATATAGGATATAAAATTTGATGAAAGTCTCTCTTTAAACCAAGCAAATTGGATTATTAGTAATACAGGATTGTGAAAAAATATGTCTCCTGAGACCACATAATCAAATGGTTTATAAATGATACTGTGTGCATTATTATTATTCCTGCCACCTTATTTTGGACTAGTGGCGATTGGTTACAATAATCTCCATAGCCTTGAGCTGCCCACACCCTCTAGATAGCTGTTGGTTGAACAACCTATTTCTCTTAATTCTGCCATAGACATTAAGACTCAGCTTAGCTCAGACTGATGTCATACAGTGGCATCCGTTTTTTGTTCTTTTTTATTAATTAGTTTTTTTTTATTATTTCAGTATAGAAAAATACATCAATAAGTAATAAAATTACACCATTTTCAAATCCAATACAAACTAACAAATTACATTATCCGCATACATAAAGTTCATAAATGCGCCGAGACACCTAACTCACCCATATACCACTGAACCTGAGATGCCAAATAGTATCCCTGAATGTATGGGAACACTAGACCTCCACTATCCATTGGGGGCCATAAAAACCTTAATTTCAATCGAACCCGTTTCCTGCTCCAGATAAATCTATTACATAAGGCATCAATTTGATGAAATATACCCTCCTCAATCCATACTGGGCAGGGGATGATTCGTTGCAGCAACTGAGGGAGGAAAACCATTTTAATCAGGGCTATCCTGTCGCTCTTATTCAGAATAAGTTTCTGCCAAATATAAATTTTGTTCTTAATCTGCTCTATCATGGGCTTAACATTGAGCTCTACATAGTCCTGGATTAACGGACTAATTTGAATACCCAAATACATTATTGAATCCTTCGGAGTCAGTACCTTCACCATTGTATCAGGCCTTTGAATTGGTCTGACCAATGGGAGAAGCAGAGACTTTGTCCAGTTTACCTCAAATCCAGATTCTGCTCCAAAATCACTTATAATACTCATGATCCGAGGAAGTGATGGATATCCATCTCCTAAATACAAAAGATTGTAGTCCGCATATAAGCTAATTTTATCTTCCCGTCCGAGAGTACCAAAACCCCTTATCTGCTTGTCTGTCCTTATCTTAAGCTAAGGGTTCCATAAATATTGCAAAAAGGAGGGGGGACAGGGGGCAACCCTGTCTTGTTCCCCTCGATAATTGAAACGATTCAGAGAGAGCGCCATTAACATTTACCCTTGCAGTTGGCCAACTATATAGAAGCTGCACCTTTTTGATAAACCCATCACCTAAATTCATGTTACCCATCGTCTGCTAGAGGAAGTCCCACTCCACTCTGTCGAAGGCCTTGGGTCATCCAACAACAGGATGGAGCGGTCCTCTCCCCCACCCAAATAAATATTCATTAGGTGATATTATATTATGCCTGTCTTTTGGGGACAAAACCTGATTTATCCCTATGTATAACTTTACTTATTACTCCCTTCAATCTGTTAGCTAAAACTTTAGCATATATTTTATAGTCAGTATTGAGCAAGGAGATTGGACGATATGATGCCATCTCCTTCTCATCTTTATCTTTTTTAAGAATTAAGGAAATAATTGCATCTGAGAGCAAGGGAGGAAGAAGCCCCTACCCCTATCGAGTCCTGAAGCACTTCAAGAAGCATTGGTGACAGTATTTCACCATACTGTATCTCCGATAAATCTCAAAGGGTAAACCATCCAAGCCCGGGGCTGAATTACCCGATATTGACTTTACTGCCGCCACTAATTCTTCGAGCCGGATGGGCCGCCCAAGAGACTGTTTTTCTTTCTCCGATATTTTAGGAAGCTGTATCCCCTCCAGGAAACCGGGCCCCGGGAGTCGTCCTCCCCTGCTACCAGACGCATATATACCAGAATAATATTCCCTAAATTCCAAAATTATCCCCTCCTGACTGAATAATATTTTGCTCCAACTGTTTCTCCTTATTTGCAAACTTGTTTTTCAAAATTTTTATATTTTTAAACAATATACCCCTCAGGTAGGCTTTCAATGCGTCCCACACATAACGGCTATGAGTTGAGCCAGCATTTAATGTCCAAAATTTTTGAATTTCTATACCAATTTGGTCTGAGTCTTTCATAAGCTCAAGCCAATATGGGTTAAATCTGAAATAACCTCTAATAGGGACCGTCATTGAGCTCCTGACCGTCAGTAGCAATGGCGAGTGGTCGGAAACAGTATGATACTAGT
This sequence comes from Bufotes viridis, assembly GCA_033119425.1. Classification (NCBI taxonomy): domain Eukaryota; kingdom Metazoa; phylum Chordata; class Amphibia; order Anura; family Bufonidae; genus Bufotes; species Bufotes viridis. The sequence continues at coordinate 54,667,646 of CM065593.1, forward strand.
ATTTCATTTTTATGATATTACACATTAAATCCGATGAGAAGAGTGTCAGGTCGATCCTCGACATTACCTTGCATGCCCGACTATAGCATGAATATGCCTGTTTTTCCCCATATAACTGCTGCCATACGTCTATAAAATTAAATTCTTCACAGAATTTGCTAAGTGCAGTAGAGGAACGACCCAACACCCTAATGCCCCTACCGGAGGAGATTCTGTCCCTTTCCAGATCCAGCACATTATTAAAATCCCCCGTTATTAATATCGGACATTTTGATCTCTGGTTTATGAAATACAATAAACAAAATAACACTGCCATCAAAAAAGGTGGGGGGATATATACAAATGCAAGGATACACAATAAGCTACTACATCAGCCGTATAGAAAAATTTATCGCCCGTCCTTATCGATCTTTGCTTCAATTAACTCAAACATAACTTTGGCGTGAACATATACACTAATTCCCCTAGAATAGGAAGTACCATATGAGTGAAACTCTCTCTGGGCCCATCTCTTCCTTAATAGGGCCTTTGTCTCTGTAGATGCATGAGTCTCTAATAAACATACTATGACGAGAAGATGTTTATCAATTCAATCAAAAACCATTGTCCTTTTAGTTTTCTCTCCCATCCCACGTACATTACATACATATATCCTCTGCACATTAACCATCATGGTCTAAAAGAGCAGCAGGGGAAAAAACAAAAAACCCCAACCCTGGTCCCGAGACGTCCGAGGTGAACTCCCCCCCCCCCCCCGCTTCCCCCCAAACCACCTGATTAGCCTGGAGGATCATTTTTAACAGGCCTCTTCCAATCGGCCTTCCCGCTCCCCCCCCCCATGATGATACGACTCATGTACCAATACCATTTTTATCTGCCCATTCCAATACCTCTGAAGGCCTAGAAAAAAAAGGACCTCTTCCTCATTTACCACCCTCAGTGTTACTGGGTATAACAGGGAGTATTTAATCTTGCATTTAGCTAACTCTTTACGTTTATTCTGTGTGGCCAATGAGAAATCCGGATATATTCCAATGTTATTCCCATTATATATTAAATCTCGCATTTCTCTTTTACTCCTCATTATTATATCCCTATCTGTCTGGGAGAGTAATTTAGCAAGGATAGCCCTTGGCGGACCCTCTGGCAGAGGGGATTTGCCAGGAATTCTATGAGCTCTTTCAACCATAAAAAATGAGGACAATTTCTCTCTACCAAATAAATCCAAAAGCCATGTTTGTATAAACCCAGTAGGGTCTGCTTTTTCACTACCTTCTGGAAAGCCTATAAACCGTAAATTGGCTCTCCTATCTCTATCCTCCAGTTCTGTGAGCTTATTTTTAAGTAATGTTTTTTCCCCATCTAATATTTCCACTCAAGTAGCTGGATTGTTGAGGAAGATGATTCCTGAAGATGTTTAACCTTATCTCGTATTTTATTTAAATCATCTCTAATTAGCGAGATATCCTCCTGAACCGCAGCAATTTTAGATGAGAGCTCCGCAAGAGATTTATTCGATGCTTGAACCACTCCAAGAATATCTGACAATTTTTTGTCTATTTGATCGGCACCAATTCTCTGGCTCGCTAGAATTAGCTAATGCCTCCGTCAACGATACGTCCCTTTCCTTTTCAGATTTGCTTTGTGGCTTCAGCGTTGTCATAGTTTTTATATTTGGGGATCTAAGATATTTCTCCATTTTGTTTTTTGGGCTGCTAATGCTTGACCCTTTCGGGGGAGCAAGTCCCTCTGACTTCCGGTTTTAATTCTTAGGACCCATTTATATTAAGTTTTAGATTGCTGCCAACGATTTTAACCCTTTATACACCCTCCACTATCAAGACTATCCAAATTCGATTGACAAAGCCCAGGAACCAGTCACATGCTTCAGCAATCCAGCACTGTAGTATGTTACTTATATTCACCATACAACCAGAGTTGTCATGTATTAATGTCCATACAGAACAAAGACTCGCTGTTAATAGGCTGACTTTAATACTACTTGTTCATAACAGTCTCAGCGCCAGATCAAATTTTTAGCAAATTATAAATTATTAGCAAATCCAGTATATACAGTAAATACAGTTCATATTAATGGATGATAAAGTAGATGAAATTGTTGATTCACTAGAAGGGAATAACATTCAGTAGACCAGATAGTCTTCTCTAGTCGAAGCCAGGCTACTAGGCCTATAATAGACGGGCTAAAAAAATAGGTAATCTCGAATCAGGCGTGTACACTGCCTGATTAATACTGCTCTTAAGTCCGAGCAAAAGTCCATAGACCGCTGGATGGCTCAGGCATACAGACTCGGTCAAATCCATGGAGAAAGCGCTGAGCCCTACCATCTGATGTTCGTACCATTCAAGGCCATAATACGCACTGTTAAAGTTTATCACACAGATAACAGGCACGAATCAATAGATTATCAAGAAGGGAGCCTCCAATCCAGCCACAAAAAAAAAGAAAAAAAAGAGAGAAGCTCCCCAGCAGCTCATCATTGGTAAAGGGGAATAGCGCAGCCAAGGTTCTCTTCACCCAGAGCCATTCAGTAATATCGCGACTTCAGTTCTAGATGCGTGCATACTTCCAGCTCATAAACACAGCAGGATCCACAAGGCCAAGTCTCATGCACAAGCCCGCGCCAGGCCACCCCAGATTATAGATTAGGGTTAGGCCAATGTACATGCGGCTAAACGGGACTTTAGGGGGTGGGGACGGAGTGTTATGCAAGTATAAGTCCCCCAAAAAAACATCTTCAACTCACGGCAGTCAAACTCCAGCAGCCAACACAGCGGGCGGCCTCCCATCCAGAATACGTGCAGCAATCTGTACTCCTCGGCCGCGTCCCCTGCCAGCGAGGAGTGCCCAGACTTCCACTCTGCTACCTTATGTAGGTGTCCTCCAGTCTCCAAGTCAGCTGAACCTAAGTTCATCCTGAACATGCTGGGGACTCTGAATGGGCTTCCATGCAGCAACGAGCGGGCATCCAGCATTCAAAGGCGGTGAGAACCTGCTTGTTCCCCGCGTCATGCGCTCAGGAGCTCCTATCTTCTTGGCTTATGCGCTCATCCCAGCGTGCCATCAACAGCGCATGAAGGCAGGAGGAGGGAGAAGGGAGGAGCGGGATACCGCGGAACGTCTGCGTATTACGTCCTGCCGCTACAGCCCCATCTTCGGTGGCATCCGTTCACCATAGAGTTCCATTGTTAAAAAAAATAAAAAAAATAAAAAACTACTTTTTTTTTACCATTGTTTTTTACCGGACTCTGCAGGATACAAGATTGTGGTATGCTGCATTTCTGTATCTTTTTTTTCTAACATATACGTCAGACTAAGGCATAAAAATTTATGTGAACCAACGCTTAGATATTTAGCCGCTCCCGCTGAAACAGGCAGGTTTGGCCATTCGTCGCCTATTTTTATTTACTGCACTGGGCATTGTTTACTTATGGTGGCCCTCAAAAATCTTCTCTCAAAAATTAACTATAGGATATCCCTATAATCTGCATAACACCATAAAAAAAAAGGTATTAAACATACCATAGTTCTCAAAATGTCAACTTGAACCATATATCCTATGACCAGCTTTGACCCACCAAAACTTGCAATGCAATGGCCTAATAGGGCCTACCGAGAAAAATATATATATTCTTTTTGCATCATTTTTGTATATCGGTCATGAAAACAGGAAAATAATTTGGAAATTGAAAGCAGAAAATAAGAGAGAAAATAAACATGGCTGCTGGATGCAGAAATCAAAAAGATAGATTTTACAAAGTAAGTGAATCTTACTATAGGAACAGGTTTCAGAGACGTGTACAGTCTGTAACCAATCTCACAAGCTAACTGTACATTTATCAAATCTGTAAATCTCCACTTGCATATCTCTGAATTCAGGTTCTCACAATTGAAATGACCTCATTCCAGGGAAGATAAACAGTTCAGACCTATGTGATTCAGGTCAATAATCTTCATCATTAGCATTATTATCATTAACTTCTTATGCATGATTATGTTATCTTCATCGCTGCCTTTAACCCTTTGTGCTCCAAGAGATGGAGACAGATAACTGCCAAAATGTCTCTAAATATCAGTGTGTTAAAGATAAAGGGGTTGATAAGTTGTTTTGTCCTATTTCTGGATCATTTACATGACATTTAGTGATAAAAGAAAGGGAAGGATTTGTGGTTGCTTCTTGATTAGCAAGAGACTGCACCATGATGGTGTGATACAGTACATGACAAGAGATGATTCCCTGATATGGGCAGTTACAGGGAGGCAGGCATCTCCTTCACATAGATGATTTAGGGGCTTGCACTGTCTCATAGATCTCATTAGCAGCACTCCAAGACCTGATGAAAAGGAGTAAACTATCAAGGTACATTCACACATGACAGTGAAAAATGTCCATCCCATGCCTGTTTTCAGAACCATTCAGTCTATGGGTCTATTCACAAGGCAGTATCTATTTTATGACTGTCAAAAAATAGGATATGTCCTATTTTGTCAATTTTCACGGACAGATAGCCCTTATACAGTACAAGAAGGCCATTTTTAATTGCCACATCTGTGAAGAAACTGCCCTAAAAGTGGACTGTTTTGGTGATTGTAGACTTAACAACATGTACAGTAAAATGCCTATTTCTTTTTGGAGAAATTGATAGAGCCCCTGATATAACAGAGCCGATTCAGACTTTAAACTGCAAATCAGATGATATTTAAATGGGTTGCCCCACAACATATTCTACATTCTACATTTCTCAAATAAGCACCTGGATCTGAAGACATTTGTAAAATTTGTAAAAATTAGCTTAGCCACTGAGTTGTTCAATAAAATGGATCTGTATAGCACCACCTTATTTCTTCATCCACCTCCATAACATTGCTGAGGTAGACACACATGTTCCAGTTCCATCCTTAAAATGCCACCAGCCATCTCTACTGTTAGAAGCTCTGACAGTTACAGGGAGAGACCTGCAGCGGAAAGATATGCCCCCTGACAAAGGACACGCCTCTGACCTGCCAACCTGAAGAACATCAAGGACTATTGGAGCAATGGATGTGGAGATCTCTGGGTCCATGTGAGGTACAGGGCTGGTTCTTGCTATGTTGGAAAGAGATTTTGTACAATTTGATGTCTGAATTTCATTTTTTACATCAAAGGATAATCCCTTTAAGGCTGCACAGTATAGAAATGTGGGGCCTGGGAGGGGAGGGCGGGGGGTGCATACAATGAGCTATCACTTTTCAGCTAATGCTGGCCATACACATGACGTAGCTGTCAGCCAACAGGTAGTAAGTATATCGGTCCTTTCAATATGCGTGAACATGTATGGCAATGTTGACATGTTGAAATCCTTCATTCCCCTGACATGTGCCATTGAGGGACTGTCAGGAGGCCCCAATAAATATTAGTATGTCGGCCAGTCATGTTGGAATCAGCATCTAAGTGCAATGCTATTTTTTATTTTCCCTTTATGATCGAACGGATCGAAAGTGAGTAGGATTGGAAGATCATAACAAATGCAAATGCAGACTCTATGTTCACAGTAAAGTGGTCCAGAACCACCATCTCAGCTAGATCAGACAGAAGAACCTATCAAACCTATAAATGCTCCTTCTTTTCTATAAACATACCTCAGATGAGTTAATGTGCATTTACATGGCTGGATGAGCAGTAGAAAGATGCCTCCCTCTCGAAAATAGGCGGCTCACTCATTGGAGGTGATCACCTCCACAGTATGAGGGTGAGGGCCTCTTGTGATCCCTCGTCCTCATACAGCTGCTTTGTTTCTGGGCAGCAGATCACTGTTCAGACAGCACAATCTGCTGCCCAGAAATGATAATTTAGGTGCCTGCATGAATGAGCATTTTGCAGTAATATTTATTCACGATAATCTGCCCGATTATTTACATGTGTAAATCCACATTTAGTTGCTGTCAACATCATTATTACTCCAGAATTGTTGGGAACTTCTTGCTACATCTAAAATTTATAACCATGGAGAAGAGAAACTCTTGTTTATGAACCTAAAGTATGCTAGATACACTGCCAGTATATTCAAGGTCTGAGCATCCTCCATAGAACACTGCTATAAAATATAGCAGAACCTCTCACAAGGAAAGGCTTCCATGATGAGAATAGTACAGAGCTCTGCAGTATTTGTGCTAAATATCTCCAAAGAGATTACTTACAACATGTTTACATTTCCAAAGAAAAGTGTGATCCAACACTTGGAGATAAAAGTCCCTCGGGACATTTTCTACGCGTTTCGGACCTCATTCAGTCCTTACTCATGAAAAAAATATTAGCAAAACCCCCCTATTTAATATACAAACTCTATCACATGGGCTATCACATGGTATAATCACAGAGAAATGAGTGCACGGGTAGGAACATCAGAGTTAACCCTAATAATACATGCAAAATAAAGAGACAAAGCAAATAAAACAAAATGATACTACAACTTGTGATCAATAAAAGTACATAACATCCTGACATCTATTTGATCTTTGAGGATTTCTTGTTTTTAACAAAAAAATATAATGTTTCATGATTCAAAAGCTTCTTAATGTGGTCACCTCCCCTTTGGGGTCGAAACACTCGAAACTACAAATATCACATTTATGTATATCCCTGAAATGTTTTGACTGTCTCAACATCAGAAAAATGTCTCCTCGTGTGTCTTTTAAGGGGACAGAAGTTGGTCCTACATATTGTAAGTTGCAAGCAGGGCAAGTAACTAGGTACACCACGTGAGAGGTATTACAATGAATATAAGTACATATTCTATGTTCCTCTGACGTGGTGCCTGCTATGTAAGAGTTGCCTACCTTTGCAAACCTACAGACTTTACACTTATGGTGTCCACATTTATACGACCTCGTATAAGACAGTCAGGTTTTATTTGGCACATTTCCCACAGTAAATGCACTTGGCGATACAATATTACCCAGAGTGCCAGCTCTGGTAGAAACAAAGCGAACACCACCTTTCAAAATCAACCTCATCGTTTCCTGCTTGAAGACAGGTGTAAATCTACAGATGATTCTCACAATCTGTCGATATTGTCAGCTATAGGTGGTGACAAAAGTCACTGGTTCATTTTGGCCCAATGTTTTCTTTTTTGTTATTTTTCTATTATCGGATTGTTCTAAAACGGAACTAGGGGTCATATTTTGAACTCTACTGGCTGCTTTATTTAGGGTACGATGGGAATAGCCCCACTACCCTAAATCTGTAAAATAGACGTATTTTTTTCTTCTTTAAACACCGCATCACTGGTGCAATTTTGTCTAATACTGCTGCGAATTTTTTATATGGCTAACTAATGACCTTGGTACTCTCGTGGGATAAAATAACATCCAAAAATAGCATATTCTGTGTCAAAATGATGCGTAAGTTTAAGATTCCAAAGGTTACAGTTAATATAGGGAACAACATCCAAAAATTCCCTCTGAGTACCACCCCAAACAGTAAATCATCGGTACAACGACCATACCACTATATCGACTATAAAAATGGGTTGGATTCCGAAAGAAGGGCATGCATCTCCCACATACTCATATATATGTTAGCAAATGAGGGGGAGAACCTCAACATATCTGGTAAAAATACTCTGATAAACATGAAAAATTGTTCTTCAAGAAAAAATGAATAGCCATTAGCTAAAATTTCTGCAAATCAGGATTATAGTTACTGAAAAGCCTAATCCTGCCAATTTAGATCTCTCAGAATAGATAATAAATGGTTGGTATCGTGGATGTATGGATGGACAGACCAAAGGCTGCAGAAACTGGTCCACCCATGCGCCAAGATGCTCACCTAGCGAACCAATTCCTGTAACGATGGGCCTGAAGGGGGTTGGGATCAGTTGTCGTGTGGGGAACAGTTTGCTCTACAATAAGTGCCAACATCATTAAGAATATCCAAATTGCATTTATTATAAAGTCCAGCATTCAAAACAACTACTGAGGAACTTACAGGGTGGCCTATTATATCTCTGATAGCTTTTGACACCACAGCAGATAGATTTCTAGGGCCATGTTCAGACCTGCATCTGCGTTTCAGGTTAACCAATTCCCTTTCAATTACTTCCTGAAAGTTATCTAGGGCCTTGAGGCAACGGGATAAAAACCAGGATTACAAATTTGCATGGGGATATCAATGGTGTCTCTATAATTTCCCGATTCACAACTAAGTGAAAGCAGATGCAAGCTTTTTTTCTAGTATCCCATCAGTTGCTACAGTTTCCATAAATTGAATAGAACTCGGAAAATCTAGAGAAGACAACAAAATCAGTAGATGGTACAAAATTCAACCCTTTGCTCCATACAGAATAATGGGCATCACTTAGAATATAACTGGAGAAAATAACAGTAGGATTAGAGGCATTTATTTCCTGGCTCCCTGTAGATATCTGATTTTTCCTCCTGTGTTTTCTACCTCCGCGCCTGTGTCGGTTTTTCCATTGTCCTGTATGGAGAACTGAAGGCACCTTGTGAATTAATGACTCTATCCATTAGTTCTAAACTATATTAACACTAGTGTGAGCATTAGGAATTCTATGTAATTGCGGACTACTGACAAATTGTTCTGTAGCAGAACTCAATCGCAGCTCTGACATTTATTCTTGCATCTGCAATCATTTTGTAAATCCATAGCATTTAAATGCTCTCTAATAGGAAATGTTTATGTTGTCAATAATAAGAAACGCGTCATCTTTAGAAGAAACATACAAAATACCTATAAAGACTTTCCACAGTCTTGTAGACAGGGGAATGAGGGTATTTCATTTCATAGCCTTATAGAAAAGAAAGAGAATATTCTCCCCTGCTGGTAGCCACAAACTGTTCAATCAGTGCTGGACAGAGCAGTGTTGACTTGACTATAATACTGCTCATGCATACTAGGTGGTCTCCCTAATGGGAAAAAAAACAAACCTGCAAGACCACAAAAGGCCACCCAGCTAACCAGGACATTCATCTCTTGAGATACTCCGTTCTCTTGTCCTTTTGAAAGGAAAACTGATCTGCAGGACTCATTCAGAGAAGCGTAATATGGAGACATTCAGTACTATTGTCCTTTTGGAAGGAGAACTAACTTACGCATCTCTTTTGCAGTGGAGTATTACACCTCTCTTTGGGCATCCTGCATAGCTAGTACCTAGTAGCACCCCATTTGGCAAGTATCACAGCTTGTAAATGCTTTTTGTAGCCAGCCAAGAATCTTTCAATTCTCGTTTGAGGGATTTTTATCCATTCTTCCTTGTAAAAGTCTTGTAAAAGTCAGTTCTGTGAGAATTCTGGGCCGTCTTGCATGCACTGCTCTTTTGAGGTCTATCCACAGATTTTCAATGTTTGGATCAGGGGACTGTGAGGGCCATGGTAAAACCTTAAGCTCGTGTCTTTTGAAGAAGGGCCCTATTACACCTACAGATTCTGCAGTCGATTATTGGGAAGGAAGTGTTCCTCTCTGGCAATCGCCTGCTCGGTAGTGGAGGAGACCACTGCTATTACATTCATTGTTCTCCTCGACAGTATGGGGACGAGAGATCGCCAATGGCATCGCTTGTCCCTATACTGAATCATTGTTTGCTGGCGGCAGAGTGCTGATTGCACGGCACGATCTGCTGCCGGCAAACAATTATTTTCAAACACGTTGAAAGACTTCAATTATCCGATGAACGAGTTCGTTCATAAGGGTAATCAGCGGCAGTATTACACTGCCAGATCATCGCTAACGAGTGTTCATAGGAATGCTTGTTAGCAATGATCTTAGCGATTATCTGCAGGTATAATAGGGCCTGTAGTCTATTGTGGATTTTGAGGTGTGTCAGTATCCATTTGTAGAAGCCATCCTCTTTTCAACTTCAGCTTTTTTTTTTTTACAGTTGGTGTTATGTTTGCTTCCAGAATTTGCTGGAATTTCATTGAATCCATTCTTCCCAATACCTGTGAAATGTTTACCCTGCCACTGGCTGCAACACAACCCGAAAGCATGATTGATCCACCCAAATGCTTAATGGTTGGAGAAGTTTTTTTTTCATTAAATTCTGTGCTCTTTTTTTTTACAAACATACCTTTGCTCATTGTGGCCAAAGAGTTCCATTTTAAGCTCATCAGTCCACAAGACTTGTTTTAAAAAAAAATGCATCAGGCTTGTTTAGATGTTCTTTTGCAAACTTCTGATGCTGAACTTTGTGTTGAGGATGCAGGAGAGATTTTCGACATAAAGGCCATATTTACATAAGTGTCACTGAACAGTCGAACAATGTACCACAACTCCAGACGCTGCTCAATCTTCATGAAGGTCTTTTGCAGTCAAGTGGGACTTCTGATTTGCCGTTCTAGCAATCCTATGAGCAGCTGTCTGAATTTTTTCTTGGTTTCTGTTAACTGCCATATCTTATTATTTCTTATGCCATTATATTTCAAACGGAGGAAATGGCAACCTGAAAATGCTTTGCTATCTTCTTTTAGCCTTCTCTGCATTGTGGGCCTCAACAATTTTCAGAGTGTTAAGATCCATGGCTGCTGTTTTTGGGTCAAGGTTACAGGAGTCTGGGTATTTATAAAGCCGTGAAATTTGCATCACCTGGCCTTTCCTAATGATGATTATGAACAAGCCTTAACCCTAACAGACTATTTAAGGTCTGACACCTCAGTTAACATTATCAGAGCACTTAAATCTCCTTCGGTACCCATACATTTGCAAGGTACTCCTTTCCTTTTTTTATATAAAATTGTACAAAATGAAAATAATACGCCGATATTACTTAAGATGTTGAACTTTAACTTTAAGCGTTTTGGAGATAATTTCATCTTCAACTTGCTTAACTGTTCACACTATCAGAAATTTTGACTGGGGTGCCCAAACTTTTGCATGCCACTGTTTATACACACACACACACACACATACATTTTTAAATCTGGAGCCCTTTGCTACCATGCCAAGAATGGACATGTCAACCATAAAACTGTATTAAAAACTGCAAGTTCAAAACTGCATACAGTACTGTATAGGGAGGTCTAGACATTGGACCAAGAGCTATTGAAAGTGTATGGCCAACTTTAGTCCATAGCATCTCGTCTCCTTGTGTAAAGAATGCTAGGTTACCAAGTGGAATACTGGTTTAGCCATCATCAACTTCACGGTCCACACAAAAAGTTGTAACAATAAAAGTTTGATCATTTCTGTGCTTAGAAGTATGGGTAAGCCTGTTACATCAATGTACTATATAAAGATGTATACAATATGCTGTATATCCTACTTGCATTAATGTAGACAGTTATCAGACTTACATTATTTCTTTTGTAACCATTCTCATATAGTGTGGTTGGCACACTGGGACATTTATAAGATGTGAGATCACCAAAGAAGGAGAATAGTACAGCTTTTCAAAAAGTAAAAATAAACTCTACTACTACTACTACATCATTTTGACCCATTATTACAGTTATTAAAGCCCGCATATAAATCTGAATCAAAAACACAAAGTAACAAGTTTATTTTTTGGGAAATCATACTGAAGTAAGGAAAAAAAATGTTATAACAAAAAGTGTCTTCATTCCATATGCTGTATATGTTCTGTATTGTAAGGAGGTTATACTCAATCTTATCAGAAATGATCTTAGTAATACCCAGCAAATAAACCTCCTATGTGTAGATAGTAGTATAACTAGCTCATTTTGGTCGGCTCTCCATTCACAGCAGGGCCTGTTCTTGACTCTGTTGGACATTTATGACATATCCTATTGATATGACATAAATGTTGAGATTGGAATACTCCATTCAAAGCCAGCAAAAGCAGTATAGAAAGGGAGAAGCGTCACAAAATTCCATAAAATCTGGTTGTTCTCAAAACACATGGGACATTATCTTTTAAATCTACCTAAAAATAAAGGGGAATCTGTCAGCAGTTTTGACTCTGCAGTTTTCCCTCTGCCTTTGAGTGTTGGCTCTAGCAGTTTCTTGGATGAGTGCTAGAGCCATCAGTAAAGAGTGTGTAGAGAGTCTAGGACACTTCACTGTTAGGAAACACCCCGCAGACACTTGGCATTGCAACAATTGACAGATGAGAATGTATTATTTTCAGTCAAGCTCCTGCCAAGAACATCCATATAGGTATGTTTATAGTGGTTTCCAAGTCACTTATCTAGCACTGTAAGAAGTTTTGCAGGGTCAAATCTGCTGACAGATTCCCTTTAAAACACTAGTTTGCAGGGTACCAAAGAATCCATTGGTGGGTCCAAGCTCTGACACAATACTAGACCCTTAATGTATATGGGCTCCAAAAGCAACCTAATTGGCAGCTGATTTGGTGCCAATCACTTGCTTCTATGGCCATCAATATCAAATTGGTGGGGGTCTTTGAATCCTTATCGCTCAGATTGAAGTTGTCAGAATGGTTTTGCTGCTGTGGAAAGGATTATTGCCATCGGCATCTACCATACTTTGAGGCGGAATGGCCATCTGTGTCTAAAGTTTCTGCACCCCTCAGCTTGGGACCTGCAGTACGAGTTAATAAAAACAGTAAAGCTTACTTGTGGTTACCTTGGAATTTTAACAGTGTTTGGAGTAGACTTAGGGAGTACTACAACTATCATCATTGTTGTTGCAGCTACACTGCTATTGGGAGAAGATATCACTGTGATATGCTTCAGAACTGTGTTTTTGTTGTTATATGAATTTCTCCTACCATCAGCTAAGTAATGAGACTGTTATTTATTGCAACCTGTGGCCTGGTTATTGACTCCACTGTCCACTTCATCCGCACTTCTACCATGCACTCAACCAAACATCTTCCATCAAAGGAACCCCAGCTATCACCAGGCAGGGGTCCCGAAAACAGGGTGTGACCTGAGGGAAGAATGGGTGCACCCTCCATCGACAGCCCACGGGAAAGCCAGAGGGAGGACTGCCACCGTGAACTGTGAGTACTACTGCCCCTCTCAGGACCATGACCACCATTCCCATGCTCAGTGCCCTGTGCCTTGGGGAGATAAGCTGCCCACAAGAGGAGTCTGGCAGCCACTTTCTCCCCTCTCCAATATACAACACTTGCATGCTCAGCGATGCCTAGCATAGATGTGTGGTTGGGAGTATTGGGAGAGATTGCTGTCAGCCAAACAAGGTCAATTTTTATCTCATCTGTATGGTTAGCTTTAAAGATAATTTTTTTTATACATTTTTTTTATTGAATATTAAATAATTGTTCATTATCTGTTCTCATTGACCCATTTTTTTGCAGAAAAATATATAGTAATAAATGGATGGCTGTACAGTCAGCAGATGGACAGCGATCCTGTGGGTTGTATGTTTTGGTAGATGTTGCTATGACAATGCACTTGATATTACTAGAATGTGAGCTACGCTGTTACTCTGCGCTGATGTATTTCTGTGAAAGGAGAACTAACCGTGGAATCTGAATGAAATATGTGAAAATACTTGCACACAGAAAGCTACATTTCCATGAGCCACAGGAAATTACTTTCAAAAGTAAAATATTTTTGCCATACCAACATTACCATTTACTGACTGATAACTTTTTTTTTCCATTAAAGTCTATGACAAAAGGTGTTATATGCAACTCTTAGGCTCTGAGCACACGGCGGTCATACATAACATCAGAGGCATGTGCTGCCGATGCTACTGGGGGACGGATCGCAGTCATTCCTCCATCATATAGCTCTATTATCGGCAGCATATCCTTAATTACACACGGAGATGTGCTGCCAATAATCGTGTATAAAATATGCCAGTCAGCCAGTTATCAGGAATGAGCACTCCAATGATGACTTACTTCCAATAATTGGCCCGAATATTATGCAGTGTAATAAGGGCTTTAAGTGGTGACATTTCCTTCCATTTTACCTTCTATTCATAAATGAGCTTTCCTTCACTTGAACCCAGGTACGGCTCCATAGGAGCTATTGCTGTGGTAGCCCGAGATCCTTTTGAGAGACCAAGGATAAAACAGTGAAAGAACGGATCCCCCAATCGCTGTGCAGGTAGGGGGGCCGTTTGGGCACCAGGACCACAGTGCTCTCAGCGAATGCAGTAGTCACAATTAATCACGGCATCTTAAGAGTTAAAGGTCTGTAATCGGTGTTAACACTGACCACAGACATTAGCCCCGGTATCTGTTGTTTTTATACAGTAGAAACTCAGTTATGGCACCTGCTGTGCTCTGGAGCAGGTGCCATCTTTAAAGACCCAACTACCATTTGTCATGACATAAAGGGAGCCAGTAACCGCCACGGCCAGTGATCGACTGCAGGCAATGTCAAACCGGATGTTTACAGAGTGATAGCAGGAGCGGGCTGCCAGTGCCGAGAAGCAGGTCCGGCCAACCAATCTAGGATGAATCCTTAAGGCACACAACTGTTGGTGTTTTTGTGGTCCGTAAATTGCGGATCCACAAAACACAGATACCAGCATTTTGCGGAACGGAACGTCGTTCCATCTATAGAACAGTGCCATCATTGCCACGGAACGAACATATACGGATGCCGACAGCATGCGGTGTGCTGTCCACATCTTTTGTGGCCACAATGAAGTGAATGGGTCCGCATCCAACCTGTAAAAAATGCAGATCGGATGTGAACAAAAAACGGTCGTGTGCATGAGCCCTAAAAGGGTTTTCTGGTAGTTACTAAATGTAATCAAGTGCAGGGATAGTGATGTAAAAAACTAAAAAAAAACAATGCTCAAATCTTCAATCCACTGCCGCTCCAGTCCTTCTGCTCCACTTACACATCACTTGCTATACATAATTCACATGACCGCTCATGTGCCATACATGCTGACATCACTAAGTGATTTCTTCAGAATGTAAGCAGAAACTGGTGGCAGTAGGGGGCACTGAAGGTGGTGAGTATAGTGCTTTTGTTATCAAAATTCCCTGTTCTTGGCTAACTTTTTGTAAATCCCCAAAAACCTTTTAACATTTATAAATTGTGCATTCATGGATTCATTAATAGAATTACTACCTGTAACTTTTTACAAGATGAAACAAGAATGATAACATATTAATATGACTGATGTGTATGCTATGAGCTTAAAGACATACTGGTGGTAACAGGGAAATTCCTTGATGATCAGTCTCCTAGTTTTGAGAGACAGTGTTGCAGTGCTGGGCCACACTTTTTTGAGTGACTATGTACCAGAGAGTAAACTGGACTTTCTAAGGTAAGCACTGGACCTACATCCTTATCGTGGGCTGGCACAACTTTTTATCGCGAGATGACTTGTCATTATTATTGTCTTAATTGTAGGCATGTATATTTTCAACAGTCAATGCTATTTTAAATACTTGTTTGATCATCTTAATGATATTTCCATGCAAAATATATATTTTGCTTCAGAGACATTGTCTTACTTTATGATCATTCTTCCACTTGGAAGCATGATAATTGTATTAGTAGGACATCTCCAACCACTGATGTAAATTGCCGATTTCTTTTTTTTTTTTTGTATCTTGATGAACCCCACCCAAAATGAAAATTTTTTGAGAATTAAACAAAAAGAAAGACAATTTCTCATTTGCTGTAATCGTTTAATCAATTTCCCAGTGGGGAAATGAAATTACGGAGAAATCCAGACGCTCTCTCAAAGCGCCGCATTAAGAAGTAACATAATCTGATTTTAACGTAAACTAAGCCGCTTAATGAATTTGGCAAGATTGCGTCTGTAAATGCGATAAAGGAAAAGAGAAACAGAAGTTTGGAGATCATACAAACATCCTATCTGCCTTAAGAATGTGTTTACTAAACTTTACTACGTCTGGAGAAATTTCAGTGACTCATTTGGTTTAATGACTTCATCTTGATGTTTCAAAGTGTTCCAGTTATAAAATGTCTTGCTATTGTACAGTGGTATCTTTGAGGCTCCTCACAGACAGAAGACATTCCATGTACTGATTAATTCCATGTCATTTTATGCAGACAGTTTTGTCCACTTTAGCCACCCAGTCTCAGAAAACTCTATTGAATAACTTACATAGGGAATTTCATACAACCAAAGATCTAAGGAGACCACAGGTAGCATCAAAACAATTGATAAAATCTTTCCAGGGGTATAAGTATGCAAAGAAGTATATCCCAAGAAAGAGAACCATCTTGCCAGAGCCACCTATTGGAAGTGGCTCCTTATGAGTCATGATCTGACTTTCCAACAAGCATTGGGAGCAGCCAAGTCACTGCACTGAGCCAGCCAGAATCCTACTCCATAGATAGATATCTGGCTTGGCTATTTTCTCTTGTCAATTTCCAAGGCTTGTTGGAAAGTCAGATTTTGACTCACAGGAAGCCACTTCCAATAGGTGGCGCTGGAAAGATGGTTCTCTTTCTTGGGACATTCCCTTTTCGCATATTGGTTTCCGATGGACCATTGCCAATAAGTCTCCATACCTTGGAGCACTTCCAGTAAGTCTCCATACAGGACCAGTCTCTTTAAAGGGCATCTGTCAGCAGTTTTGTACCTATGGCACTGGCTGACCTGTTACATGTGCGCTTGGCAGCTGAAGGCATCTGTGTTGGTCCCAGCATTGCTGAGAAAAACTATGTTTTAATATATGCAAATGAACCTCTAGGAGCAACGGGGGCGTTGCCATGATTTACACTGCCTGGCCCTGTCAATTAAAGTGCAGAGGGCGCGGCAGTTGCAGAGAGAACAGAGCCTCTAGGTGTAATAACATGAATGACTAAGGACGTTCCACATCAACCTATGGACTTCTATGGCTACTGTATTACAGATTGCTATCTCATCCAAAAAATTGAGCATCTACAACCACAATATAATCAATGTTAATCTTTATTATCAGCTTATTACAAAACAATGCTAGTATCAAAAAAATGTGTATTATGGATTGGTTATCCTTATCACCTAGTTTCAATACTCCCTCTACTATGCCTTTTGGACTCAGTCATCCCTTGAAACAACGGCCTGGCTAAGCAACATTGGTTATCCCATGTCTAATGTATAAAATTATAATCCAATATCTTACAGTACATGACAATGTCTTGCTAAAAAAGCTAGAACCAGCCCTGTACCTCAGGGATACAAAGATCTCCCCATTCATTGCTCTGCTAGATTTATATCACGTTCGCAGGTCAGGAGGAGTGTCCTTTCTACTGCAGCTGGTGGCAGTTGAAGGATGGAACTGAGCATGTGCTTCCATCTCAGTGAACAGGACAGAGAAATGTGAATAAGAACAAACAGCAGGTGGCGCTGTACAGATAGATTTCATTGAATAACTCAGTGGCTAAACTAAATTTTTAATTATATGCAATTACAAAAGTATTCAGATGCAAGTTCTGGTTTGAAAAATAAAGAATATTTTTTGTGGGACAACCCCTTTAAAAGTGTTTTTCCAAATTATTTTTTTTTTATTTCCAACCCAGCCTGAAGTACCCGTGGAAAAATTTATACTCACTTGCTCCCACTGATCCGTGCTGGCTCCTGAGCTCTCTTCACTAGTCTTCCGGTCGGTAATCTGCAGGATGGAGGGGGTCACGTGCGCCTCTACAGCCAATTAATGGCCTCAGCGATGGCCCAGGCTGCAAGTGACACAACAAGTACGTGACTCTGCTTCACTGTTCATGCGCCAAATGTCTGCAACCTGTCAGAAGAAGGAATGAGATGAAGTATCCTGTGCTCAGGGATGTCGATTTAGCCAGGTCTCTCCACGTATGTCCTGACTGGTAGACACCTGCCCGGTAGAACAGATTTCTTCCTTACATTTCTACAGCACTGGCATCCTGGGTTAATGAGTTAGATAAATCTAGTTCTGGTTAATTACCTTTTGACAGTGGCTTCTTTCCCGTCACATGAGTCTATTCTGTATGGCTCCCCTTTGTTTTATAGAAGATTCAAAGCCATTAAAATAGCTACCCCTTTTCATCCAATCTAATCCCCGCAAAGACACTTTCATCCCCTGATTAGTCATGGCTCAGTCCAATTTACTGAACTATAGACCAGCCTTTGGTGATGTGTTTAAGAAGTAATCTCCAGGACGTAAGACCACTGAGTAGACGTGACATATCTGTCAGTATCGTGGCTGAACAAAGCTCTTCTCTGTGGTGAACGGCCGGCTACGCCAATATTTCCTAAGCTCCTCTGCTGTTTTACAACTGAACCGTAGATTAGTCATGGATGAGGCAGAAATACTTTGCTGCATTTTGTCTTTGAATTACCCCACAACCTATCTCCAGCTTCTGTGTGTGGAGCCGACTTCTACTGAACAGCAATGAAAAATATGGAAGAATGTGGTGTTTGGTTCAGAAAACGTACAAAGTACAACCGTTTTATGCTATCTGGAGCTATCTTGATGTAAAAAAAAAAAATTATAAAAAATAGGTCACAGCAACCAATTAGATTTAAGCTTTTATTATACAGGTGCCTATTAATAAATTCAAATATCATCGAAAAGTTAATTTATTTCTGTAATTTAATTCAAAAAGTGAAACTCCTATAGATTCAACACAGAGTGATCTATTTCAAATGTTAATTTCTTTTAAAGTCAGTATCTCAGAAATTTAGAATATTGTGAAATTGTTCAATATTGTAGACTCATGTTGTCACACTCTAATCAGCTAATCAACACAAATCATCCGCAAAGGTTTCCTAACCCTTTACATGGTCCCTCAGTCTGGTTCAGAAGGCTACACAATCATGGGGAAGGCTGCCGATTTGACCCTCTACAAGGAGGGTTAGGGTACTTTCACACTGCCGTTTCTGGGTCCGCTTCTGAGATCCGTTTCAGGGCTCTCACAAGTGGTCCAAAACGGATCAGTTTAGCCCCAATGCATTCTGAATGGATAAGGATCCGTTCAGAATGCATCAGTTTGGCTCCATTCCGCTCTGGAGGCGGACACCAAAATGCTGATTGCAGCGTTTTGGTGTCCGCCTGACGATGCAGAGACAAAGGGATCCTTCCTGACTTTACAATGTAAGTCAATTTTCATTGACACAATATGGTGCAATTGAAAATGGATCCGCCCCCCATTGACTTTCCGCCCCCCATTAATTTGTTCATTATAATGCAAACAGATCTGTTCTGAACGGATACAAGTGTTTGCATTTTCGGTGCGTATCCGTCTGTGCAGATACAAGACTGATCCGCACCAAACCCCAGTGTGAAAGTACCCTAAGCCACATAAGGTCTGTTGACAGAGTGCTGTATCCAAGCATATTAATGGAAAGTTAAGTGGAGGAGGAGTAGAGAGGCACACAATCAAAGTTGCTTGAGGTCCAGTGTGAAGTTTCCACTGTCAGTGATGGTGTGGGGAGCCATGTCATCTCCTGCTGTTGGTCCACCGTGTTATACCAAGTCCAAAATCAGTCCAGCCGTCTACCAGGAAATTTTAGAGCACTTCATGCTTCCCTCTGCTCATAAGCTTTATGGAGATGCTGATTTCATTTCCAGCAGGACCTTGCACCTGCCCACACTGCCAAAAGTACCAACATCTAGTTTAATAACCACAGTATCACTGTGCTTGATTGGCCAGCAAACTCATCTGACCTAAACCGCATAAAGAATCTAAGGGGTATTGTCTAGAACAGGCATGCTCAACCTGCGGCCCTTCAGCTGTTGCAAAACTACAACTCCCATCCTTCCCGGACAGCCTACAGAAGGGCATGCTGGGAGTTGTAGTTTTACAACAGCTGGAGGGCCGCAGGTTGAGGATCCCTGGACTAGAAGAAAATGAGCGACACCAGACCCAACAATGCAGACGAGCTGAAGGCCACTATCAAGGCAACCTGGGCTTCAATAACACCTCAGCAGTGCCACAGGCTGATCTCCTCCATGCCACGCCGCATTGATGAGTAATTTTTGCAAAAGGAGCCCTGACCAAGTATTGACTGCATACACTGTACATACTTTTCAGTAGGCCAACATTTCTGTATTAAAATCATTTTTTAATTGGTTTTATATAATATTCTATTTTTCTGAGCTACTGACTTTGGGTTTTCATTAGCTATAAGCCATAATCATCAACAATAAAAGAAATACACGCTTGAAATAGATCACTCTGTGTGTACTGAATCTATAAAATATGAGTTTCACTTTTCAAATTGAATTACTGAAATAAACTTTTCGATGATATTCTAATTTATTGAGATGCACCGGTATAGAACAGGGTTGAAAAAGAATGCAAATAAGATCTGCATGAATTTCTGTACGGATTTATCTGCATTTCTGCACCATATCCGCCATTAGAAATTTTAGTGCGGTCCAGGTACTCCATTATCCCCTCCCTCACTTGGTTTGAAAAAATAGCAATGCAGAACGCACTCCCGAAACATTGCATCTCCCTATTTTACAAATACCTGTTAAATAAAATGGGTGATGCCACGCCAGCATTCATTGGTTTGTGGGAGAGGGACCGGGGTAAGTCGTTCACCCCACAAGAAGTATCTCAAATACTGGTAAACTCACATGGTTTCTCTAGGTGTATCACGACACAAGAACACTCCTAGAAGACCAGGTGGTATAATGACCCAATGAAGCTTTTTCAGATGGGTTTTTCTCCTACTGATATATGCTGGAGGTGTAAAACAAGGGGTGGGTCAGATATTGTGGCACTGCCCGATTATACGCCCTTTCTGGGAGCAAGTAGAACGTAAAACTAATGTAATTTGTGGTACTTCCATTGATTTGACCCCCAAGTCAGTTCTGCTATGGCTACCAACAACGGCCTGGCGACCTTCCAAATATAATCTTCCAACTATCCTTATTCAGGAGGCCAGTTTGTTATTACCCCTTAATTGGCTGAGCACTTCCTCTCCCTCATTGAAAGATTGGTATAAGAAGGTGGATCTGATCTACTTACCGTAATGGAAGAACTAGCTAGTTGGGCCTCTAGATCACATTCTAAGTTTGAGAAATTTTGGTAGCCTTAGACAGACTTTCGGGCAGGGGTAGTTAACGGATTGCCATGGAAGTCTGCGTGTTACAAATAGTGGATGTGTCCCCTGACATAGATAGCCTTATAGGCTAGCAGTATCCCCCCCCCCCCCCCTTTCTCTTGTTTTTCCCTTCCCTCACTTCTCAATATAGAGCTATTTGAGATTTTCTGATATCATGCAGGACAAGTGTTCGACAAGATTTTGTAGTTTCCACTTTTGTATTGTTACCTTCTGTATCTTTGGACTTATGGTCTCATCTAATTTTCGCCATATGTATATGTAAGGTTCTTCGGAGGATATTGTGATATTGATCTTCGAGAATTCAAAGTTTTATTAACCTCTGTTGCTATGCTCCTTCCTTATTCAAAATTGTACGGCGAGTCCTTCCCGTTCCTTCTGTTATACAGAGACCTGTACTTTTGTTGTACATTATGTGAACTATTGTACTTGTAGTGTACCTTTCCAATGAAAAGAGATTGGACAAATTTGCAGATTTGATGGGGTTTTGCCGCAGATCTCACCCTTTCATAGAAAAGGGTGAAATACACAGCTAAAACCGCACATGGTATGGATTTAGAAATCCGCACTGCAGGTCATTTTCTGCACTGAACAAAATTTGCAAAGTGTATACGAGAATTGTGTAATCACCTACACTATGAGGCGCAGGATACGTATTATGTGTGGATTTACAGTACTGCAGAAGTAGATGAGATTTTAGCCAGTCTATACGCTGCAGAAGTGGTCGGCGAGTAACCTGACATACAGTGCTAACCTTAAAATCTGTAGCATGACCATTCAATTTCTGGCTTTTCGCTGAGGATTTCACTACTCTCAATGTAAGAGATGAAATCCGTAGCAAATCTGATGCAAAATCTGAAGGTAATACATGTGGATTTGGATTCGCATTTGCCAAAGACACGCCTATAAATAATATTTCTGGAATATCCTTTCTCAGAATTCAGCACTGGACCATTCCTCTGTTATTCCTCCTGATAATGTCAGATAAAATTGCCAGTGCTCAGCACAGACTGACACTACTAGCACTGAGCGTCACAGTGTGTAGGGACATATACCATTGTCATTTTTCAATTTATTCATCCATGATGATGCAGACAATGCAGACTTCTAAGCAGGGGTGTAGTTCAGCTTGGGCCCCCCCTATATCTGACCCCCAGTCAGACCTCCAGACTCCCCAGTCAGACTTCCAGACTCCCCAGTCAGACCCCCCCGTCAGACCACTCCAGACCCCCCAGTCAGACCACTCCAGACCCCCCATTAGACCTCCATCTCAGACGACCTCAGATCATACTGTAAAATAATAAAGTAATTTACCTCTCCTGTCGTCACTCTCCCTGCCCTGGCTGTCTTCTCCTCTCAGGGCCCGCGCTGCAGTCACATGACCGTCCAGTCGGTGGTCATATATAAAGCATGTATTATTCTATATGTTATGATATATCTCCCCTAACATCTCTAACAGACTTGCTTTCCCCATAAAATAGCAATTCGGGAACATCTTTTCTTAGTACTTTGCCTTGCACCATTGCTCTGTTATTCCTCCTGGAAACTTATAACGAAAATGTTATAGCAGGGGGCCCTGAGAAGAGTGAGCAGGAGGAGAGGTAAGTACTGTACAGCGCTCACAGCGCTTCTCTCCCCCTCCTACTGCAGACTAGTGAGCGCTTCCATTATGTAAGCACTCACTAGTATTCCCTTTATAAGATGCACTGCATCGTATAAAGGGAAAAGTACAGTACCACTAACCCTAACCCTCTGGGCCCCCTGGCTTAGGGGCCTGGTCGCAACTGCGACCGCTATAGATACGCCAGTGCTTCTAAGCGAAGACTATTTGGAGAGCTGACAAGTCTTAAAGGGGTTCCCCCATCTCCGCCTTTCATGACCAAGATGGGAGTAGCCACTGTATTTACTGGCCATGGGAGGCAGGGATACAAAAATGGCCAAGCACCCAGTACGCTGCTGTTTCCGTAACTCCCATAGAAGTGAATAGGAACTACTCAGTGTAGTACAGGAAGCTGCGTTATTTCCGTAACTTCTGAGTAGTGGAAACAGCAGAGCTTGGTGTGCTATGCTATTTACACAGCTACAATTCACTGCTATTGGAGTTACAGACACAGCTAACACTTTACTGGGGTTATTCCCATTTCAGCCATGAAAGAACAACACAGGAGAACCCCTTTAAGTGTTCTTTTTAAGTGATGCAGTCTGTTCACACTATTGTTTCTACTGATGCAGTTATTGTTAGGACTCTCACACGCACAATACGGATTGTGTCAGAAATGGATCTATTCAGGGAAAAACCGATGGTTTTGCACATAAGTTGAATGAGTATTTTGTGTAATTGGGTTTAGTGCATGCGTTTTTCACGCACGGGAAGAAAACTGAAGAATAACAATCCACCCTTCCCCAAGAAACCATCAGTGAAAAACGCATGGCATCCAGATGCCTTCCGTTGTTCACACAAGCCCCATTAACTTCTATGGAGTCAGGGCTGCGGGAAAAACGCACAATATAAAGCAGGCTGAGGTTTTTCCTGAATGCAAAGATGATGTGTGAAAAACACAGACCCATTGAAATGAATGCATCAAGATTCAGTGCTTATGCTATGAGTTTGCTACACACATCACATACGGACGTATATATAGGTATGTATCTTCCGCGATCACTCAAAAACGCAACCATAAATTTCAACTAAACTTGGTATACACATTCCTTGCTTCCTGGAAAGAAATCTTGTGGGGTTACAGCTCTCTAGGACGTACCGTTCCTGAGATATTCCCATTAAATGCAAATATGGCACATCACATGACCTACAATAACCAATAGAAGCCTGCAGGTCTTTCTCTTCATATCCCAACTGCCATACACACGGTCACATGTCCCTTATCAGCCAATAGAAGCTCGCATGCCCTTAGTCCCCACATACACACAGTTTTACACCAGGTTTCCATAACAACCCAGCCATTTTTCTCTACTGCTGCAGGTTAGCTTTAAAGGGGCAGGGCACTGTGGATAACACTGTTAAGGGGGCCACTATTGAAAGGGCAGCTGCTGTGGAGGTCACTGTTAAAGTGGAGGGCACTGTGGAGGTCACTGTTAAAGGGGCGAGCACTGTGGAGGTAACTGTTAAAGGGAACCTGTCATCTCTGACTGACCGATTAAAATCACCCCTAATAATTAATTAATGTGTTTCCACAGTCATTTATATATTATTCAGACTCCAATCTGCAGCCTTTTTGACCAACTAATCATCTATTTTTAATTTCCCGCCATATATGCTAATGTGCCCAAAAGAGTCATATATTACCTCTCTCAGACAAGGGGAGTCATATCCAAGGCCGTTTCTAGAGGCGGGCGAGGGGTGCGACCGCACGGGGCGCATCACTATGGACAGAAGAGGGGGGCGCCATCAGCAGGGTCCAGGGCCGGAGGGGGGCCCTTTATGTCCGGAGGCAGCAGGAGTGGAGATGAGCGCTTCCTCTGTGGAAGCGTTCATCTCCATATTCATCTGTATCGCCGTCCTCAGGACAGCGATACAGATGAATTGTGCGGAGGAGCAGGGGAGAGGCGTCTCCCTTGCCCAGTCCTCTGATAGGCTACAGGCTTAGTGCCTGTAGCCTATCAGTTGCTGGCACAGGCGGCGTGATGACGTCATCGCGCCGCCTGAATCGTACAGCGGGGACACAGGCCGGAAGAGGCCTGCATCGCATCACTGACAGCAGCATAAGGTAAGTATATGAGTTTATTGTTTTTATTTATAGTATACTGTGGCAAGAAGGGGGTGGGGGCCCAATATACTGGCACAATATGAAGGGGTACTATTGAGAAGAGGGAAAGCACCATGGGGGCCCTATATACTGCCACAATATGGGGAGGGGTACTATGGAAAAGAGGGAAGCACTATGGGGGCCCTATATACAGGCACAATATGGGGGCACTATGGGGGCCCTTTATACTGCTAAAATATGGGGGCACTATGGAGAAGAGGGGGAAGCACTATGGGGACCACTATGGAGAAGAGGGGAAGCACCATGGGGGACCCATATACTGCCACAATATGGGGGGGGGGGGTACTATGGAAAAGAGGGGAAGCACTATGGGGGCCCTATATACAGGCACAATATGGGGGGGCACTATGGGGCCCTTTATACTGCTAAAATATGGGGGGCACTATGGAGAAGCACTATGGAGAAGAGGGGAAGCATCATGGGGGCCCTATATACTGCCACAATATGGGGGTACTATGGAAAAGAGGGAAAGCACTATGGGAGCCCTATATACAGGCACAATATGGGGGGGCACTATGGGGGCCCTTTATACTGCTAAAATATGGGGGGCACTATGGAGAAGAGGGGGAAGCACTATATGGACCACTATGGAGAAGAGGGGAAGCACCATGGGGGCCCTATATACTGCCACAATTAGGGGGGGCCACTATGGAGAAGAGGGGAAGCACTATGGGGACCACTATGGAGAAGAGGGGAAGCACTATGGGGGCCCTATATACTGCCACAATATGGGAGGGCCAATATGGAGAAGAGGGGAAGCACTATGGGGCCCTAGATACTGCTACAATATGGGGGCACTATGGAGAAGAGGGGACGCACTATGGGGGCCCTATATACTGCCACAATATGGGGGCACTATGGAGAAGAGGGGGAAGCACTATGGGGGCCCATATACTGCTACAATATGGGGGCACTATGGAGAAGTGAGGAAGCACTGTGGGGGCCCAATATACTGGCACAATATGAGGGGGTACTATGGAGAAGAGGGGAAAGCACCATGGGGGCCATATATACTGGCACATTATGGGGGCACTATGGAGAAGAGGGGAAGGAGCAATATGGGGGCATCTACTAGGGGCCCTATGTACTGACACACATTATTGGGGGGCTCTATGGAGAAGTGGAGGGGAAAGGAGCACTATGGGGGCATCTACTGGGGGCCCTATATACTGGCACTCATGGGGGGCTCTATGTAGAAGTGGGGGGTAAAGGAGCACTATGGGGGCATTTACTGGGGGCCCTATTTACTGGCACGCATTATGGGGGTGAACTATGGAGAAGTGGGGGAAAAGAGCACTATGGGGGCATTATATAGGGGCATTTAATACTAGCACCCATTTTGGTGCCACTCTGGGGAAGGCGGAGAGGAACATTATGGGGGCATCTATGTGGGGCAGTCTATAGGGGCATTTTATACTGGCACATTATGAAGGACACTATGGGGACAGGGAGGAGCACTATGGGGCATCTTCTGGGGGCACTATATAGGAATATTTTATACTGGCACAAATTAAAGGGGCACTATGGGCACTTAAGCTCAACTGGGGCATTGGAACACATGAGGGCACTCTGGGGACATTGGCTCTACTGGGGACACTAAGAGATGATGTTTTTATTTTATTTTTTTACTGACACACAGCAAGGCATTTTTTGTACTGGCGCACATTATAAGGGGGGTTTCTACTGTCACACATTATAAAGAGAATTATTACTACAGGGGCATTATGGTGGGCTTTATTACAACTGGGGGACTATGGGAGCATTATTACTTCTGTGACACAATTACTGTATTACTGTATGGAGCACTGTAGGAGCACTACTACTACTAAGTGCATTCTGGCACAGAATTATTACTATAGTTGTGATTTTGGGGAGCACTATTACTGTGGGGGCACCCTGGCACAGTATCAGCTTAGCACAGTTATTTTTGGGGACATTATGGTTACACTATTGGTATCAGGGACACTATTTCCTGTGTGCAGTTTTTTTAGAGCATTGTGTTCCAATAATTATTAAAAGGGGGCTTTCGTGTGTAACTAGTATTTTCAGGGGTTTATCAGTTTATGCAGTATAGTTTTGGGGGTGCATGATGGAAAAGTAGGAAACTAAGATGTCTGTCAAACTCTGCAGAGAGAAGAGATGGCTGAAAGAAATCATCATGGTGGTCTGATCTGAATGGAGAAGATAAAGAAAGAGAACATCTACATCACAGGAGACGTCACTGGATGTAAGAGGTATGTTGTGGGGCTGCATTAGGCTACTTTCACAACTGCGATAGTGATTTTGGCAGGCTGTTCCGGCAGAGAACAGCCTGCCAAAATTCACTGGATCCGGCACTGCTGGATGCAGACTGAATGCCCGCCGCCCCAATCAACTACAATGGGGTACGGCAGAGATCCGGCCACAATCTGGAAGGAGGGGGGGGGGCGCTTTTTTGATTTTCGCCCTGTTGGTAAATTTCCCTAGAAACTGCCCTGGTCATATCTTTCCAGAGACATCTTCTTCAGCTCTGCCTTAGAAATGCCCACAGCCACGTAATCTCGCGCAATCGCATTACTCTTCATACTGAAAACGAGGTTGCGCTGGGTTTGGAGCGCAACTTTGTGATTTACGTGCAGGCCAGTGTAACTGCACATTCCCTAATTCCTTCCAGAGTCCCGATACCACAAAGCAGCCTTTCATTGTAAGTATATTTATTTTTATCTGTGGGCTTAGCAAAACAGTACTTCCAGCCGCAGCCTGGAGGGGGGAGGAGACATAAAAGGAGCGATATTATTGGTCAAAGGAAAAATGAGGAACGAGCATGCGCGAGATTTCTGCAGAAATATCGAGATCTATGAATAGGGGACAGGGAACAGGCGCTGACGTTGAGATGAAATCGAAAGCATTATGCTAATGAGGATTATGGCGGGAAAGCATTCTGGGGGCGAAATATTCGGAACGGGGGGTGCTGATAAAATTTTGGACGCATTGCTTGAAAGAGCAATAGAAGAAAAGTTTAAAGGTACCTTTAATTTTATATGTATAAACATGGTGACAGGTTCCCTTTAAGGGGGCAGGCCCCTAAGGTGATCACTGTCAAGGGAGTGGGGTGCTGTGGAACTCACTGTTAAAGGGGCGGGCTGCTGTAAAGGTCAAAGTTAAGGGGATGGGCTGCTGAGGAGGTCCCATTTTAAGAAGGCTGGGCACTGTGGGGGGGTCAGTGTTAAGGGGTGGGGTGGCTGTGGAGTTCACTATTATGGGGGATACTGTCGATATCTTTTAACTACACACACAAACATTAAGTGAAGTAGATTAAATATACCTGTGAGAAGCTAGGTCCTTCTGCTAGTAAATAAAAAAAATTACAGTATGTTTTTCACACTAAAAAGCGAAACTAAAAGACTAAAACAGTAAGTCGTTTTGATTTAGGGGATATATAGTTCATGATCACCGGGGGCAGGGTAAAAGCTGCAGTGTGGCGTGCAGTGGAGTTTTTTTATTATTGTATTTCTTTAATTTTTAATTTCTTTTTTAACATTTTGTGCCCCCCATAAGGCGATTTCTTAGGTCAAAAATGCATATCATAATTACTATTTACATATGATGATGCAATAATAAAAATAATTCCATGCCCGCCAAGCCATGTAGCTGCACTGTGGATGAGACAGGCTGCACAGGTCGCAAGACTCTTATAACTATTACAATGGTTATTGCTTCTTACAGATGTCTTTCAAAATAAGCGAATGCATGTGCAACTGTACCCGTGTCATGTGCGAGGAGTAGGTAACCCATTCTCCTTTACATGCTCTGTGCTTTCCACAATAACCTCATTCATGAGCTTGTTAGGCACCTGTCTTCTCACTCCCAATCCCCATAGGATACAATACAAATTAAGAAAAAAAAAACAGTACAGAAAACAGGTGTGCAAACATCGCTGCCGAACATCTGGTCTGTGCATTATTTCTTTTTTTTTTTTTTTTTTACTGTAAAACTAACAATTAAATACATTTGGGTTTAAAAATAGTGAGATCTATTAAGTTACCCCATGGGAGGAAGGAGCAGTATATTTCAGCCCCTGCTAAGCAATGTTTGGAATTTAAGGAAGAAAGCGCACATCACAACAGCTCCTCATCCTCCCCAGTCAATACAGGTGCCTGCTCTCCCCTATGACTTAAATTACCGAGGCTCATAATGGGAACAAGATGCAAAGGTGAACATTCAGTTAATGAATTAAAATATACTAGATAATAAAATAGTATGCAGTAAGCTTCTACACCCCTCCTAGTGGTGGCTGAACACAGACAGAAGATAGAATTTTATTCTTTCGCTGGGCAGGATAAAGACAGATCAAGTCCTAGAAAACTCCTTGAAGGGTAGTGTCACACATAGCTCTCTTTTATGCAGTTTTTTGAATGAAAGCTAAAAAATGCCAGACCGTGTTTGAAGGAGACCTAAGACTACTTTCACACTAGCGTTAATATTTTCCGGTATTGAGATCAGTCATAAGGTCTCAATACCGGGAAAAAAACAGCTTCCGTTTTGTCCCCATTCATTGTCAATGGGGGCCAAAAGTAACTGAACAGAACGGAATACTCTAAAATGCATTCCGTTCTATTCTCATACACGAGAGCAGCGTGCTGCGGTTTGCTTTCCATCCTGGGATACGGCACTATCTGACACAATAGAAAACGGATCCGTCCCCCATTGACGTTCAATAGAGTTAATGACGGATCCGTCTTGGATATGTTACAGATAATACAACCGGATCCGTTCATAACGGATGCGCAGACGGTTGTACTATCAGTAACTGAAGCAGTGTGAAAAGTAGCCTAAGCTAGACATAATGAGGCATGCATTGTCTTCCTACATATTCTCCTATGACTCCCATTTTAGCACAGTAATGAAGACTGGCCTTAAAGGGGTTGTGTCACTTCAGCAAATAACATTTATTAGGTAAAGGAAGTTAATACAAGGCACTTACTAATGTATTGTTGTTATCCATATTGCTTTCTTTGCTGGCTGGATCCATTTTTCCATAACATTATATACTTCTCGTTTCCATTGTTACAGCCACCCTGCAATCCATCAGTGGTGGTTGTGCTTGCACACTATAGGAAAAAGTGTCGACTTCCCTGGTGGCCTGGCACCGTGGGAGCTCACATAGGCTGGCGCTTTTTCCTATAGTATTCAAGCACGACCACCGGTGCTGTATTACAGGGTGGTTGTAACCATGGAAACGAGCAGTATATAATGTGACAGAAAAATGAATCCAGCCAGCAAAGGAAGCAATATGGACAATCACAATACATTAGTAAGTGCCTTGTAATAAATTTCTCTACATAATAAATGTTATTTGCTGAAGTGACACAACCCCTTTGAGGCTAGCGGAGCCAGCAGTTCTTGGATAATCTGTGATTTTATGGGCTGTATGCTTGTAGATGTAGGTGTTGTATCAGTCTGGCAGCAAAATCTAGGAAACACATAGATCCAGATTCATTACTGTGCCTGCGCCTTGAATCTGTCTAAAAAGTGGGCCAGATTGGAGCAACTAGGGGCACGGCCTAAAATGTGAGTATCCAGTTCTTTCATGCTCGCCAAGGCTCATCAGTTCTCAGATGGAGTGACAGCGCTTCAGTTTACACATATGAGGCGTGAATAGGACCTGGCCTCGTTGTTGTGTTGCTGAGTCCCCACTACCTTGTGAAACATTGAGCCAATGGGCCGTGAAAGACATGTACTGTCCATGGCCATAACTGCTGCTACAGGTGTTGATGGTGGAGTGCACAGCAACAATGCCAAGAAGCATCCCATGTTCTCCGCCATGTGAGTGTACCAGGCAAGGATGGCTTTATTTGGAGAAATAAAATGGTTAGGCATCTTCCATCACTGCTAAATGTATGTTATCAGTTCCCTTGAAGGTAGTGGAATCCCCAAATTTTATGGCAGAAACTGCAATGCCAGCAACTTGGCCGAGTGGTAGTTCAACTTGCACACAAGCGGATTGCAGGGCGCGTATATCTGTTTCCTGGCAAGAACTGGCGCAGTTTGTGTAGATTGCTGCAGATTAGGTTGCTGCTACTATTGGCAACACAGCTCAGATGTAGTCCTTACTCAGGGAAAGTCTGCTCCTGTGTACAGACTCCCAGAACTTTCCCATCAGGGATTGGGCAGAGTGATCCTGAATCACTCTGCCTAATCATAATGAGAATTGTATAGGTATACAGGTAGAGAATAGTGCAGGGAGGAAACAGGAAGCTATCAGTGTTCAGCTTCCTGTTACTGCCTGGACAACGCTGGAGCCTGGAGAGTTTATTAACCAACTGGACTCCAGGTATTCAGCATTAAACCTCCCCCTAACCTCCATCAGAAATCTTTATAACCATTTGACTACCCTAGCCCACTAAGGATACTGTAATTAGCCCCATCACTGCCCTAGACCATCAGAGTACTGAAAATTATCATAAGCCATTTCTCATGCATGCGCTGTGCATCCTATCACCCAATGTTTGCTCATAGGATATAAAAACTGAAAATGTACAATGAGAATAATGTAATACAATAATTATAGATCCAAAAATAACATATATTGCATTCCTGCTTCCTTTGTAGCCTAGTGTCTATTCTTATTAATTCAGATAGATTGCATATGCTTCGCCAATAGCAGTTTCATGCAGAACAAATCAGAATACACATCAAGAATAGACTTGACACTGATTACGAAGAATGAATATAGTGAACTGTGATCTATATAATTATTATATTTAAAGATTCATACCTGTGGTATGTACCTAAAGAGAATTACAGAAACACGCTGACGTTGCAGTCCTCAATAATAGGGCAATTTAACAAACTGGTGTAAAGTAGACCTGGCTTAGTAGCCCATAACAACCAATCAGATTCCACCTTTCATTTTTGACAGCTCCTTTGGAAAATGAAAGGTGAAATCTGATTGGTTGCTATAGGCAACTAACCCAGTTCTACTTTACACCAGTTTGATACATTAACCCACAGGTCCCTAAATTCAACTTATCAGAATGTTGCTCTGGCCTAAAAAGCGAAAAGCTGTAAAACTTGGTGCAGGCAACTTTTGTGCAAAAATTTGCAACTTTTTGCCCACTTTCTATTCCTTCACCACTTTTTAAAAGGGACAAAACAAATATGTAGGGTTTATCAACAGGGAGTGGGGCCTTCGATTGCTGGACAGATTCACTATAAAATACACCAAAAATTGTCAAATTATGGTGCAAATTTCTGCCAGCTCATAGCTGACTCTGTTTTCATTTTGTGCTGCATGGACAATGATGTGACAAATTTATTAGAGGCCACTTTACATACAAACAAAACAACTGAAAAGTGGCATCAAGCAGGATGTGCTCAACCCAAAAATGCAGCTGTGCATATATATACAGGGGAGCAGATCCTGCACTTGCGGTCCGTTGCTAATGGCGATCCCCAGCAAAAATGCATACGGTGGAGGATGCCCGCAGCGGACCACAATAGACATCCTACACAAGATGGCAATTGTGTGGATGTGATAAATGATATAACAATATAGCAATAACAAATGACAAAACAGGTGCACACTGCGGTCTTACTAAGCCCTCAAACTGATGTTAAAATTGAGAGATTAGTCAACTTGTCCTGCAGTGGAGGACATGTCTAAGCCCGAGCACCACGCCAAGGTTTCTCAAGTAGCTCAGGACCTAACACTCACCTACCTGAGCTACTTAAGAAACCTTGGCGTGGTGCTCGGGCTTAGGTACTTTCACACTATGTTAGTGCGGATCCGTCTGTTTATTTTCACAGACGGATCCAAGACTCTAATGCAAACGCTTGTATCCGCTCAGAACGGATCCGCTTGCATTAGGTTTAAAGAAAAATGACAAAGTCCAAAACGGATCCGCTTTTGGATTACATTGAAAGTCAATGGGAACGGATCCGCTTTCAAATGCACCATATTGTGTCACTGACAACGGATCCGCCCCCATTGACTTACATTGTAAAAAACGGATCCGTTAGGCTCGCCTTTCAGACGGACACCAAAATGCTGCATGCTGCGTTTTGGTGTCCGCCTCCAAAACGTAATAGAGGCGGAACGGAGCCTAACTGATGCATTCTGAACGGATCCTTATCCATTCAGAATGCATTGGGACTTAACTGATCCGTTTTGGAACGTTTGTGAGAGCCCTGTAACGGATCTCACAAACGGAATCCAAAACGCTAGTGTGAAAGTACCCTTAAACATGTCCTCCACTGCAGGACATGTTGACTGAAATCTCTCAATTTTAACATCAGTTTGAGGGCTTAGTAAGACCGCAGTGTGCACCTGTCTTGTCATTTGTTATTGCTATATTGTTATATTACTTATCACATCCACACAATTGCCATCTTGTGTAGGATGTCTATTGTGGTACTTGTGGTCCGCTACGGGCATCCTCCATTCTATGCATTTTTGCTGGGGATCGCCTTTAGCAACGGACCACAAGTGCAGGATCTTTTCACCTGTACATATATACACAACTGCATTTTTGGGTTGAGCACATCTTGCTTCATGACACTTTTAGTTGTTTTGTATATATCATTATATATCATTCTTTGGAGGTGTATATGTTTTCCACCCACAGGCTACATTTAGGTGCACCTGTGAGGGCTGGGCCATATCAGCCAGTCTTGGGTGGGGCTCACAGCCTTCTCCCTCCTCCCATTGCAGGCATGGTTACATGCTGGAGGTAACAGAGGAGTTTGCTGTGAGTCGGCCTATACATTCCTATAATTTTGCCCACTGGCCCCTGGTATTGCCCATATGGCACAGGTAGGCGAGTGTTAGGTCCCGAGCTACTTGAGAAACCTTGGCGTGGTGCTCAGGCTTAGACATGTCCTCCACCGCAGGACAAGTTGACCAATCTCTCAAATTTAACATCAGTTTGAGGGCTTAGGGCCCTTTCACACTGGTGTTTTTGTTTTCCGGCATAGAGATCCGTCGTCGGGTCTCTATGCCGGAAAAATCCTGATCAGGATCATCCCCATGCATTCTGAATGGAGAGAAATCCGTTCAGGATGCATCAGGATGACTTCAGTTCAGGACCGGAACGTTTTCTGGACGCAGCAAATACCGCAGCATGCTGCGCATTTTGTTCCGTCCAAAAATCCGGAACACTTGCCGCAAGGCCGGATCCGGAATTAATGCCCATTGAAAGGCATTGATCCGACATTTAGCTTTTTCTGACTGGTTACCATGGCAGCCAGGACGCTAAAGTCCTGGTTACCATGGTAAAATGTAGCGGGGAGCGGGGGAGCGGCATACTTACATTCCGTGCGGCTCCCGGGACGCTCCAGGATGACGTCAGGGCGCCCCAGTGCATAGATCACGTGATGTCATTCTGGAGCGCCCCGGGAGCCGCACGGAATGTAAGTATGCCGCTCCCCCGCTCCTACTATGGCAACCAGGACACTAGTAGCGTCCTGGCTGCCATAGTAACCTGAAAGCACTTCGAAGACTGATCAGGATCCTGATCAGTCTTCTAATGCTTCAGACGACTTGCGTTCTGATGGATCCGGCGGGACGGAATGCCTGCCGGATCCTCAGAACGCAAGTGTGAAAGGACCCTTAGTAAGACCGCAGTGTGCACCTGTCTTGTCATTTGTTATTGCTATACTCTTTATATACAACCCCAATTCCAAAAAAAGTTGGAATGCCCTGTGGTGTTGAAGTGGTGCTATTTTGCAGAGCGACTCACCCGTGCGTGCTGCAGCTGAAATTCCACTATTGCCTGCTGCTGCTCGCATAGTCTCTCCAGCATGTGCAAGGTGAAGTTCCACCTTGTGTGTATGTCGCATATGAGGTGGTGAGCGGGAGGGCCGAAGTTACGCTGCAGCACAGACAGGCGAGCAGC
This sequence comes from Bufotes viridis, assembly GCA_033119425.1. Lineage (NCBI taxonomy): Eukaryota > Metazoa > Chordata > Amphibia > Anura > Bufonidae > Bufotes > Bufotes viridis. Next base: position 54,702,242 of record CM065593.1, read on the forward strand.
AGCAGGGTGAGAACACCGAAAGCGCGCACAGACAGCCTGCACTTTCTGCAGCAGCTTTTTTAGGAACCTCTGCACTACTAAATTCAGCACATGTGCCAGGCAAGGGATGTGTTGCTACGAGAATTCGCTCGTTATAGCACACCACCAGGCCAGGCTTGAGGCTGAGCGGCACCAACCACTCATCTGTCTGTTGTTCAATGCCCATCCACAGCTCCTGCGCGGTGTGGGTTTTTTCCCCCAAACAGATGAGTTTCAGAACATGGTGATGGATCATGTGATGAGCTCAGTGACATCACCACAGGTCCTTTACCCACAGCTGAAGAGAGAACAGGAGACTGGCACCTACGCGATCAATTGGAGGAGGTAAGTAAAAAAAATTTTTAACCCTAAATTGTCCTTTTACTAAGCATTCTGTATAAAATAATGCTATTATTTTTCCTTATAACCATGTTATAAGGGAAAATAATAAAGATTGGGTCCCCATCCCGATCCTAGCAACAATGCAGGAAAATCGCACCGCATCCGCACTTGCTTGCGGATGCTTGCGATTTTCACAGTAGCCCCATTCACTTCTATGGGGCCTGGGTTGCGTGAAAAACACACAATATAGAGGTTGCTGCGATTTTCACGCAACGCACAAGTGATGCGGGAAAATCACCGCTCATGTGCACAGCCCCATAGAAATGGGTTCGGATTCAGTGCGGTTGCAATGCGTTCACATCACGCATTGCACCCGTGCGGAAAACTCGCACATGTGAAAGGGGCCTTACTTTTCCAGCCTATTGTTGCCCTGTCCCAACTTTTTTGAGATGTCTCACTTTCAACATTTGATATGTGTTCTTTGATCCACTATGATACATACTGTTAGTAGATAAAGCTTAGCCTAGAACAAGTAGAAAGACCTGTGGAACAATTGCCACTTACACCATCACATGGCGCAGTTTGTCACATCTTCCCTAAAGATGACAGATCTTAACAATCTTGGGCGCATTTAACAACATAAACATCTTTTATGCATCATTCACAATGTATGACACATGTAACAAACACTACTCATAAATACGGCACAAGAAATGGCAAATGCAAAATATTCTGGAGCAAAATATAACATTAATAAATTTCCCCCCAATGTCTTTGACTTACAATGGATGACACTAGAGGATTTTGAGGCATTGGATGATAAGTGGATGCCGCCTATACAGCTGCTGTAAAATGGAGATGGAGATATTCACCCCTAGGAGGCATTCTTTTCAGGGAGAATATCTTGCACACATACAATCCAATGGAACATGCACCTCTATGAAAGCCCTAATAAAAAGGTACTGCAGTTGTAGCAAGTTATTCTCTATCCACATGATAGGGGACCACCATTTGATCAGTGGGGGCGCTACTGCTGGGGATGGGGAATACCACTTTAAAGGCTATGAAGACCTTCAAGGACACATTTTTTTATGACTGCATTTTACTAATTTTGAGGGAAAAAAATGTTTTTCAAATGGTCTTTATTAAACATTTTCAGCCATTTTTGTGCTACAAGGTTACATTTCAGCCTAGTTGAAGGGCATATTAGTTTCAGTTTCACACCAAACCTGTCATGCTGTTCTGATGGTTGTGTACAATCCTCATCTCCTGACAACTTACTTATTTACGCTATATTCCCATCCGTTTTATAAGAATTTAGCTTAAATGAGTGTTTATGAGATGTCAAGAATTCAGAGATAAGGGCCATCAGAACGACATGATGAATAACAGTGTGAAACGAATGTTTTATCAAATAAAACATGATGGTAATAGGACACTGGAAGCTAATGCTTCACAATGTGAGATGTGCACTTTAAATACTTTGCTTAGGTCATTCATTAGGACGACATTTAGGGTATATCGCTTCGGTATTGTGTAGGCTTTGGCCATTCATTCCATGTTATTTGCACACCTGCATATTGGACTCTGTGGAATAATAGAGTCCATATGACAATCTACTTACTGTATTCATGTGACTGGTAACGTTATAGACACCGCTGCTACATAGGAGGAAGAGAACCTTTTGTGGCTTTCATTGGAAGTAACCTGGCAGATGACCGGAGAACCACTACACACAAGCAGGGAAGCTTTCACACCACAAACCTCTATGACAATAAAAGTATGCTGTGATTGAGTTTTCTGTGGAAGCCAATATAATATAAAGAACTGCTGAGTAATTAGAAAGGCCAAAAGGACAATGAAGTCTATTAACATATACTCAGAGAATAGTAATATTCCCATGACCTTTTTACAGTATTTTGAGATTACTCAATTCGGTTAATAAAATAGAAATAATGTTACATACATGTAATTACAACTTAAAGCCTGAAAAGTTAACCTTAAAGGGAACTTTTTACAATGAACCTGTAGACCTATCTGCAGGCATCATGGCACAGAGCAGGAGGAGCTGAGCAGATTGATAAAAGATTCAGTAGAACTTAGTTTATTGATCTAAACCAGGGATAGGCAAACTGCGGCTCTTCAGCTGTTGTAAAACTACAATTCCCACCATGCACTGCTGTAGGCTGATATCTGTAAGCAGTCTTTGCATGCTGAGAGTTGTAGTTTTGCAACAGCTGGAGAGCCGCAGTTTGCCCATCCCTGCCCATCTAAACCATTGCTCATTCTGGGCTTAGAAGCCCAGAGGGTTGTCCTACTCAGATTGGCAGCTATGTCATATGCACAGGCTGTCATAGGCTCTCAATGTTCACAACTTTGCTTTTCAAGCTGTGAGTAGAGTAAGGAGCTGGTCACACATTGGATTTTACAGCAAAAGTTTGGTACGGACAGCCAAGTCGAAATTCCACCAATGGCCACATCTGCCTCGTATTTATTGTAATGGTATGCAACGCTGAGGACATGTCCCTTCTCACCAAAATCCTCAGTGCTGCCTCCCATTGAGATGTATGCCAGTCGGCCGGTGAGTTTTAGGAGGAATTTCTTTGCACCCCCTTAGGGCACTGTCACACGATCAGGTTTCGTCATGCAGTATTGGAAGCCAAATTGAAATTGAATGAATTAATTCAACAAAGAGGAGAAGCTGTATCTGTCATTTATAACTTGTCTCCCCTTATGATATACTCCTTATTTAGGCTTCAAAAACTGCATCAAGAAACCTGTAGCCAGGGTATTGTTCACAGAGAGTTTTTTTGTGCTAAAAAAAACCTGATGTGGAGTCCACTTCAAAATTCCATGTGATGTGATTTGATTTTTAAAGCCATTATTTACATGGTTTTTGGCCCTACCCATTTCAGTGGGAACTTTGGATGTGGATTCGGCATGGAATCTGCACCAAAAATAAACCACAAGTTGATAAAAAACACATCAAATAAATTACAATGCAGTTTTCCCATGAAATCAATAGGACATGGATTGCACATGTTTTGTGAGTGGATTTGAGGCGCTAAGTCCACTTCAAAATTCACTTACAATTGCAGCTTGAAGATGAATGGCAGTTCAGACAGCGAGATGAATTGCAGACTGCCAACAGTATTGACGATAAGTCGCTCTATTTCCCTACTGGGCGCCACGTTTGAATGTCAAAGGAAATCTTTTTACATTATACCAAGACTTGACACAAGTGAAATAGTTGGGGATTAGATACAAATACTGCCTTGTTAAAATGAGGCTGCTCTCTGGACCAATGAAGTCTATAAAGCTGTTACCCCCAACTGGTTTTCATGGTCTTTTTTTTAATATAATACTGTGGACTTTCTTGAATGTGTTGGATCAATGGACTTCTTAGAGGTTCATTATTACTAAATGATGGATAACGGCACAATCTCTTCCTGTGTCAGTATTTTTTCATATTGTGAACAACGTATGTACCTTTTACGACAATCATTGTGTGGCGAATAGTTTCCTTATCCTTATGCATACCATAACCTACAGCGACGTTACACTGAGGTGTAAACAGTGTGAAGTGGGCTCCTCAGATGTCGTGATCAATAACACTCACAGCATCTGTGGTGGTTAAGCAGATGGAGGGGTATCCCTCTGACTTCAGCCCTGTCATGGCTGTCTGAAAAGCCGTGCATGAGGCACAGGTTCTCGGGAAGCATTTCAGAATCCTATTGACTGCAAGAGTATTCAAAAAATTGAATAAAACTTACCGTGAAAAAAGTTTAAAAAAAATATATATAAATTATAAGTTGTTGACATGTCTGAAAATGTCAACTAGGAGGTGCATGGAGTATGCTATAACAAAAACAAAATCTGTGATTTGCCATTTCTGGTCACCTTCCCCCTCCTAAAAAAATTGAATAAAAACTGATGAAAAGGTTGTATATACCTCAAAATGGTACCAATAGAAAACCGAGTTCACCCTACAAAACAAACCCTCATACAGCTTTGTAGACAGAAGTAAAACATTAAAAACCATACAAATTTGGTATTGCCGTAACCATACTGACCTACAAAATAAGGTTGTCATGTCATTTTTAGAGCACAGTGAATGGCATAAAAACAAAACCCAAAAAAACAATTCAATTTTACCATGCAAAGAATTGTTTTCCCATTTTCCAATACAAGCTATCGTGAAATAAACTGCCATTAAAACTACAACTTGTCCCACAAAAAAATAAGCCCTTATATGGCTATGCCTTTGGAAGGCGGGAAAGAGAAAAAAAATAAAATAAATAGGCCATGTCCCGAATACATTTAGGGTGGTCAAAGTTAAATGATAAAATTCTGGCAGCCTGTAGCCACTACTTGAAAATTGTAGTTACAATGGTATTATTAATTTCTGTGTGGAAAAAAAAATCCAAAATTTGCAATAACAACAAACTAGGAAGCAGTTGGCCTGGTCAATCAGAGAACTAGAAGATATTGGGATGGGACCTCAAAGTTCAAAAAGAAGACACCCTTATTTGGACATAAATTTGCAATCACTTGCCACTTGGGTCTATTTCTAATAAGGTAATTTAAAATGAACCTGTTTCATGTTACTCTTGAAAGCTTATGAAGGGGTATGGAATGTGAAACAATTTCCTCTGGAGGTCCTAGTAAACCCAAGTCCAACACTTGGTTCAATGAGGATTCACCTAGAGTTTTTCACATAATGTAGCCTCAGTCTTTTTCTCACCTCAGGATGATTCATATCAAATACAATTTGGAATAAAGTATGGCAATATATCATATCACCTGCTGTAAGAACCTGCTGCAGCTTGGTATACCCCACGTAGAGAGAGGGGATGCTGTGAGAGTGAGTTTTGGGTCATCTTCTAGCAGACACATCCCAGAATAGATCCAGAAGTAAGGAATCCTTTAAATACTCCCGAGTATTTAATTGAACACTGAGCAGCTGTTCTTCGGTGGCCTGGGACAATGAATAACATTTCCAGGCCAACTTTCAGGGTCCCTTGTTATCACTGTTTGCCCGCCCACACGTATGCAGTGATATCTGGGGGACTGCAGCTGCCTTTTTAAAGCAGTATCATGTTGGACTGGTTGTATTCAGCCAAGTTAAAATTAAAAACTGATTAAATACAAATAGCTTGTTATATAATACACTTCATTAAAAAATTTAGTGATCTGCAAAAAATAAAATAAAAAAAAATATTCAGAAAGCAATTTCAAAAAGACTGGCCAACAAGCTAATATGTATGGGGATCTCCTGACACTCTCCGCTAAACAGCTGATGTCAGGAAAAGAAGGATCAGGCAGGTCAGACTTTGAGATGGTCAATCCTTTGTTCCTCTGAAAAATAAACCGCTGCCAAAGGGGGTCTAACAAAAGCTGAGTCCCCCTCTCCAAAGACTGTCTTAGCAAGCATGACAAACATGAACCCTTCTAAATAGTACAAACAAAAAAAAAAATTTGCAAAACTATTAAACTTTTGATGTAGATTAAAGGCGTATTCCCATGTAGGACGGTTATGGCATATTGACACCACAGGAGTTGTGTGGCCCTTCCTCTGGAACTCACTCCTATCTCCAGAATGGAATGATGGCCATACACAAGTGTTTTTCTCCATTTGCATCAATAGCACTTCAGAAAATAGCTGTGTCTAGAGGTGGGACCTGCACCACCCTGTGTCCTACATAAGACAACCCCATTTCAGATAGTTATAATAAGTTTGATAACAATAGAACCCCAATGGTGTTGCAGATGTAATACAGACTACTATATGGCCGTATAAAATCCATGTAAAATGTGACATGCATATTAATATATGGAAAAGTATAAAAGGATTGCAATCTACAAATCGGCATCCCAGAGTGTGCTCCCACAATCCTTCATCCATTCGGAGCAAATTTCTTGATAAGCCAAAATGTGAATAAAATCAATCAAAAAGTTAACCTGGAAAACAAGACACCATATTTTTGACAGATCTTATACTGGAGTTCCTTGTGACCACCAGAGTAAATGACTAAAGCTCTACCTACAATATAATATATAAGGTCTGATTATGTATTTGTGAGACAACTCATATGAAATATGCTCTAGTAGTAAGTGACTGACTTCAAATGTAGTTCTAATGGGGTAGTCTGCTGCTGGACCTTTAGGGTCCTGCAGGGGTGGACTGAGAACTTAAGAAGTGGCCCAGGAAAGAAAAAACTAAAAGTTGCCCCATGTTGTAGGTGGGATCAAATTGATAAAAGGCAAGGTCAACACAAGTAGGTGGGGCCAGCAATACCATATCATGGCACAAAATACCACCTCAGAAGAGCCAAACACGTACTTGCAACACAATAAACTGCCCCATCAGAATTAAAATACCTCCTCAAAAGATGCCCTACTGTGGTGGACAGAACCATCTGCCACAAAATGTCCTCCTACTCCAGTTGCCTCAGAAAAGCAATACAGCTGAATTCAGGAATCAGGAGGGTACCTGTGGTTGCTGGGCAGATACATAACTACTTGACGTCCCCAGCGTTAATTAACTCTGGGAGTGACTGATCATTACTTACCTGTCTGGTGGCCGTGAGAAGGGCTCAGGCGGCCCCATGGGCATCTAAATTTCCCAGTAAAGTGTATGGTCAATCTGCCTCTGGGGTCCTGTTATATTAGCAACCCTATGTTGTGTCGGAGAATGGGACCTCCAGAGGATTCTCTTTTACTCTCGTAAGCCAGTCTCACCCTGGTCTTAGATGTCTAACTAGTAGACAACAGTGTTTGGAGATTTAGGATTCCTGCTTAAAAATGTTAACCGCTAAACCCATTGGTCTATTGAGCCTGCAGTTCCCTAGGAGAAGTTCAATATAAAGGAACCTTCATTTAACATTGACTATATGATCACAGTTCACCAAAAATTAAATCCATCACTTTATGTAAGGACAATTGATGTGAATGGTTTAGCTGTTTTACATCTAGAACTACGTGGATACTCTGGGGATACATATTACCTTATACCATATAAAATAAATCTTCTCTTGATACAAATATTGTCTGTCCAACACAATCCATCTCAGTGGCCAATCACACTATGAAACATACATTTTCCATTATGATTTCTACAGCCGCCATAACCTTGTCTACCAGATTCTTTATCACTCCTGAATCCTATTCCCTGTTCTCCGTCTGCTCATGGGGCAACCTTATGATCACTTTGTCTGTCAAGAGTAATCACAGCAATAATACAAGCTAGAGACTATTATCTGTAATATATTATTTAAATAAGTAATATACCAGATGTTCCTGGAAGTCATACTGCATAGATATCAGCCACTCAATCACAGGCATTCAACCATAGGAGGCATTTCATTTAAATGAGAACTTTTGGCATGACTTCATTCATTCTACTACTTAGGGATATATATTGAAGCAGCAATAAAGTTAAAAGAAAAACACTTAGCTTTCTCTTTTCTAATTGTTTCATAATTTAAAATATGCTTAATAGCCCTAAAGAAGCCGAGTGACTGCTCTTCAAAAGCCTGATAATCTAAAACATATAACGGACACCGCTGCTGGCTTCTCTACACATGTGGAAACATACCTACAAGATAACTAGAAACTGATAGAATAATATATATATATATATATATATATATATATATATATATATATATATAGTATTCTATGCGTGTGTCTTGAAAAATTATCCATACCCCTTCAACTTTTCCACATTTTTTTCACCTACAATTTGAAATGTATTTCATTGGGATTTTTTGAGATAGACCAACACAAAGTAGCAAGTATCTGTGAAGTAAAAAGAAAATGATGGAAAACCTGGTTTTCAACATTTCTAATAAATAAAAATCTGGAAAAAGTGTGGCATGCAATTCTATTCAGCCCCCGAGTCTATACTTTTACTGCAAGTACAGCTACACGTCTTTTGGGGGTATGTCTTTAGACATCTAGAGGCTGACATTTTTGCCCATTCTTCTTTGCAAAATAGCTCAAGCTGAGTCAGGTTGGATGGAGAGCGTCTGTGAACAGCAATTTTCAAGTCTTGCCACAGATTCTCAATTGGATTTAGGTCTGGACTTTGACTGGGCTTTTCTAACACATGAATATGCTTTGATCTGAACCATTCCATTGTAGCTCTGGCTGTATGTTTAGGGTTGTTGTCCTGCTGGAAAGTGAACCCCTGCCCCAGTCTCAAGTATTTTGCAGGCTCTACCAGGTTTTCCTTCAAGATTGCCCTGTATTTAGCTTCATCTATAGTCCCATAAACTCTGACCAGCTTCCCTGTCCCAGCTGAAAAAAAGCACCCCACAGCATGATGCTACCACATTTTACAGTGGGGAGGGTGTGTTCAGGGTGATGTGCAGTGTTAGTTTTCCCAACACACACAGAGTTATGCATTTAGGCCAAATATGTTCAACTTTGGTCTAAGCTTACCAGAGCACCTTCTTCCAAGTTTGCCGTGTCTCCTAAATGACTTTTGGCAAAATGCAAACGGGACTTCTTATGGCTTTCTTTCAAAACTTCTTGCCACTCTTCCAAAAAGTCCAGATTCAGAGAGTACACGACTAATAGTTGTCCTGTAGACAGGTTCTCCCACCTCAGCTGTGGGTCTCTGCAGCTCCTCCAGTATAACCATGGGGTTCTTGGCTACTTGTCTGATTAGTGCTCTCCTTGCTTGGGCTATCAGTTTAAGTCAAAGATGGCTAACCTCCGGCACTCCAGCTGTGGTAAAACTATGACTCCCAGCATGCTCTATTCATTTCTATGCAGTTCTGAGACCAGCAAAGCAAATGTACATCTTGGGAATTGCAGTTGTACCACAGCTGGAGTGCCGGAGGTTAGCTATCACAGAGCTTAGGTGGATGGCCATGTCTTGGTAGGTTAGCAGTTGTGCCATATTGCTTCCATTTTCAGATGATGGATTGAACAGTGTTCCATGAGATGTTCAGAGCTTGGGATACTTTTTATAACCTAACCCTTCTTTACATTTTTCCAAAACTTCATCCCTGACCTGTCTGGTGTTTTTCTTCGTTTTCATGATGCTCTTTGATCACTAATGTTCACTAACAAACCTCTGAGGCCTTCACAGAACAGCTGTAGTTATACTGAGAATAAATTACACACAGGTGGATTTTAGTTAGAGGTATCAGAGTACAGGGGACTGAATACAAATGCACACCACACACTTCAGATTTTTATTTATTAAAAATTTTGAAAAGCATGTATCATTTTCTATTCACTTCACACATAATCTTTACTTTGTGTTGGTCTATCATATAAAATCCCAAGATGGCTAAATGCACCCGACCGCACCGTGTTTTGGGGAGCGCAAACTACGGATGCTGCCCATGTGCGTTCCGCAATTTACGGAACGGAATGGGCTGCCCATAATAGAAATGCCTATTCTTGTCCTATTTTTTTGCCAGGCCACAGAATGGAGCAACAGATGCAGACTTCACGAGGAGTGCTATCTGCATCTATTGCAGCTCCATTGAAATTAATGTCTGGGTGTAACATGAAAAATGTATTTTTTTCAAAGAAATATATATATATATATATATATATATATATATATATATATATATACCACATATGTGATACCACAAGCTTTGCACACCTGGATCTGGGTTTTTTTCTGCCATTCTTCTCTGCAGATTCTCTCAAGCTCTGACAGGTTGTATGGGGACTGTCAGTGGACAGTCCTTTTCAGGTCACTCTAGAGATGTTCAATTGGGTTTAAGTCAGGGCTCTGTCTGGGCCACTCAAGGACATTCGTAGAGTTGTCTAAGCCTGTCCTGCTGATCTCTTGGCTGTGTGCTTAGGGTAATTGGTCTGTTGGAAGGTAAGCCTTCAAGCTAGTCTAAGGTACAGAGCACTTTGGATCAGGTTTTCACTCAGAATATCTCTGCACTTTGCTCCATTTAGCTTTCCCTCAACTCTCACCAGTCTCCCTATTATAGATTCGGAAAAACACCCACACATCATGATGCTGCCACCACCATGCTTTACTGTATGGCTGGGATTGGCCGGTGATAAGCAGTGCTTGATTTCCTCCAGACATGACACTTAGAATGGAGGTCAAAAGGTTCAATCTTGTTTTCATCAGACCAGAGAATCACGTTTCCCACATTCATTGTTCTTGTGCTTTTTAAAAAGAAACAAAAAAAAACTTTCATGCGTATTTTACTGAGGAGAGTCCTGGCCACTCTGCCATAAAGCCCAGGTTGGTGGAATGCTGCAAAGATGGTTGACATTCTGGAAGTTTCTCCTTTCTGCACCCAGGATCTTTGGAGCTCAGCCAGTGAGTTTTGGGTTCTTGGTCACCTCTCTTACTAAAGCCCTTTTCACCAGATTAGTTTGGTGAGGCAGCCAGTTCCAGGAAGAATTGTAAGAATTATGGCGACCACTGTGCTCTTGGTAAATTCCTGTGCAGCAGCTTTTCTTTCGTACCTTTCTCCAGATCTGTGCCTCCTCATAATCCTGTCTCTGGGTTCTACAGGTAGTTTTTTTTACTCTCATGGCTTGGTTTTTGATCTGATTTCCAATGTCAGCCGTGATATTTTATATTGGCAGGGGTGTGCATTTCCAAATCATGTCCAATCAACTTAATATACCACAATTTGACTCCAGTCAATGTGTAGAAACATCTCAAAGTTGATCAATAGAGGTATGGGAGGCCCCCAGATCTAAATTTGAGGTTTTACAGTAAAGGGTCTGAATACAGATTCCTTAAATACTTATTTTTATTTTATTTTAGCAGTCTCCTCTCAAAAGACAATATATAAACACAGGGACCAAAATATTAGAGCACATTTATGACACAAGACTGACTTTTTCTCATGCTGTAACATGGTGAGCTAGTAGGTAGGAACTCATGCTATGCCCTAAGGCTACTTTCACATTACTGTTTTCAATTCCGCTATTGAGATCCATCATAGGATCTCAATAGCGGAAGAAAACGCCTCCGTTTTGTCCCCATTCATTGTCAATGGGGACAAAACTGAACAGCATTCTGTTCCGTTTGGTTGCAACCCCATAGCGGACAGAAAAACGCTGCAAGGCGCATTTTTCGGTCCGCTATATGGTACGGAGCAAGTTCTAGACTTGATCCGGGGTGAATCAGTGGATGTCATATATCTGGACTTCTCCAAAGCATTTGACAGTGTACCACACAAAAGGTTAGTATATAAAATGAGAACACTTGGACTGGGAGAAAATATCTGTAAGTGGGTAAGTAACTGGCTCAGTAATAGAAAACAGAGAGTGGTTATTAACGGTACACACTCAGATTGGGTCACTGTCACTAGTGGGGTACCTCAGGGGTCAGTACTGGGCCCCATTCTCTTCAATATATTTATAAATGATCTTGTAGAAGGCTTGCACAGTAAAATATCAATATTTGCAGATGACACTAAACTGTGTAAAGTAATTAACACTGAAGCGGACAGTTTTCTGCTACAGAGGGATCTGGATAGATTGGAGGCTTGGGCAGAGAAATGGCAGATGAGGTTTAACACTGACAAATGTAAAGTTATGCACATGGGAAGGAATAATGCAAGTCACCCGTACATACTAAATGGTAAAACACTCAGTAACACTGACATGGAAAAGGATCTGGGAATTTTAGTAAATAACAAACTAAGCTGTAAAAACCAGTGTCAGGCAGCTACTGCCAAGGCCAATAAGATAATGGGTTGCATCAAAAGGGGCATAGATGCCCGTGATGAAAATATAGTCTTACCACTTTATAAATCCCTAGTCAGACCACACATGGAGTACTGTGTACAGTTCTGGGCTCCTGTGAACAAGGCAGACATAGCAGAGCTAGAGAGGGTTCAGAGGAGGGCAACTAAAGTAATAACTGGAATGGGGCAACTACAGTACCCTGAAAGGTTATCAAAATTAGGGTTATTCACTTTAGAAAAAAGATGACTGAGGGGAGATCTAATAACTATGTATAAATATATCAGGGGTCAGTACAGAGATCTCTCCCATCATCTATTTATCCCCAGGACTGTGACTGTGACAAGGGGACATCCTCTGCGTCTGGAGGAAAGAAGGTTTGTACAAAAACATAGAAAAGGGTTCTTCACGGTAAGAGCAGTAAGACTATGGAACTCTCTGCCTGAGGAGGTGGTGATGGTGAGTACAATAAAGGAATTCAAGAGGGGCCTGGATGTATTTCTGGAGCGTAATAATATTTCAGGCTATAGCTACTAGAGATAGGTCGTTGATTCAGGGAGTTGTTCTCCCTGGGGTTTTTTGCCTTCCTCTGGATCAACTTGCAGGAAACAGGTCGAACTGGATGGACAAATGTCTTTTTCGGCCTTATATACTATGTTACTATGTTAAGACGGATCCGTCCTGACACACAATGTAGGTCAATGGGGACAGATCCATTTCCTCTGACACAATAGAAAACGGATCTGTCCCCCATTGACTTTCAATGGTGTTCAAGACGGATCCGTTATGGCTATAGAAGACTTAATACAACCTGATCCATTCATGACGGATGCATGCGGTTGTATTATTGTAACGGAAGCATTTTTGCAGATCCATGACGTATCCTCAAAAAACGCTAATGTGAAAGTAGCCTAACACTGCCATAATACACCACAGCGTGGGACCTATATAATTAGAGTAAAAAAAAAATTGAATCAGAAAACCATTTCGCAAAGGCTTTTTAAAGGGCAGCCTTCATGTGTATAGGACGTTGTGACCTCTTTTCTACATACATGTATTACAGATATTTGGCTTTTTGATGTGGAATTTTAAAATTTTTATTTTTAAGGATTGCTAATATATTAGTTTGAAATGTTAATACTGTGATGGGACAGACCACCATCACTAGTATCAGTGTGAAGATTTACAGTATCCAATCTCATCGTTGACACCCAGCAAATATTGAAAAGGTTCATTCTTTCCACGTACATAATCCCATTTAGCATATAATATAAATGGACACTTTATTCTTAAAATTCATTTATTGCCCAATGACACAGAAACGTTTCCGATTGATTATATCATCTACCTTTAATTGAAGACTATGTATTCTAATGCATCACTCCGTTATACCATTAATTGATTTCTTCAATGGCTTACAGTATTCAGCCCCTGATAAATTGTACAGATAGTAACTGCCCGCCACTAATTTATTTGTTAACCATTGATTTCTTATTACTTGATGAATTTTGTCATTGATTATGCAATTTTTCCTCAGGCACCTTTAATTGAAGTCTGTACATTCTCTAATGCATCAATCCCATACATCCCATTAAATGGCTTGCCTGACATGCAGGTGGATTGGACAGGAGACATTTAGGAGGTGCAGTCTGTGCCTTAATGTAGTAATAATTCCTGCAACCGATCTGTAGAGTAAGCAAACCTCAGGACATATTACAAGTGTTCTTCTTTGTCTTTAAAGGGCTTGTCTGTCCTAGGATCAACCCAATCCTTGGAACCTGTAGGCAATTATAAAAAAAAAAAAGAAGCCTCACCAGTTTGCAGTCCCATACCATGTTCCCGTTTCCAGCCACTTCGGGTCCTTGCTGGACTGGAAGTGGCTAAGTACCGTGACCGCTGTGGTCAATCACTAGTTTTGTGCTAGAACGGCACGTCCCTGCTAGTGGCTGCAGTGATCATGGGACCAAGTTACTTTTGGTACAGGGGGGGGGATCTGAACTGGCCAGAAACTGGTGGCAACAAGAGGAGTGCAGTCAGGGTTTTTTTTTTTTTTTTTTTTACAACTAGGCACTGGTTTCAGGGACTGGGTTTGTTTGCTCCTGGGCCAGACAACTTTAAAGGGGTATTCCCATCACATACAATGGAGGCATATCCCTAGGATATGCCCCTATTGTCTGATAGGTGCGTGTCCCACCTCTGGGACCCACACCTACAAAGAGAATGGAGCGGAGAGAGCTGTGGCCAAGTGCTGCTCCCATACACGCGCAGCCCCTGTTCTTATTCATTTCTATGAGGCAGACGGAAATAGCCAAGCCAGCGCTCGGCTAATTTCGGCGGCCCCATTGAAATGTAGGGCGGCTGCGCATGGTCCCTCCATTCATTTCCCCGCTTCGTTCTTGTTATATCAGACAATGGGGGCATATCCTAGCGATATGACCCCATTGTAGGTGATGGTAAAACCTCTTTAATGTATGCTTTGTTAGACCGCATATATTACTGTTCCAGCATACCACAAGGCTCACCAACAGCACCATACAAGCATTATTTTTAGCTGTGGCTACATAATTAGGATGGATTTTCCCCATTGTAGTAAATGCCAGATTTATTAACAAGTAGTGTGTCCTGTTGATGAATCTTGTACAGGCCGGTATAGGAAAAAAAATACAAAAATTAAACCTACATTGGTAAAACTATACCAATGTGTCAAAACTTGAGATCTTCACATGACAGTGTAGTGTATAGTGTATATTGCTGTATATGTACTTCCACCATTAAGTGGCATAAAGAAGTGTATTGTACTCGCCTAGCAAGGTGCATCAAGCTTTAAGAGGGAGAAGGTGAGCGTTTTTTTTGTCCCTTGAGAAACACGTCCGTCTCCTCCTCCCTGTACCGATGGTATGGATTTATATACCAGCCGGGAATCTAGAACAGGAGGCACAGTAGTGAAACGGAGCAGCGCATAGAAAAAATAATAAGCGATATCACGTCATCCGTATGCCCTACCCTGCCAGCTATTTATATGGTAATGTCAGGACCAGTGAAAGGTCCTCTTTAACATGCCGAACGTATGATTTTGATTCACCAAGATAGACTATAGAGATGAGCGAAGCGCTCCGTAAGGGATTAGAATGTATTGGCTCCTATGAGCCAAGAAACTTTACATAATAACTTCATAAATTAATTTCTACTGTATAAAACCATTTCCCGAAATCGGGTTCTGTACCAAGGTACCACTTGGAACCGAACCAGAGTTCGGGAAATGGGTTTTTACAGTATAAATCAATTTCTGAAGTTATTATGCTTCACGAAGTAACAACTTTGGCTCATGGGAGCCAATACATTCTAATACTGTACGAAGAGCTCGCTCCGTACAGTACTCAAACGAAGTATTATGCGAATCAACTTCGGATGTCTCATCCGAAGTCGATTCGCTCACCCCTAATAGACTAATATGAAGTTTTGATGCAAGACTTCCGTTTCTTCTCTCTATCCAGTTCTCTGACTGGCTCAGATAACTACATAAAAAACTGCATGTGTGAATCCTGTCTCAGGACACATCCATTTATACAGAAGAATGCTTAGCCATATACAAGAACACGAAGGACCAGGTGCGTCCAATGAACATGTGATACTCTAATAGGCATACAGCTTTTCCCTGCCCCAGAAACTCCCACGTGCTCTCAGGATATAGATTTTTATCACTCTTATAAACTTAAATTACAACCGCCGAGGGAGGCAACACCTTCCAGTTTATTTTTATTACATTTCTCTCTGCTGTAGAAACTCTCAAGACTTTTCTTCCAGGTGAAGAAGTAAATCTGAAATTTCATGAAGTCCAACAGGTCTGCTGCACATTTAATTCCAGAGACAGGCAAAAAGGTCAGACCACATTGAGCTTCCTGAAATTCTGTCAGCACAGACGGTGGGAGAAAATAAACTGTTTGACACTGTGCAGCTAGGAAAATCCTGCACGGAGTCAGATAGAAAAGCATGTTACTAGTGAAACACTCCAACCTCAATGGTATGGCCCATGTAGATGTCTAACATTATGGCAGTATTTTGTTATTTTTGCCTCTTGCTTAGGTGTTGCAGCCTCTGGAGCCCAAAAAAGGTGTGTATATGTAATGACAGATCATGTGACACTTAGCTTGCACACAGGTGGACAACATGTCACAAATTATGTGACTTCTAAAGGTAATTCGTTGCACCAGAGCTTTTTGTGGGATTCCCAACAAAGAAGGTGAATACATCTGCACATGCCAATTTTCTGTTTTCTATTTCTAAACAATAGTTTTATTTATATATTTTTCTCATTTCACTTCACCAACTTAGACTATTGTGTTCTGATCCATCACAAAAAATTCAGATTAACAAAACAATGAACTTAAGGCTGTAATGCAACAAAACACGAAAAAAAGTCAAGAGGGTGAATACTTTTGCAAGGCACTGTATGCCTTCGGGCAGTGAGATGTGTCCTAACATCAGCAGGTCATGTGACACAAACCACACTCTTTGTTCTTACCAATTCAAAGACTTCATATGACCTACATTACAAGGCTCCAATGCAGGACATAGATATAACCAACAGCAACTGGAAATCGAAAAAGATGAAACTGTAGGCTAATGACTTTTGAAAAAGACAGTTTTGAGTGATGTTTGGGGAAAATGAAATTACAGCAATATCTGCTGGGAGGGATATATTTACAGTACATTACTGGCACAACCTTCTCCCTTAATGGACTACTAGGCCTACTTGACCATTGTAACAATTTGTAATTATGTCGCTTACCTGATGATTTCTGCAAAATAACCGGCTCAAAACATGGTTACCAATTAATCTAGTATGTTATCATGTGTCGGTTCATTGTTTACACACTGTATTTGGTTAATAATTCAATAAAAATTTATAGATAAACTGGCAAAAGAGAACCTCAAATATGACTAAAAGAACAAAAAAATATGACAAAAAAAAGAATTAGGACAACTTCACTCATGTTAAGTCCTTGGAATGGCAAAAACATTAACTGTGCATTACTAAAGCTTTATTATCATTTCCAATTCCCATCAGAATGAAGCTGCTGTTTACCGGCTATCCTTCTACTTACAGTAGTTTGGCCAAAACTATTAGGCCTCTTGCACACGACCGTATGCCCTCCGAGACATACGGTCCGTGAGCGGGCCATATGTCCCGGAGTGGCATTGATCGCGAGCACAGGAGCGCACAGCATCAGAGATTACAATGATGCCGTGGACGTCGGGCCACCTGCGGGATTGTTGTCCCGCTCTTATATGATCTTATGAGTTCGGCAAAATAGCCCAGCAGACGACCTGACGTGCACAGCATCATTGTAATCTATGATGCTGTGCGCTCCTGTATGCACGATCAATGCCGCTGAGGGACATATGGCTCGCTCAAGGACCGTATGTCTCGGAGGGTATACGGTCGTGTGCAAGAGGCCTTAGGCTAGATGCACATTTGGCCCACAATTCTGCTATTTGTTCTGTCATAAGAACTAAATACTGGAACTGTCAAATCCGGTATATGTCAGAAATATCATTATTTTTCCAGAAAAATGAAAAAATACCTTTTTTTCTGTAACCTGTCCGAACCTCCGCCACAGATGTAAACTTATGTTTTATGTCTCCTTTTGTCCTATAAGTTACAGGGCAACCTTCATTTAATATATGTTTTACACTTTTCTTCTGATGCCAAAGAATTAATTTCTGTGGTAATTGGCTATTTTAATTGAGAAGAAAATAAAAATTTTATATGGTATATATTTTTTTTTAAGTTCTTAAAGGGAATCTGTCACATTGAACATGGTTTCTGAGCTACAAACAGCATGTTATAGAGCAGGATAAGCTAAGCAGATTGATATATAGTTTTGTGGGAAAAAGTTCAGTATAACTTGTATTTTATTCATTTAAATTCCAGCTCATTCTGGTCTTTAAAGTCAGGGAGGCGGTCCTATCAGTGATTGCCTTCCCTCTATGACTGTGTATATAGAGATAGCTGTAAATCACTAATAGGATCGCCTCCTTGACTTCAAAACCCACAATGAGCAGGAATTTAGACAAATGAAATGCAAGTTTTACTGAATCTTTTCTTATAAACCTATATATCAACCTACTCCACGCCTCCTGCTCTGTAACTTACTGCCTGTGGATTATTTAGCATTTTCATGGTGAAAAGTTCCCTTTAAGATATTTCTTAAAATACCCCATGTAGTTTCTGCAAGATTTGGTGCATCTCTAAATTGGTTAGATTTGTGACTAAAACTCCATGGCAAAATATTGAAGTCTACACACTTCCACAGGCTTCTTTAATGAACTTGAAAAAAACATTTGAGAGGTCTGTGCCTCTTAATAAATTTGGTGCATTTTACACCATCAGACTTTATACCAAGACTAGTGCATATAGGTATGTAATGCCTGTTTTAATATATCTACCCCATGATGGATGAACTTGGTGGGCAATTTACTAATCTGAAATACGCCTAAATTAGGTGCATTTCAGGCACAGAAGAAGGCGCAACTGTTAGTTGTGCTGATATCTGCAACTTCGCCCCACTCGCGCCAGATCAAAAATTTACCATTTTCTACACCTGTTTGAGCTCAGAAGCTGTCTTACATTTAGAACTGGTGCTGGATGAGCCAAAGTTATGGAGAGGCCTGCGCCTCTTCATAACCTCGCTGGATCCTCCACCAGCTATGGGACCTTATTAAAACAGGCGTCTAAAAGGGCGGTCTTAATAAATGTGCCTATTAGTGTGCTAAGGAGGTCTTAGCGTGATTGCAGCAAGCACAGTAGTCTAAATCCCTGGAAAACGGCTGATTCTGCTATGTGTAGATTCAACTGTACATTACCAAGATGCATATGATTACAGGGGCAGCCATCTTGTCTGAGCTGCTTCTCTGCTCTGTTAACAGCAGTTTGGAGGTATGCCTTACAAAGCCACACGGAAATGGGAAACTGATGCATGGAAGTAAGGCCTGTTTCAAACTTCTGCTGTGGCTGTCCGGTTTTGAGATCCGGCAGAGGGTTTAAAATTGGGCCGAAACTGATCAGTTTTGTCCCCATTCATTGTCAAACTGGACAAAACTGATCAGGATGCATTGCCGGATCCGTTTTTTTTTTTTTGTTAGTGGAAAAACTGGATTCCTGGCCCATAGACTTAGAAGGTTTTTCATACAGGATCCAGTTTTTTCAGGATAGATTTAATACAGCCGGATCAGGCCGAAGTGGATGCATCTGGATTTATTAAATTGCACGGATCTGTTTAATTCCAGTTTTGAGACCCTCTGCCGGATCCCAAAACCAGAGAGCCACAGCGCAAGTATGAAACAGGCCTTACACATTCAATTTTACAGAAAAGTTTAAAAAAAAAAAAAGGACCAGGAGCATTTATAAAAAAAAAATCTGTTTAACATTAAAATCTGATTTAAACAATGGGTCATTTTCTGATATATTTCTTTTCAGACCCCAGACTGAGCAGTTGTAGAATTTCAGCTCACACATTACCACGAAGAGCTCTCATTATTTCAGAGCTCGGGACGACCATCTTGGTTTCATCTGGCTTCCTTCAAAGTATTTTTAAACAACATCTTCTGGATCACCTCATTTAGATCCTGTAGCACCAACTAATCCTGAGTGAACATCCTGTACTGCCTTCTTTATGTCCCCGCACATTATACTGCAAACAAAGCGTGGCGTTATGTGTGAACCTGTGTACACTTGTCATCACTGGACCAGGAACTAGTGAGCAGTGGGGAATCGGGCAACATCTGAATGGGAGTGGTGTGAGATTCATGAGGTATGACTTTTTGAACAGGATAATTATTCGTTTTAAACATATTTGGCTCTGGCTGGAAAACCCCTTTAAACCACGTAAAACCACCCAAACGGCTTATCCCTGATGGACTGTCATCCATTCTTTACAATTCCCTCCTGGATCCTCTTTTGTATTTTAGTATTGAAAAATTCAGGTAATATATCATTGGATCAATTGGGTGACCCTAGATCAGGCATGGCCAACCTGTGGCTCTCCAGCTGTTGTAAAACTACAATTCCCACCATGCCCTGCTGTAGGCTTAGAGCTGTAAGAAGTCTTTGCATGCTGGGAGTTGTAGTTTTGCAACTTCTGGAGAGCCTCAGGTTTGCCATCCCTGCCCTAGATGTATCAGGGGATATCATTAGTTTGCTGAAAATTACCCCTTTGGCCCAACACAACTTCAGATATACCGTATTTTACACCCTAAAAAGCGCACCTGCCCATAAGACGCACCTAGGTGCTAGAGGAGGAAAATATAAAAAAAATATATATTATATGGTAATCAGACCTGAGCTCAGATCCCCAATGTTAATCAGATCTCAGCTCAGACCCCCAATGTTAATTGGACCGCAGATCAGACAAAAATAAATAAATCAACTCACTTTTCCTGCTCTGGATTCCGACAAACCACGAGCACACAGCGTGGTCACAGGTCACAGCACAGCGTGCAGCAGCAGCAGAAGACGACTAGAAAGCAGTGAGTGCCGAGCCAGCACAAGGGTCGCTGTAGTCACCACTTCAATAATGGAAGCACTCATTAGTATTCGCTATATACCCCTATAAGGTGCACTACCAAAGTGCGTCTTATAGCAAAAAATATGGTAAAATACATATGATGAAATTAAAAGAAAGAGTCAAAGCCGGTTTTCACATGAACTGATGTGGTTTTACTGCATTTGGCCATAATACACTGCCTCGAAACAAGACGGTACAAGAGTCATAAACGAAATCTTTTGCGACATGTCTATCCTCCAGCCGTATGAACTCTCATTAATACATGGATGTCTTCATTGGGCTAGCTGATGTCTGAGCGCAGAATGCAGGTATTAAAAACACTCAGTTGATGTAACTGT
Organism: Bufotes viridis; assembly: GCA_033119425.1. Taxonomy (NCBI): domain Eukaryota; kingdom Metazoa; phylum Chordata; class Amphibia; order Anura; family Bufonidae; genus Bufotes; species Bufotes viridis. Next base: position 54,723,201 of record CM065593.1, read on the forward strand.
GAGTCATTACAACACAATGGGTGTAAATGTTTTTCACATGACAGCGTGAAGGGCAGCCTAAAGGACAAATAGAATAGTTTGAAAAGAAACTTCTTCTAGTTACAGGGTGGGTAGTACCTAAACGGCAGACTCCGGGGGGCACAGGGTGACTTAATGCTACAAACATCAGCTCATATTTTTTTAAAGCAAATGTCGGTAATGATTTGATTTTTTTGTTTTCCCGTTAGTTTGGATCTTCTTGCTAAATGCCGTAACTGTATTTCAGACTGCGCTTTCATTTAGAAAAAAGAGAAGCAGTGAATATATATGAAGACAACAACTACGACTCTCACAAGCACTAAGCACTGTCATTGGTTAAGTCTTAAAATATCAAAGCGGTTACTAAAACAAACAAAAAGAATGAGTATATCGGTAAAACGGAACACTAAAACGCTAACCAATCTGGTTTTCTGAACCTTTTTTTTCAGATTTTTTTTTAAACTTTTAACTGGTTAAAGTTACATTTTATTTCTCTTAACACTTCTGCTAATAAACTCTAAGTCGAAGCACTAGTGAGATCAGATTTCGGCTGTCTCAAAGCAATTAAATTAAAGATGTGGTCTCAAATTGCAGGGGAAGTGCTTTACGCTAATAGATCCCCCTCTTAATATAAACAGTACTGTGTATTATCTCTTGCTTTAGGATAGTGTTGTCTTCACATAAGACTTGTTTAATGGTATTAGTGATTCGTTTCCTTGTACACGTACACCCTATTGCGTGTTGACAGGTTTATAAGGATGCAGCGGCCGCCGGGAAGCTCCTAGACGACGGCCTTTGAATCCTTGCAGTCCTGAGCGCTGGTGCCTGAGTTAGCCTGCGTATTGTCTGCTTTCTCTCCACGGTGCTTGGCTTGTCTGAAAGATTAATACATTAACAAGAGGCTTTAGGGTCCACGGCTGTACATCTCAAGACAAGTTTATTAGCTGATGGCACGGAAGACTCAGAGGTCAACAGAAGGGGTGACATTTTGAAAGGAAACAACAATATTTATGTTCAGATAGCATGATGGTGAGATCATGTGGAGACCTCTCTGATGGGATGACTGTTCATACCATGAGAAAACACAAACCTGTCTTTTGAAATATTCTATCTGGTCACATTTTATTCTCATGCTAATTTTCGCCTACAGTACATGTAAAAATCCAGAAGAAAAGACTATAAAACCGGAGAAAAAAAACTAACATTGTGAAGGGTTAAATCTTACATTCTATAAGAAAAAGGATTTATTAAATAAAAAAAAACCTCCACTAATGGCTCTACAGAGCTATTTATTAGTCACACTTGTTTCCAGGAAAGATAGATGACAACCATAACTTTTGCCATGATGCTTTAGTCTGGATTCCGGACGTATTACATATCCGTATTTTTTGAAAGCGTCATTGCCCAACTGAAGAACTGATCTCACAGCATCTTAGGGATCTAGGATGCTGCAAGCTTGGGTCTGTTAAACTCGGTCAGGCTGTGATGCATCTGAGTAAGGCCTCCTTCATATCTCTGTTAAAGAGAGATGGCTGTCTGATCCGGAGCAAATTCTGGCTGTCAGCTGGATAAAAAAAACATTGCATGCTATGGTTTTTGTCTGGCCAAAACCTGGCATTTATGCCGGAAAGTGGCCGGATCATCGCTGGACCTCATTACAGTCAATGGGAGTCCAGCAGTTAAGTAGAGAATCTGGCAATGCTGGATCATGTGAGATCTGGCTCTGTGCCAAAAAATCCTGCCATTATCTCCTCGACGGAGATGTGAACTCACTAATATGGACATATGATATGCTCGGAACATGGAAGTGTGAATCCGGCCTTACTAAAATATTCAATGTACACCAATAAGCAAGGTGGGGAAAATAGAAACCATCTACCCGGAATTGTCCACCAAATATAGAAACCCCAAAAATAGCAGAAATCGGGATTTAATAAATCAGTATATCTTTATTCAATGATTATAGTAAAAAACACACAATTAAAAAGTATTAAATCTGTGGTGGTACATAGAATAAATAAGAACAATAGCTGTGGCAGGGGACATACACGGGTGGGAGAAGCACTATAATAGATATTCAATACCAAGTGGCTAGACCTAGCCAAATAGTATAAGACTGAAAGTGTGGTTCATAAGAGGCAAGTGCAGAAAAACTAACCAAATAAACAAATAAGCTTGGGCTAAATAGAAAACGCCCATAAAGATGCCAGGGGAAACCACATATAATACAAGTCATAAAGTTACCATACCGACCGTGAAAACCCTGCGCAGGTTTCCCAGTTTCTGCTATTTTTGGGTTTCTAAAATATTCAATGGCAAATAACTATAATGGTCTTAAAGTAAGGAACTGAACAGAATGACATACATATAACTGGAATATCAGAGTACTTACCGGACACGATGGCCTAATATAGGTCCTGTTACAGTTTAACCACTAAGAGCCGACCGGGAGGCGGCGATTTCAAAATAACAGGATTAAAATAACATGTTTTTCTAATACTGTACAACCACTTGGAAAATGGGATTTTACACCTTTTAGATAGTAATGACCTAGGCCACGAATATCAGATTGGTGGGGGTCTAACACCCCAAAGATCTGCTGTTTGCAGCAGCCACCAGCACCAGTAACATCAGAGTTGACAGACCCCAAAGCAGAACGCTCTGTCCACTGTTTAGTGGCCATGTGGGTGTGTTGCTCCCAGTTACTTGAAACAGCACCAAACTGTTAACAGTTCATCGTGGGGGTGCAAGGTGTTGGATTCCACCAATCTGATATTGATGGCCCATCTGGAGGATAGGTTATCAATATCTAAAAGGTGGAACATCCCTTTAAGTCTCAGCTGTACCTTCATAGCTTTGTCTAGATTTCATATCTGAAGTATGCTGAATTATGATGCTCATATTTTAATGGTTCTTTTGCTGTATTTAGACAGAGATGGTGACCACATCGCTGTAGAAATACACACGGCACAACAATGACCTTTCAAAACAGTATCTAGTGTGCAGACATTTACCTCAGGAACTAAAAATGGTAATGTGGTAGATTACATTAGTGAAAAATAATGGAGTAGTTGTCCATAGTGAACAATCAGGTTGCTGCTTTCACATTCAACAGGGGCTTAGAAAAAATAAAGAGCTGGAATCTAAATGGCACCTAGGGGCATCTTTTAGACTTTTCCTTCATGCGGGTTCAGATATTCTTCTCCATCATATTCTTTCTACTACATTAACTATTTTAAATACATTAAACGGCTAAACCATACATAAAATATGGAAGAAAATACTTACTCAAATGGTCCATTTTCTTTCATGAGAGCACCTTCCACGGAATCTAGTCCTTGTTCTGAAAACTGCTTCAAGGCACTTAAAGCTGCCTGTGGGCAACACAAAAAAAATGAAAAGTGAATTAGACGTCAAACTTTAGGTGCTTTGAACTCAGGAATGTGTAAAAACGTTCTAAAGTATCAGTGAAAGTTAAAAATATGCACAGCGTTAAAGCACATACATATCATTCACAAAATTCATTTCTAGCGAAAAGTATTTACACATTTCTTTACCGAAGGCTGGGTTCACACTGTGTTTAGCCCACCGCTGGGCATTGCATCAAGGCATCTACATCGGAATACTGAAAAACTCTATGGAGGGTTTCACAGTTCAGACTATAACCCGTCTGTGGGTATCGTATATATCAGGTGGCATAATCAAATTCACAGAGTACCACCCCCCAAACATAGCTTTTAATATTACTTTTAAAACAAAAGACCCTCCAAAACAAGCCCAAAATATTAAGAACAGAAGATGATGACAACAAAGAAGCTGGTACTTGATTTATCGGTCTTAGAAAGGCAGATGCTGGGCCAAATATCTAGCTATGGGCTCTTATCCTACAGATGACCCTTTCGCTATTCATGCCCTGCCTATAAACGGAATGGCCACCTCGATAGGGGCGATCCCGTATCAGGAACCTCCTGACCGCCCTCAGATGGCCCTGAATAGGGATGTCCCTGGCAGTTAATGTATGCTATCCTAAACAATAGTTGTTACAATGGTGGCTAGCGACTACGATATAAAGAAAACAAAAAACCAATATAACAAGGAAAAATAATAAATGATGTTAAAAGATAGATCACACAATAATCAATCCATCTCTTGATTTCAATTGTAGATACATATCAATTTTCAGATACCACAACAATGTGACATCAATGTCCCGATGTCACTGCATACAACTCTATACAAATGCATAGCCTAAGGGAAACGGGGTCTAAAGGATTCATTTGACTTGCCTGTCGTGGTGAAACTACAACTCCCAGCATGGAAACTTGCTTGGTTGTTCTCAGAACTCCCATAGAAGTGAATGGAGCATGCTGGGAGTTGTAGTTTCACAACAGCTGGAGTGCCGGAGGTTGCTGACCCCTGGTCTACAGAACTATTCTGTTTGTCGAAAAAGACGGAAACGAACGGCAAGCCGGTTAAATGGAGTTCTTCTTGAAGGGAATCCCCGAAAGAAAGCCCAACGATAGGAGAGCTAAAGCACAGTAGGAAATTTATCTACTGACCTAAAACGGAATCTACATCGATAAAGATTTTCTCTATTTCCATAGCAAGTCTATGAATATATTCACATCTATATCTCTCAATCATTATCTATATGAACCTGTCCAGGGCAAAATTTACCTGTGATATCACATAGGGGAGGGGGAACATAATGAAGGGAGAAATGTCACATGAATACATGAAACACTTCATAAGCAAATCTAAATTATGTTTGTGTGTATATATATATATATATATATATATATATATTTTATATATATGCTATTAGACACACACTGTTCTGTTGTGGTTAACGGGGTTAGCTCACTTCAGCAATTATAACTTATGTAGAGAACGTTAAAACAAGGCTCTTACTAATGTACTGTCCACATTGCTTCCTTTGCTGGCTGGATTCATTTTTCCATCACATGATACACTGCTCGTTTCCATGGTTACGACCACACTGCCATCCAGCAGTGGTGGTCATGCTTACACACTATAGTAAAAAGTGTTGGCCTCTCTCGTGACCACGACCGTGGGACTGCTCATAGGCCGGTGTTTTTTCCTATAGTGTGCAAGCACGACCATCACTGCTGGAATACAGGGCGAATGTAACCATGGAAATGGGCAGTGCATACTGTGATGAAAAAATGAACATGGACAATAACTATACATTAGTAAGTGGCTTGAATTAACATAACCGACAAAATAAATAACTGTATGGGGATGAGCGATGGCTACTGCTATGGCTGGTCGTCATACAGATTCATTGTTTCTGTGCAACACATTGCTGTTTAGATGGAACATCCTGCTGCCCCAAAAACAATGATTTCGCTTATTCATGGGGTGATCTGCGGCATCTTGCCACAGGCAGATTATTGGGAACAATTATTTGTACGACAATTGGGCTGTGTGAATCCACTTTTAGACAAAATTACATGAATAAAAGTAATGATTTAATAAAATAATTAAAATAAAGATGATCTAATTGTGGACTATCAGAGATTATACAAACAGGAGAAACCACTCTAGGGGACGAGCCATATCTCTTCAAAGATATGTAAAAAGATATAAAAGATATGAAAAATAAAAAACAAAATAGAAAGAATAATACATTTACAGAACTAAAAGAGATGAAATACTAATTGAAGTGTAAGAACCACTGGTGATGAATCATTTCTGAAATCACTGCTAACACATTAGTAGGTCCGCCCCGGGTACCAGCTGTAACTTGAAACAGGGGGGTGCCGCTGCGCTGCCACTAACACAGAAGCAGTGCGCAGCCGCACAGCAGCCAGCAGGAGGATCGGGACCCGGCCGCCGCGGCCAGGACAGAGAGGAGAGTCGGGAGACAGTGAAGAGATGGAGGGGGGCGTGGCGCTGGGCGGGCCAGCCGGGACGGATGTCTTACTGTGTGAGTGATGGATAGATGGAGGAGGGGCAGCCCAGCCCTTATGCAGGAGGAGCCTGGAGGGGGCGTGTCGCAGCTGTTGCCGGCTGCTGCTGCCTGGCTAGAGTGGTGAGATGGAGCAGAGGAAAGGGGCAGGACGTAGCCAGGTCACATGGGCGCCGCAGCAGGGAATGAAAATAGCGTGCCCCGTGCGTGCGCGCTCCCTGACGTCAGAGCGCGCACGTTAGGCACGAGTAACGCACATTTCGCCGGCGGGAAAGGCAGCCATTGTCCTCTGTGACTGGTGGTGACTGCTGCCTCGTCAGTCTTGCTCAGCCAGCCCAGCGTCCAGCAAGCATTTTCCTCCTCCTGCCTGGTCTCCTGCTGTGCTGTGTGTGTGTGTGACGTGACCCCCTTCTGCCTAGAGTAGACACACACAGTCACAAAACAAGTCCTGTCCATCTAGTGATCCACAGAACAGGGCCAGTTCATTCAGGCTCACTACTGCCTGCCAGTAGCCAGTGTGGGTATTTTTTTAGTAGATGATAAGGGCCTTGCTATGCTTACATTGCCTTGATATTGAAAAATGGGGCCCATGGGGTGGGGGGGGAATGTTTTGAGGAGTCAGTGAGTCACAACACTGTGGCCAGCCAGGGCAGAAATGTGCAAAGGTGTCTAAATAGATGGGAAAAAAGGACCACTACCAGGCCCAGCCAGGCCTATTAACTCCATCCTGCTCTATAAAAATATAACATGATCTGACGATAACCTGCCATCGGGTCAACCTGTAAAAAAAGAGTGTAATACCAGGTGACCAAAAAGCCATATGTACCCCTAAATGAATTTTTGATGAATTCTGTGATGAAGATATCGTTGTGGAAATTGGACGATTGCGGAGGCATTTGGAGGCTGCCAACATCAGCATTGAAGAGGCAAAGAAATGGTCAGGATTGCAGTTTTTGGAGTTTATTGTGAAATGGGATTTTTGTGAATCTCTACCAAACTTGTCACTGTGTTTAAGATTCTTTTTGACTGTCTGTGTATCTATTGCTTCATGTGAAAGAAGTTTTTCAAAATTAAAATTGATAAAAAATTACTTACGCTCAACTATGAGCCAGACAAGATTGACAAATCTGGCTTTACTTTCAATTGAACATGAATATGCAAGAAAGGTGAATTTTGATGAGGTCATTGATCGTTTTGCAGAAATTAAGGCACGACAGAAGAGACTGTAAAGGTTGAACGAGGAGTTGGGGTTTTGCATTTTTCCCCCCATCAAACTATATATCAGTCTGATCTGCTCCTCCTGTCTGCTCTATAACATCCTGCCTGTAGCTTACATTGTATTTTCATGGTTACAGATTCCCTTTTAATTGTTATTTAACAGCAAGTTTCTGTTTACTTGCCATAAAAAATGTTATTTAAAAAAATAAATATTTAATTATATTCAGTAAAAATTATGTTTCTTATGGTTTAGGCATGGGGAAGGGGGGTGCCAGAGAAAGTTCCCGCCCCGGGTGTCAAATACCCTGGGCACGCCACTGCCTAAAATGTCCTCTAATGGATAATTATAATTATTATATTACATATCCAAGGACAAGGTCCCCTGAGAATTAGATATTTTACCAAACAAGCCCCTGAGAACTAGATATTTTACCATCCACATCATCTGAACTACTAAAATAACTAAGGGAGAATTAAGTGGCTAGGTATGAAAAGAATTAGACCTGTGGAGTGCGCGTAATGAGCACCCCAGAAGACTAAGTCTAGAGACATGCACATAGGTAGATTATACGAGAGTAAAATACTAAGTCCAAGCGCATGCCCAGAAGAACTATGGAGCACTTGTATCAGAATGACAAGCGCGTCATCAAGGAGAGAGGAACAGGAGGAGGGGATTGTCCAATGGATGAAGCTCTACTGTACACAGGGAGCAATCCAGTAAGATAGAGAGGCCGTGATTAGCATTCCCGCTCTGATGTCACCAACAGAGCCTTTAGAAGAGCTCGTCCCCTCCCGCTCAGACTGTAGACTGCCCAAACCCCTGAAGATGCCAAACGTTCGTGAAAACGTCGGTGGGCAGCTTCTGAGCTATTCGTTTTTAGCACAGGTAGTGAGCGCCATCCGTACTGATCATAGGAGCTAGAGACAGACCAGTTGGTTAATATGAGCGCCGGTGGCAGCGCGCAGCCACCGACGCAGACAAATCTGAGCAATTGTGACAGCCAAGCTGTTGAGTTATAGTTTAGCACGTAAAGTGCAAAAGCCCTCGCTCACCTTGAAAGCTTTTAAACTAAGTTTCTTTTTGTTTGCTGATTCTTTCTTATTAGTTAAGTTTATAATACATATCAATAAAACTGAAGTTATAGCAAAATAAGTATGTAGGTGGAAAAAGGTGTCTGCTGTAGTCTACTGAAGTGCAATACTAAATATGAATAAATATCGCTGCACCTATATAATAGGGTAATTTGATTTGAGTTACCTTTAGACACTAAGCTAAGAACAAGAGATGGAGATGGAGAGCTAGATGAAGAGTGTATAACCTAAAAGGGTTATCCAGAATTTGATATTCATGGCCTATTGAATACCCCGCCAATTAGTTGATTCAGGGTAGCTGCTCCATCCACTGAACAAAGCATGGAGCAGTATAGTTCTGGCACAGGAACTACAAGGTAAACAGCTGATTGGCAGGGGTGCAGGTTATCGGACCCCCATAGATCTAATATCGATGGCCTATCCTGAGGACAGGCCATTAATATCAAAATCCTGGACAGTCCCATTTAGGTGTGGCCTACTTGATAGGTAGGGATAAAGATGCCAGAAAATGTATATCTTGTACTTTCCCAATCAGTACCAATCTCTCTCTTTCGTTGTACTACCTATCATGCTCTATATCTTCTCATCACTTATGTTTATCATGTTTCATCCTCTATTTCTACCTATCCTCTATCTCTTTCGCTCCATATAAAATCTGTATTCTCTAATTTCTATCTACTTACCTTAAGTTTTCCTACTCATCTCTCTTATATCTATATTTAGGTCTAATCTTCATATATACATTACGTCACTGTCTATAACTGAGGAACGTATTTGTAAAATCTGTTTCATCCATGTTGCTATTCTCTTAAAGCGATGAGCAATCTCATTACTGTGCATTCCTACTGATTTTCAGATCTACAAGGATTTTATATTTTCTAGACCCCGGTAGTCAATACGCACCAATTGATGTCATTCTCCACCTAGATTATGTCATCCGCTAGCTATCACATTACATTCTTAGTCCCTAATGAGACAGAGAAGGTCTCAGCACATAAAAACAGGGTGTATTAAGTAGACAAAGTATGAATATCTTTGGCCCAGGCAAACTGGTTAAGCCAGCGGGATTAGGATGGACGCAGCTATCTGATGAGATGTTTGCCCCACCTCAGATTCCTCCAGTATTGATATAGGGATCTGCTTCATCCCTTTGTAGAAGGGGTTTGTGTCACAGCAAAGAGATTTTTACAAAATGTCATACAATCTCCATATGTGATAATGATTGCTTTCGATTATCCCTGCTCCACATTATATATGAATAGATTTATTAAATTCTCCAGGTTCTCACAATACCAAAGCTAGCTCTTTACAAGCTCGTACTTTAATATATACATATATATGTACTTGGTTTCCTACAGAAGACTTTGGAGATGCTTTCATAATGCATGTCCCAGGGCAAATTACACATATATACATCATGTAACTTTTTTGAAACCTTTGTTCTTGAGATCCTAACAGCTTTATTTACAGCCTGAAGAACCCCTTTGTGGTTAATCCATCACTAGCACAATTTGTTTTACAAAAAGGGCAGGACAAGATCTCCTGGTGCCAAAGGCAGTGGTTTTGAAATATGTCCCACCACCGTCAGATGAACAGTAACTTAAAGGGGGTTGTGCCAAGCTTTAAACGTATTCCCTATTGACAGGTCTCAACGGTGGGGTTCCAAAAGTTAGGGGCCCCACTTATCACGAGAATGGGGGTTTTGTGCCTCCTGACATAAATGGAACAGTGGTTGTGCATGGTCACTGGCGTTCCATCCAACTCTATGGACCTACCAGAGATTGCCGGCCCCTTCACGCGACTTCTCTTCTACAGCAAGCGGAAATGAAGGGAGTGCCAACAAGCATGCTTGAATGCTTCTCCGTTCATGTGGTGAGATACAGGTCTTTGCACAAACCCTTTAAGGCCACATTCACATGGTATAATGTATCTTATTCAAGTATCTTTCCATTTTGGCAGTAAATGCTTGGCAAATCGGCATGTGTTACATAAGGATTTTGTTGCAGGTTTGCTCCAGATTTCACCCTTTTGCAAATTTGCTGCATCCAAATCCACACTGCAAATTCACACATAATGTAAAACTTGTGCATGTGGACTAATTTTATTGTCACAACTTTAGGTAAAAACACCTGGATTTCTAATTTACACAGGAAAACACTAAAGGCGTTAACGAGATTTCTTTCCGAAATCCATTTAATAGGAACAAGCTATCCCATTGAAGTGAATGGGACGGCTTCTTGTTGTTACACCTGCTCACTGCTGCTGTTTGCGACGGCAGGCAGGTAAACAATGAAGAACAGAAGGGGGAGTTGGCATGGCTAGTGCCTTCTCTTCAAACAGCTGATCAGCGTGGGTGCCGGGTGTCGGCCCCCCACTGACTCATCTGATACTGATGACCTATCCTGAGGATAGGTCATCTATAAAAATAACTTGGACAACCCCTTAAATCCAAGGCAAGTCAAATTATTGATTGTGATCATGTACCAATGAAGCTTAGCAATTAAACCCTACCTCCTATAGCAGTCCCAATTTTCTAAAACTGGAAGTATTTTCTTTATACACACCCAGTTGGGTCATGAGCTCTCCCTTAGTTATCACAACCATGTAATGGCCAACACAAGTTTCAACTGTTGCTTAGTAGAGAACACCAAAAGGGGTCCAGAATGGTGCCAAGCAAAGAACTGAAACTTAAAATATAAGATGAACCTGTGTAGTATGAATGTCATAAGAAGGGGACCAACTGAGACAGCATCAAGATGTTCATCAGGTACTGGGGGCTGTTTGAAGAGCACAATAGCATGCGACGGGTTCCCTTTAAGTGAAGCTAATCTATGTTCTCTGTCTTTCAAATAAAGGACAGATGCAATGTTAAATTCTATTCCCAGCTTTCTTATGAATACGTTAGGGGCAAATAAGGCAACAACATTCTAAAACGCAATGCAGAGACCCAGGGGAGTCATTAACACAAAGCTGGAGAAGTCATACTAATGATTACGGCCTGAAACAAAATGGAGCAAGGTGCCAAAGGCACAACTGTGTCAAAACTGCTGCAAGGGTAAAGCTTTTTAATTATACTTGATACCACTTGAATAGTGTTTGAAAAGCTGTCTCCTGCTGATGAGAAACGTTCAGCCTTGAAACCTTGAAGAGCAACAAAATTCATCTGGCATTTTCCAGAGCAGAGGAAAGGTTAATAACAGATTGGCAAATGGTGGGGAATGCGAGCGCCCTCCAGTTAATTAAGACGCATGACTTCTCTGCCATTATTTACACAAATACATAAAGAGATATTTCACTCCACAAATATTTTACAATTTCATTGTGAGCTAATTCCCGCAGGTTCTAAAACAGATGTTGTTAAAAATGTTATGTATTACTCGTTTTAGACATTTCAGTGGTGCCAAAATGCAGATGCCAGCAGGACGCTGCTTGCTTTGGCTTTACCTCTTCCTTATAAATATGCGGACTTATCAGCATGAAGTCAAATTTTCTTTAAGGGAATTTCATTTCTATCTCTCCTTCTGTCAATCCGTCACGGCATGCACTTAAATGTATGCTTGGAGATCATAAAAATGTCCACTTGAACTCATGTTTTATAGGGCATGCTCCATATATTTCACAGTGTCACGTCGGGCCTCTAAATCACTTTCAAACAAGGTTTACAGGGACCACACAATTTTATTTCCTTCAGGATTCAGCCGTACTTTTTATCATAAGCATCACCATTTTTGTGTAGTCAGCCATGAATCTGTATGTTGAATCTATTAACCTGGTCATTTACACTGTGAGGTGCTAACAGAATCCTCTAACCATCCATTAATGTCCATGGCCACATGGCATGTTTGGTTACTATTAAGAAATACTTCATAAGAACAAACCCCACTGATGATGATAATGTTGACTGATACCACCGACCCATGATGGTCCACACTGACTTAGGCTACTTTCACACTCGCGTTTTGTGCGGATCCGTTCAGATAATACAACCGTCTGCATCCGTTTGTATTATCTTTAACATAGCCAAGACGGATCAGTCTTGAACACCATTGAAAGTCAATGGAGGACGGATCCGTTTTCTATTGTGCCAGATTGTGTCAGTGAAAACGTATCCATCCCCATTGGCTTACATTGCGTGCCAGGAGGGATCCGTTTGGCTTTGTTTCATGAGACGGACACCAAAATGCTGCAAGCAGTGTTTTGGTGTCTGCATCAGTTCAGTCTTCATTCCGCTTTGGAGACAAACTGATGCATTCTGAGCGGATCCTTTTCCATTCAGAAGGCATTAGAATGCAAACTGATCCGTTTTGGACCGCTTGTGAGAGCCGTGATCGGATCTCAGAAACGGAAAGCCAAAACGCGAGTGTGAAAGTAGACTCACAATGGAGTGACTTCGTTTCACCAAGGTTTTCAATCTTCTGACTGCAAAATTACAGGTAGTGATTTATGAAGTTGCTTTTTTTTGTCTAATGACCAACTCTTCAATGGAGACTCCACACAGAGGAGGAGACCCTTCTGATAATTTCTGTTTCCAAACACATTTTAAAACTCTCGAAGAGGTTTGTGAACTACTCAACACAAGACACCTGCAAAGGTTTCCTAAGGCTGGGTTCACATCTGCATTTTTAACTCCAGCAGTCTTTTCCGGCAGAGGAACAAACTGCTGGAATTCACTGTTTCCGGCTCACATTCCAGCTTTTGGCAGCATAAAAAAAAATACTACACGCATTTTGTGTCCACCCAAAAGCCAGCATATACGCCAGAATGCGGCCGGATCTCCGCTGTTTCCCATTACAGTGAATGGGGATCCGTGGTACACAGTGGTATCCAGCTATGTTGCATACGGTGAACTCCAGCCGTCCGTTCCTCAGCCAGAACAGACTGGCTGAGATGAGCAGATGTGAACCCAGCCTAAGCATTTAAATTGTCCCTCAGTCTGGTTCAGTAGGTCACACAAAAGGTCATTGCTAAAGAAGCTGGCTGTGCACAGAGAGCTGTATCCAAGCATATTAATGGAAAGTTGAGTGGGAGAAAAAAAAGTGTGGTAGAAAAAGGTGCACAAGCAAGAGGGATAACCACAGCCTGGAAAGTATTGTCAAGAAAAGGCCATTCAGGAATTTGGACATGGGCTACAATTGTAACATCCCCTGTGTCAAACGACTCGTTTGCTTAAGGTCCAGTGTGAATTTTCCACAGTCAGTGATGGTGTGGGGAGCCATGTTATCTCCTGGTGTTGGTCCACTGTGTTATACCAAGTCCAAAGTCAGTGCAGCTGTCTACCAGGAAACTTTAGAGCACTTCATGCTTCCCTCTGCTGACGAGCTTTATGGAGATGCTGATTTTATTTTCAGCAGGACTTGGCACCTGGCCACACTGCCAAAAGTACCAATACCTCGCCTGACCTAAACCCCATAGAGAATCTATGTGGTACTGTCAAGACGAAGATGAGACACACCAGACCCAACAATGCAGACGAACTGAAGGCCACTATCAAGGCAACCTGGACTTCCATAATGCCTCAGCAGTGCCACAGACTGATCACCTCCACACTACACTGCATTGATGAAGTAATGCAAAGGAGCCCCAAACAAGTATTGAGTGCATACACTGCACATACTTTTCAGTAGGCCAACATTACTGTATTAAAAATCATTTATCTAAGTGATTTTATTTAATATTCTAGTTTTCAGAGATACTGACTTTAGTTTTTTCATTAACTGTAAGCCATAATCAAAAACATTAAAAGAAATAGACATTTGAAAACGATCACTCTGTGTGTAATGAATCTATAGAAAATGAGATTCACTTTTTGAACTGAATTACTGAAATAAATTAACTTTGTGATGATATTCTAATTTATTGAGATGCACTAGTACAGGCTCGGTTTAGCTGAGCAAGTATGTGTTTTAAATGGGGAGAGAGGAAAATCCTGTGCCAGAAGCTTCTTTTCTCCCGGAAGAATAAAAGGATAAGATACAAAATTCAATTCACCAGATTCTACTACTCTCCTGATCGATCTCATCAGTTTCGATAACTGCATCATTAAACCTGAACATGAAAACCCAGGCTTATATACAAGTGGTTATCTTAGTTCGTTTATGCAATTTCATTTTTAATGCCTCAGTTTGGTAGTTCTTTAAGTATACTAGATTTAAGATTAAGTATCAGTTTATATACTGGATACTTGGAAATCCCCAAAAAGATCTCCGAAGAGTGTCTTCTGTAAACAGCTTTAATTTCAGACATCATGAAAAATAAATGTTAATCCCTTTGGACTGCAGTAGCTCACGATTATCTATTGTTAATGGGTTTTGGTAGACTTTGTACTAATCCAAGTAAGTTGTATTTAGACATTCATAAGAACAACTGGTACTGCAAAGTAAAATTACATGAAATAATTATGCTCCACAGATCTTCCATGAGTTTAATTAGGTACATATGGTCATGTTTATCTGTAATAACTACAGTACATTCTACAACCAAAAAAAAAAACAAAAAAAAAACTGAATGACTGCTTTATATCTCAGCCCAATGACAATTTGTTTGTGTTACAGCCTGACAAAAAAAAAAGTTAAGGGAATTTAGGGGAAGTATAAAGCCTATTTGAAAACCATCCAGAATGTAAAATAATATGAATCATAGATATCAAAAGTAAAACATCATCATAGAAAGTAAGGTCACAATTTCAGTAACGTGTCAGATTCCTTCAAATCACCCTGATCTGGTTGTTAAATCCATAAATGGATCCCAGAAATAGACAAATAGACAACGTTTACTAAGGCATTTTAGGCATTATTTATCTGGGCCCTGTGAGTTACTATTAGGGCTGCAGCTATCGATTGTTTTAGTAATCAGGTACTCTACCGATTAATCAAGTACTCTAATAAGAAAAAATTTAACAAAAGAAGGTATTTTATAAAAACTCATCAGCCCGCCATGCCATCAGCTTCCCCCCAGTGCCATCAGTTCCTCCTCTAGTGGAATTAGTTCCTCCCCCAGTGCGATCAGCCAGCTCCCCCATGCCATCAGTTGTTCCCCCCATGGCCATCAGCTCCCCCTCCCCTGTGCCACCAGTTCCTCCCCCAATGCCATTAGTTTCTCCTCTACTGCCATTAGTTAGTCCCCCAGTGCCACCAGCAACCACCAGTGCCACCCCCCCATTGCCATAAGTTGCTCCCCCATGCAATCAGTTGCTCCCTCCCTCAGTGCCATTAGCTCCCTCCAGTACCATGAACTCCCCCATGCCATCAGTTCCACCACTCCACCTTCTAGCCATCAGTGCCCAGCCACAGTGCCAGTAAAATGAAATACTTACATTTCCGGGGGGCGGGGCCGGATGGTGCATGAAGTAAGACGCGGTTCTCCAGCGCTCCGGCCATGATCCTGTCATAAACAGCCTTCCAACTGTATTTACTCAGTGGCACTTAAAGAGCAGGCCTCCCTAAAGCCTCTAAAACAAAGATCCACGTACCTCGGTAGCCATTATGCCAGGGAAGAGGGGGAAAACACAGCTCAGACCAGAGCATGAGGAGCGGATCCAAGATGGCGTCGGCGAGGAGGAAGCTGCAGACACGCTGGCTGTGGTAAGCCAGGAAATAGCGGCACGGCTTGAAAAGTTTGCCCACAAGCCTCAGACATCTCTGCAGGGTGCATGGGGGGATACAGAGGGGGTCAATTTGGCCTCAGATAGGGCTACTACAATGTCCGGTGGTTTCTCTGAGGAGGAACAGCAACCTCTGCCCCCAAATGATACTCTGCCTGTCCACCACATTAACAGCCCAGTGAAGTGCAGTCCAGAGACTGATGTAGCAGAGCCAACCTTAAAAGATATAATGGCAGCGATTGCAAGCTGCAATGCCACACTGAAATCCATGAACATCCACATTGGGAGCCTAAAGGAGGACATATCTATAATACGCCATGACCTGCACAAAGTGGCGGAACATACTACTGAGGTAGAAAGGAGGATGTCAGATCTGGAGGATGGCGCTAAAACGCTTCATGATGCCGGTAAAATTACAGCAAAAGATATAGCGGCGTTATACGCCAAAACTGATTATCTCAAAAATCGCTCACGTCGAAACAATATTCGGATGGTGGGGGTGCCAGAAAAAGTGGAAGGTCCGAACCCCACTGAGTTTATAGAAAAGTGGATAGCTGAGAAGTTTCAGGATAAAGGCCTCTCTGCATTATATGCCATTGAACGAGCACACCATGTTCCAACGCAACAGTTACCACCCGGTCGTCCACCACGTCCAATACTTGCAAAGATCTTACATTATAGAGACAGAGATACTGTACTCAGAGCCTCTAGGAATCATACAGATCTGAAGATAAATGGGGTAGAGGTCTCTATACTTCCTGATTATTCATCGGAGGTACAGAAAAAGAAGGCTCGCTTTGTGGATATAAAAAGGAGACTCCAAGATCTGCAAATGAGGGGTTAATTGGGGTTGGTAATCTGAAACGGGTAATTACACAGCGTCATAGTCAGGCTACGGGTAATAATCTATTCCTTCAAGACAAGGGTTCCGCAGTGGCAGAGGAGGCAGATATTGATCAACGGCTGTTTGGCTTTTGCTGGGTGGGGGTACCACAGCATCTGCTCAGGCACTTTTATAGTCGAACAATATGTGATGGGGTCGACGGTAAGGGTGCTTAGTTAGAATGTGAGGGGAATGGCGGATGCCGAGAAAAGACAGGGTATTTTTTAATATTTGTCAAGATTTCAGCCTGCAATATGTCGTCTACAGGAGACGCACATGACCAAACAAAAATTACATTTAATGCAAAAATCGTGAGTAGGGTATTCTGTGCATTCAGTCTTCTCATATTCCAGGGGGGTCAGCATCTTGGTTAATAAAAATTCGAAATTTGAATGTTTGAAAGAAAATGTAGATTCGATGGGTAGATTTATAGGAGTGCATTTCATTCTGCAGGGAGTGAGAATGGTGCTAGTGACAATTTACATACCTCCGCCTTATTCTTCAGTACCTTTGAGACTGATGCTGAAGTTTCTGGCGGACTTTCCAGAGCTTCCAGTGTTGATTGTAGGAGATTTTAATAATGTACTGAGCGAAACTTTAGACAAATATCAAGTAAGAGACAGAAGTAATAATGAAACCCCTTTTGGTAGATTACTGAGGGAAGTGGGGCTGACTGATGTGTGGAGAGAGGCTCACCCTACAGACAGGCAATACTCATGTTGCTCCTCGACTTCTAGATCTCTGTCTAGATTTGATATGGGCCTAGTGAACGCTCTTATGTATTCCCGATTCCGGAAGTCGGAATATCTAACCAGGACTTTGTCGGACCATTATATATTTAGTGTAGAGATGGATGTCTCGGAGGGAGCCAGACCGGGGACGAAGTATTGGCGTATGAATGCCTTCTGGTTGACCCTGATAGGGGACACTACTGAAATAGAACGATCTTTGAGGGAATATTTTAGAACTAATGAGGGTTCGAGCTCCATGCATACAGTATGGTAGGCTATGAAAGCCTTTCTTAGAGGAACCCTGATTAAATCCATTAGTAAGATTAAATCTAAAGAAAAAGATATACAACTGCATGCTGAGATGCGGATGGCAGAGGATGCTTTTACAATTGCACCTTCCACGGAGACGAGCAATCAATTAAAAGCTAAGCAGGAGGAACTAAGGCGTCATCTCATGCAGGTGGCTGAGAGGAAACGCCTCTTCTATAAACAACAATTTTTTGCGGAAGGGGAAAGAGTGGGGCACATGCTCTCAATGATAGCTAAAGCACAGAGGGGTTCTTCGTGTATTACAGGTTTGGTGAATTCCAGTGGAACACTGAAAAGGGATACAGGGAGTATTCTGAATATATTGGGAGAATTTTACTATATATTGGGAAGACATTATGTACTGACTCAGATATTGATGGGTTTTTGCAGGGTTTAGATCTTCCTCGGCTGTCACAGGAGGAGAGTTAATTCCTAGATGCCCCGATCAAACTGGAAGAGCTAAGGGTGGCAATGGGTTCCATGGTCAATGAAAGAGCCCCGGGTCTTGATAGTCTCCCTGTGGAGATATACAAGGCCTTTGCAGACACACTGCTTCCGTAGCTGCTGAAAGTGCTTAACCTCTTCTTGGAGGTGGGTGAGCTACCGACTTCCATGCAGGAGGCGCTGATAGTGGTCCTTCCTAAGCCTGATAAGGACCCTTCGCTACCTGATTCCTACAGGCCGATATCGTTACTATCTACTGATGTTAAGATGCTGTCGAAGGTCTTGGTTAATTGTCTCCCTAAAGTTATATTGTCTATTATACACCCAGATCAGACTGGTTTGATGCCCCAAAAATCGACTTCGATTAATGTAAGACGAGTTTTTACCAGCCTACAAATACCTGCGGACAATATGGGAGACAGGGCTATATTTTCCTTAGATGCGGCCAAGGCCTTCGACAGTATAGAGTGGCAATTTCTGTGGCATACCCTAGAATGTATGGGATTTGGGAGCACATTTATCTCTTGATTGACGGTACTATATTCCAATCTGAAAGATTGCAGAGAGGCACACGCCAGGGGTGCCCTCTGTCGCCCCTGCTGTTCGCGGTGGCGATAGAACCTTTGCTGGTGGCAATACGTAAATCCCCGGATATACAGGGCTTTCGATATGGGGCGGTACACAATAAAGTGGCGATGTACGTAGATGACACTTTGCTATTTTTAGGAGATACTGAAACCTCTCTGGTTACAGTTATGAACCTTATAAACCAATATGGCAGTTTGTCTGGCATCACTATAAACTGGCATAAGTTGGCACTAATGCTAATTGATAGGCAGTCACAGTCACAAGTGATAGTAGATAGGAAAATCCCCTGCGTGGATTCATTTAAAGGGGTTGTCCAAGTTATATTTATTGATGACCTATCCTCAGGATAAGTCATCAATATCAGATCGGCGGGGGTCCGACACCCGGCACCCCCGCCGATCAGCTGTTTGAAGAGAAGGCGAGCGCCGTGCCAGCGCTGCCTCCTCGTCATTGTTTACAAGCTGGCCGTTGCATCTGCAGCGGTGAGCAGGTGTAATTACACCCAAGCCGTTCCATTCATTTCAATGGGACGGCTCTGTAGTATACACTTGTATAGAAACGAGCCGTCCCATTGAAATGAATGGAACGGCTTGGGTGTAATTACACCTGCTCACCGCTGCAGATGCAACGGCCAGCTTGTAAACAATGACGAGGAGGCAGCGCTGGCACGGCGCTCGCCTTCTCTTCAAACAGCTGATCGGCGGGGTGCCGGGTGTCGGACCCCCGCCGATCTGATATTGATGACCTATCCTGAGGATAGGTCATCAATAAATATAACTTGGAAACCCCTTTAAGGATTTTGAGAGGCTTAACTTTGATCCTCTGATGCTTAAATTTCGGAACAAAATTAAGGCATGGTGCAAGTTGTATCTATCAGTGGCAGAGAGGATGAATCTTCTGAAGATGGTACTAATGCCTCAACTATTATATATTCTACAAAACTCCCCGGTCTGGCTCCCAAAGGCTAAATTTGACAAGATCAATTCGATCTTCAGGGAACTAATATGGCGCAAGGGTCAACCCAGAATTAAACTGGACATGTTGCAATACTCAAAAACAGAGGGGGGATTGGCGGTGCCAAATCCCTGGATATATTATCTGGCTACT
The DNA here is from genome assembly GCA_033119425.1 of Bufotes viridis. Taxonomy (NCBI): domain Eukaryota; kingdom Metazoa; phylum Chordata; class Amphibia; order Anura; family Bufonidae; genus Bufotes; species Bufotes viridis. The sequence goes on from CM065593.1 coordinate 54,743,123, forward strand.
TAGAGTCAATATTTCAAGGGATGGTTGGAATCTGAGTCTAGGGACATGACTAGTCAGATGCTTCAATATCAGCTGAAAAGCCGGGACCTTTTGACACTTTTAGAGGGAGCAGAGGTACCACCAGGAGGACCTACGGGCTCTTTGGGATACATGATGTATAACACTTGGAGTAAGATTAAACAGTTAAGAAAGGTAGTAGGAACAACCGAATATACGCCTATATGGCACAACCCAGCTCTACCAGAGTTTACCTCCTTAGGTTTTGGTGACTGGAGAGGGAAAGGGACTACAAGGGTCGGCCATTTGTTGGATGGAGAGGCCTTTGCATCTTTCACTAAACTGCAGGAAGTATATGACCTACCTAGAAGCCAATTTTATAAATATCTACAAATACGCCATGCGTATAATACTAGGTTCAAAAATGACAGAGTATCGAAAAGGGATGTAGTGCTGCACCATATTGTCTGCAAAGGGGATGATATCCATGATTTATAGATTACTATCAGATGAGTATCTGCTGTCTTACCTATTGTCCAGGATGTGCAAGTGGGAGCAAGATGTAGGGAATGTTTCAAATGACCAATGGTCAGATAGTTTGGAAGCAATACCGCTATCTTCACTTAGCGAAGGCGGTAAGCTCTCGCAGCTGTTTATTGTCCACAGAGTGTATAAGACGCCAGTCTTTTTGCATCGCTTAGGGTATAGACCCAATGCAGATTGTCCTAGGTGCTCTGTAGACTCTGCGGACTTAATACATAGGATATGGAGCTGTGAGAAATTGACGAGATATTGGAGACAGGTGCTGAAGGTCATACAAGATGCGTATGATGTACGTGTTCCGCTTGATCCCAAAGTGTACATTCTTGGCTATGTGTCAGAGATTGGAATTGAAAACACACTTAAGGTGGCAGTGGGTAGGCTGTTGTATGTGGCTAGAAAGCTAATAGCCTTGCACTGGATACAGGCTAAACCTCCAACCCTTAGTGAATATGTACATAAAGTGAATACAATGTTCATTTATAAAAAAGTTGTGTATCAGAAAGGGGTGTCCCACGAAATTTGACAAATTATGGGACCCACGGGTCTTGTTTAGGCGCTTGAACACCAATATTTGGTAATAGTTACTAACACCCCGGGGTTGGGGTGGGCAGGGTATGGGGTAAAGGGGATGGGGGGTGTGTGTGTGTTAATTGTTATGTCATTACATATGCTGATGTTCGGTGTACACTTCAGGATTTTATGTGACAATGGAAAATTTTTCATTGCAATATTCTGTTGTAAAACTGTATATTTATTTCCGTTGGCAATGTCAATAAAAAGGATCAGATTTAAAAAAATTAAAAATACTTACATTTCATGTAGGGGAGCTGCCGACAGTCAAGAGATCTTCCATTGTCTTCTTTACACCATGCATTGGGACCTGACGTCACACAGTGCCAGGTCATGTCCTAACTATGTGTGTACGACAGGATACAGAGCAGTTGCTAGCCGTCGGGAGACCACAGATCGGTAACTAATAGCAATTGCATCACTTGTGCTCCGGGGTCACATGGTACAAACGAATCAAAAATCAAAACGCACTAAAACTTGTAATTTATAAATGTATGCCTCTTTTTTTTTTTCTTAACAGAGCTCCGTATTAGTGAGTGACAGCTATCTCTGTATACACACAGAGAATGCAATGAGTCACTTACGACACCTCCCACATGTAGAGCTGAAATCATATCAATCTGCTCAGTTCCTTGTGCTCTATAACATGCTGCCTGCAGATTGCACTGCGATATGCGAAGATACAATTTTGTAGGAGTGGTACTAATAGGGCAAGGTCTAAAAAAAGTGCACACAAAATACAGTACAGAAGCATTCTGGCTGATGGATTCTCTACAATGTCTGCACCAAATATCAGCCACTGCGCAGTACAGAATCCATCAGCCGGGGTGTTTCTGTACTGTACTGCTCTAGCTTCAAACAATGCAGTGAAGGCACGGGTCTTCAGGACATTCGTGATTACATTTTTACTGCCTGCCCTCTCAAAGTGGTGGGGTAGCAGCCAGTAGGGTGAGTGAAGTTTCTGGCTGCAACAGCAACCCCCTAGTTGCACCCAAGGACTGATTTCAATATCAGTAAAATGCTGTTTTATCTGCAAAGCCACAGAGCGAGATGGGACCAGCATCATTAGATTCACCTTTGCCTTCAAAACAGCACCAGTTCTTTTAAAGGAAACCAGTCATCAACCTTATGCTGACCTCACTGAGGGCAGCATAAATTTGTGTCAGAAATACTGATTTCAGCAGTGTTTCACTCATGAGCTAAAAGTAAGTGGTTGTCAAGAATGAGCATCATAATAATTGCAGGCCAGTTTTGAAAAGAGTCAAATCTACCTGAGAAGAGTCATGGTTATTCATAATCTCCTGCTCTCCCGCCCATCTGCTGGTGATTGGCAGTTCTCTTCTAGGGAGAAAACTAGGTAGAAGCTTGTCAATCATCAGCAGGTGGGCAGGGAGAGCAGAAAGTCATGAATAACCAGGACTCTTCTCAGGTTGGTGTGACTCCTTTCCAGGCCCAGTCTGCAATGATTGTGTAATGTTGGTTCTCGGCAACCACTTACTTTGAACTTATAAATGACAGACCGCTGAAATCAACTCACCTGTCTCTACTTTAGTCTGCCCTTAGTATGGGCCGCATTAAGTTGGTGACAAGTTCCCTTTAAGTACACTTGCACACAATTTTTGAAGGAAGGCTTGGCCAAACATCATTTAGAACTTGCTTAAACCATTCAGTCTCTATGTACAGTGGTGCTTGAAAATTTGTGAGACCTTCAACATTTTCTATATTCTTGCATACATTTACATGAGATTTTCAGACATGTCAACTCTTCTTCTGAGGTCCCTGAAATCTCCTTTGTTTGTGCCATGATACACTTCCACAAACATGTTTTTTTTTTGTTTTTTTGAATGTGTTTATGGACAGAAAAAAATCCAAAATAATTTTCCATAGAAATTAATCTTCAACATTATTACATTTCTCATTTTTACCTTTTGTCCGGGGGAACGTATACCATTAAATAGTGCTTCAAGAAGCAGTTTAAAAAAGTTGAGAAATTTTAAACTTCTGCCCCAAATTTCCCATTAAATCATTCAAAGATGTAAAAGTATCTATCTGCAACAAAAATTTTCCCTTTACACTAATAAGTGCTGACCGTAACTGTAAATATCTAAACCAAGATAAATTAATTATATGCTCTCTTTGTGTCAACTCCAACAAAGGAAGAAGTATCTCTCTATTACTCACCACTTGTGCAACATACAGAATATTGTTTTTTTGCCAGTATTTATCTTCAGCTAGATCATCCAACTCCTGTAAATAATAATTATGCCAAAGGGGCGTACAGTGGAGAGAACCCCTTATTCCCAACCAACCTCTAATAGTGCTCCACTTCTTAATAAATAACTTTCTTGATTCCCTATAATCCTGTTGCACTCTGGATAATAACCCAGACTGTAATAATGTAAACATATCATATGTAGATCTACTCATCAAGTTCCTACAAAGTAAACTTTCCTCCCAGTGGTTATAAAGCCATAGCTGTGAAGCTATAAAATAGCCCTTGAAATAGGGAAAGGTTCAGCCCTCCCTGTTACATCAGCTTATAAAGGTATTCCAATTTGAGCCTCATCCGCTTTCTTCCCCATAGCAGATCATTAATAATTCTCTCCATAAACTTAAAAAATGTATCCTCAATCCACAATGGGGAATTCGTAAGAATGCAGAGGAGTTGGGATAATATTACCATCTTAACCAGGGATATTCTATCAGCTCTAGATAAAGGAAGTCGAAGCCATACCGTCCCTTTTATTCAATATAAAGTCAAAAACAGCTCACCACTGGAACGCTTGCACGGGAAGGGGTTATCCCCAGTAAAATCAGGAAAATCGATGAATCCCAGCAAGCGTATAAGAAGTTTACTTTTTATTCCAGAAAACAAGTGTCACAGGAAGCGTTTCGGCCCGTCCAGCAGTTGAAGAAGGCTGGACGGGTCGAAACGCGTCCTGTGACACTTGTTTTCTGGAATAAAAAGTAAACTTCTTATACCGTCCCTTTTGACCTCAACTTACTTATCAATGGACAGATTGAATATTGAGGTCTATCCACCGACATAAGCGTTGTCTTTGACCAGTTGCTATCAAAGCCCTGGACTGCACCAAAGCCATTAACTATTTGAATAAGTTCGGGAAGTGAGGTATTAGTATGATTTATAAAAAACAACGCGTCATCCACGTATAGAGAAATGCGGTCCTCTACTCCTAATATCCCAAACCCCTCAATCCCGGAGTCCTGTCTAACTCGAGCAGCGAGGGGCTCAATATAAATAAATATCGAATAACAATGGGGAGAGTGGACAACCCTGACGGGTACCTCTACTCAAAGAGAAGCTCTCCGTCAAGCTCCCATTAATATTCAATCTTGCAAAAGGGGACTTATACAAAAGTTTAATCAAATCTATAAATCTAGTACCAAATCCCATCCTTCCCAAAACCTTTCAAAGGAATCCCCACAATGCAAATTATAGTGAGTACACTTACTAGGAATAAACCCATTCTGATCAGTGTGTATAATTGATGTAATAACCTTGGATAGCCTTGTAGCCAGAATTCTTGAGAGAAGCTTCATATCTGTATTCAATAAAGAAGTGGGCCTATATGACCCCATATCTAGGGGGGTCCTTCCCCTTTTTCAAAATTTATGTTATTACAGCCTCTGTCTGATTCTGGAAGGATACACTCCTCAAATGATGCTAAAAAACTCAATAAACGATGAGGATAATCTCCCCATATTTACGATAGAATTTATATGGGAGTCCATCTGAACCGGGGAAGAATTTCCCGAACATGCCTTCAGTACAGTCTCTAGAGAGGGATCCAAGTCTAGAAACTCCTTCTGAGTATCGGTAAGAAATAAAAGAGAAATAGAGTCCAAATATGAATTAATCTCTTCATCTGATATAACCTTATCTGAATTATATAAATCAGAAAACTACTTCAAAAAGGTTCCCTTTATACGCTCTTGTTCTTCAATAATTAAACCCTCAGATGACCGAATACTGATTATCTCTTTTTTTTTTTCTTGATTAGAGATCACCCACGCCAGAAGTTTCCCTGGTCTCCCCACTTCAGAAAAATATTTTTGTCCCTTAAAAAAATCTCTGCTGTGCCTTATCCAAGAGAAAGTCAGCATATGCCTGGCTTGGATTCTGTATAATTTCCCTATTTCCTGGTGTTTTATTCCTGGAGAACTCATTCGTGGCAACTAAGGCTGCTTCTTTTAACTCTCCCTCCTTCTGACCATAACCCTTTTTTAGATTTTAAATATTACTAACAAAAATTTCCCTCATAAAGGCCTTAAATGCGTCCCAAACCAGTTGGACTCTGGCTGTGTTATCATTACTATCCCAAAAGCACTCCATCTCCTGCTTCACCAATTCATGAATATCCTTATCCATTATAGAAATCCAGTGGGGGTTCAGTCTAAATAGAGGTCTTACTTTATAATCATTGCCCCCCATGGTTAATTCAAGAGATAGGGGTGCATGGTCCGATAACGATCTGGCCTCGTATTTCATTGGTCTATCCTACACATGGAATTTTTGGATTAATTTACACAGGAATAAAATCTTTTCCAACCCATCCCCATACATCCACATAACCTGCTTCTAGACAAAAACGTGCCAAGGGAGACCCTTGGGCTGGAGTATAAGTATTTCCCCCCCAAAGAGATCCTATCTATTTCTGGATTCATAACACAGTTAAAATCCCCAATAACTATTGAGGGATGTAAACAAAAGCCAAAATACACAATCTTCAAGAGAGTTTCCCATAGAGAAAAACAAACCTTCCCTGCTTATCGATAGAGAATGCCTCGCAGACAAAATCAATCCCCCTATAAATCAAAACTGTAACACCTCTGGAGTAGCTAATAAATAATCACTGGTAGATGTCTCTGAACCTGGTCAAAAACTGCCTGTCTTTTAATCTTCTCCCGAAGACCTCGCACATTCCAGGTGAAAATTCTAACTTCCATCAGACCAGCCAACAGATTCCCATAATATAGATATATTCCAAATCCCCGGTCCCAACCCTACCATCTTAGGAGATGCATCGCAACCCATCCCACAACCCCCCAACACTTGATGTGCCACATCACTGCACACATGATCTGCCACATCACTGCACAGATCTCTCACCAAGACCACCCCTCCCCCTCCGTCATCTAAAGAAGAAAAAGGGGGGGGGGGGGAAATGATCATGAAGAAACTGCTTAAATATTATTTCGATCCAGCCAGTCTATAGCAGAGTTCGAGGTATCAAAAGAATGAGTTTCACAATTGAATATTATTTGCAGTTTAGCTGGGTAGACAAATAAATATTTAACGTCCTTTTCCTGTAGACGTTTTTTAGCCGCCATAAAACTGCGTCTCTTTTCCTGGATCTCTCTAGAGAAATCCAGAAAAAAAAGCAATGTACTTCCATTATATATAACAGGAGGACACTCCTTTGGCCTTCTCAAAACCATATCTCTGTCTCGTGACGTCAGTATCTTCACCAAAAGTATCCGTGGCTGCCTCCCAGGGATAGATTTACCCCCTGGAATCCAGTGTGCCTTTTCCACCAGAAACAGGGGAGAAAAATGTTCCTTCCCAAACTTTTCCTGAATTAAGGTCTGTATCATTTCGGCAAGATTTTTTTCTTCAGAGCCTTCAGGTACACCCAAAATTCTCAAATTACATCTCCTAGACCTGTCCTCCAGATCCACCACCTTCTTTTCAAGAATGTTATCCTCCATTCTCAATGTGGAAATTTCAGATTTAGATCTTTTAGCTTCCTTCTCCAAAGCTCCCACTGTTTCTTCTATAGTTCTGACTGTCCCAGATCTTTGTAACATCGTCCCTTATCAGGACCACATCTGTCTGAATTATCCTGAGCTGCATTGAGGTATTCTGTATTAAAGGGCTTTTGTCACCCCCCAAAAGTCATTTTTCTTTTTTGTGCTTACTAAAATCCTTATAGGGCGATTATTCTATATATACTGTTTTTACCTTTTTCTGTCGGTTATTTTAGCTAAAAAACACACTTTTTAAATATGTAAATTACCTTGCTACCAGCAAGTAGGGCGGTTACTTGCTGGTAGCCGCCGCATCCTCCTTTCCAAAAAACGCCCCCTCCTCCTGTTGAGTGACAGGGCCAGCGAGCGCTCTCCTCCTCTGGCTGGCCCTGTCTCAGTTCCAAATCGCGCGCCTGCGCCGTCCCAGTCTTCAGTTCACTGAGAGGAGGACGCTGCTCGGCCGCTCCTTCCTCAGTGCGCCTGCACCGATGACGTCACATCTACACCCGGAAGAGAAGTCGCCGTCGACACGTCGGATCCGGTGATGCGCCAAAACAAAGTTTAGCTTAATTTCGAATCCGGATTAATGCACTTCAATGGGCATTAATTCCGGATCCGGCGTTACGGCATGTCTTCCGGTTTTTGGACGGAGACAAATCCGCAGAATGCTGCAGTTTTGTCAACGTCCAAAAAACGTTCACATACTGAACGGGTGACATTCTGATGCATCCTGAACGGATTTCTCTCCATTCAGAATGCATTAGGATTATCCTGATCCGTAACTTTCTGTCCTAGAGCCCCGAGGACGGAACTCTAGGACGGAAAGCAAAAACACAGATGTGAAAGGGGCCTTAAGAAAATTCAGCAGCAGTCCATCCAGATCAGTCCCAATGCATATTTGATAGCAATATCAGTATCACAAACAGAACGAGCTGTAGACACTTATGAACATATATATACTTGATAGGTGGCAGAGGGGTCAGGAAGGCACATTCAAGACTCATAGAAGAGGTAGCTTATTCATGGAGGCAGGAGGTGACTTATTCATAAAGCCGGAGGCAGGAGGAAACATTAGGGAAAGTGGAGGCAAATGACACAGACAGCCAAACCTTCCGATCCTGTCGGGAATGGAGTGGAGGCAGGAGGTGGCTTATTCATGGAGATAGGAAGTAACATTGAGTCAGATAGAGACAGAAAAGACAGACCGCCAAACCTTCCAATCCTATCGGGAGTGAAGGAGACGAAGAAAGCCATCAGTAGCCCGCAACCTCACAGGTCCAGGGAGCGCTGACAGAAAAGGGGAGCACCTCCGGCAACCACCAGCAGCACCTCCAGTATCCAAAGCGGCTGAGTTACATGCGGACGCCGAAGTTCACGACAGCGAGGTAGGAGGAGAAGGGGGTGGCGCGACGTAGCTCCACCCTACGTCATCCCACAAACATGTTTTGAAGATCAGACTTGAAATAAAGGTCGTTCTCTCACACATGATTGTCTTTCCATTGACTGAAAACACCTGACTCTAATTTCACCTTCAAATTATTTGTTAATCCGAAACTTTATTTCACATGCGCGATAAGAATTGTGCCAGGATCTGTTGAGGAAAAAGAGTGATAGTTTTGCACACAAGTTGAATCATTGTCTGCAATTGCGTTCAGAGTTTCTGTTTCCTCCATCCATATTGTAGCTAGATTTCATGCGTTTTTCACGTGTGTGAAGAAAAACCCGAAGAATAATCTACATCTCCCAGCAACCATCAGTGAAAGATGCACTGCATCTGGATGGCACCCAGATGCCTTCCGTTTTTCACTCATGCACCATTCACTTCTATGGTTCCAGGTCGGACAATATAGAATGTGCTGAGATTTTTCCTGAATGTAGAGATGAATGGAGCCTGCAAATAAGCCATCAAAACAGTTGATATTAATTAGAATTCATTAATTCACCTGTACTCAACACCGTCACTGACTAGTAAGTACAGAAGACCGGAGGGAAGATTTTAGGCAGCCAAATTTAATCCCGGTAATTAAAATTTCACCCATACACGGAATGCAAGTTGAGCCACACTGGGCTTATTACCAGATAAACATGGTCAAAACACGTACACTGTTTTCATATTGTACTGCGAGAAACTAAAAAAATAAGCAATTATAATCATGCTGCAGCTCAAAGCTCCACACAAGAGTAGTAATATGTGAACTTTCAAATTTTAAATCAATGTCACTCGTCTTACAGCTAATATGTAATTTCAAGGGGAAAAAAAGCACCATTAAACATTAACTTACAACTTTTTTCATACATAAGTAGCCTATTTATATCAATGGGTACTACGTAAGGCTTCATTTTCTCACTGCAGCCTGATACACCTAAAGATTAAAGAGGAGAGCCTGATCAGCAGGACAAAACATGGTCAACTTATTTTGGGGGAAATTACATTGTACAAAACAGGCAAACTCTCATGCTTGCTTTGTATGACCAGCTTAGAGGGATTTATCCGGGAATGAATATCCTCTGTATAGATCATCGATATCAGATCAACATGGGCCTCAACTGTCATATTGAGAGCCGTCCCATTGAAGTGAATGGGACGGAGGAGCTGTTATTACGCCTGCTCACCAGTGCAGTGTCAATAGAGAGCAGGTAAACAGTGAAGAGAACACTGTGCCAGCAGTCAGGCCTACGGCAATCTACTATTGATGACCTAGCCTGAGGATGGGTTACCAATATAGGAAAAGCAGAGAACCCCTTTAAAGAGTATGTATCACCTATATCATTTTGCAACAGCTGCTGTTAACAGCATTTAGACATATGCCTGGCAGAGTTTGCTTGACATGCTTTGTGACCTCTGCAAAGGTCAGTGTGCAGGGAGGGGGAGGAGATATGCTGTGTTCATCTACAATGAATGGTGGATCCTGTTAAAACACACACACATTATATATATCTATCTATCTATATATATTATATATATATATATAGTAAAACGGAAGAATAAAAATAACCAACACTTCTTAAAAATATGTTTAAAATGTAACTATCTTTTTAGGCAATTATTCTGAATAAGATGTAAAAAATAATCGCAACTTGCGATGATGATAGTAGCGCTGGGGTACTGTGCTATTAAATGTGGATGACAGTGTAATACTTTTGATGGTAATAGTATTAGCAGCACCAGTTGTGGGATAGTAATTGATATTGGATAAATTCAACTGCAAGAGTGCAGTTGTAGTATGTACTGGGCTTTTAAAATTCTGTCAGTGCGCAGCACGACCAAATATGATCGCGCACAATCGCTGTTGGATGATTACCTTATTTTTCTAGATGTGTGATCGCTGCCTTGGTCGCGGTTTCAGGTACAGCTTTGCTGCGCTAATGTTTGTAATCCTCTTCTGGTTTCCTGCTAACAGCTGCTCCGGCCGGAGCGCGCTGTGCAAGAGACCTTAGTTGGCGTTAGAGCGTTGCCGGGAGATTCCTCTGGTGGCGTCACCACTGGTAGTACGGTAGCCTCAAGGTCCACACTTCCTACGCGTTTCAAAGCCTAGTGGAGCATCCCTGACAAAGAAGCCCGCTAGGCTTTGAAACGCGTAGGAAGTGTGGACCTTGAGGCTACCTATACCAGTGGTGACGTCACCCAGAGAATCTCCGGGCAACGTTCTAACGCTCAACTAAGGTCTCCTTGCACAGCGCTCCGCCGGAGCAGCGCTGTTAGCAGGAAACCAGAAAGGATTACAAGCATAGCGCAGCAAGCTGTACCTGAAACCGCGACCAGGCAGCGATCACACATCTAGAAAAATAAGGTAATCATCCAACAGCGATTGTCGCCGATTACAGTTGGTTGCTGCGCACTGACAGAATTTTAAAAGCCCAGTACATACTACAACTGCACTCTTGCAGTTGAATTTATCCAATATCAATTACTATCCCACAACTGGTGCTGCTAATACTATTACCATCAAAAGTATTACACTGTCATCCACATTTAATAGCACAGTACCCCAGCGCTACTATCATCATCGCAAGTTGCGATTATTTTTTACATCTTAGTACATACAGGGATTGCAACAGATTCCCAAACAGATAAGTAGCAGCGGAGTCTCCTCCCAAGGAGACTAAATACTGTACCATACATACGGCAGCGCAGGCAGATTTTGTAATTTGTAAGAGAATTATTCTGAATAAGCTGTCATGTGGGTGTGTATGAGCAGCAGCACTCTTTCTGGTCATTATATGGCTAGTATCTGGCATTTTCAATGGTTTTCCTCTTGGCAAAATTCTAATATTTTTCTCTTCTAGTGGGAGGAGGTTAAGTGGAGTCATGTATGCCTATATACTACACAGAGCAACAGGGCACTCTAACTCTGTGTAGCGAATTCCCAGGAGCTGCAGTAACTGAGGACAGTAAACCGCAGTGCTGAGCAGTTTAGGTGTGAATCCAGCAGTGAATTTAGGCAGTAAATGAGCAGTCTCTGTCCCTGCCTGTCAGCAACAGCACATCCCTTCTTCTACTCCTCCTCTCCATAGACTTTTATGTAATCTGATCCTTAAGTGAGCAGGCCGCCCTGTCTTTACTGAAGACAGATCCGAGCAGTGAATGGAGAATTAGTGAAGGGAAGAGAGGAGCAGGGAAGGAGCCTGATAAGAAGAACCATAAAAGCCTCTTACAATTGCCTGTACTACTCATTTATGGGGGGAAAAATGAAACTGTTTATTTCAACATAAAAAACTGTATTCAAATCATGTTATTTTCTGATTAAGAGTTACCTTAAAGACTGTTTAAAGGGAATCTGTCACCACAATTCTGGACTATTATCCGAGACAACACTGCTGCATATAGAGAGTCCAGATCACCATTTTCCTACTGCTCCTTATTCCGCAACTGTCAGCACTCAAAGCTGCATTGAATTACAAACTTGGGTCTACTGTGCTACACTAACAATGGAGAGGACCCCTGTGCGCATCCAGAGCAGTCCTGACAATACACCTCAGTGCAACTTTTAACGATGCCGGGAGAGGAATGGGGGACAGTAGTAAACAGTGATCTGGACTCCTTTTCTGCAGTACTGTTCATGTATTACTGCAGATAACAGTCCAAGATCCTGCCGACAGATTCCTGTTCAAGAACAATAATAAAAAGTACACATGCTGAGAATATAAACAATTTGCTTACCATTAGGAGCATATATTTCCTGACAAAAAAAAAAACAGAAAGAGTCCCAACCAACAAAAGCAGGAAAAGGTTTCTTATAGGAAAGGAATTCTGGTGTTCCTTAAATGGAAACCACTATCATTTTGACAGGAAAATATGCACCATAAAAATGCCCACGTGAATGTTCCGCCTCAATCAGCTGCAACATTAACACTATAATTATTCACAAATCCTTACTGGAAGATTTTCATTTAAGTGCCACAAGTCGATTATAACGAGATACTTGTCCGACAAATTTTATGACCAATGAACAAAAATGTAATCAGAGAACATTTGTCTCGATTCCACAGACGCACAGATTATCACTTTTGACTGTGGCCAGAGCTCAGATTCACACCCAGTGGTTTTATAACAAGCTGGAAAACCTCCATACCATGAAATAAAACCGTTTCTTTTGTCACAGAAGATGTAAGCATGATGTTCATGAGGTTTTATTTTCACATGCAATATTTCGATTTGATATTTGGCAACAAGATCATGAGTCATCTATGGCCAAAAGCATGTGTGCGTCACGATTAAGCTTTGCCAAAACTCTATGTGCAACGTTTAAACACATACAAACATTTTTACATACACCAGCCCTGCCAGAGTCCAAGGAGAGTCTTCACTAAGTTGAGGAGACATGTTCGGACTTCAACTTATACTGTTAACAACTTAAAATAATGAATTGAGTTTTCTAGCTTTAGCATATTAATAGCTTCTTGTTAGGCCATCAATATAGCATTGGTGTGGATCTAATTCTCAGTGCTAACTCTCAAAAACCCACAGTTGGATCCCTGACCAATACTTCTAACTCATGAAAAACTCTTTAAAGAACAACATAAATGCTCCCCCTACCCTATGCAGATTAAAGAGGAGGGATATTGAAAAAGAACAAGAGGCAGAGTACCTTGTAAGACAGTGAACTGCACCACTACTGCAAACTAAAATTCCAGTGGTCACAGATTGTGGTTGTGTGACAACAGCCGTTGGCTCATGCATATAAAGCTGTAGCCGTCACAACTTGGGTATGGAATATGTTACCAGTTCAGAAAAAAACTGTCTTGGCGCTACCCTTCCAAAATAGTGGACATAATCCAGATGATGAAGTCTTAGTAAAGTTCATTAGTCTCAAAAATGACAGTGCATTTTGAGATGTATAGTCTTCTTCAGGATTCATCAGACATACCAAACGCCACATTTTGTTATTTTTGAGGCCAATAAACTTTACCATGACTTGGTCGTCAGCCAAGCTCAAGTATGAGAGTCATCTACCTCCAACACTTCTGGCTTCATGGATGAAGCTTCTCTGCCCTGTTCTATCCCAGGTCCCTATTTCAATTATTATCTGTGACCAAGACAGTTAAGGTGCCCATACACATTATATCAAATTGGCTAGTAACTGCAGATACCACAAGGAAAGAATCGCACAGTCTGTATAATGCATCCAGTGGGAAGGACACAGCGACAAACATCTAAAAATGTGGAGCCCCAGTTATGTGTCTACAACACAATGAAAGACAGATATCCCTCAAAGGAAGGAAAACCGAGCAAAGGGGTGTCTCCATTACAGAGATCACCAAATCCACCATATTAAGTGGCCCCTATGTCAAGATCCCGCTTTTTTACAAGCTTTAAGGATGTGACGGGGAAAACCTAAGCCAGTTATCCATCCACAGACAGCTGTTTCGGGGTGTTGCCCCTCATCAGTGCGGAGTAGGATTCTGGCTAACCGGGAGCAATGCCTCGGAGACTACTCAAACACACCAATAGGTGATCTCAGGGAGACCAGCTACAAAATATGCTGCGGAGCCTCATTTAAGAGTCTCAACACAGCAATCCGAAGTGCAAAGCTCCCTGGGAAACAGTAATATGCAAAATACATGTGGAGCCCCAGTTATGGGTCTACAACACAATGAAAGCCAGATATCCCTCAAAGGAAGGAAAACCGAGCAAAGGGGTGTCTCCATTACAGAGATTACCAAATCCACCATATTAAGTGGCCCCTATGTCAAGATCCCGCTTTTTTACAAGCTTTAAGGATGTGACGGGGAAAACCTAAGCCAGTTATCCATCTAAAACAAGCTCTTGTGCCTGCGAGCTCTCGAGTTGATGTAACATTTGTTGGGTGTGTGTCATCTTTATTCATTCCTCACCTCATAGTACCCCGAATGCTGCTTAATGTCCCATCATGCCCTGGTTTTGCAGGGAGGGAACAGAGTCAAAGAGTGGAGTCTCATCTAAATAAAGGCTGTATTACACAGGGGGGCGATATTTCGGCCGATAATCACTAACGAGCGTTCGCCAGGGAGAAACCAGGAACTAAGAAGTGTTCTCCCTAACTCAGAACTCCCTTCACTGCAGAATATCAGTCTATTCTATGTGATGCAGCTTTGGCCTCTGTCTACTGCTCTTATAAAGCAGGAGGCAGGGGAGGCCAGTGTATCACATAGAAATACACTGGAGATTCTACATACAGATAGTATGACAAGCAGTGTGCTAGGTTTAGCTTCTTTAGAGGGGAATAACCCTTTAACAGACCACACCATGGCTTGTGGTAATACTGCTTGTAGCGCGATTAAATGATACAAAGACATCTGATCTGAATACATTAGTCTGATCAGCATACAAATAACTAACACAAGTATTGGGGGGTAGTAATGGAATTTTCAATGGGAAAATTAATTTCCCCCCGAGTTTAATTATCTTACTGTCCTCCTGACATATGGATTCAGAATTTTACATGACATAGTTATGTAATCATTTGACTATGTTGACCCCGGAATTATTCATGCACATTTGCACCAAAAAGAAGCAAAAATGAGGTGGAAGCATTTTTCCAGAAGCGTAAAAATATTTGCAGTAATTCAAATACATAATATATCTCCCTACACTTGCTCACATCTGCGTTTGAGGCTGCGTTTGGATCCTCTCTTGCAGATTCTGTCTAAAGACTAGACAAAAAAGCCTTGTAAGCAGCACTTTTTTGGTCTCGTAAAAAGACAGGCTCGTGAATGGAAACTGAACGGACTCCATCATAGTAAGCGGGGTCTGTTCAGCTTCTTCCCTATCAGTTAGGCCGGATTCACATGACATTTTTGCCATATATTAATTGTACACACAAAATACGTATATACATTAACAGACGCCATACTGTGGCGTCTGTCACCATATAATTCCATTGTAAAAAAAAAATAATATGTTGGCCTACATGTTTTTTTCTGGACCTTGCAGGATGGAAAAACATGGTACACTACACTTTCCCATCCTGCAGAATCCTCAAAAAAAAGTACTTTTTTTCTTTTTAACTATGGAACTTCATGGTGATGGATTTCACAGTATGGCATCTGTTGTGTGTGTTGTTCGTATGACAAAAACCGAGCCATACATGCCCAATCCAGCTCCATTAGATGAGCAGAACAACAGAAATAAATAGTGGCAATGTGAAAGGGGCCTAAGAGGTGGGGATTTATGCAGGGGACCATTACTGCTCTAAATAACATCAAGCTATTATAGCAAAGGTTTAAAGTCCAGTCCAATATGGCGGATCTTCCCTGTACTTCACCAATTTGCTATAATAGCCTGTCTGCATTTACTACATATTGCACCACATACATGTGTGTGATGTATGTAGTGTAGCGTGTGATGTATACATGAGTATGATGTATGTAGTGCAGCGTGTGATGTATACATGTGTGTGATGTATGTAGTGCAGCGTGTGATGTATGTAGTGCAGCGTGTGATGTATACATGTGTGTGATGTATGTAGTGCAGCGTGTGATGTATACATGTGTGTGATGTATGTAGTGCAGCGTGTGATGTATACATGTGTGTGATGTATGTAATGCAGATTGTGATGTATACATGTGTGTGATGTATGTAGTGCAGCTTGTGATGTATACATGTGTGTGATGTATGTAGTGCAGCGTGTGATGTATACATGTGTGTGATGTATGTAGTGCAGATTGTGATGTATACATGTGTGTGATGTATGTAGTGCAGCGTGTGATGTATACATGTGTGTGATGTATGTAGTGCAGCTTGTGATGTATACATGTGTGTGATGTATGTAGTGCAGCGTGTGATGTATACATGTGTGATGTATGTAGTGCAGCGTGTGATGTATACATGTGTGATGTATGTAGTGCAGATTGTGATGTATACATGTGTGTGATGTATGTAGTGCAGCTTGTGATGTATACATGTGTGTGATGTATGTAGTGCAGCGTGTGATGTATACATGTGTGTGATGTATGTAGTGCAGCGTGTGATGTATACATGTGTGTGATGTATGTAGTGCAGAGTGTGATGTATACATGTGTGTGATGTATGTAGTGCAGCGTGTGATGTATACATGTGTGTGATGTATGTAGTGCAGCGTGTGATGTATACATGTGTGTGATGTATGTAGTGCAGCTTGTGATGTATACATGTGTGTGATGTATGTAGTGCAGCTTGTGATGTATACATGTGTGTGATGTATGTAGTGCAGCTTGTGATGTATACATGTGTGTGATGTATGTAGTGCAGCATGTTAAGTATACATGTGCGTGATGTATGTAATGCAGTGTGGGATGATCACACACTGCACTACATATATAATGTTACGTTACACGCTGCTGTCACCTTGTTCTGCGTCCATCTTCATGTCCGGGCCCAGTCTTTAGCTCCACCGCAGCCAGGGTTGTTGTGCAGCGTGCCCGACACTCCAAATTTAAACATCCCTGGGAGCCGGTCCCTCCTCCTTCAAGCGCCCACTGGCTTCCTCTCATGCAGGACCTGTATCGCTCCTGCGCCCGCCCAAGCTAACCAAAAGCAAAGGTTCTTGCTGTCCGGAGCTTTGATATTGGCTACTGCGGGCAGAGGCAACATCGCTGCGCTGCCTGTGCCGTTCACAGCGCGCCATATGCTGATAAAAAGCAGGGAAAGGTCTAAGGCGCCTTATTGGTACGCCTTATACTTTTTCCAGGGAGTAAAATGGCATAAATAGGCGTCTATGACGCTTGAACAGGCGTTATTGCGACCTCTGGGTGGAAGACAAATGGCATATAAAGTGCTGCTTTAGTTTTGATACTGATTTTAATTTTATATCATATATGTTAGCCCTTCTTTGCATGGACCCCACAAGACCTCTGAAGGTGTCCTGTGATATCTGGCACCAAGATATTAGCATCACGTCCCTAAGTCCTGTAAGACGTACTATAGGACCTCCATGGATCGGACTTTAAATTCCAGCACATCCTACAGATGATCGACCAGATTAACTTCTGGAGACTTTGGAGGCCAAGTAAACATCTTGAACTCTTTGTTAGGTTCCTCAAACTGTTGCTCAACAATTTTTGCAGTGTGGCAGGGCACATTATCCTACTGAAATAGGTCACTGCCATTAAGGAATACTACTGCCATGATGGGGTGTACTGAATCTGCAACAATGTATCGGCAGATGACATATGTCAATAAAACATCCATATGAATGTAAGGACCTGGTCTAGACTGTTGTCTACATCTGAAAACTGCCTAGTCATTCCTATTGGCTTGTATTGAGGCACAAAACAAGTGTGAACTGCAACCCTCCTCTGTTAGGTTGTGCTTCTTCAGCTTAAATCCTCCCACTAGAAGGTTCTGAATCCGTGAGAAACTATATAAATATATAACAATCAGAGCCCCTAAGTGTCTGCAGACAGGGACTAATGGTTAGTAAGATACAATCTGCCAGACTGCACTGCTGACCAGAAGACGATGCTGGGATGGGAATATCTACCCCTGACCACTGAGAAAGAGTGAGAGTGTGTGAGAGAGAGAGAGAGAGAGAGAGAGAGAGAGAGAGAGAGCGCTCAGGCCTTTCATCAGCGCAGAAACTTCTTCTGCCAGGCAGGAGACTAGAAAATCCAGCTCAGTGCATTGCCTGTATTGATTAGTACTTCAGTTCCTCCAGTAAATAAGCACACTGGTTTACTACAAACCCTAACAATCTGGACTCATTTCTCACTGGGGTGCACCACGCCTTACAACCCCTTCTGGAGAGCAGCAACACGTGGTGGGGCCACCCCAAACCTAGTCACTGCAAAAGCACACCCAGTCATCCATAACATGACCAAACTACCTTACATTTCTCTATTCAGGGTTTTAGAGATATCATAGGGCTCCGTAGCAAACCTTAGTATCGGACTCCCTGTTCCACCCAGTTTCACAGTACGCAAGCATCAATCACTCCCAGGCAGGGACCCTGACACATGGTAGGACACTGCATGTTAAAGCACAACAGAGACCATATTCATAGAGCAAATCAATTCCTCAACAACTGAAAAATCAATTTCTCTTGGGTGAATAAAGACCACAATAACATGCCGCTGGTCTATTCTAGTGTGAAATTTCTCAGTGCAGCCGCCAACATAAAAAAAGATATACGGCCTTCATTACTCGGCGATAAGAATACATATTTTGATTGTTTGACTTTGAGCACAGTTCATCTAATTCTCATTCCTTGCTCTCACAATTCTTGAGCTGTTGTGATGATTATCAATGCGTTAACTGCATCTAATAAAGGGGGATCACACAGCACCTGGCTGCATGAAAGAAACTCTCAGCAAACATTAAAAAGATATATGGCGGTGAAAATCGCAGGACACCTAGCAACTGTTGACTATTCAGAAATGTTTTTGATCTTGCGAGGTCTGGAGAAGAGACCCTCTCTGAACAAAAAAAAAAAAAGATAACTTCATCACCAACCTTCATGTGAAACATTCTATTTCCTCCATTTTTTTCAAATAATCATCTATAAAGATCTTTACCAAAATGTGCTTTTTAGTACACTTAATGTCTTCCAAATGAAGACCAGATGTATGAGGCTGGAGGAACAGTTCTCAGGACTGAAAAAGATGACATAAATCTCGCAGCTGACTGAGATCCTGTTGAGCTCAGTTGGGGAAACTCACAAAGGACTTGTTTTGGGCCAGAAAAGCTGCTGGGTATGAAGACAGATGTGTACACTCCTATTAAAAAAAGAATGATTAAAAAGGGGGAAAAAAAGTCTGTAGCAAGTCCGTACCAATATTCCCAAAGTCCAGGCTGGATGAAGATTTATTCCCTTTAGCTACAGAAAAAGCATTTCACCTCAAAATAAAATATTTATTTTAATTAAAGAGCAAATGAATCAAAGGAAATTTTACGCCTCCGTGTCTCAATCGGAATAAAACGAGACAATTGTTGTTTCTTGATGACTTCACTTAATATAAAATGCATAACGTCTGTGTTTATCCAGATGCCAGAGGAAAAGAGAAGACCTCTTGGTTCCAGATCTTGAAATGTGAACACCATCAGTTGACAAAGATGGCACGTAGACAAACAGGCAAGGCACATAATGAAATAAATGGCTATTACATTGGCAAAGGTGGCACATGGGCAAACGCACACAATGCTTATCTTGTGACGTACAGCTTATGTATTGGCAAAGGTGGCAAGTGGACAAAATGCATATGCAACATACAACCTGCTCATTAGCAAGAGGCACAATGCTTGTAATACTAAACACAAATTACCGTATGTGTTGAAAAAGGTGGCACGTTGCCAACGATTACAATGCAAAATGCAGCTTATGTGTTGGCAACGATGGCACATGGACAATCACACTAAATCCTTATCATGCAACATACAGCTTATGTGTCGGAAAGAGTAGCAAAACACACAGGGGGACATTTACTATTCTTTTTATATCACTGCCACTTTTATCTTTGTTCACAACAGAAACCGACAGAGGCTAGGCGGCCAGCGGGAGGATACGCCAAATGTATGAGAGACATGTGTCTGTACATAAAATTGGAGCATCCTCCGGGGGCACCACAGGAATCAAGAGCGTTGATGAGAACGCTGGTCTTGATAAATGTCACCCACAATGATTATATGATACAAAAAAACATTTAATGAGTTACCAGACATGCAAAGCTCATCATGGAACATAAAGCTTATGGTGTTGGCAAAGGTGGCAAATGGACACACACACACACAATGCTCATCAGGCTTGTGTTTTGCCAGAGTTTATAAAAAAAAACGTGAAACAAAGCAAAGTACAGGGTTTTCTTTGGTACATAGTGCCTCTGCCTACTTCACTGATCATACAACTGAAAGAGGTTTTATGAAATTAGAAAAAAAAAAAAAAAAAGGGGGACCTTCTGAAGACCAGCGTTTTACATATAGGTCTTAATCTCGCCTGTGCTGGCATCTTAAGTGCCACAATTTTTAAGAGGCATTCACCTCTTCCGTTATGATCTTTGCCAGTTTCCTGCTGTAGATTATAATAAAGGTGATGGGCCGCCTTCATGAGCCGACACCACTCGCTACTTAGAAAAGTGGAGAGCAATGTCTAAGGGTCCTTTCACACTAGCGTTTTTGTTTTCCGGCATAGAGTTCCGTCGTCGGGTCTCTATGCCGGAAAAATCCTGATCAGGATTATCCCAATGCATTCTGAATGGAGAGAAATCCGTTCAGGATGCATCAGGATGTCTTCAGTTCAGGACCGGAACGTTGTTTGGCCGGAGAAAATACCGCAGCATGCTGCGCTTTTTGCTCCGGCCAAAAATCCTGAACACTTGCCGCAAGGCCGGATCCGGAATTAATGCCCATTGAAAGGCATTAATCCGGATGCAGCCTTAAGCTAAACGTCGTTTCGGCGCATAGAAGGATCCGAAGTTTAGCTTTTTCTCAATGGTTACCATGGCAGCCAGGACGCTAAAGTCCTGGTTGCCATGGTAAAGTGTAGTGGGGAGCGGGGGAGCAGTATACTTGCCATCCGTGCGGCTCCCGGGGCGCTCCAGAGTGACGTCAGGGCGCCCTACACGCATGGATCATGTGATCCATGCGCATGGGGGGCTCTGACGTCATTCGCCCCGGGAGCCGCACAGACTGTAAGTATACCGATCCCCCGCACTACTATGGCAACCAGGACTTTAACAGCGTCCTGGCTGCCATAGTAACCTCAAAGCATTTCGAAGACTGATCAGGATCCTGATCAGTCTTCTAATGCTTTCAGGCGACTTGCGTTTTGACGGATCCGGCGGGACGGAAGTGCCTGCCGGATCCTTAGAACGCAAGTGTGAAAGAGGCCTAAAACCCCAAAAAATTACATTTTGCAGCATGCACCAGACTTTTGACACCATTTTGAGGGGCACAGGGAATCCTACATTTTCCTATGGTCTCTTGTTTCCAGAAATACCGCCACTCTTGTCCCTAGGTTGCATCTTATGTGAATGGACTGGGTTGCAGTGGCAGACGTATTCCGTGGACAAGGGTGGCACAGTTTCTGGAAGCAAACATCCAAATTGTTATATTTCAATAAGATCCTTTTAAACCGGTTTAATGGGAAGTGTAGTGAGTTTTGAAAAATAGTCATTGGGCAACATTAAAGGGGTTGGCCACTTTCTGGTGACTGTTGACCAATGTGTATGTAAAATGACTATAGGGCACTTACTTATATAGTCTCTGTTGATATTCTGTACCATTTTCTATATTTCATTAGGTTTACACCCTTGTTTGCTAAGTCTTTAGTTCTGTTCACACAGAGGTCCTGTCCATAAAATGGCTGCTGATGGAGGGTCATGTGACCAGACAAATCACCTCCATGTGAGGTCTCCTCTATTCAATTGCGCCACACCTTCCATCTGCACTTGCGCTTTTGGCAGTTTAGTGCAGGTGCATTGTGTTTGAATAGAGGAGACATAACCTGGAGGTGATTTGCCTGGTCACATGACCCTCCACGCGGCCATCTTATGGACAAGACCTCCATGTGGACAGCACAGAAGATTTGGAGGCATGGTTGATGAAATATAGTGAATGGTACAGAATATCAATAAAGGCTACATCAGTGTCATATAGTCATCTTACCTACACATTGGTCACAAGTCGCGGGAAAGTGGCCAACCCCTTTAAATATTTTTGACTTGAAAGAACTAAATCGTACTACTTACATGACTCATTATTTTAATAACTAGGGGATTGCATGGTCAGGGTCATACATTCACAGACGGCCAGAAAATTTAGATATAACTCTACTTGTTACTGAAGCCGAAATTTCTCCCAACTCATCCATACACACAAGCTCAGCTGACTGTGCGAGTGTCTGAGTAGGGACAGGGTTGTAAGGAATATCTAACCAAGAAGAAAAGGCTCAGGTATGTTGGAGTCCAACCCTTTTCCAACATGTGCTGTTGGGGGATAGTTGGAGGCTTTCCATACACATTAGATGGTCGGCCAGTTGTATTCATCTAATACGCATAGACAGTTTATTATAGATAAAGGCAAGAACAATGTAGTGATGGAAACCTTGGCAAAAGGGCTCAAAGCAAATAGGAGTACAGCCTAATCCTGATGAATACAGTTTATCTCTGAAAATCAGCAAAATAATTAGTTGAATAGGGATTTGGGCAGCAAAAAATGTCCACAACAAATACAAATTGGTTGTAAAGCATAGCATCCTTGGAGCTGTAGTTGAAGAACAGCTGGAAATCCACTAGTTGCCTAAGCATGTAGTAACATACGGTGGGGTAGACGGGAAGACAATCAGATGG
The DNA here is from genome assembly GCA_033119425.1 of Bufotes viridis. NCBI lineage: Eukaryota > Metazoa > Chordata > Amphibia > Anura > Bufonidae > Bufotes > Bufotes viridis. Next base: position 54,765,740 of record CM065593.1, read on the forward strand.
AACATGTCTATAGCACTGGATGTTAATGGCGAGAGGGGGGGGGGGGGCCACGACACGTTTCGTTTGCATGTGCACTGAAAATCAGATGGCCATCTTACTGTAGTAGTTGAACAGCTGGGCTGTAATGTAAGCATGCTGTGAAAACACTCAACATGACTGGTCTGTGTCAAATTAAAGCTGCTTCCCCACATAGTAAACTTATGAAGTCTTGGTACTAGAACCACACTGCATTTGTTTAGGAGACTGATCAAACAGCGCGGAAGCAGGAGAAGAGACATAGATGTGACACAGGCGACCACTATACCGAATAGTTCCACACTTTCAACCATTTACTACCCAATACAAACTGGGAAACCGTATAAAAAACCCACATTGTGGAATAATTAATTGGAGCTTGTGTCCCTTCCAAGTTCATACTGTGCCAGATGTTGGGAGTAAAACCAGAGGCTTGACATTATATTTCTGTGCAGGACGTTAATGATCCCTTTTTTTTTTCTTTTTAAATTCCCTCCAGATGTGAAGTACCTACCTACAGAGGCGTAGCTAACGGCTCATGGGCCCTGGTGCAAGAGTTCAGCTTGGGCCCCCCTTCCCTCAGTGCTTTGTGTGTCTTCTTATGCAGCACAAGGGTCTTTGGGCCCCCTCAGGCTCCTGGGCCCGGTAGCGACTGCTACCTCTGCACCCCCTATAGCTACGCCCATGCCTACCTAGTCAGAGGCAAATACTTCACAAAAGTCATTGGTGTGATAAATAAGTAAAATAATCATAATCGGGCAGGCTCAGGTACTGACAGGCTACTATGGATTATTTGCTCATTAAAAACAGATAGTGACATGTTCTTTGTTTCAAATCTGTTTATTTTTATACTTTTTTAAGTCTATTTTCTGTAGATGACTCTGGGGACAGCCATCTTCCCTGAGCTGCTGTTGAGTGCCTGTAGAGATATGTTTTACAGCAGCTACATGGGCCATAAACCACAATGCTCATTGGATTCAGTGGGAGAGTGTTCTACGGCATACTGTGTCATCTGAGCAGAGGTCATTCTGCAGGGAGGGGGAGTAGATAAGTGACTGTGCCCATCATCTACTGTGAATGGTGGATGCGGCGATCTATTATAGTAATCCTGGCTGTGATGAAAGCAAGAGGACTATTGAACACTGATCTCTGCAGAACAGGAATTGTTAGGGCAGTTTAATGCTTAGTGGCCAGTGTGAACATTTTCCTTTTTTTTTTTTTTCATATTTTTATACTTAAATCTAATAGAAATGTATGACAAGTAGATATGTGGTATATCATACAACCATTTATCTCTGTCACAAGCCATTCCAATTGGGCAGTACATTGTAAAACGTATGTAGACTGTACGTTCTTGCGGGCATGTATGTAAACTTTCATATGTACAGAGCCCTAGAATGAATGGTGTGTAAAATAATTATTGCTTCTTGTATTCACTGTTATACTACAGCTGGAAATATACTCACACTGTGGCTAACTGTCAGCTAAACCTAATGATTTCGGTATGTGTATGGGGGTCTCCCGATTCTACCCAGATGAAAGATGTGGAGCTGTTGCATTTCAATGGCAGATGAACCACTGCCAGAGGTGTAGTCTGGGGCTTGTTCTCCTCTCTTTGTTCACAACACATGCACACTTGGCTGAGCTTTACATGTGTATGGAGGGGTCAAGAGCATTTGGCCAACAGCTATCTAATGTATATGGAAAGCATATGGTTCCTGCAATGTACGAGCTTGAGGCAATTACCTCCATGACATTTCTTCGCACACAAGAAAATGTAAACAACCAAATCACTAAAAAGGTGAAAAACCTACGATATATATACTATTCGGTTACATAGGGGTTCTGGGTCCACTACCATTCTATTAGCCACAGTGGAGATTACCTGCATTGTTGTTCAGTGGCGGAATCCCGGAGGAAGAACGACGATTATCGTTAGAAACGCATAGGATAGCAGTCAGTGTTTTGCCTCCACGCTTACCCCGTAGCTCCTTGAGGGACGTCACTCGCCCCAGTGCGGGCGCGAGCAGAGGGGATTGGGAGTAAGTGCTACCGGCCGGAGCACACTCCCGAAACAAGCAGAGAAACGCCTGAACGAGTGTTTAACCAGCGTGACAGCCTGCAGCCTGAGAAGACCAACACAGGAACAAGTATAACAAGGTAGGCACGATACTGTAGCAACTTACAAGTTTCAGTATTGTATGAACGGGACCTGCTCAGTTAGCTTGCTCAGTCATAAGTCTTCTATGAATCTCTGGAGCACGATATCTTTAATAATTTGTCACAATCATAAAAAAACTGCCCCCATAAATAAATAACCTTTAAAGCAAGGTGAACTATCCTCTTTGCTCATGTGCGCAATGTCCATATGCCCAATGCTGCTGGTAAATTTTAGCTTTTGTTTCTAGGTATTCCCATAATGGACAGGTTTAACTGGGGCATGCTGATGGTTTAGTGGCCCCAAAGCAAGTGACAGGTTCTATTTTAGAGAACTTTAGTCAATTCTAAAACCATCGCCTGTCTGGAGAAAAATCAGTGTTTCCGTCTACAATCAGACATCAGTGGTCTATACAACTTACACAGATATAATGCATACCCAGGCCTATAATGTAAGCATCAGACCCCTGTGTGTGGTGAATGAGGTTTGAACTAGTTATAAAGTATCAGAATAATGGAAAAGTTACATGGTACTTTAAAGTTTGTGAGCCCTTCAGAATTTTCTAGAATTTTACCAAATCAAACAAATGAGTCAAACATATTATACTTGGTCATTTAGTTATTGAGCAAAATGATCCAGTATCACATGTCTGTGAATGGCAAAAGTATATGAACCTCAGTATCTGGGGTGACCCCCTTTCTGCACATCAGTTTAGAGAAATTTTAGCCCATTCAGGAGCAGCTTCAACTCTGTTATGCTGGTAGGCTTCCTCCCATGAACTACTTGCTTCAGGTCCTTCTACTAAATCTTTATTGGATGAAGGTCCTGACTTTGACTTGACCATTGCAGAACATTAACTTTACTATTCTTTAAACATTCTTATGAAGAACAGCTTGTGTGCTTAGGGTCTTTTTCTTGCTGCATGACCCACGTTCTCTTGACATTCAGCCCTTGGATCCTTTATAATCTGGTGGTATAATTCAGAATTAATTGTTCCATCAACCATGCAACTTTTCCTGGCCAAAATGCAGCAAAACAGGCCCAAATTTGAGATTTTTATGCTGTAATCTACTGTGTTCTACTTTCTCCAGACATAACACTTCTGATTTAGACCAATAAGTTCTATTTTGGACAAATATGTCCAAAAAACATTGTTCAAATAGCCTTCTGGTGATCTTTTGTAAACTGCAGATGGACAAAAATGTTCTTTTGACCTCAGCATATGGCCATGTTTTGCGGTCCACAAATCGCGGATACCGGCTGAGTGCATGACGCTATTTTTTTTTTTACTCCTGCAGAAATGTCCTATTCTTGTCCATAAAACGTACAAGAGTAGGATATGTTCTATTTTTGGGTTTGCTGTCCACATCATTTGCAGCCCCATTATGATGAATAGATCCGCATCCAATCTGCAAAAAACGCGGATCGCATGAGGACCAAAACTACGTGTGCATGAGCCCTTTTGGTGAGCAGCAGCTTTCTCCTTGCAATGCGGCCATGCACACCATTGTTGTTCAGTGTCCTTCTGATGGTGGAAAAATAAGAGAAAGGCCTTCAGTTGCTTAGAGATTACCTTGCAGACTATTATACATCTTGAGCACTGGTGGTCGACCACTCCTGGGGACTTGAATATCCTCCATTTGTACACAATTTGTCTCAAAGTGGATTGGCGAAGTCCAAACTCTTTATAGATGGTGTTGAAACTGTTTCCAGCCGTATAGGCATCAATAAGTCTTTTTCTGAGATTCTCAGAAATCTTGTTTGTTCAAACCATGATACATATTTACAAATGTGTTGTGAAGATCAGACTTTGATAGGTCACTCACTCACACCTGAATGCCATCCCATTGAGTGAAAACACCTGATACTTATTTCACTTTAAAATTATCTCTCAATATTAAAGGTTCACATATTTTTGCCAATCACAGATGAGATCATTTTCACCAATAAAAAAGTGACCAAATATAATATTTTTGATTTATTTGTTTGATTTTGTTACCTTTATAGAAGTTTAGGACTTGCGTGAAACTGATGTACTTTTAGGTCAAATTTATGCAGCAATATAGAAAATTCGGAAGAGTTCACAAACTTTCAAGCACCACTGTATACTGTAACTAATTCCTCCATAGTTAAAATATATATCATAATATATAGTAGAAGACAAAATAACCATTTGTCCAAAGATACAAGCAGATAAATCTGTCAGGAATGATTTGAGGAACACATGAAAACTACTGTCAATGCATATGTCGCTACAGGTTACAAATCAACCCAAGTACAACACCCAATCTTCTGTACCCAGGAGAATATTTCACCACACCCAAGTCTAATACTACTAGTCGAAGAATCCACTGGACAACTATTCACATTTTCCTCGGATTCAACCCATATCTTGAAAACAAAAATTATTTAGACATTAAAGATGGAGTCACAAGGCGTCTAAATTATTCCTTCAAGCTTCAAACCAGATTGAAGAGATAAGCGTGAGACACTTGCATAAAAATAAACTTAATTCTTCATCGTTTTATAATCCAAAGACGTCCAAAAATCAGGAGTAATGCCAAAATAAAGTGGAGATAAAGACCTTATGAAATTTTAGCTTGGGTTGACAGCGGTTGTTTCCATATCTTTGCTTTGTATTTTGAACGACACATCACATTTAGACTTAAATCAAACTTGACTATTTCTCATGTGGCCAAATAAGTTCAACAAGCAACTAACTCTACTACAGCTCCTTTTTACTGACGTAATGTAACCACCAAGCCAAGAGACTGAGCAGAGAAACTCAGGGAATGCACTACTATGGTCTGTATCTCATGGACCTGGAGACCAACCACCAGTTGCCAGGTCCATAGTCAATGTGGACTAACAAACCCCACTGTGTATTAAAAATTGCCTATGTGTTGTGGCCGTCATATTAACATGGCAGTCTCAATCAGGCCTACAAACAGTGGAGTATCTGCAATGGAAGCAGATTATGCAGCTGCTATTGGGCCCATGGGGAAGGGGACCGGCAGTGGACAAAAAGACCTGCCCACCGGTTACCTTAAATACAGGCTCTCGTCCAACTCCAGTCCAGAGTCCCTGTCATCAGTGCAGAAAGCTAAAGGACTTGTGATGACGACATCACATATCCTGCACCATCTAGTAAAGGAAATATACACAGAACTGTGTAGTTCCCATGTTAGGAAGGTGCATCTGCCAGGAGAATCCCAAACAGCATGAAGAAGAACTGCAAGATAAGCTCTCCATTGAGTCTAGAATGGTGTGGATAAAAGGAGGTCCTTACCTTTTCTCTCTATTTGTCCCCCCATCTATTTTTATTTTTTTACACAGTAGTACCACCTCACGCCTCATTGATTCTCATACCTCAAAAGTGCCACATTATACATTATAACGGAGTAACGCATCTCACTCATATATAGTACTGCAGACAGCTACTACCCTCAATACCTCATATACCTCTCAGTGAGCATAATGTATAAATGACCACATATGTGTACACACCGCATCTATTATACCTCGTACCTCAGATATCAGTACACTGCTGTATATATTATATATCTGTACACAGTGCATTTATTATACCTCATACCTCTCACATCAGTACACCGCTATATATTTATTGTAATATGGGGGGAAAGATCGCTCCAATAAGCCAGGTGCATGAGCCAGCCCAGGGTCAAAGAAAACAGTGTTTATTTGTGTTTATTTTCCAAAATGAAAATAGGTACAGCTTCCAGCATCCAAGGTCATAAGAAACCAACTTAACGTCTGCTTGGTTCAGCAAAACATAAAACAGTAGAAAAGTCCATCAAAATAAAGGCATTTTTGTTTTACCCAGAGATTTTAGGCCATGATAGCTTGCAGTCAGCTTTCCTGCCGAATTTTCCATGTAACATCAGCTTCCAGCTCTGCTCACAACAGCAGTGTGTCCACACTCCACCCCACTCTCTAACTTCCTTTTCCTCTAATAAGGAGAGTGAGTTAACCCTGTGGGTACAGGATCCCAGATAGTGAGGCGCGGAGATCCCTTCCCGCCCGAATGTCACTTCGGTGTCTTCGAAATTCCGGATCCCAAATGTCCTCTTATATTACAGGGAGGACTGCTAATCTGTCCTCTCCCATTGTGGCAATCTTTTTTCTGGAATTTCCTCACCCTACAAGGGTGAGCCTTCTGACTAGCATTGCTTTCTTAACCCCTTAAGGACACAGCCCTATTTCACCTTAAGGACCAGGCCATTTTTTTAAAATCTGACCAGTGTCACTTTATGTGTGAATAACTATAAAACGCTTTTACTTATCCAGGCCATTCTGAGCCTGTTTTTTCCGTCACATATTGTACTTCAGGACACTGGTAAAATGGAGTAAAAAAAAATTATTTTTTATTTATAAAAAAAAAATACCAAATTTACCAAAAATTTGGAAAAATTAGCAAATTTCCAAGTTTCAATTTCTCTACTTCTATAGTACATAGTAATATCGCCAAAAAAAGTTATTGATTTACATTCCCCATATGTCTACTTCATGTATCGATCATTTTGGGAATGCCATTTTATTTTTTGGGGACGTTACAAGGCTTAGAAGTTTAGAAGCAAATCTTTAAAATTTTCTGAAATTTTCAAAAACCCACTTTTTACGGACCAGTTCAGGTCTGAAGTCACTTTGAGTGTATTACATAATAGAAACCAACCAAAAATGACCCCATTCTAGAAACTACACCCCTCACGGTATTCAAAACTGATTTTACAAACGTCATTAACCCTTTAGGTGTCCCACAAGAGTTAATAGCAAATGGAGATAAAATTTCAGATTTTCGATTTTTTGGCAAATTTTTCATTTTAATCCATTTTTTCCAGTAACAAAGCAAGGGTTAACAGCCAAACAAAACTCTATATTTATTACCCTGATACTCTAGTTTGCAGAAACACCCCATATGTGGTCGTAAACTACTGTATGGCCGAACGGCAGGGCACAGAAGAAAGGAACGCCATATGGTTTTTGGAAGGCAGATTTTACTGGACTGGCTTTTTGACACCATGTCCCATTTGAAGCCCCCCAATGCACCCCTAGAGTAGAAACTCCAAAAAAGTGACCCAATTTTGGAAACTATGGGATAAGGTGGCAGTTTTGTTGGTACTATTTTAGGGTAAATGTGATTTCTTTGTTGCTCTATATTACACTTTTTTTGAGGCAAGGTAATAAAAATAGAAATTCTGAAATTTCATCTCCATTTGCCAATAACTCTTGTGGAACACCCAAAGGGTTAACAAAGTTTGTAAAATCAGTTTTGAATACCTTAAGGGGTGTATTTTCTTAGATGGAGTCACTTTTATGGAGTTTCTACTCTAGGGGTGCATCGGGGGGCTTCAAATGGGACATGGGGTCAAAAATCCAGACCAGCAAAATCTGCCTTCCAAAATCCATATGGCATTCCCTTCATTCTGTGCCCTGCCGTTTGGCCATACAGCAGTTTACGACCACATATGGGGTGTTTCTGCAAACTACAGAATCAGGGAAATAAATATTGGGGTTTGTTTGGCTGTTAACCCTTGCTTTGTTACTGGAAAAATGGATTAAAATAGAAAAATTTTAAAAAAAGAGAAGCTTTTTTGGGAACGTTTTTTTTTTTGTTATTTACATCGATGATCTGACAGGATAGATCGTGTGCTATTTCTATAGGGCAGGTTGTTACGGACGCAACAATACCAAATATGACTACTTTTTGGGAATTTTTGGTTCAGTTTTTCATAATAAAGCATTTTTTTTTTTAAAATGATTTTTTAGTGTCTTCACATTCTGAAAGCCATATTTATTTTTTATTTTTTGGGCGACAGTAATTTTTTGCGGGATGAGATGCCGGTTTGATTGGCACTATATTGGGGTGCATATGACATTTTGGTCGCTCCCTATTACACTTTTTGTGATGTAAGGTGACAAAAATGGCTTTTGACACCATATTTATATATTTTTTTGCTGTGTTCACCTGAGGGGTTAGTTCATGTTTTATTTCTATAGAGCAGGTTGTTACGGACGCAGCGATACATAATATGTATACTTTTTATTTATTTATTTAAGTTTTACACAGTATTTTTGAAACAAAACAAATCATGTTTTAATATTTTTTTATTTTTTGGGTGTTATTGTCCTATAGTAGGGTATCATTTTTTGCGGGATGAGATGACGGTTTGATTGGCACTATTTTGGGGTTTATATAAATTTTTGATCACTTGCTATTACACTTTTTGTGATGTGAGGTGACAAAAATTATTATTTTTTTAACAGTTTTTATTTTAAAAAATTTACAGTATTTACCTGAGGGGTTGGATCATGGGATACTTTTATAGAGCAGGTTTATACGGACGTGGCGATACCTAATATGTATACTTTTTTTATTTATTTTACTTTGACACAATAACCGCATTTAAAAAAAAAAAACATGTTTTAATGTCTCCATAGTCTGAGAGCCATATTTTTTTTATTTTTTGGGGAGATTGTCCTAGGTAGGGGCTTATTTTTTGCGGGATGAGATGGCGGTTTGATTGGTACTTTTTTGGAAGGCATATGCCGTTTTGATCGCTTGGAATTACACTTTTTGTGATGTAAGGTGATAAAAAATGGCTTTTTTTACACCATTTAAAAAAATAAATAAATTATGGTGTTCACCTGAGGGGTTAGGTCATGTGATATTTTTATAGAGCTGGTTTTTACAGATACGGCGATACATAATATAGTGTAGTGTATTTTATTTTGTAAAATTTTTATTCAGTGATTTTTTTTATTTGTACTTTTTTTTCACTTACATTTTTTTGACCCAGACCCACTTGGTTCTTGAAGATCCAGTGGGTCTGATGTCTATATAATACAGTACAGTACACTATATAGCCTTGCCTTTAGCAGAAGTCAGATCAGACTTACATTACCATGGCAAGCAGGACGCCCCTGAAAGTGTCCAGCTGCCATGGTAACCATCACCCGCTGCCAGAACAGAGCAGCAGGTGATGGGGTGGGAGGGGAGCCCCCTCCCTTTGTGCTCCCACGAAGAATCGGGGGCTGCAAGGGCACAGCAGCCCCCGATGGGAGCGGGAGGGAGCTCCCTCCCTGTTAACCCCTTCCATACAGCAGTCCGTATAGGCCGCAGTATGGAAGGGGTTAAACGGCTGGCATATGTACAAGCACAGATGCCAGACGTTTTTAGCAGAGTGTCAGCAATGTGCTGACACTCTACAACCAACGATTATTACAGAGGAGGCAGGCGGGACATCGCGATCCCGCCCGCCCGCAATCAGCGCCGCCCGTCGCACCGCGTCTCGCACCTCCCCGGGTAATATTTAACATTTTGGGCATCTTTTAACTCTCTGATCCCCGCGGTCTGTCAGAGACCGCAGAAAGCGCTGCAAACCACAGGTCTGAATTGACCTGCGGTTTGCAGCGATCGCCGATACGGGGTTGGGGGGTGGATGGGGCGGCCCTGAGTGATTTCAGCAGGTACCTTGTTTCCAATCACCGCCGGCTGAGCAGCGGTGATCGGAAGTAGTCAGGAGGTACCGGTACGTCCTGTGTCCTTAAGGACTCGGACATCAGGGCGTACCCATACGTCCTATGTCCTTAAGGAATTAAATTTTAGGAAAGTGGAGAACCGCACTCTAGTTAACAGGTTCTGGTTCCGATCAAGGCTGCAAGCAGCCAGTATACATGAAGTAAAATTGAGGAACACAGTTTTGAGTGTTGCAATTCAAAAGGATTTATTCATTCAATCCATACTGTAGTTTCATCCATTGGCCCAATATTTGTATTAGTGAGTATGAACAGTAATCATAGATCCAAATATTGGGCCAATGGATGAAACTACAGTATGGATTGAATGAATAAATCCTTTTGAATTGCAACACTCAAAACGGTGTGTCTCAATTTTACTACACTTAAGGGGTTAAAGGCTCCACAACCCAAATAGTGGCGATAAATATCTGTCATTGAGGACCCAACCCTGGCGCCCTCTACTATATATGTACACACACACACTGCACATATTATATGGTATAATAGATGCAGTGGGTACAGCTATATAGTATATCAAGCAGTGTACTGATATGTAAGGTATAATTCACATAGGAATAACCAGCTGAGCCACCATTACCTCCTTCTGCATTGTTCATGTTTTTAACACTACTAAGTGGCGGCTTCTGCCTAGCAATGTTGGGTGTTTTAAAGGCTAGGGCAGCACTAAAGCCTAACCGTCAGTGCCAGTGACATCACCGGGCTCACTGCTAGGCGGAAGCCGTCACCTGGCAGTCCCCATGGAGAGCCTGGTATGTCACTGGATCTCCTAAAAAAAATATAAAAAAAAGCCTTTGCCCTGCGTGATTCAGCGCACGGAAAGGGAGAGCATCAGAGCTTAAAATGGGGGTTGCCTGTGTAAAAATGGGGGTATATCTGGGATCAGCTCTAAACCCAGACAACGGCTTTAAGTTTTGTGTGCAGAAAATCTGCAAGGAAGCTACAACCAAAAGTGCACTTTTTCTCATGGTTTTGGTGCATTTTTGTGTGTTTTTTAATGCATTTTTTGATGTGGATTATCCGCAGATCTCACTTATACATTAAAAAAAGTGAAATCTGCACAAGAAAAACTCAAAAATTTAGATGCTGCAGATTTCAAATCCTGCATATCAGGTCAATTTCCGCACCTAAGGAAAAAAAGCAATGTATACATGTGATTTGTCTAATCTCATACACTTTGCTGGCACTTTATTACCTTACGCTGCGGTTTTTCTACACTAAAATCTGCACTTTGTCCGCATTGTGTGCAAGTAGCCTAAAGGAAACATACACTGGAAAGGACACAAGACATCAATTAAATATTTTCATACCGTCCTATCCTTGACAAACAGCACATTTCTGTGACATTACCGCACAGGACGATCAAAATACAAGCGCTCGCTGACGGCTAAACAGGCGGAAACAACAATCTGATAGAAAACATGTCATTGTTTGAAACTTAGTATAAAGCAACTGGCCATTTCTTGACAACTTGGAAAAAAAAAACATCACATATCAAAGGGATGGAAAATGTACTTTGTGAGTCATGTAATGAAGCGGCTAAGCAAAAGTGACAGCAACATTTATAGGAGAGAAATGACACTGGGATTGTTCCTGTCGTGTTACTAGTAGTCGCTGCATAAGAAATGATGTGCTTAAGTGATTCAGAAGTTCATTACGGACGTGAGGCTGACATGGCCTTCACTTCTCATTCACAAACTTCTGTCTGACAATCTCGCTTCTTTGTATGTTGTAATGAAACAATGGAGCGCTCTCAAGAAAGCTCCGTTAATAACAATGACGAGCAACTGTGAGACGGACTCTGCGAGTCTGGATACAAGGAAGAATTGTCAGTTTAGACAGCCACTCACATATCTAATATTTCCTACAGTCAGTGCAACTGGAGCATGGACTTCAAGTCCTAACAAATTAAAGAATCACAAGGAAATAGGGGACTGATAGGATCAGAGAAGAGCCGAAATCTGTTACAGCCAGTAAATGTTTCCATAATGACGGCTAGACTCACATTTACCTAAAAAATAAAAAAATAAATCTACCAGTAATGGCGCCTCCACAACTGAAAATCCGATCCAATCACCTGAATGAGGCTTGCAGAATCCATGTGCTTGCCGCCTCATACAAATGAAAGGAACTGATTTCAGTCGCAGAAAATTCTGCAACAAAATCCACAGCGTGTGAAGGAAGCCTAAATATATATAGGTTTTCTACTGTCAAGATATTAAATTGGATGTCTGAAATAACCTATTAAGGCCTAATTCACACGTCCGCACCCGTTCCGCAAATTTGCGGAACAGGTGCGGACCCATTCAATGGGGACATGATGGATGCGGAGAGCACACTCTCCGCATCCGATCTTCCGGACGGCGGCTCCGCAAAAATATAGAGCATGTCCTATTCGTGCCCGCAATTGCGGACAAGTATAGGCATCTCTATAGGGCTGGTGGCAATGTGTTTTGCGGATCCGCAAACTTGCAGATCCGCAAAACACTACGGACGTGTGAATAAGGCCTTAAGGGAGTGTTTCCTTTCTGCTGTAGCTCTCTCCCTGTAACTGTTGCAGCTTCTAACCGTAAACAGTCGTTCCTGATCATCTGCAAGTGTAAATGTGCTGCCGATTACCTAAAGAACTAGAGAAACGCTAGTACATTGGGTGACGCAATGGTTCATGTGGACACCTTATTAATCATTTCTGGGCAGCAGATTCTGGTGTGTAAACTATGAATCTGTATGAAGACTAGCAATAGCAGTAAGCATCGCCCATCCCCATACAGTGGAGGGGATGGGTGCATGTAAATGCAGCACTTCACCTCCACTGATGAGCAGGCATTTGTTGGGAAGGAACGCTTCTTTCCTGACAATCGCTGGCTTCATCGGGCCATGTAAACCGAGATTATCTTATTCTCTGGTCCCTCATGAAATAAAAAGGAACTGTACAAAATTCCTTTACGGGTTTTCCGAGATTTAAATACTGATGACTCTGGATAGTCATCAGTATCTGATCCAGAGGACAGCTCATCAGTATTTAAGTCTTGGAAAACTCCTTTAAGTTCTCTATATTGCCACTTCTTTCTTATGTGACAACCATGCCTTTCAACTGTAGACTTGTGAATAGGAAAGTTACCTTGGTATGCAGTGATGCAAACCCATGGCCCCCATACTTCTGCATGGTTTGGAAGTGCCAGATGCATTGGCCATCAACTACTGTAGCTTTCCCACTAATGGGACAAAAAAAAGACAATTCTAGAACTAGAAATAGTCACTAATAAATGTGAAATAAATTAATAGAAAACAAGATGCATATACCTATATCAGTGTCTGGAAAGAGAGTCAGGAACAGCATATAATGTTAGGAAGTTAAATATGGAGAAAAGTGGAAATTTATTGTGACAAACAAGCAGCAGCTATTACATGAGTGCAGGAGTCTGAAATATACAATGTCCCCACCCCGAGTCTCCATGTGACCTGCAAGCAAAGGTTAAGAATGCTGTCTAATAAAGTCTCCCTGAAGATGTGACCAGGGCAATACAAACCTATTTAAGAGTATTATTCACAGGGTCCAATTTAGAGAGTGACAAGCGGACAGAAGACATTATCCACCAGTGCCCATGTATGGAAATGAAAGGACCAAGGTTTATGCGAGTCGAGGAACGTATACTATATATTCATATCCTTCTATTTGTATTCTGGTAGTTTAGGGGAAGAAAAAAAATACTAAAAAAGTCACTTTAAAAAGTAGCCTGTAATCAAAGAAGCCTTGGTTTACCGCTAAGTCTGTTCAATGAGAAACAGTGTACTGCCTTGCTGCCCTTCTCCGACTGTGAAGGCCTTTCATCCAGCACGTGCTGTGGTAGCCATATTTTCGACTAAACTGAGCCCAATGTATACTGATCAGGTACTTGATATTTTGACATCAGTCAAGAGCTATGGTAAGCAGGTGTGATATAGGTTATACAGGAGCGAGACGTCCGTGCAGGTCAGAGTCTTTCATGTCTGGGTAAGGTTTGTTGGGGCGTTTTAGTCGCTGGTCTTAATAAGCCCTTTAGCTGGCAGGGGATCCGCCGAAGTCATGTAGAGGCCGGCGCATCCACCACCGGTCTAAATGTAAGACAGCTTCCTTGCTTGCTTTAATTTAGACCATTGCCAGCCTGTCCCCTTTGCCGCCCACTTTTTTAGACCTGGAGTGAGCAGGGAAAAGTTGGAGATTGCGGCGCAAATACCTTTGTGCCACAATCTGTGCCAGAAATACGCCTAACATAGGTGCATTTCTGATAGTAAATGACCCCCTATGTCTACATGTTGGCGTGAATATACGATGCCTGTATATGCACTTGCACTTCATCGCACGTGGGACCAGCATTCATTATTGTGGTTATATTGTCTATTGCTAACGGTTACTAGTATAGCCTGCCATCCCTCCCTGTGTTTGGTCACAGTTTTTTTTTAGTTTTCCCTATAATGTTCAATAGATATCATATGGATATTAAAATTGGGAGTTGTGTCAGTTCTTGTAGATTTGCCGTTTGGTTTGTGTCTGACTGACTCCGGTACCTATTGCGATGAAACGCCTTTTTTTTGTTGGTGGATAAAATGTTGTGTAACAATGCATATGTATGATAAATTTATGGTCTGTGCAAAGCTGGGTCCCAATTCTGTCAGCACTATAATGGGGGCTATTAGTAGTCATATATGTACCGTATCTGTTACCCAAGAAGGAGACCAAGATTAGTGGGCTTCGTCTCTGACAATAATGAGACCCAAAGGTCCAGCAGAAGAAAACCCTATTTGGGGGTTGAGTAACAACTAACATATTAAACTAATGATGTTATATCTTATACAATGTTAAAAAAGCTAGCCATGGAACTAAAAGTAGTTGCGTACATGGTTATGTATAGATGAAGAGTGGACCTTCAGAATTTCCTCTGGTGGGCCCAAGTAGCCCAAGTCTGAAAGGCACAAAAAAGGAAAATGTAGGGCTCTAAAGCTGGCCATACACAGTCTACAGTTGATCAAAATAGACAATTTTAACTGAAACAAATATCAGTCGGGTAAAATTTAACAATGAACAATCATTTTAGACTAGCAATGATAGACCATTATTTTCTGAAAAGAAGTCAGTCGTGTTTAATATTTTTCCATCCGGTAGTAGGATGAAAGTTCTTTCGTTCAAAGAAAGGTCTTTCGTCAGTGGCGGACCAAAACTTAAAGTAGTCCTGGGAAAAAACAAAAAAGTGGCTCCATGTTGTAGGCAGGTCCAAGACAGAAGGCAGGGCAACACAAGTAGACGGGGCCAACACAAGTAGATGGGGCCAACACAAGTAGATGGGGCCAACACAAGTAGATGGGGCCAACACAAGTAGACGGGATCAGCAAAAACAACTAAGTGCACCACAAAAAAACTCCCTACAAACTGCCCTTTTTCATCATCAGAACCAGCTGCCACATCCTGAGGATGGTGATACAACTGAATTCAGGAGGACATCTGCAGCCAGCAGCCATAATTAACAACAAGAGTGTCACATTATGTACCTGGTCAGTGGCCATGAGGAGGGCTCAGACAGCCCCCTGTGCATTGGCTCACTGTGAAATTTCCCTGCACGGTCTATGGCCAGTCCCCCCCTGTGGTTCATGACGTTCTTGGAAAGAATGTTCCCAGAAAGATCTTTTGTCCATCGCCTGGTTTCCCTGAACGTATAAGTCCAGTCGCACCTTTAATGTGCCTGCGATCACCCAGTGAATGAACAAACACTTCTTGATCTGATGTATGTATCTCTTTGATGAGGTACAAAGTAATCGCTTGCCAGCAGCTGATCATCATGAGTAAATAGGGATCTGCTGCTGGCAACCAATGAATCAGTACGGGGATGAGCGATCGCAGTAGTGATTGTTTGTCCCCATGCAGAGGAGATGATCACCTTTACTCAAGATCAGGCAAATATTGCGAAAGTTTGGTTCATTCTCAATAACTGCCTGGGCATCAGCTCATGTAGAAGCAGCTTTATCGTTCTTCATACGTAACTGTGCAGTGTGGCACAAAGACATCAGACCAAGCTCTGTGGACATGTTTTGCAGGCAAGGACTGCTAAAAGATCTGAGCTTAGAAGTCTGCAAGACGTGGATGAGAATTAATTATGACACATGCAACTCAAGATCAGCATATGGTATAAAACTCAATTTTGTATATGGTTAATATGTACATATTATATTGGAGTTCAAAGGTGAACCTATCATGTAATATGTAAAGCCATGTATGACAGGTGTGATGGCAATAGAAGTGACAAGGAGAATGCTATAAAGGCATAACGAACTTCTGGATCTCATTTGTGAATGTTTTGGTGCTTCTTCACAACCTAAATCTGGGCAAATTAATTTCTATATTGAAATAAAACCCCGACATCTGCTTCCTTCCATCCGACAGTGACATAGGTGGAAGAGTGACTCCTCCAAGTCTGTACTGAAATTAAACTTGAAAGGAGGGTAAACTATTAGCTCATGTGGATGTCTGGCTACACATGAATGCCTATCACTTTAGACAACTCACACATTCCTGTCAGATGAACACAACAAAAGCCTTATTAAGCAACCACAAATATCCCTGGAGAAAGTAAGGAAAAAAATCTCAATTTGGAAAGGGCTGGTAATGCCACAATCAGCCCTCCATGGAAAACATATAAGCATCTTGTGAAGTGAAATAAACCAAGCCACTGAATTATCAGGGAGAGCTGATGTAACTGGTAGTGGGCCTTTGACTTTGGGCTAAACTTAAGGAGGTTATCCTGGCAATTCCCCGCTATTCACCCTTTAACCCCTATGCAGGAAACCAACCAGGTCTCTACCTCCTGGAGCAGTTGGCAGCTGACCCATAGGGAAACTAGCCAAGGTCAGGGCAACTGGAGTTTGTGCATATCCGTAAAAAAAAAGGTCAGAGATCTAGACAGGCGGCAATGGGTCAGAATGGAGAACAACCTATGGTCAGGGCAAGCAGTGGAGAATCAGAATTGTCAGGCAGGCTAGGGGTTCAGTACTAAATTAAACACTGAACCTTTATTAGTAGACTAGGAACTAGATACTTAAACTCAGACACCCTCCCCTTGGTGAGGCTGGCTTATATAACCAGCCAGGAACCTAACGCAAACACACGTAGGCCGCAGCCTACAAAACTAAGAAGGACTCTGAAGGCCAGAAGTGCCACTGGCAGAAGAGCGGGACACAGCAGGGAAGCAGAGTGGAGTAGCACAGCATCCATGCCCGCAGGGAAGAGCAGGGCAGCGGTGGGCACGGATCGCAAGTTTGACAGCTGAATTTAGTCATATGCTGGTCGTGAGCAGCTGTGGCAGGTGCAAAATTGTACGTCAACATTAAAAGTTATACTTATATTTTTTGTATAGAGATTCTAGTAAAGTGGATTCTCCATTTTCTGACATGCAGTTGGTCCAGGATGCTGAATTTGGATTTCCATTAATTTTATGAAGAAGATGTTCCAGGCTATGTCAGCTGGGACATATATTTCTGTGAGTTCCATAGACATCAGCTCAACCGTGCCAAGTTATTAGTAAGAGAAGGTTACAGCAGGAATCTCCAGTAATGTCACTAATATACAGTAGCTAGATACATTAGAAAACGCTACAGGGAACATTTCTACCATAGTACTGAGCAGAACTTTTTCAAAGGACAACCAATGCTCAAGAACACCTAGGTGTCTCCCCCATTAGCTGTATATAGATACCAATAGTACTCTGCCTTAACCTTAGAACTGTTCGGACAAGAAGACACGGTGGATTAAAAGTATGACTGTCAATATGCATGGGTTTAATTTTTAATTCTTCAAAGTTTTATAAGTAAAATATATTTTTGGTAGAGGACTCGGCAGATTCCTCCTCCACTCCCTTACCATTTTTCTCAGTAGTGAAGTTTGTATCAGGTGAAGTATGTGCCAACAACTAGCATGTTCATATATCATGATAAACTATGTGCGCTAGGGAACCCGAAGTGAACCCGTCACCTATGCAGATTTAGACAATTTATTTAATCCAGTCCTCAAAAATAAAAATACATTTCACTAGCTTATACGGACGGAAGTTCACATGTCTGCACAAAGTGAACCTTGTTATCAAAAAGAACCTGTCACCATGAAAATGCAGAGCAATCTGCAGGCAACACTGTACAGATCAGGAGGACCTGAGCAGATATAGGATATTTAGTTTTGTGGGAAAAGATTCAGTAAACTTGTTATCTATTCATTTGAACCTTATTCTGAGCCTTAAAGGGATAGACAATTTCTAAGAATTACTGCAGACACGTAGCATTCAATCTTACATCTCCACGTTACACAATAACTTATTCCCACCATTCTATGGAAAGACCTCGGGTCCCCAGATGTGGGCTGCATAGACATCAAATGGCAGCAGTGAGATGATTCCTCCACATCACTGCTGTTTGTGCTGAATGCACATGCGTTGAACATGAAATAATTTTTTCTGCGCAAGCGCAGAAGACGCCTTCAGGGGTGCAACACATAACCGCTGTCATCTTGCGCCCTATGGACACAGTTGTAGACAATTGCTGATGCTTATGCAGTCCACAGCTGGGGATACAAGGACCTTCTATGGCATGGCCAATATAAAGGCAAAGTATACTGATGTGTGTAATATAAGAAATAGCTGAGAAATAAAAGGCATTTAAAAAATAAATTTCAAGTTTTGCTGCTCAGCTCCTCCTGCTCTATAACATTCTGCCTGCAGATTGCACTGTAGTTTATGGTGACTGGTTCCCTTTAAAGGAAAGGTGTCACCCAAAATTTTAAATGCCAGTTAAAACCAGGTAGCAAAACATCCTTTTCTACTAAACTTTTTATTTTCTGATTGCAGATTTATTTATTTTATTTCCTGAACATTATTATGGGGGCGGTCATCTTGCCTGAGCTCAGGCAAGACCATGGGGCTCTAAGGCAGCCCCATGGTCCATAGACACAATGGTTAGACAGGGACCTCATTGACTTCTATGGGAGAGTTTTCTAGGCATGCTCTGTGACCTGTGCAGAGGTCAGGAGGGAGTAGATGAGCTATGATATCACTCATTGTGAATAGTGGATCCTGACTTATCTGTACACACAGTTGATATCTCTTTACCATTATAGGCAGGTTTAGAATAATATATAACTGCAGTAAAGGGATTTGTACGGACCAAGAAGTAGCGCCCATTATTAGGTTTAGTGGCCAGTGTGAAAACTGCAGTATTTTATGGGTTTTGCTTAAACATAGATATTAGCAGCCAATTCAGTAATTAAAGGGGTTCTCCCGGTATACAAAAAAATAAGCAAAAATAGCATTTGACCTAACTGCATTATATAAGGCGGATGATTTGTATACATCCAGGCACAAGACTCACGGGGAGTGTCTGCAGCATCGGGTCTCTGCCTCTCCTTCCCCTCCCAGCTCAAACATCACAGATCCAAGCCTGCCTGAAGCCCTACAGGAAAAAACCATGCCCTAAGACCCAGCATCATTGCTGACATCATGTGTACGGGGCAGGGTCCAGGAGGAGGAGCACAATATGCCCTCAGAGGCAAGATCAGTGATGATGTGTCTACTTGGCAGAAGCTTACAAGCCTTGGCATGCCTCAGATGGACGTGACGTCAGATTGACAAGGAACCAACAAGGCGGAAAATGTCACGTGACTGCAATGGAGTGCAGGAAAAAGGGGCATTGCAGATAAACAATCACTATTAGGGCGTGTTCACACGACCGTGGTTTGGTTCTGCACCTGAGCCGCATTTTTTGCAGCTCGAGTGCGGACCCATTAACTTCAATGGGGCTGCAAAAGATGCGGACAGCACTCCGTGTGCAGTCCGCATCCGTTGCTCCATTCCGTGGCCCCCGCAAAAATTATTAATAACTCTGCACAGTCTGACACTGGCTGCACCAATTGGACAGTGTCAGACTGCGCTCGGGCACAGAGCCCACCCCACTGGAAACCCCTAGTTGCAGATTTATTAATTAAATTCTAGTAGCAATAACTGAGCAACGGGAGAGCCAAAAATTAGATCAAAAGATGCTCCAGAATGGTTACTGCATGAAGAGTACAAGTAGTTCAGACATGTCAGGAGAGGTGGCAGGTCCTCTTATACACTTTACTGCTACCTACAGACACTTATCACACATTTACTTTGCTATTACTTAGTCTACTTGTATTAAAAAAGCTTTGTTTAAACATGAAGCTAACAAATTTGCTCAGTGATAACTTATCTGGATGAATAATAGATGAAAGGTTTTCTGATAGCATGAGAAATGCACTGAAGCCAGGATCTCACTGAGACAAGATGTCTCCCCTAAACACAACGATTGTAAATCAATAAATCCTTCGAGGACAATAAACCTGGCACTTTAATTTGCTGTAAAATTAGATTTTATGATGGTCCTATATTTTTAAAGCTACATGACATAATAAATGTTTCATGAAAAGTTATGGGCAAGAAAGCTTTCAGTGGTCAGCTGCCTGGTCATTCGGATTTCATCTCGGTTGATTTGCTGGAGTTCCAATACAGAACCAGGGGGACTTACGGAGCCCTGTGTCTAATGTTATGAGCCTTTAATGCCAATCCTAATTTACAGCCTATTCATTACAGCCATAACATTAGCAATAAAATGAATGGATGGTATTGTTTTACTATGGCAATGTCAGCTTTAAATTTAACGACGGCCCATGCATCAAGCAATACTACGACACTAGGATCTGCCAAAATAGAGATGGTGCCTATCGTGCTAAAAAAAAAGGGACTCAAAGTGCTCAAACATGGCTCTTTATATTAGGGCATCTACAAGATAACATAATTAGAGATGAGCGAATTGAAGCTGAGGAAGTGGAATTCGATCCGAATTTCAGGAATTGTTCATTTAGCACCGAATCCGAATTTCCTCACGCTTCGTGGTAACGAAACACATTTTTTCCTAAAATGTCTGCTGTACATGTTTGGACATGGAGCAAGGAACTCTGGGAACGAGGGATCACCCACAATGCCATGCATGCAGCCAATAGGCAGCCAGCCCCTGTAATGCCACAGCCCTATAAATACCGTCAGCCATCTTAGATTCAGCCATTTTCCAGTGTACATAGTGCAGGGAGAGATGTCAGCAGGCGCTAGGGACAGTGCTTTAAAACTTTTATTTTGCTGTATAGAAGTTCAGGGAAAGGATAGGGAGGAATCATTCCACAGTATTGAAGCAGAACAGGGATCAGTAGGGAAGGTTACAGCCTAGGTAATAGGAACAATCCTATTGCACCTTGCTGCACTGACTGGGGATCCAAATTGCCATTATACAGCTCTGTAATTCCAGCAAACTGTTCTTGTTATTGGGGTCTTATTAGCCCTTGTGCGGTGCAGTTATATATATCCATTGGGTAAATGTGTTTTTTGCCCAGCCAAACAAGCAACTTGGCCAGGTGACTACGCTTCCGCCTCCACGTTCTCATGCCGTTGGTCCTGCGACAATGTCCGCCTCTGCCTCGTCATCCTCCACCTTGTCCTCAGCCTCCAATGCAAGGACATTTCATATTCATAGTGTCCCACCAACATACCACATGTACAGGGCTCGGCGGTGTCATGCAGTTCTGCACCTAGTTCGCCTGGGTGAACGGAGTCACACAGGGGAGGAACTGCTACACGTCAATCAAGAAATCGAATCCTGGCTTTCTCCGTGACAACTCAAAATCAGAACCATGGTGACCGACAATGGGAAGAACATGGTGTCGGCGCTGCATTAAGGAGGGCTGAGCTATGCGCCCTGCATGGCGCACGTGTTCAATCTGGTTGTCAAGCGTTTCCTGAAGTCTTCCACTCATCTGCAAGACATCCTAAGAACGGCCAGAAAACTGTGCATGCACTTCAGCCACTCTTACAGCGCCAAGCACACCCTCCTTGAGCTACAGCGGTAGAACAGCGTCCCCCAACATAGGCTGATATGCGACGTTTCAACCTATTGGAATTCCACCCTCCATATGTTGGACCGACTGTACGAACAGAGAAAGGCCATAAACGATTACTTGATGATACAGGCAGACACAGGTACTACCCTGTGTAACTTCTATGTTAGACAGTAGCAGCTCATGTGTAGCCACTTTATTGGTCAGTCACCAGAATTACGGGATGAACAACATTATTGCACTGATTAATACCCTGGAAAAGATGCTGGTAAATCTGGCTGGTATGGGGAGAGGGGACGTGGCGCCAACATCTCACGGCCACATGAGCCCTGTGGGGGCTGAACTGGAGGAGAAGGACATTGGAGCACAAGCAATGTGTAGCGAAATTGGTGGTTTTTCTACAGAGGTGACAGGAGAGGAGGTGAAGGAGCAGCCTGAAGAGCAAAAGGGAGATGAGCAAGACGAGGCGGAGGACCCAGGCACACCCTGGCAGTATGCAGTGGAAATGGAGGCAGAGTCCCTCCGAATCACTTGCGCAAATGGCCCGATGCATGCTCACTTTCTTGCGTAGTGACAGCTGAATTTTCACCATTCAGCAGAGGGATGACTACTGGCTCTCCATGATGTTAGAACCTTGCTACCGGTCCAAAATGGGGGCCTTTTTTTTTTTTTTTTTTTAACACCCGCTGAGAGGGAGGACAAACTGAACTACTATTAAGCCATCCTCTGTAGTCAGTTGACCGCTGCCTATCTGCGCCATCGTCCATCCTCTCGCAGGTCTGACCGGGGAGGCCCTCTGTGGACTTCTCATTTATTTGACCCTTCTTTTGATCTGTCAGAAGGAAGGAAAAATGAGACACACAATGGATCCTGTCTGTGTAGCAGCTGTAAAGCCTGTATCGTCCCATCAGAATTGGCTTATGATTTGGTAGCCAGAAGTGTGGGTACAAAACACAGAAGACATGCAAATATTCCATTCACGTGTCATCTCTGTTTTGGATCCACTCCTGTTTTCTTTTTTGCATTAGCAATACTGATGGATTACTGACCAAATGATGACCGAGTGAAGGCGGATGCTCAACAGATGGGATCCGTTTTTTGGGGGGTTATTGTTCTGACGGATCAGAAGAAGGGCAAAATAATCAGTGATGTCAACACAAACTTACTGCTAACTCCCTCTCCACTCTGTCGGGGGGCTCTACTTGTATAAGCGTTTAATAGAACAGGTTCTGCAGACATCTATGTGGAATGAGCTGACAATGGTGTAAAAGAAGTGCGCTCTTTCACGCTATAGTAGGATCTTGGGCCTCTACACGGTTCTTTATACCTGACACATCCTGCTTCATGCCACCTTTCAGCTGTTTTGTGTATATATAATTTTTGGAGGTGTATAAACTCCTATGTAAATGTAGCCTGTTTTCCATCCACAGGCTACATTTAGGTGCACCTGTGAGGCCTGTGCCATATTAGCCAGTCTTGGGTGGGGCTCACAGCCCTCTCCCTCCTCCCATTGCAGGCATGGTTACATGCTGGAGGTAACTGAGGAGTTTGCTGTGAGCCGGCCTATACATTCCTGTAATGCCCACTGGCCCCTGGTATTGCCCATACCGCACAGGTAGGCGGGTGTTAGGTCCCAAGCTACTTGAGAAACCTTGGCGTGGTGCTCGGGCTTAAGACATGTCCTCCACTGCAGGACATGTTGACTAATCTCTCAATTTTAACATCAGTTTGAGGGCTTAGTAAGACCGCAGCGTGCACCTGTCTTGTAATTTGTTATTGCTATATTGTTCTTTATACCTGACGCTAACATCGACCTGTAAGGTTAAGTTCACACTTGAGTTATTTGGTCAGTTTTGGCCCCATAACTGCCCAAAGAAGAGAAGTGTGAAGTGATTCTAAGAGCGACACCTGTCATCTGCATGTCATACTGACTCACAGTATTGTTTCACTGCCACAGCAGACTCACTATGCATGTTGCTGCAAGGCAGAGTGTTCTACACCACTTTACAGGCTCGCCACTATATGAGATTCGCCACAAATTAATTTGGATCGAATCTTTTCGAAAAATTCGGAAAAACAACCAAATTACATTTTTGAGAAATTTGCTCATCTCTAACCATAATGGCAGCAGGTTAACGAGTGCACCCACTGGATGCCCTTAACCAACAAAATGTAAAACTGTGCACCTTACTCTTAAGGCCCCCATACACTTTAGTATATTTTCGTCCGCTGGCTGCCTTTAGTCACCAGACTAGAAATGTGCTGGTTAGCTGGTCAATTCATTGCTCACAAGTAGAGTTGAGCGAACTTGTATTTTAAGTTTGGCGTCCAAAGTTCGCTACCACGGACCATAATGGAATTTTTAATCCATAAGGGGATTCTTCGATGAACCCAAACCTTGGACAACACTAAGGACCTGTGGGGACGTCACTGTCATGTGATCAGTGCAGGGGGCGTGGCCCAGCACTGGATTGGATAAGAGGTGGTCCCATTCACTTGAATGAGACAGAGAAGAGGTGGGAGGTTTCTGGTTTAGCAGAAATCAGAGACAAAGCAGTCTGAGATAAAAAAAGGTAGTACGGTATATAACGGATAATTTTACAAAGATATATTCACAACTGGCACCCTAGTTCTAATCACATCACATGTCTTGGTGTAGAACATAGGAAAGAATTAAATTCCAGTTTCCCCTGTTTTCTTGTTAAGTAACACATTGACTTTTATTGGTGATCCCCCCCAGTGGTAAAACATTAATAACTCTCCTGCACCCTAGTTCAGAAAAGGTATATGTACAGTACAGTCCGGACCTGGGTGCTGGAATTACAATCAATTATAGACAGACGTTGACTAAATACTACTATTTTTTTTTTTTTTACAACTGATTGCCAGAACTTTAGGGAAGTTCATATGACTAATGCATAAGGAATGTCTATAGGCTTGGTCAGTCCTAGGCCTGAGTTCACACAGAGCTGATTTAGACCAAATCATAGACTGTATCCTTTATATTTTTCTCTAAGTTTACGTAATAGAAACAATCTGTAGAAAAAAAAAAATATATATTATATATATATATATATATATATATATATATATATATATATGAGCTGCTTTTTTTCCCCCCATTTCACACGTATTAGGCTGATATTTCATTTTTTTTTTGTTTTTTTTTTAAATGCAGAGTCATGTGGTAGAGTCATTAAATTTCAATTAAAGGGGTTGCCCCATGAAAAATACTCTACAGATTTAAAACCAGCACCTGGATCTGAAAACTTTTGTAATTGCATGTAATTAAACATTTAGTGTAGCCACTTAGTTATTCAATACAATGCATCTGTATAGGGCCACAATTTCTAATTTCTTTGTCCGGCTCACTGAGAAGACCGCACATACTCAGTTTCGACTGCCTCCTGAGCTGTGATGGGGAGAGCTGAGACACACCCCCTGAGCTGCGATGGGGAGAGTGGAGACACGCCCCCTGAGCTGCAATGGGGAGAGCTGAGACACGCCCCCTGAGCTGCAGCAGAAAAGACACTCCCCTCGAGCTGTCAGCTTGATATAAATCTAGCAGATCAATCTCGGAGGTACAGAGCTGGTTCTAGCTTTGTTAGAAAGTGATTGTCCTGTGCGATATGATGTCCGATTTTCATTTTTTACATTATTGATGGGATAACCCCTTTAAATGGCTGGTGAATTGGGCCCATTTAAAAGGAAACACAAAAGAAGGTTTATTCTGATCACTGCCCCAAGTAAATAAGTCCAGAAATAAAGCAACATTCCGACACTCAGTTATTGTTAATGGTATCTTGAATGTGGGCATACAAATCATCATATTTAGGCAGCAAATCTCCTCTAGTAAACAGGGCATGTGCTACCAACAATACAGCAAACTGGTAACGAACAATCGGTAACCCGAACATCAAAGCCCTTGTACACAGACCAATTATTGGGAACGAGTGTGCGTACAGACACTTGTTCACAATAATTGCCATGAGTAACGGTGCCACCAATTGGTCACCGGATGAAGGCATTGTTGCCTCCTAAGATGGTCACCTTCTGGGCAGCGGATCATTCTCAGCAGGCAATTGCTGGTTCCCATACAGCGGGGAATATTGTGTCACGTAAATACAGCTCTCATCACGTAAATACAGCTCTCGCCAATGATCAGGCAATGGTTCGTTCCTGTTCAGCCTGCCTGTGTAAAGGATCCTTAAAAAAAATCTTTCACACAGATTTCGGACCATTTTCTACAGTGATACACAAGTAGTACTGCAGATACAGAGCCTAGATCACCATTTTTAATTTTTCTAATGCACCCTGCCCCATTCCGCACTGTCAGCGCTCAGAGCTGCACTGAATTACATTGTCAGGACTGACGTGCATGCGTACATGAGTCCTCTGCATTAGGACTCAAGCACACAACCGTTTAGTGGTCCAGAAAACACAGATACAGGCCGAGTGCATGCCACCATTTCTTATTTAACTCCTGCAGAAATGTTCTATACTTGTCCACAAAATGGACAAGTGTAGGAAATGTTCTATCTTTTTTGAGGGCCATGGAACAGACTTACGGATAAGACCCCACGGCAGCCTCAAAAATATGCGAATCGGATGTGGACTGAACATATGCTTGTGTGCATGAGCCCTAATGTTCGAACAGCACAGAAGGCCGGACTGTGTATTTCAGTGCAATCTTGA
This sequence comes from Bufotes viridis, assembly GCA_033119425.1. NCBI lineage: Eukaryota > Metazoa > Chordata > Amphibia > Anura > Bufonidae > Bufotes > Bufotes viridis. Next base: position 54,792,082 of record CM065593.1, read on the forward strand.
ATAATGACAGTAGGGGAATGGGGGGGCAGTAGGAAAATAAAAACTAGTGATCTAGACTCCATACCTGCAGTGCTACGCATCTATTACTGTAGATAATAGTCCAAAATCAGGGTGACAGATTCCTTTTAAATGGGTCCTTTCTGACAAAGGACCGCTGTACCGTACTGATGGAGGTCTGGAAAAAGGCAGGAAAGCAACACTGCACATACAGTTAAAGTTCTGTATTTCTTTGTTCTTGGAGCCTGTATTCTTTTGACCATTAAGGCTACTTTCACACTTGCGGTAGTCTTTTTCCGGCACCGTGCTACCGTAAGTCCACCGTGCTGGCGGAAATCCGCTCTGGCCCCATTCGCTAAAATAGAGGTCCAGCCACTGAGGCGGCTGGAATAAAACTACAACATGCGCTCGATGTGCCCTGCGACCCACTACCACCAGCAGACAGATAAAATGTGACCTCTGATGAAGGTCTAATATGAATGAAATGTCCATATTTGATAAATACGATTTCTGGGCTATTGGATGAAACTACTGTATGAATAAATAAATTCCGTTGAATTGCAACATAGAAAGTCTGTGTGCCTCAACTTCACTACGTATACGTCGGCTAAACTAGCCCTTGACTGGCACCAGAGTCTGTCGAACAGAGTGCGGTTCTCCATCCTATCCCAAGCTTGATGCTAATGTCTGAAGAATATAGTAGTGGGTATAATAGACTCTGATTCTTTTCCATAGTGCCATACCCAGCTACACTGCCTATAAAGACAATGCAGTAGAGAGGTGCATGTCGGCAATAAAGCAGAGAGAAGCGTCAAACCCTGGGCTGCGGAACTACAAGTCCTATCATCACCCTGCAGGCAACACCATAGTTCACGTGTTCAGGGGGAAAAAAAGAAAAACATATTATTCTAATTCTAGACAACCAGATTTACTATAAAAAAGCAATATCTTCTCGCATCCTATAAAGAAACATTCTCTGCCTAGGTCTCTGTTTGCAATAAAAGCCATCAGTCAACAGAGGAAATGAGGAATGTGGTTAGCAAAGCTTTGCAAGGCTATCAAAATGCTTGATAGGAAAAATAAACTAGCGAGATTGATCTGTGTGGACACCCACCTCAACCCCACTGACATTCACAAATGTCTGACGAGTCTGGCGCAGCCCGAACAATAGTCGTGTAGATGCTGTTCTATTATACTACCGAAAATCGCTGTAAGGTTTCGCTTCCATGCGCATAATGATGTTAACGGAGCATTGTGTCCGCCCGCACTGTAACCAGTTACAGGTTAGGAAAATACTCTATTTGGGGCGCCTTGATTTTTGTAATTAAATTGCACAGTGAAAGGGCTTTAATTGGTGGATAAAAAATAATTGTATTGTCAAAACTTTGTTTATGCAAGCAATTAAAAGCCTCTATGCTCAGAATGGGGCCTTTTTTTTTTTTTTTTTAAACAATGAATAGCTTTGGGAAGACTGTACAACTGTGACACAGACCAGAACAGACACGGAGCACTGTGCTGATAAACAAGAAAATAGATCATCGAAAACTCTTTGTAGCCGGCTGAGCTATTGTCCCCTGATGAAAATGGGTGGGAAACGGCTCTGGTGGCACTTTTTATTACGGACTATTATCAGGGCAGGGATGACGGGGAAAAAGACTAGTCGGGTAAACAGAGAACACAGGTTTGGGACTTGGTAAAGCTATTTCAGCGAGTCCAGTTAAAGCTCGAACAAAGCATATAAAACATACTATAGAAAATAAATTTACTTTTTAGAAAATGTATATATATATATATATATATAAAAAAAAAATATTAAATATGAGACGATGAGCTGGTTTCTTAGGGTAGATGCACACGTCGTCCAAATCCTCCAGGATTCTTCACTTTGGAAGCCACTTTGCCACTCTATGTAATGGAGCTAAACAGCAATTGGATACTGCAGCTTCAAGAGGCTCTTAAAGAAGACCCCGTCACCTCTCCTGACAGGTCTGTTTTAGTAACCACTTTATTACGAGGGGGTTGTAATGAAAATTCTGGAGCGTCTATCCTCATGACTCTACAATGAGTCATTCCTTTATGATTCTGGCTAGATGTTATCAATGAATTAATAACAGTTTGCAATGAAGGTCCTGGTGGGTGTTACCAGGCAGAGGTGTGTCCCTGCACAGTCTGACACTATCCAATCAATGCTGTCTGTGTCGGACTCTGCAGGGACACCCTGCCTCACTGGTAACACCCACATGGACCTTTATTGCCAATGGCTATCAATTTATAATTTCTATAAAGAAATAATAAAGGAATGGCACAACATAGTCATAAGTATTGTTATTGCATGGAGAATTAAAGTTGTTCTAAAAAAGACATGTCAGGAGAGATGACAGGTCCCTTTTAAGGTCTTAAAACAGTTGTCTCACAGTGACAACCACTATGCTTGTACCCAGCTTGGGGATATGGAAGTTCTACAACAAACCCCACTGGATGAAGCAGAGCAGAGCACTGCTAAGTAAGACCCGCTCTAGTGGACCTGGCGCTTCAGGAGTTACATGGGTGGCTAACAGGTGATACAACACATTACAATGCTGTAGCTAATGGCCAGCTGGATAATCTGGGCTCCAAGAGGCGAGTCTACAGGTTAACAGAATGCAGTGGTGGCTATATTATTCCACCGGGTTGTCTTCCTCAAACCTTAGTCAAAGTTAGAGAGTACAAGGCAAAGCGCCAAATAGCATAATCACATAAACCTCATCTACACTACTCTGTATGCAGTGGTTAATACAATATTGCATACAAGATTCATACTTGACCACTTCTAAATATTTAAGGAGTTATCTAGGAATTTGATTCCTGGAATCCCAGTCAATTAGCTGTCTGAAGAGGCTACTGCATACAGCTTACCAAACAGCGCCATACACTGTATAGTGACCGTGCTTGGTATTGCACCTCAGCCACATTTACTTGAATGGGACTGAGCTGCATTCTAGGTCACGTGACCAATGTACAGTGACATCACTGGCCTAGGAAGCAGTTACTGAGCGCAGCGGACTCATTGAACAGTTGTTTGTTGGGGGTTCTGACTTCCCTATTGCTGTATGACTTTATACAACGGCAGCAGCGTCTTTAAAGATGATGTCCGCTGGATGATCACACAGCAGACACCCAGGGCTTATGTCTGCAATCAGCCAGTTGCAGACAATTAACTTCTTGTCAAATGTGACCAAGGCACCTGAAAGCTGAAAAGCGGGAAGTGCTATGCTTCTAGGCCAGGCCCCATGTGGTGATCGGGGGAGCTGTACACTTGCTGTAAAAGGCCTAAGCCTGCTGGAGTTTAAAAATATTAAAAAAGTGATCAAAAAGTTATACACATTTGACATTGGTATCATTTAAAAGTAGAGAAAAAATTAGCCCACCAACAGCTCCATAGACGTAACAATACAAAAGCTATGGGGGTGAGAATATGGTAACACAAGTGCCACTTTCTGTTTAGGCCCCATGCACATAACCATACTTTTGGTCCACATCCGTTCCGCATTTTTTGCAGTTCGCACATAAATTATGGACAGCACATGAATGTCATCCGTGTGCTGTCTGCATCTATGTGGCCATTCCGCAAATTATAGAACAGGTGTTTTTTTTGTCCATTTTGCAGGAAAAAAAAAGATTTTTATGATAGGGCCTGAGTAAAGTACGGGATGCATAGCCAGTATCTGCATTCACACGACCGTATTTTCAGACCTATTCATTCATTTAGGGCCGGAAAAAATTAGGAAAGCACATGGATGTCATCTGTGCAGCCGAGCTGAAAATAATAGAATATGCCATGGCATTTTTTTTAATGGGGCCCACGAAAATTGCGGGATGCACACGGACTACATCCGTATTTTGCAGATCTGCAATTTGCAGATACTCCCTTAAGGCTGTATTACAGTAGCCAACTTTTGGGCAGATAATCGCTAACGAATGTTTATAGAAGCACTTGTTAGCAATGATCTGGCAATGTAATACTGCTGCCTGTTACCCAAGAAATAAGCAAACGTTTGTTCATCGGGCAATTGGGATTTTTTTTGCCACGTGACATGCCGGAAACACGTGGGACGCCGAGGCTGGAGGAGAATGCCGCAGTAAGACTGCACGAGCTACGCTACCAGACAGGTATCAATATCCACTTTAACCATCAACGAGTGGTTGTTCAATCGTCCACAGCGTTGGACGCCACGATTTTAGGACGATATCAACTAATAGTAAGTAAGTGATACTAATCACCACAACTAATATCAAAATCAACTAGCAATACTGTGGATATATGCATCATATGGAGAGTGATATATGAGCATTAATGGAGGATATTAGTATCTATCAATCATTAAATATCGCTAAAAAGTAAATATGATATACCTACTAAACTAGAGTGACCTATAGATGCTAAAGGTGGACATTAAATGTTTATATGCTAATAACAATTGATAGATACTATAAAGTGATCCTATGCCATACTACAATTACTAGTGGACATTAAATACTTACCTACCGAATACATCATGAACTGTATGGACAAATGGTGAAGGTGTTAATAGAGAAAAATTTGAACCAACAAATATATTTCTTTCCTTGAAGGACTAAGTAATTTCTCCTAGTTGGAACTTTTTGGGGGATTAATTTTAAAATTTCTTTTTTATTTATTCTTCTTTTTTATTGTCTTTTATTTATTTCTTCTTTATATACTTTTCTTTATGGTATTTCTATTTTTTTATGTTTTTAATTAATAGAATTTGAAGAAAGAACAATACAGATGGTTGTACAATAAAAGGAGGTATAGCCAGTCTGGATGATTACAAGTGAAGAGTGCCTGTCTCGATTATATTTATACTTTTCACTATTGACGGGGTGAGTCAATTAGACAGAGCACCATATCCGTAATTACAAGTTGGTGAGCCGCTATAACCACTTTATCTGTAACTAGATAGAATTAATGTTTATAAGGTCAGGAGATCAGAGATAAGAGCTCTACATGAGCCCTCATAGCACAGCAAATCAAAGTAAACAGAAAGCGACAGTCTGCAAATAGACTGAAATTGAATCAGTTTCACAAAAAATTCTAAAATATAAGACCAATTGCAAAAATTATTGTTGTTAGCCTGAAATGCCGATAAGGTGTCTATAGCCATTAAATACTCTGATAATAGCCAATAACAAAAGCCACATTGCTGCACCCTCATTGTGGCCACTGTGCTTAAAGGGGTCTTCCAAGATTTTGAAACTGATTGCCAATCCTCATTTCATATTGGCAGGTGTCAACCCACCAATCAGCTTTTTAGTTATAGTTCCAGTGCTGGGACTACACAGGTCCATCTATTGTGTAGTGGACGGGGCTGGTAACTGTAGAGCTGCACCCCGTTATGTCAAACCTTTCACCCTGCCAAGCGCACATGTAGGAGGTCAGCCTGGTTCATATGTACACATGCCCTTTAAGGACTACAAGGCCACGTCTATCCCGTAAACTCTTCACAGGGCATGAAGATGTTAATTCTGGTCTGCTCTACCTGTATTTCATTTGTTTTCATGATGAGGGGGCTAGGTACCAATTCAGATGATATTACTATTAATTTCTAATTAGTAGCCAACTCACTGCAGGCATAATCTAGGTGGTGTTGAAATGTATCATATGGCTCCTTTTCTCCGAGCCCTGCGAGCGATATGAAAGTCTGTGAATGTAGACTGTCAACTGCTCTCTATGAAGGAAACTTCAGGTTAAACATTCCCCATCCAGTGAGGAGTGAACGAGTGGGAAAGTACTGCAGACTGCCACAGGCATTTTTCACTGGACCCAGGCCAGGTTATAAAGCACAAATTCTATGTAATTAACAGACGTGTAGGTTTTATAGTTCTCTCAGGTATGCAAATCTTTACATTTTTGTTTTTCAGAGAGACGACCAAGTGCTATGGTATATGATGGGTTGTGCTGGGTTACAGGGAAAACTCATTGAGGGAACCAGTCTGTGCCTGTGGAGCTAGGCTTTTATTACAGACCCACAAAGGTGGGCAACTAAATACACGGAACGGGTAGACGACAGTGCCCAAAAAGATAAATAAAATTAGAGTTATTTACTGTATTTTTCACCCTATAAGATGCATTTTTCCCCCTCCCCCTAAGTGGGAGGAAAATGTCCGTGTGTCTTTTGGGTCAAATACTAAAGAGTGCTTCCATTATGGGAGCTCATTAGTACAGGAGGACCGAGAAGCTGTGAATCCAGCGCTCCCCGGGCTCTGTACTCACCGCTTCCTGGTCCTCGTCCACTCGCTGTGCTGTGACTGCACACAACATAAGGACGTCGGCAGGAAGAGCTGGAGCTCGATCCCCGGAGAGGCAGCAGCGTCCGATGCAGGACAGGTAAGTTGATGTATTGTTTTTGTCTAATCTAAGGTCTGAATAGGGCTTTGATCTTAGTGTCCGAATAGGGGTCCTAACATTGCGGTTCTGATCTGAGTGTCTAAATGGAGGTCTTATCAACATTGGGTCTGATCTGAGGTTTGATTGGGGTTTTTATTAACATTGGAGGTCTGATTTGAGGTCTAATTAACATTGGGGGTCTGATTGAGGCTCTGAGCTGAGGTCTGATGAAAAATATATATATATTTTTTTGTTCTTTTCCTCCTCTAAAACCTAGGCACGTCTCATAGGGCAAAAAAAATGGTAGTTAAAAAAAAGATGGCTATGTATAAATATAGAGATCTGCGTCATGATTTATTTATACCTAGGACCGTGATTAGGCATTCTCTACGTTTAGAGGAAAGAAGTGTTCCCATGAGCTTCCGGGTCCGTGCCTCTGTGCCGCAAAAGAGAGGACATGTCCTATCTTTCGCTGCATCTTGAAAATCAAGGACGCATCAAAGGCAATAGATCTGCACTTCAATGCAGAGTTCACACACACGTTTTGCAGACCCTCGGTTTGCGGTCCGCAACATTGGGCATGGCGGCAGCACGGTTGTGTGAATGCAACCGTAAAGATCTATCATCCTGTTCTGGAGGTTTTTCTTCATGGGTTCTAACCACCTCACATTCTACATCTATGATGATAGTTAGGCTCTTGACCATATGGCAACACAAAGGGTGCCTTTGGATTCGATATTAGGACCAGTATCGACTACATACAGTATGTCGCTGCACAAAGCCTGTCCGCATGGCAAGACTGTGTGGATGAGCACTTGTATTCAATGCTGCCTTAGTAATAAGGTTTGCCCTGGGAGAATTTCATATTGACGGACCATTATATAAGACTCTGTTCACATTGGCTTTTGATATTACAGGACTCAACACAGATATGACAGTATTGTAATGACCCATTGACCTTCTAAGACCCCCACTTCCCAAACAAAAACAAAAAAAGTTTTTTTTTTTAACTGATGAACTATCTACTGGATAAATCCTCAGTATCTGATTGGTGGGGTTCCGACACCCATGACCCCTGACGATCGATTGTTTGAGAAGGCACTGGCGCTCACAGTAGTGCCACGGCCTTCTCGCACCTTTGTCTAGGCCATGTGATGTCACGTACATTAGTCACATGGCCTAGGCGCAGCTCGGCCCCATTGAAGCGAAGGGGGCTGAGCTGCAAAATTAAGATCGGCCACTGGAAAATGTACTGCGCTGTGCTTAGTAAGTTGAGAGAAGACCAGTGCCTTTTCAAATAGCTGATCAACAGGAGTCCTGGGTGTCAGACCCCCACCTGATACTGATGACCTATCCAGAGGATGGGTCATCAGTTAAAAAAATAAAAATATTTCAGAAAACCCGTTTAAAGAACTTAGGTCACCTGTTGAAGTAACCAGAACCTGGGTGCAAATGTGACTTCTTATACCAGTAGAAAAAAATATTTTTTACTCCATAAGACGCGTTTTTTTCCCCTCGAAAGTGGGGGGAAAAATGCCCCTGCTTCTTATGGGGCGAATACAAATAGAAGCGCTAGAGGACCAGGAAGCGTTGAAGGCTCTGTACTCACCGCTTCCTGGTCCTCGGTTGTCGGCTGTGCCGTGGTTGCGCACAGTGAGGGCGCTCTGTGACCTCACACTGTGCGCGCCGGTTCCCAGCACAGCCGACAGCAGAAGGAAGACAGAGCGCGGGCGGTGAAGTGCGGCGGCATCCAGGAGCAGGAGAGGTAAGTGGTTTATTTATTTTATTAAACATGAGGCACTGCGGGCCAAAATGAGAGGCAATCGGGGATACAGAGGGCTTATATGAGGCAATGGGGGCTGCTTGGAGTCAATATGCTGCTGGGGCCAAAATGACAGGCAATGGGGGCTAGAGAGGGCTCATATGAGGCAATGGGGGCTGCTTGGGGGGCAATATGAGAGGCAATGGGGGATACTGAGGGCTGATATGAGGCAATAGGGGCTGCTGGAGGCTAATATTAGAGGCAGTGGGGGCTGATATATGGTCACATTGGGGTCTGAACTGAGGTCTTGTTGGGGTCTTATTGACATTGGGGGTCTGATTGGGGCTGTTAGCTGAGGTCTGATCTGAGGTCTAATGAAAATATTTTTTTCTTATTGTCCTCCTCTAAAACCTAGGTGCGTCTTATGAGTCGGTGCGTCTTATAGGGCGAAAAATAGGGTAAGCTACAGGAAGAGTTTTTTTTTTTTTTTTTTTTAAAGGGAACCTGTCAACATGTTCTGACCTATAAAACCGAAGGTACCTTAATGCTTGTTTACCCTGATAGTTCCCAGCGATCAATCCATAATCTTCTCAGGACCAACCTGTCCGATTTAATCGCCCTATAAAGCTTTCCCGCCGTTATGCTCATTTGCATTAATAATTCCTTCCTCTCACACCATCATAGCCTATTTCCCTCCCCATAGACTTTGATTGACAGCCAATTTCTGCCTTCACTGCTTGTAATCTCGTCTGAAATTGTGCACTTGTCCTTTCTTTGATAGACCAATCAGATAGTTTAGTGTATGTCCCCTCCCCCTCACGCCACTGCGTGCTGGAATGTAATACTTACACAACGTAGTTCTGCCCGAAATGAATATTGCGCATGCGCGAGATTTTATCTATAGGGGCGTTTCCTAGGTGGAGCTGAGATTCTTGACTCTGAGAAAATATGACTCTTCTTCAGGTCAAACATGTAACATATGACTATTTTATGTTAATTAGCATAGGGCGATAAAATCGGACAGGTTAGTCCTCAGAAGATTATGGATCGATCACTGGGAACCATCAGGGTAAACAAGCATTAAAGGGTTTCTGTCATCAAGTTTTGACATTATAAGCTGTCTGACATTAGCTATGTGCTAATGTCAGAGCAGCTTGATAATGTCTTTTTTATAAAAATCCGATTTATATTTTGGCTAAAAAACTTACTTTTATAATATGTAAATTAGCCTCTAGGAGCAGGGGGGCGTTGCCCTGCTCCTAGAGGCTCCGTGCGGCAACCTGCTGGCACGCCCCTTCTTACTTTGAGTGACAGTGCCGGGCAGCGATCCTCCGGCACTGTCTCCTTCTGAAATCCCGTGCCTGCGCCGCCGCTCTGTATTCGGTGCAGGCGCGGTGAGCAGAGGACGCTGGTGCCTGCTGTCCTCAGCTCATTAGCACATAGCTGTCAGACAGCTTATAATGTGTAATCCTGGTGACAGAAACCCTTGAAGGTACATTCGATTTTATATGTCAGAGCATGGTGACAGGTTCCCTTTGAGTTAAAGAACCACTATACAATTGCCTTAAAATTCAGAAATATTATAGGGATTTTTTTTAAATATGTGAGTGGCCAAATCTCAGCGCTTACTGAAAACGTACGAGTCTAAGAGAAGAGGGATTGAGAGACTAAGAGGTAAAGCTAGATCAGCAGTAATAGGACAGAACAGGACGCAGAGTCTGTGCCATTACATTAACAGATGATGAAGATGGCACTAAAAGGTAAGCAGTACTTTGTAGGTGAAATCTTTAGTGCAATGACAAATTATAGTGATTAATATCAACCATGTATAATTGGCTTGAAAGACCCATCTCACATTACACAAAGACTGCCAAAGTTTTGAGTCAGCACAAGTATGATGGAAAGTAATGATAACTAGTCATGGGATGAAGAAGATCTAGCCCTAGAGGCACTCAGGTACAACTCCAATGGCACAGACAGAACTCTCATATGCCAGGGTGTTGCGTCTGTGGAGCTGTAATAGATTATTTCCAGTCGTAATAGATTACAGTCACATATTCAATGTTGCTATACACAATCTTTAAATTCTATAGTTTTATGTATCAGGGAATACTAAAAAAAAAAAAATTAAAAAAATCTGGTCCTCAGTAGGTTTCAAAATTAGTTAAATACAACCAGAGTATAGGTCATCAATACAAATCACTGCATAACCCCTTTAAGGAGATTCAGTACCCTGGCTAAACGTCATACCTTTAGATATACTGATTTTTTTTTACACAATGCAATGACATACAAAAGTCTAATAGAAAGTTATAAACATCCAGACGCTTTATACAAACTACCTGCTTCTAATGTGTTCTGAGGCACAGTCGGTCACCCTGTCCGGGGTGAAGCAGTGACTCCCTGGTGCACCGGCCTTGGTGTTATCAACGTCAGCACTAGGTATTGCAGGGCAGAGTGAAGGCAGTTCCAATGCAGTGCACGGCTGAAGCCGAGACAGTATACCTGGCTTCACTGCGCATGCCTGAAAAACATGACTGCTAGACTACGCCACAGAACACAGGAAAGCATTGTATACGGTATACTGCCTCCATGATTCCAAAAACAACACAATATAGTGGGAATACTTATTGGATAACAAACAAAAAAAAAGGATTCATAAGTTAAGGAGCATATACGCATATATCAGACTGTCTGCCGCTGCGGCTAACAATATGCTAATATGTATAGGAGCTCTGAGGCCACTTTTTGCAACTCATTTTACAACTATGGAGATACAGTCCGGATGAATATTTGGAGACGGTCGCACGCACTGCATTCGAAATTGTTAAAATTGTAAACTCGCGCTACGAAAGGATGCAGCAAAGCCAAGCTAAATAATCAGCAGTCATGTAGCGACATGGTGAAACTGTTTTTTTTTACATTTTTACATCTGCTGTACAAGCAGGAGCAGATTGGCATAGACGTTACAGGGAGACTTCCTGGTGGGCCGATGCCCAGGGGGCCTCCTAAGCCCTGCTTTATGCTGCTGACCGGGAACATAATGAGCTCTCAGTGGTAAATAACGCTAGGAGAATCAGACACTCATGTACCAGACCAGCGGCTGCGCATGTCCTCCTGAATTTCACTGCTGTGGTCCACACCTCACCTCTCCATATCTTACAGACAACAGGAGGAGGAACACAGAAAGTGGCAGCTATTGATGGCCACCACAGAGGGACAGCTTTTGGGGCAATATGTTGTGCTGCACTGTGGTATATGGTTCTGATGGGACAGTATTTTGCACTATGGTATTGCTGACCCTGACTACTTTTGTTGCCCCACCTTCTGTCAATTTGGGCCACTTTTAGTTTCTTTTTCGGGGCCACTTTAAGTTCTCAGTCCACCCCTGTGTACAGGACAGTCTGCTGTTAGCCAGTGAGAGACCTTTAAAATCAGGCTGACAATTACAATGTCCTATTTTGCCCAGCTGGGGCACCGCTGCCTGAAACTGCTGGGGGGGGGGGGGCGGTTACAATGAAATATGGAGGGCAAAAATAACAAAAAAAAAAAAACAATGGCCAATAAATCGACCATTTCCCCCATCCCATGATATCCCTTCACTACACAATTGATGGGATTTATAAAGAAAATGAATATATCAATGGTCAACGCTATAGACTAATTTGTGCTGCATTTTTTACCTAAATTACTTTTTTTTCTTATTTCAAGTAAATTCTAACTGCTTAGCATAATGGAAAACGCTTCAATAAGAGCGACAGCAATTTAATGTTCCCATATAAGCTGCAGAGTAATATTAAAAAAAACAGGCACAAACCTGACTTTGGTGACATGAAAGGCCACCAACCTGGATAACATCTATACGTTCTAGTCTTTTGCTAATTTTAACTAATTTTCTCCTCCGCCAATTTAAAAGCCATTTCCTAAACAAAACCAGACAGACAACCTGAGTGAGTGATTCCGCTATGGCATCACCCTGTTTTTCTAAGGAGCCTTTCTTTACAAGACAGCAATGTTGAAGGGAAAGACAGACAGAAGAGCTTTACATTTCATATCTGTTCAAAGAAGATCTAATGCTAGTTCACCGATGTGCAATCAACTTGACAAATGGATGCTGTGCTACCCCGTGCCTCCCTCTGAAACCCGAGAACCTGATTTACACAATATTCTGCAAAGTGAGGGAAGCCCGAATTCCAGACAGACTTAGTGCTGTCGAGCTGGAAATTAAGCTGATCTGATAATTCTTCCCATATATATAGAAATCTGATCATAGTGGGAAAAAAAATGAACCCACCGGGTGGGATAAACTGAGGAGTGTTAAAACAATACACTTCACTATCATAATTAAACAAAAAAACAATATAAAACATTGTTTATTTGGCCAGTCCCCACAATTAAGGAATGTAAGCCCATTAAGGAGACAGATAGAACAAACAAGTTCTTTTCTTCTTGGTCTGTGATTGCAAGCTGTTAAAAGCTGGGCAGCTCTCAAGCAACAAATTAACAAAATGTTGTGTAATTTTGTAATTTATTTTTGTTGTTGTTAAAGAGCATATATTCTAAAAAAAAAACAAAAAAAAAAAACACCTATCTGAAAAGGCTACTTTCACACTAGCGTTTTTCCTGGATCCGGCAGGGTTCAGCAAAAAAGCTTCCGTTCTGATAATACAAACGTCTGCATCAGTTATGAACAGATCTGGGTGTATTATTTTTAACATAGCCAAGACGGATCAGTCATGAACACCATTGAAAGTCAATGGGGGACGGATCCTTTTTCTATTGTGGCAGAGAAAACTAATTCCATCCAATTGACTTGCATTGGGAGTCATGCCGAATCTGTCTTGCTCCGCATCTCAGGACAGTTTGCTCTCCGGTATGTGAATGCAAATAAACGGAACGGAATGCATTTTGGATCATTCCATTGTGTTCAGTTCAGTTTTGTCCCCATTGACAATTAATGGGGACAAAACTGAAGCTTTTTTTTTTTCCGGTATTGAGCCCCTATGACGGATCTCAATACCGGAAAACTAAAACGCTAGTGTGAAAGTAGCCTTAAACAGGGTTTTTTTGAGACTTAAAACTGGTGATCTATCATTAAAGTTGGTCATCAGTATCTGATCACTGGGAGTCAGACTCCCGGGAGCCCCAACGATCAACTGTTTGAAGGGGGAGCAGAGTTCACAGGAGAGCTGCCGCCTCTACTTAGTATTTCAATCATAGCAACAGACATTGTATAGTGTGTCCTTGGTTCCACAGCTCAGTGAATGCATGCTTGCATGTCTGAGCCAAGCAGGTAAGTGTAAGGCCTCTTTCACACGGGCGTCATGTTTGACGCCCGGATAAGAGGCGGGTGCGTTGCGGGAATATGCGCGATTTTTCCACGTGGGTGCAAACGTTTGTAATGCGTTTTGCACGTGCGTGTGAAAAATCGCCATGTTTGGTACCCAGACCCGAAGCTGGACTTCATCACTGAAGTCCGGTTTCGGGTAGAGTATTCTGGAGAATTTATTATTTTCCCTTATAACATGGTTATAAGGGAAAATGTTAGCATTCTAAATAAAGAATGCATAGTAAAATGAAGAGGAAGGGGTTAAAAATAATAAAACTTAACTTACCTTTGCCACTTGATCGCGTAGTTGCGATCTGTCTTCAAGCTTCATCTAACAGCTAAAGGACCTGTGATGACGTCACATCACATGGTCCAATCACATGGTCCATCACCATGGTAAGATGGACCATGTGATGTGACGTCATCACAGGTCCTTAAGCTGTTAGTTAAAGCATAAAGAGAGATGACAGATCGCAACTACGCGATCAAGTGGCAAAGGTAAGTTACGTTTTATTATTTGTAACCCCTTCATCTTCATTTTACTAAGCATTCTTTATTAAGAATGCTATTATTTTCCCTTATAACCATGATCTGCTAAGCAACCATGCGGGAAAATCGCACTGCATCCGCACTTGATTGAGGATGCTTGCGATTTTCCTGCAGCCCCATTCACTTCTATGGGGCCTGCGTTGCGTGAAAAACTCACAATATAGAGCATGCTGCGATTTTCACGCAATGCAGAAAATCACCGCTCATGTGCACAGCACTATAGAAATGAATGGGTCCGGATTCAGTGCGGGTGCAATGCGTCCTCCTCAAGCATTGAACCCGCGCGGAAAACTCGCCCGTGTGAAAGGGGCCTAAGGGATCGGGAGCGTTAGCAGCTGGCTGAACAAGGATTTGGCTGACTGCTATTCTACTTGTATGACGGGCCTAAGGCTCTGTTTAGGGAGTTGGTGCTTTCGGGGGTTCAATGACTTTTGATGGCAAGAGCACTGCAGCATGCACTCTTCCATTTTTCTGGGCAGCTATATATACATACAATACCCCACTCATAATTCTAGGATGCTACCTCTAAACTGAGTAGACAGCATGCACTAGCATCCAGCTTTTACCAAGGAAGCCTGTGCTGTGAGCCGCTCATGGCTTAGTACCATAGAATGGAGCTAAACTGACAGTGGACACCTGCAGCGGCGTCTGTCCGCAACCCGCATCAAGGAGGGAGGTGCCCCTTCTTGGTGCATTCATGGTTCGGGATCGATAGCTGCTGGCTGAACGAGGATTTGGATGACTGCAATTTTACACAAACTGCAGGCTTGCCACTCAAAATTGGGACTGTAAATTCCGCCATGTGAACAGGATTATACAGCATAGACATAGAAGGAGGAAGGAAATAATAATCATACCCTACCATATTGGTTTTATTTACCATAATTATGATCAACTCTATTCCTGTGAAACAAATGCTTTTATATGTCAGATGGCCTCAATGTAGATTTGGTAGCGATGATCACTACATAAACACCGTGGGCAGTACTGCTAAAATAAGAAAACTGCGGGGAAAAAAATGATGTACATTTGGAGTGAGCTGAAAATGTGCACAGCATTAGTAATCCATCAAATCCCTCATTTTATAGAACATTATTTCAAATAAATTCAGAAACTGATATATGCATTATGCTAAACACGGGCGACACCTGGGACCAATGACCCCTCTTCTATTATGTACTGACATCATTTGGATTGGAAGCTACAATGAGACTCATAATGCCCTCATACACATTAGTGTATTGTCAGCCAAAACTTGCCGAAAACAGCAGTCTAATGTGTATGGGGAGCTCCCGACAGAGAATGTAGAGTGAAAGGAAGATTCGGAGAAATGAATATTTTTGCTCGATCCCTTATGTTCTCCCAGAAGATAAGCCGTCCCCATGAGTTTCTAATAGCGGCTTTTCCTTTCTGCCCACCAAATACACATTTGGCCAAATCTAATGTGCAAATGTATTGGGGGAGTCAGCCAAACAGCAATTGAATGTGTATGGCTGTATTACACCTGGCGATTTTTCGGCAGATGATCGCTAACGAACATTTGTATGAACGCTAGTCAGCGATCAATTTGCAGTGTAATCCTGCCACCGATTGCCAGATGAACAAGCAAATTTTCTATAAATCGGGCAATTGTGATTTTTAAGCATGCTTAAAAATCATTGTTTGCCGGCGTCAGATTGTGCTGTCTAATTACTATCTGCCGCAAACCACTATACAGGATGGGGGACGAGCGATGGTATAGCGATCGCTCCTCCCCGTGCTGCGGAGGAGATGGCTACATGTAATAGCAGCGGTCTCCTCCACTAGCGAGCAGGCAATTGCTGGGAGGAAACGCTTCCCTCCCGACAATCTCTTGCTCACTCGGCCTGTATAATTCAGGCTTTACTCTTAAAATCGATAAAATTATCAGTTAACTAATGCAAACCTGAGATTCAGCAGGATATCTGTGGACTGTTTATTCTCCTGTTGTCACAATCTCAAAAAAAGGAGTCCCTATCCAAACATGTCATGCTGGACAGAATGAACAGTAACAGCTGCCGGCCTGGTATCATTGCCAACACCAGTGGGGATGTCCTGCTGAATTAACTTCTTGTAAAGGTTAGGAAACATCAAACATGTCCTGCAGGGGTTTCTCTGTGTGGGAGATGTTGCAGAGGAGTGCAGTGGTCACTCACAAACTGGTAGGTCTTGTAAATAGTTGTGTACGCTATCAAATCCGAATCATGCTCAGTGGACTTCTGAAAAACGACATTGTCCTCGGGAAGCTATACAGATCCATACAAATCAATACAATAGTTTCCGCGCCTTCCTTCCGCACCTCTCCTTCCGACCCATTCAAGTGATGCTGTTTGCGGGCCGCAATCCGGGCACGGCCGTGTGCATGAGGCCTAAGGCTGGGTTCAAAAGTGACGGACTAGCTGTGAGTTTCCTGCAGCAGAAAAGCTGCAGTGTTTCTGCTTGTAATCTGCAGCAGAAAAAAAACCCCACACCAAATGGTGCATTTTTGTCGCTGATTAGACGCCGATTTCATTCTTTGAATTGGAAAGGGTGAAATCCGTGAGGAAATCCGCAGTATCCGTACCACGGGCCAGTTTCTGCCACGTGTGACTGAGAACTGCTAAAAGCTCATTCACCTTGCCGCTACTGTGCAACACTGCAGATTTTCCGCATAAAAAATTCATGACAGAAAATCAGTCAATTGTCAACCCAGCCTAATATCACCAAATTAGGTAATTAAAGAAACATCTAAGCTAATATAATACAATATAGGTCATATCAACCCTCTCAGTAATGTTAATTGGTGGAGGGCACAACTGGCCTACAGAGTGGGCCTTACACCTTGGCCCTCTGATCGACTTTTCATGGGTACTGATTTGTGAGTAGAAATTTATCGGGAGGTACTGAAAGTATCTAACAATACAATAAAAAACTAAAAAAGACACCCATGTACATAGTCTGGATGTGTAATGCTTTCTGAATGTGTATAATGTACACACACAGCCTAGACAAAAACCATGTAGGGAAGTCTTCGCCACTTATGAGTTACAAACTTCTTACATTTAAGAAAAAAAAAAAACTCACTCGCTGTAATTACTTCCAAATGCTGTAAGGGCTATGTCATTTCTAGAACAAAAATATGGTCAATTTGCCTAAGACTTCATCTAAATGTCAAGATTCTTCCGCGCTGTTGGCTGACTTGAAAGTGAAGCTGTAGCAACCATCAAGTGAGATTTAATATTCTTAATATACTTGGGCTGCCTCTTATCTGTAGCATCGATAAATGACAGGTTTACCACCTAATTTGAGGAACAGGGCTATGCAAAAACCTAGGATCAAATGTCACTTGAAAAATTCTTAGAATCATCTCAAATTAAAGGAAAAACCTCAACGGCTATCATGAACAATAGAAAGGGGATGTCTAAAAAATACAAAGTACAAAGACAATGTGTATAAAATGTAATGTGCTAGTAAGCTAGCTATAAACCCACAAATTGCAATGTCTAGATCTATATCTTTGAACAAGAGTAATTAGCTGAGTGTGGATAATTAAAGGGGATGTCAATTTTTTACTATTGAGTCCTGGCACCCCCGTTGAACAGCTGTGCAAGTGAATAGGACACGTGTTGGACTGGGGTATGCAGGGCCCACCAGTAAAATTAATTCTGTGGGCCCACTGTAAAGCTAGATGCATATACTACCTACCCACGTTACTCTTTTTTTGTTTTTTACATGGACTTAGGCTGGCTGAGATGCTATATCGTACATCGATATGACAGTCTGCTGTTCCATGTGTCACTTGAGCAGGGGATAGGAGACTAGGGGGACACCTTGCACGTGGGCCCACCTGAATAGGACCACTATACTTGTAATTACACTTCTCAACGCTACAATAAATAAACAAAACAGACAGCCCCTTTAAATGGACTGCACAAGACTAGAAAACATAACTACTGTCTTCCAAATACAGTGCCACACCTGTCAATAGGTTGGGGGCGGTGCTATTTTTGGGTCTTCGAATTGTCCTCTTTGTTGCAGCTGCTCCATGAAATAGCTGATAAGCAGGGATGCCGGGGACTTGGACCACTGCTAATGTGATAATGGTGACCTATCCTGAGGAGAAGTCATCATTATCTTTTCCAAGATGACCCCTTTAAGCACTCACTCCCCGCCCAAGGTTTCTAAATTGAGCAGAAATATAGCTGGTTCCTACATCGCCCTGAACATTGTAGGCTTAAGTTAGGCCCAGGAGAGGCAGTTCTGTTAGTGTTAAGTACCCATCTGCAGAAGCCACCTTGACGTTGATAGATGGGCCCAACATATGGTTGATCACAAATGTGCTTGAAGAGCATCAGTATTTCATGTATAGTAGGTATCGGACCACTTTAATCCAGAATAATCCCTAGTTCTATTGTATGCATGTATAACAGTGTGCTGCCATATTTTGTTTGCTTGTTAGCTTCATGGATGTACACCTGCGACTTTGGATGCTCTAGTCTAAAAATTTGTGCTAGATGGTGAACATGGACAGCACAGAGATGGAGTCTGTGTTTAAGCCGTACTCCTGCACACTCATTCATTTGAGTGAATGAATGAATGAATGAATCTATCCTGAATCAAGGACACAACATGAAAGTCCACGTAAAAACATCTCTCAGGTCAAGGTACCTATTCAAATGAGCTGGCAGTCTTGAGGCCAAGTCTGTTCATTGTAAACTCAAGACACTGCTCGGACAGGAAAGATGCTGGTGTAAACAGTAGCCTAGCACCCTTGTGGTAACTGTACCATATCTCATACCAACGTTGTCAACCATTATCTCAACCCATGGTGCCTATATTTCATTTAGCTTTTTCCTCTGCAAATATCCCCACTTTTCACTGACTTCACCCCCTCTTCTTTTTAGGGTTTGTACTCGATGTTCTTTTTTTTGGCAGAGCTTAGTCTGCTCATAAAGAGACGTTTACCAATCAATATTTTATTATTCCTAGTGGCTGATAATTCAGAATTCTCATTGGGTATGCATTTCCGGACTTTAATGACCAATTACTAATTTTATTAGCATGTTGCGTGTGATTTGAGACTCATGTGATATCTAGTTCACTCCAAAATATATATATGAAAATTTATTTAACTAGTTAATTCCATGGTACTATATATATATAATTTACATAATAAAACTGCAACAAGGGATCGAGCAACCCAATAGGATCCCCGCGTGTGTAGAATGCGGAATGTAAACAGCTCATTTAACGCTCCTCAAACCAAGCACAAAGGAGCAGAATCAAACTTAATGAGACGAAGGAAGAGGAAAACATATTATGCAATCCAGTAACACTTGCCATTTAAAGAGCTGTTCACTGTGTTATTTTAGTGCAAACAAGCCGGCCCAGAAAAGCCTCTCCGTAACACAAAGCTATAACGCGAAGGTCGTTCCCAGAGATCTTACAATTCGTACAACAGGGACCCAGAAGCCATTGCTAAAGCCTGTATTACATTTAGCAGGCGATTGTCGGGAGGAAAGGGTTCATTCCCAGCAATCACCTGATCGCCAGTGGAGGAGACCGCTGCGGTTATATGCAGCGATCTCCTCCGCAGCATGGGGAGGAGTGATCCTTATTCCATCACTCATCCCAAGGCTGACTAGTTTGCCGGCAGCTGATCCTGATCAGACAGCACGATCTGCCGCTGACAAATCGTGATCTTTAAGCATGCTGATAGAACACGATTGCCTGATGAACGATTGGTTAATCGGCGGTAGTATTAGGCCTCTTGCACATGACCGTAAGGCAAAAAACGGATCCCTTAAAAATACGGATGACATCCGTGTGCATTACTTTTTTTGCGGAACGGAACAGCTCGCCCCTGATAGAACAGTACTATCCTTGTCCATTATGCAAACAATAATAGGACATGTATTATCTTTGAACGAAACGGAAAAACGGAAGGCATACGTAGTACCTTCTGTTTTTTTGCGGATCCATTGAAATGAATGGTTCCGTATACTGAACGCAAAAAACGGAACGGAAACGGAAAAAAAACAAAACGTTTGTGTGCAAGGAGCAGATTGTGTTTGTAACAACGCTCGTTAGCAATGATCTGGCGGTCCAATACGGCTGCCGTTTGCTCGTTCATCAGGCAATCATGATTGATCAGCATGCTTTAAAGGGGTTATCCCATGATTAATGTAAAAAATAAAAATCAGATCATATAGCACATGACAATCTCTTTCTAACAAAGCTAGAACCAGCCCTGTACCTCACATGGATCCAGAGATCTCCCCATTCATTGCTCTGCTAGATTGATATCAAGCTGACAGCCCAAGGGGAGTGTCTTTTCTGCTGCAGCCTAGGGGGGCGTGTCCATGCTCTCCCTATCACAGCTCAGGAGGCAGTCGAACGATGAAACTGAGCATGTGCGGCCTTCTCAGTGAGCAGGACAAAGAACAAACAGCAGGTGGCGCTCTACAGATACATTTTATTTAATAACTCAGTGGCTGTGCTAAATTTTTAATTACATGCAATGACAAAAGTATTCAGACCCAGGTGCTGGGTTGAAAACTGTAGAATATTTTTTGTGGGACAACCCCTTTAAAGATCACGATTTGCTGGCAGCAGATCGTGGTGTCTAATCACGATCTGCTGCCGGCAAACAACTAGACAGCATGGGGACGAGCGATGGCATAATGATCGCTCCTCCCCATGCTGTGGAGGAGATTTCTGCATGTAATAGCAGCGGTCTCCTCTGCTAGTGAGCAAGCGATTGCTGGGAGAGAACGCTTCCTTCCCGACAAACCACTTGTAGGATCGCTAAATGTAATACAGGCTGCCAGATGATCGCTAGCCGGCATTACTACGAACGCTGATTAGCGGCCATCTGGCAGACAATCTGCTAGTGTACAGCCCTAACACTGTATATCAGTTTAATGCAGTCACCAATACTTTCTGCAGTCCTATTATGGAGGGCAAAGCGAAGACGTTCTATATTCTTGTGAAGGTTGTGTCGATGTGTGGCATTTCCATTGAAAAAAACAACCCATAGGTCTAAGAATGGCATTCCATACACCAAACTAAAAAGGGGGGGGACGGAGGACACTGGGAGTGATTTATTCCACATTTATAAAAAACACACAGATGTGGTGCATCTTGAGCTGTCCTAAAGTCAAAAAAATGAAATCCATGCTTGCTATGAGTAGGCGTAGATTTGTACCAAAAAGTTGAACATTTTACTGGCTTTAGAATTGATAAATATGTCTAAAAGTTAAAAGCAGCGCCCCTCCAGATAGTAAGTGCCAAAATATTCAACTTTTTCCCAGCACGGGTGGATTTTTTGGGGCCGTATTGTCATTTTTACAAATTAGTGTGCAAATTTTGACAGTTTAAGCCAAACACCTGCTGCAGATCATGATAAATTCCCTCCTTTGCCAGACTTATAGCCAACCGTAGGGTATGAATGTATACAGTCACACGGCTGGCATATAATTAAATAGCTATGGTTTTCATTAAAAGGAAAAAAAATAAAAAAAATAAAAAATTAAGTAGGTTTCATCATGAAGTGTGAATTTTATGTACAAATCTGCTGACAAAGTCTTTTATTTTTTTTCTTTAACCTTAAAAAAATCAGGAATAAAACATTACAAAAACTCTGTGAATTACAGAATGTGTAAGAGAAAGCATTAAAGTGACCCTCTGGAAAACTGCTAGCATTGCAACCTTTTCCCAGTGGGGTGGAACCCACTTAAAGAATAATTTGCCTGGTACCCACAAACGTCAGACATCTATGGGGGTCCATACAATGGGGACTCCATCACGGTGCCAGTTCTAGATGTGAGCAGTGGTTGTCATGTGTTGATTGGGAACCTTTACATGAAATAACACTCACAGCAGTGATGAAGCAGCAGCTTGTGTTAAGACCCCTATAACAGGCAGGGACTAGGTAAATAAAACATTGAGGTTGGGCACCTTTCTTCTTGGTAAAGGCTTCTTTTTCCAAGAAAGTCACTTTAAAGAGGTTCTCCGGTCTAGAAGTCTACCAATCCAGTCCTTGGAACCTGTGGCCAATTTTAAAAAAAATCCTGTATAAAATCCTACCACGGCCCCATTCTAGGTTGCTTTGGGACCCCGGAAGGCTGGAAGTGGCTTGGTCCTGTGACTGCTATGGCCAATCACTTACTTTAGTGGTCACATGTGCTAGAATTGCAAGTCACTAGCAATGATGTGCCATTCTAGCACATGTGACTGCTGAGACCCGTGACTGGCCACAGTGGTCCTGGGGCCAAGCTAGGCCCGGCAGAGACCTGAGGCAGGTGGGAAAGGGGCCATGGCACAGAATGGTGATGCTGTGGACCGGTGAGTGTTTTTTATGTATTTCTTTAAACTCGGGCACAGGTTCTGAGGTTGGTCAGCTCCTGGGCTGGACAACCTCTGAGTATGATTTATTGTTTGGTTAATAACATAATGTGGTACCTGATCATGGCTGGTTTCCACAGAGTTGCCAATGCCATGGAATGTCATCTGCACTGGCAAAAGAGTCAAGCAAGTGAAGAATTCACTCCCATTCTGTCGATCACTGTAATTTACCTTTAACGCAAAAAAAATGCAAAAATAATAATAAAATGAATCAAATTATGAACGTGTTTAGTAGACAGTCTAGAAATAAAGTAACCTAGAAAGAAACTAAACGAAAATATAAAATTTATTGTAGAGACAACATGGAGCCTGTGATGACTCTCCTGATTGACGAGGTGCTGGAAGATGGACCCCCACTGATCGGATTCTGAAACCCCTTTAAAGAACAGAAATGAGTAGTTCTCTTTAAACAAAAGCAACTCATGTGAAAAGGACACCACATTTCAGGGCACCAGCCACTAAAACTGATCTTAGAAATAGGCAATCCAAGCATGTTCCTCCTCCACTAAAATGGATGGGATTTACTGAAAATGTGTAGCGGCTGCAATTGCAACAAGTCCCACATATGCCCTGAAGAGTGTCTTTATACACAACGAAGAAATGAAGAACTTTTGGACGTTGTGTGAACGTTCTGCCTTTATTTGAAACCGCAACTCTTACTTTGGGTATTTGACGCAATATGATGTATAGTAGACCTGTCATGTATATGGATATTGTTGAGGTTTTCTCAGAGCAACACTGTTTCTGGAAAATAATATTCATACTGAGCCTGAAATGAAACCCTC
The DNA here is from genome assembly GCA_033119425.1 of Bufotes viridis. Taxonomy (NCBI): domain Eukaryota; kingdom Metazoa; phylum Chordata; class Amphibia; order Anura; family Bufonidae; genus Bufotes; species Bufotes viridis. Next base: position 54,815,292 of record CM065593.1, read on the forward strand.
TCCTCTACTTGAAGCTAAAGATAAAGGACAAAAGTAACATTAATACTTAAAACACGAAGACTTGTGAATTACTAATGATAACGTCCATTTCCACCAGCTGGGTCCCATCAGACTTGACCCTCCTCTATGTATCACCTCTGTCTTATCTGTCCATGCGCAGATAGCAGAACATCATGAATACAGATGTGCAGCCCCATGTACCAAAGAAGGTTGATGCAGACAGATTAAAGAAGGGATCGAATACCAGGTCATGTCTAGTTATGTTCCCCCAAACTCCTTCAGGGTCTCCTTTTCCTCATATCTTGACATCTCCTGTAAACCTGTAAGACTTTGTCTGTCTGACACATCTTCAAGCGCTTGTTTCACAAGAGATCGATGTGTTCCCAGCAGTACAAAGCCATGTGGTAGCACATGTCCAACTTTAAAGTTGTCAGACACTGGCAGGTTCTCAATGATACACTTTCTACTTATTTAGAATCCATTCACTGAAGATGCTGGCCATAATAATTTCAGAGTTCTTATCTAGAGTTCTAAACCAATGTATGGATGCAACATGTAGCTACGTCAAGTTGACCTCCAGCAGAAACTTAACTTTTCACCATTGCATCCCTCATCTGATTATACAGTCTGAACAGTACGTATATGGTACAGCTTTTGATCAGAAGCCATTTTGAATTATGGTCTTCAACGTGCTTTCCCTTTGTTTGTGCTATTCTACCAATCTCATAATGCCCCAGGTGGAGTCAGTATCATTTCTGACATGATGACATCAGACAGGACATTCTGGAGCCAGTGAGATGTACAGATTTCTCCCTGAAAGTATGTTACTGAAGCCAGATTAAGGCCTTAGTCACGCGTCCGTAGTGTTTATGGATCGGCAAATTGCGGATCCATAAACACACCCGGCCGGCAGCCCCATAGAAATGTCTATTCTTGTCCGCAATTGCGGGTAAAAATAGGACATGCTCTACTTTTTTGCAGAGCTGCGGCCGTAAGATCGGCGGCGCACTCCGCAAAAACTGATGCAGAGAGCACAGTGTGTGCTCTCCGCATCGTTCCGTGCCCCATTCACAGTCAATGGGTCCGCACGTATTCCGCAGAATTGCGGAATACCTGCGGAGGTGTGAATAAGGCCTAAGACTGTTGCTAGCAAGACGGACACATGGATTTCTTCAATGGAATGAGTTGGAAATTCTAATTTGGGGAGGGGTTTTTATTTAAATGCATCACAAGCGACAATGATTAAATCCACAAGGAACACAATTAAAAAAGATTGCGAAGGTCATCTTATTCTGCGCAGGCAATCAGAAGGAAATCTTAGGCATATCCCCAGTATATGCCATAAAGGTCTGTCATAGAAATAACCCTTTAAGTTTCTGTTGTTGTCTTTTTCTAATATAAAATTAAGTCACCCTGGGTTTCTTGTCTTAAACACAGAAATGAATGGACAGGGCTGGGCACATGCATTGCCACAGCGCCATTTTTTTTGGGCCTGGATTTGACGGCTGCCTCAGCAGGTGACAGGACTCCAAGGACCCCCTTTTGGAGACCGGTTTGTTCTCCAGAGGTGAGACTCACACCTACAGACATTTATGATGAATCCTACCTATAAGTGGAAGTTGGTTCACCAGCATTAACACTTGGTAAGGGGCACAGAAGGTGAGAGAGTATCCTCATATGAAAACCTATGTGAATGGGGTTAGAGGAGGTCTCCAGATTTCTCCAAGAATGAAGGACCAGGCTAAAAAAACATAGTAATGTAATTTGAAATTTTACATCTCAGTGGTTTATAACAGAACTGGTTTCAGGGCCTGCAAAGAAACCTAAGGCTCCATTCACACGTCCGCAAAATGGGTCCGCATCCGTTCTGCAATTTTGCAGAAGGGTGCGGACCCATCCGTTTTCAATAAGGCCGCGAAATATGCGGACAGCGCACAGTGTGCTGTCTGCATCCGCACTTCTGCAAAAAAATAGAATATGTCCTATTCTTGTCCGCAATAGGCATTTTCTATGAGAGTGCCGGCCGTGTGTGTTCCGTTCCGCAAAACACTTACGGACTTGTGAATGGTCCCTTAGACCTGTGTTACTCTCCACAGCTCCTATCTAGTGCTGTCAGCAGTTTAGCATGGTCAAAACTGCTGACAGATTCCCTTTAAATGAGACAACGCATACCTGACCTACCTTATTTTCATCGAATCTCTTCCAGAGACAAGACAGATATTGGTGAGGTACATGCTTCTAAAGCATAGCATACGTGGAGGCATGGAATGTGTGTCTTGGCGCATCCCAACACCTTACAAAATGGCAACTATTGGGGGGAAACTGCATATTTACAAGCCCCAAAAAACTGCAACTTTATCATATCCTCAGGAAGCCTATTGTTCATCCAGTCATCTTAGACAATGAATCTTTTGCACTACTCTATGTTTTCATGCCGGCAGATTAACAGAGATAAATCAGCATTAATTAAAAAGAGGGAAGAAAAAAGAAACAGGCATGAGCTCTGGAGATCTGGGCTCACAGTGTGAAAGCAACCCTGCCTGGAAGAAGCTCGGTCCCATCCATTCTCTCGACGAAGTGCATTTATTAAGGGAAAAGAAAAATGAGACGGAGGGAGAGGGCTTGTGGGGTCAGGCAGCAGCAAAAACATGTCCTAACAAAGTGGTGTTCGTGTCCCATAATACAAAAGACGCAGAGAGCAGCGGGAGTCCTCCGTGACGGGACAGAAATATATCAGGCAATAAAAAGCCTCACAAATCTCCTGTATTAAATGGCTGAGACCTTCAAGGGTGGACAAAAGAACGAGGTTCCTATTAATGCTTCCTGAGAATTTACACAAACCTGTAAATGCCACGGAAATAAAGAGAAGATTTGTGGAACATCCTTCCCTTGTAAATAAAAATGTGGCCGCTAATTCACTGTGATGAGGCAATTAAACTGTATTTCTTCTGACGAAGATAACAGTCGAAAGCATCCAACGGACACACATACTCCGGGTATAGCTTTCAGTAATAGAAAGAACAGACCATTTGATGTAACGGATACATAAAAATAAAAGTATAAGAAGGGAAGGCAGTACCACACACCTGAACTGCTCCACAAGCTGAACCCGGCAATAATTGATGCTTGCTGGCGTTGTTCTAGGAGTGGCGGTTCCTTGCACCACATATATTGGACATGAGCTTTGAAAATCCCATTTTGGGGGGAGGTGGTGTCACTATTCCATAGACCGATCCCTTTAGATCCCCTTACGCTTGTTCGTAATGTCCCACTGCCGGGTTTGGGGAGCCCTGGGGCCAGACTGCATCTCCACATTTTATCAGCAGCTAAATGTCTCATAGCCATATTCTGGAAATGACCCAACTCCCCATCGTGTTCAGACTTGTACTCCCGCATTAAAGACCTCCGGACCATGGAATATCTAACAGCACTTTCCCAGAATTCGCTGGATAAGTTCCATAAATGTTGGATATGTGGGACTCGTTTAGATGTTACTTAAGGATTATGAGGTCCTATTGGATTGTCCTCTTACTGGACGGGCTAATTTATGTGCCAAGGGGTGGAGTGTAGTTTCCCTTTTCGTTTTGCTCTTCTTTTCTTTTATACTTATGGTTCTGTTGAATGCTCATACAGTACTTTGTTCTATCTACAATTGTTTGTCATACCAATGATAGTGTATGATTGCAATACAATCCTTTATAAATACATACAAAAATAAAGTTGGGAAAAAAAAGGTAAAGCAGTAATATTTAAGTTAAAATGGCCGCCTCTATACAGACGTTGCCCGGATTAACACTCCATGTATGAGTCAGCACATAACTGACTCAACAGCCAATATCTTTGATGGATGCCACCGTATAGACGTGCGTTGGCCTCCAACATCCACAAGAAGACAAAAAGAAAAAAATAGAAAAAAATATATATATACACACCACATTGTGTTCCCGAGGATAGGGAAACTAGCCAAAATGCCCTGAGGCAATATATCGCTGACTATTATTAGGTAACGATTCGTTGTTAAAAGCATGTATACTTTATTTCACCAATTAAAACGGAGAAAATTAAAGTCGCCAAATCACAAGAATGAGAAAATATTGAAAGACCGGAGGCTACTTAAAAATAATAATAAAATACTGACCCCAGTCAGTTATGTTTTTGCATACTTAGCAATGTCACCGTTGGTAAATTCGGAAGAATAAGGTTATGTCTCCCAGGAACGCCCCCCAGAGCAGAACCACCCTTTCTGGGCAGGGCTTTCATAAACCCTGCCCATTTATGCCCAGGCTCACCCCCGTATTTGCAGGGACAGTCCATGCAAATTCGGGACGGTTGTCAACTATGTTTCTGTGATCTGGGGGTAAATGTTAAGAAATGTAAGTAGTGGATTGTAAAAAGGGATACATTGCCCTCAGGGCATCCTGGCAAGATTGTGACCACTACCCTGCATCCACCAATACAGGGATTGGGTTATTATAATCTGTGTATAGGAAGCAGACTACAATTTCCTACACAAAAAAGGGTATGCCACCACATACTGGCCCAGTATATACTTTGGGCATATGCCGGGTGCATGGGGACCTATGCGTTCAGTGTGTGTGCCAGGAGCTTTCACAGCACGTGTGTTAAGCATGAAGAAAGAATGAAGTGTGAACAAAACCTTACATAGAGTGATGTACCTGTGGCCACGAATGAAAAGAGACAAGAGCAACTGCTCTGATAAAATGCTTTAAGGCCTTGTTTCGGAGTCTGAGAAAATCAGCCAGTTTAATCCGTGAATGATCCGTGTGTCCGTTTTTTGCCTTCCATGTGTCATCCACATTCTACAGACACAGCTCAGCATCACTTATTAGTGGTCAGTGAAACACGGACCAAACAGATGCCATCCGTGTTGTGCTTGTGATTTTCATGGATCCATAGGCATCAATGACAGTGGAGGTGAGAAACCGTGGGATTTTGGTGCGTATTCTACTTGGAAATCCATATCTGTTCCGTCTCCCATTGGCAGAAATTTTCTGTTGCAGTTTCCGCACCGATTTTATAATGGAAAAATGCTTTGTAAAAGCACCCTATAAATGCCGGTCTGCCACCAATTCTAGGGACAAGAGAGGACTAAGACTTTGTGCGTCCTGCTGATCCTCCTTACAGATGCATCTGGTGCAACATTTTATAATTCCTAAACATGCTAAATATGAATTATGACAGCATAACTAAAATACTGAGATTACAGCCTTAGGCAACCGCTGGGACTGATGGTCCACCAACAGCTGGCAAGCCGCAGGTCGCTTTGGCAAGCAGCATATCCTCTGTGAAAGTCAATGCTTTATTAGAAGGAGTTTTAGGAAATCACGAACTTGACCATTGCAGACCTATGAATTCATTCCAGTCAGGGTGCGTGCATGGTGTGAAGTGCTGCGCTCATGGATTTGGAACATCTGTTCGAGAAAGGGCTCACGAGTTTGTAATGGCTTTTGTTTTTTCTCTGTGGGAATAGTCAGACTTCCAACCATGGATTACGAAGCGACGGTTCATTCTACAGGACCTGGTGCCAGCACAGAGGATTTGGAAGTGTGTGGCAATGTGCAAGCAGTGACTATAGGAATACTAATGTTTCCGCTCTCTTTCTGGCCTCCATGATGATAAAAAAAAAAGAAACAATGGGAATGTCGCCATCTGTAAAATCCAACAAGATGTATTCTACCAGAGACGAAAGCTCGTTACATTATGTCTAAAGCTGACCATAGACAGGACGATTTGTCCTGGATGTGTGACTGGTGGTGTGATATTTAATTCTGGACACCAGATATGGGTTTTCACACAAATCGACATTTATCACCTATTCACAGGATAGGTGATAAATGTCGGATCGCTGGAGCCCCCAGAATCACTAGAATGGGGGTCCTAAGTCTTACTCCAACTCACTGCATGACCACACCAAGAAGAACTTTGAATAGAGCTTTGGTTCCGCTAAAGCAGGCATGTCCAAACTCTGGCCCTCCAGGTGTTGCAGAACTACAACTCCCATCATTCTCTTCTGTAGGTTGATAGCTGAAGGTTGTCCAGGAATGATGGGAGTTGTAGTTTTGCAACATCTGGAGGGCCGGAGTTTGGACATGCCTACGCTAAAGCATATGGGAGGGAGATTTAAGCTACATGCACACAACAGTTGTTCTGGTCCGTATCCGAGCCGCAGTTTTAGCTGCTCGGGTGCGGACCCATTCGTTGCTCCGTTCCGTAGCCCTGCAAAAAAATATAACATGTCCTATTCTTATCCTTTTTTGTGACAAAAATAGGCATCTCTATAATGGGCAGCCCGGTCCGTTCCGCAACTTACGGAACACACACGGATGCCATCCGCGTTTTGCAGATATGCAATTTGCGAACCGCAAAACACACAACGGTCGTGTGCATGTAGCCTTATCAAAACTGGTGTAAAGGAGAACTGGTTTTGTTGCAACCAATTAGATTCCACCTAGAGATGAGCGAAAAGGTTCTACAGAATCAATTTGTCCAATCAGCAGGACTGTTATAACTGTTATGAAAATGAAAAAGCCCTGCTGATTGGACAAATCTATTCAATTTAATGTTTTCGCTGATCTCTAATTCCATCTTTCATTTTCCAAATAATATCTGAAAAAAATAAAAAGTGGAATCTGATTGGTTGCTATGGGCAACTAAACCAGTGTCCCTTTACACCATTTTTCATAAATCTTCCCTAGAGGACTGATGATGATAGCCAAGCAATGTACTCAGGGGGGCTCAAGACCTCTAAATATGGTGATAAATTTCAGACCTGATGATAAATGATATACTGTCTGTGGGACACTTTAAGGGCTCATTCAGACAGCCGTATGTTTTGTTACACATCCATTCTGCATTTTTACGGAACGGGTGCGGACCCATTCATTTTAATGGGACCGCAAAAGATGCAAACAGCACACACACTGTGTGCTTTACGCATCCGTTGTTCCGTTCCGCAGTGCCAATAAAAAAAACGAACATGTCCTATGTTTGTCAGTAAAACTGACAAGTCTATGGATCCGCAAAAAAATGGAACGCATACGAAACACATTCTGTATGCATTCCGTTTTTTGCGGACAGACTGAACTGTCTGCAAAAATACAGATCCGCATTTTTATGGACCGTAAAAAAACAAAACAAAAACATACGACCGTCTGAATAAGCCCTAAAGGTGCATCAACTGCAAGATTTCCGCATTAAGAATTATTTTCAATGTGGAAAGTAATTTGCCCTAAGGGTTCATTCAGACAACTGCATGTTTGTATCCACATCGCGGACCTATTGCTTTTAATGGGGCCATAAAAGATGCCGACACACACCATGTGCTGTCCGCATTCGTACTTCCATTCCGTGGCCCCATAAAAAAGACGGAACAGGTCATATTCTTGTCCGCAATTGCAGAAAAGAAAAGGCATTTCTACCATAGGGCTGTCGGCTCCATTCCGCAGACTGCGGAATGCACTTGGCCGGTAGCCGTGTTTTCCGGATCCACAATGTGCGAACCGAAAAAAATCTGATATGGTCGTCTGAATGAGCCATAAGTTAGATCTTATTTACCTGCTTTACTACACAGGTATTTCTTGTCAAACTGCTAACCCCTTAACATTGATGGAAATTAATAAGTAACCTAGAAAATGTGTAAGACCTGTTGAGGTTAGGATGATATCTGAGTGGGGGCTTTGCTTCAGGGGTCCTTTCAAGGTTTACATCAACTGCAGTCAAAACAACCAAACTCCAACAGACACAATTATAAGTCGGTGGGCTCTGTCAGGCGCGCTCAGATCAGTCATAGCTCAGATTTGGACCAAGACTGATGGGGTCTGAGCAGATTGTTTTAGTGACACTGACATAAGATGCAGTAACGGAAGAAATGACACTTTACTGGCGTAGAAAGAAAGCCAAAAATCTGTCCACCTAGTTATAGGGTGTGGCTTTATTTGTGCCAAAAGTTTCAATGTATGTAATGGATGTCTATTTGAAGGAAGGGGTTGAAGTTGTTCTAGATCAGTGATGGTGAACCTATGGCAGGGGGTGCCAGAGGCGGCACTCAGAGCCCTCTTGGTGGGCACCCGCACTCTGGAAAAAGTCTATGGTGCACCAATATGCCTTAGCCTTTTCTGCCATTCATCAGTGCAGGACGCACTATGTACAGTACGGGCAGCGCACTGAATGTAGGCAGGCTATTATAGCTAAATGATAAAGTACATGGAAGATATACTATACTGGACTGTAGTATTCAGGTTAAATTGTCATGTTGCCACTTTGCGATAAATAAGTGGGTTTTGGGTTGGAGTTTGGGCACTCGGCCTCTAAAAGGTTCGCCATTACTGTTCTAGATGCTTCTTCCACGGCACCCAGGCACTGATTTACGGTAAAAATGTTTAAATGGAGGGCAGAATGGGGAGGGGAATGGGGACAAATGACATTTCTGTCCTACCCATACAGCATGCTAGATATCTATAATAGCGGAGGGTGCCAGAGGAACTATTTACCGGTAATTGGGAGAACATGGGGTCCCCTGACTCCTGCATCGGCTGACGAGGTGACGAGGTGGCTGCTGCATCCAGTCAGATACTGAAGTTAGATGTACATGTTATTCAGATTCTAGTCTGTAAGGCCTCTTGCACACGACCGTATGGCTTTTTCAGTATTTTGCGGTCCGCAAAAATTACGGATGACGTCTGTGTGTTTTTTGCGGAACGGAACAGCTGGCCCCTGATAGAACAGTACTATGATTATCCGTTATGCAGACAATAATAGGACATGTTCTATCTCTGAACGGAAAAACGGAAATGCGGAAACAGAAGGCATACGGAAAACCTTCCACTTTTTTGCGGACCCATTGAAATGAATGTTTTCGTATATGGTTGCGGAAACAACAGAAGCAAAGGGCAACAGGACACCTCTATACAATTAATCCTACAAGTTTAACCTACAAAATTCAGCTTCTGACAGGTCTTTGTAGCCATAAAAGTTCCTGAAGTTTTACATACCTGAGTACGATAATTTCATAGATTACCTAGCCTCCCCTGCTAGGTCTCAGCTATAACATGGCTGGCTGTGAGGGGGGGCCAGACAGCCCCCTGGGCATCGGCTCACCGGGAAATTTCCCTATCAGGTCTACAGACAATCCGCCCCTACATGAGCCTAAAACTTACGTATGCATCAAACATATGCCAGGGGTCGGTAACCTCCAGTACTCCAGTTGTGTAACGGCAGCTCCCAGCATGCATATTTTCTAGGAAGTTCTCAAAATTCCCACAGAAATGAATAGAGCATGCTGAGAGTTGTAGTTTCACACCAGCTGAAGTGCCAGAGGTTGCTGACCACAGGCATAGGCCATTGTTCACCCAAAAGCATTATTTCGGTCTTCACTGGACTAGTACGAGTTGGCATACATAGGCAGATGTAGTCTGCCATGCTGTTCTGTACAGGGGGCCACTACCAAAATACCGCATACTGTACGGTTTACATTGTTAACACCGCGGTCTTCGGCAAAACATGCCACTATATGAGATGCATCGGGTTTTACATTTGACGCATACATTGTAAGAACGTCCAACGCAATTAGTTCGGATATTCAGTCGCAGGATTTAAAGGAATTCAGACAGGGAGATCTTTTTGTAGAATTGTCACAGGGATGATCAGACAGTGGCTCTGCTGCTTTAAGGATTCAGAAACTGATCTTTTGATTCCCACCACAAGTTTTGTTGGGTCTCTTAAAGGGTCCTTTACACGGGCCAAGAATCTTAAAGATAATTGCTAACGCGCATTCATAGGAACGCTCATTAGTGATTATCTGGTGGTGTAAACCGACAACCCAATGAAAGCTCGTTCATCGGGTAATCTGATCGTTTGTGGACACAATTTTTTTTTGTCAGCAAATCTTCACTGTTAATAGGGTTATATATTTGAAAACGCAATTAATTCCAGGCCACTGTACATCAAGAGGGGGTTACACATACAGTACATAATATAAAAAGTATAAAATAGGATAAACATGAAACTATTAAACTGGTACAGAGGGTAAGAGGCCCTGCAAGCGAGCGCATGCTCATTGTAGGTGGTAGGGTTTCTAGGTCAATTTTGAAGGTTTGGATGTTGGAGGAGATGGTCATGTACTGGGGTAGTGAGCTCCAGAGCATGGAGGATGCACGTGAGAAATCTTGTAGTCGATAGTGTGCGGAACAGATGAGAACATAACAAAGAAGGAGCGGTTGTGAGGATCGGAGATTTACGCATGGAGATGTATTGGGAAATTACTGCTATCCATTTGTATCTTCTAAGGCCTCTTTCACATGAGCGTGTCCAGATTAGGTCCGGATGCGTTGCGGATGCGTTCAGTAAAAACTGTGCGATTTCGCAGGCAAAGCCATTCAGTTTTGCCTGCAATTGCGTTCAGTTGTTTAGTTTTTATTGCGGGGGTGCAATGCGTTTTGATGTGTTTTTCACGCGCCTGATAAAAAACTGAAGGTTAACAAACAACATCTCCTAGCAATTATCAGTTAAAAACGCATCGCATCCTCACTTGCTTGCGGATGCAATGCTTTTTTCACGCAGCCTCATTCACTTCTATGGGGCCAGGGCTGGGTATAAAACGCAGAATATAGAACATGCTGCAATTTTCATGCAACGCAGAAGTGATGCGTGAAAAAAAAACGCTTATGTACACAGCCCCATTGAAATGAATGGGTCAGGATTCAGTGCGGGTGCTATGCATTCACGTCACGTATTGCACCCGCGCGGAAAACTCACTTGTGTGAAAGGGGCCTAACTGGAATAATAAAGCAATGGCACATCATGGAATTGAATGAAGAGAGGTTACGGAATTGTTTTTTTTTACATGGGGAATGCAAGTAGTTATCACTTCAACATGTCAGGAGAGGCGACAGGTCCTCTTTAACTCGGCATTCCTTCTATTTACTGTAAAGCTAAATTATAAATGTCAGTCTTTGAAAGTGCACCAAAAGCCACTCCTAACACAATTAAGAGAATATAAAATTATTAAGAAATACACTTTCGCAGTAGATTCAGTGATTGTCTCAAGTTTCAGTATTTCTGCCTCACAGCGTTACATCATTACATGCGGGAATTTCTCCACTGTGAACACGTTACTTGGCCATACCATCTCTAGAAACCACAAGTGCAGCGTCCTCCAGTACCTTTCTGGTCTCAGCAGGAACCTAGCTCTGCAATGTTTGTGGAGGTCAGCCCCCCATGGTGCCAAATCAAAGGAGCATGAAAACCCACACATGTCACAAAGCCAGCTTACTCCATCATTAGAGGGACATAAAGGCGGCCATATCCAGCAATGATATACAACACAATCATCGTGTCAGGGAAACATATGTTTGATTAGTGCCTTTAACCACCATTAATCATCGTGTCCGGCTCTCAGCAGTGGCAAATCCTACCATTGTAAGAGTAACTGAAGAAGTTCCCTTTAAGAAAGCACAAAGCCCTCCTCATGCAGTCTATACACTGTGATATCCATGTCTGCGTTTTCCCTTTCTGCTATTGAGATCAGTCATGGGATCTCAATAGCGGGGGAAAACGCTTCCATTTTGTCCCTGTTCATTGTCAATGGGAACAAAACTGAGGAAAATGTACCAGAATGCATTCCGTTCCGTTTGGTTGTATCCCCATCGCGGACAGAATAACGCAGCAAGCAGAGTTGTTCTGTCCGCAATGTGGTGCAGAGCAAAACAAAAATACACACGTTTCAATCCCTAAAGGTCTTAAAAGTTCCCTTTAAAGGAAGGTTACTGTATGTAACCAATGGCAATGCTATGTAGTGCTGTCTAACATGATTAAAAACTATACTTTTGTCTGGGGAAGTGCTCTTTCAAAATGCCAGAAAATTAACTTTAGTATGCAAATTAGGTCCAAAGTGTCAGCAACAGTTCAAAGATCCGAAGTCTGCCTCTTCCCAAGATCGTCCCTTCACTTGCTCCAGTACCCAAGTCCGCCCCTTCACTTGCTCCAGTACCCAAGTCCGCCCCTTCACTTGCTCCAGTACCCAAGTCCGCCCCTTCACTTGCTCCAGTACCCAAGTCCGCCCCTTCACTTGCTCCAGTACCCAAGTCCGCCCCTTCACTTGCTCCAGTACCCAAGTCCGCCCTTCACTTGCTCCAGTACCCAAGTCCGCCCTTCACTTGCTCCAGTACCCAAGTCCGCCCTTCACTTGCTCCAGTACCCAAGTCCGCCCTTCACTTGCTCCAGTACCCAAGTCCGCCCTTCACTTGCTCCAGTACCCAAGTCCGCCCCTTCACTTGCTCCAGTACCCAAGTCCGCCCCTTCACTTGCTCCAGTACCCAAGTCCGCCCTTCACTTGCTCCAGTACCCAAGTCCGCCCTTCACTTGCTCCAGTACCCAAGTCCGCCCTTTCACTTGCTCCAGTACCCAAGTCCGCCCTTCACTTGCTCCAGTACCCAAGTCCGCCCCTTCACTTGCTCCAGTACCCAAGTCCGCCCCTTCACTTGCTCCAGTACCCAAGTCCGCCCCTTCACTTGCTCCAGTACCCAAGTCCGCCCCTTCACTTGCTCCAGTACCCAAGTCCGCCCCTTCACTTGCTCCAGTACCCAAGTCCGCCCCTTCACTTGCTCCAGTACCCAAGTCCGCCCCTTCACTTGCTCCAGTACCCAAGTCCGCCCCTTCACTTGTTCCAGTACCCAAGTCCGCCCCTTCACTTGTTTCAGTACCCAAGTCCGCCCCTTCACTTGTTCCAGTACCCAAGACCGCCTCCTCCCTTGTTCTAGTACCCAAGACCTCCTCTTCACTAGTTCCTAGTACACAAGTCCGCCCTTTCACTTGTTCCAGTACCCAAGTCTGCCCCTTCACTTGTTCCCAGTACCCAAGACCGCCCCTTCACTTGTTCCCAGTACCCAAGACCACCCCTTCACTTGTTCCCAGTACCCAAGACCGCCCCTTCACTTGTTCCCAGTACCCAAGACCGCCCCTTCACTTGTTCCCAGTACCCAAGACCGCCCCTTCACTTGTTCCCAGTACCCAAGACCGCCCCTTCACTTGTTCCCAGTACCCAAGACCGCCCTTCACTTGTTCCCAGTACCCAAGACCGCCCCTTCACTTGTTCCCAGTACCCAAGACCGCCCCTTCACTTGTTCCCAGTACCCAAGACCGCCCCTTCACTTGTTCCCAGTACCCAAGACCGCCCTTCACTTGTGCCCAGAACCCAAGACCGCCCCTTCACTTGTGCCCAGTACCCAAGACCGCTACTTAACTTGTGCCCACACTTAGCCTTCCAGTCTGCGCCCTCCTCTGAGACAACACCTACTTCTTTTTACCTCTGCCCGCATCGTTTGCGCTTGCCTCGGCAAAAAATAGCGCAAGTACAGACACATTCCTGCTGTGGGCACCTACAGTGAGTTCATGCCCAATGCAGGGAAACCACTGCGCAGGCAGTGCACTTCTGTGAGATTTCACAAAGGCTAATAATGTGGGCAAAAGAAATATGTGACATCGCAGAGGAGGGGGCGGACTAGAAGGCGAGGTACTGGGAACAAGTGAAAGAGTGGTCTTGAACTGTTGGTGATGCCCGCTAGGCAATTTGGACCTAATATTCATTCCAAACAAAGTTTCTTTTCTGGCGTTCTGAAATAACACTAACCCAGACAAAGGCATCGTTTTAATCATGTCAGACAGCACTAAATAGCATTGCCATCGGCTACAGACAGTAAAAGTAGGTGACAATCCCTTTAAGAGTCAGATGCCCCTCTAGACTTTATTGATGTCCCGCAGGCTATGTGCATCATGACAGGCTTCCTTTTAGAACTGCGATTGTTGTGTAGATGTTTGTAGTCATTTACATACATAAAGGCACTGTATGTATCGCCTCTGTACTTGTATATTATATACATCAAGATATACCGTATAGACAAACGCACACATGCATGCTCTCCTATAAAGACACAGTAGTCTTTCAAACACGACTTTCTCATATGCACAGAACAAACAAAGCAAATGTGTGTGTGCTGCATTTCTTGTTTTAGGCTAAAACACAGGCTGCTTTCTGCGAGGGAGTCGTGTAATTAGACCTGCCCCCGTCCTGAGCCATTTCCCACAGAGATTCAGTTCACAGGCACGGCCTCTAGGATAGAACCCATTACCATCCGGCTTGGCTTCTCAGCATTTTCCACTACGGCAGAGAGGGTGAAACAAAACTCAATCACCCATATCCCACATTTACCAATACTACAGTATCCTTACAAACCCCCCAATTGTCATCCCTACCTATAACTTGCCCCAAGACAGAAGACTACAGTGTACAGTATTCTGTGAAGAATGACATCTAAGGCAGTGATAAAAACGGTAATCAGTGTTTTATATAAAAAGTAAAAAAAAAAGAGAATATATACAATTATTACATAGAAGGAAATCTAAAATAGCTAGATGGCCACATGGACAACCACAAGAGGAGACAATGGCACAATCCAATGGTATGCTTCCGATGTCTCCGATAAGACAATACCGAGGATTAATAGAGGGTCATATGAAAGAATATAAAGAAACCAAATAAAATATGCTATCCCCACCTGTTTTTTCCCAGTCAGACAAATAATAATAAATGCTCATTTTATGCCCTTGGCTTTCTGAAATTCCACCTCTCCAGTCTCATCTACACATCCGACGACACTGTAATAGATGCCCATACACCATCGACAGGCATTAACCGCTATATCTCCAGACTCCGCCATACACATACATGATTAGATAGGCCAACCGTGTATATATTTTAAATGGGTAGATAGGAGAAAGGTCCTGCCAGACGCCTCTGACCCAGGAGAACATGAGTTAGAATTCAAGGGACCTACCGTAATCCTTCTCTCCCCCAGTGTCATTAGCTGGGGACAGTCAGGCGGTCCTCATATACATTAGACTATCCATATAGTATGTATAATCTATACATTAGTCCCGCTAAAAGCTATGGGTTCAGCCAACATTAATTTAATGTGTATGGGGGCCTTAAAGAGTAACTACACTTTACAAAAACTTTTTGTTATATCATATTGACGTAGCAAAGGTTTTGACTGGTGTGGGGGGGGGCCGAGTGCTGAGACTCTGTCAATCTCTAAATGAGGAGTTAGAAGCGCTCAGCTCCTCGCTGCCGGAGAGGGAAATAAAGGTCGCATCATAGACTTCCAATTGAGGAAGTCTTCGGTTCCATCTCTAGCGGATCCGTCCTCCATTGACTTTCAATGGAGTTCATGACGGATCCGTCTTGGCTATATTAAAGATAATAAAAACGGATCTGTTCTGAACGGATGCAGACGGTCTTATTATCTGAACAGATCCGTCCATGATAGATCCGCACAAAACGCGAGTGTGAAAGTAGCCCAAGCCTGTCCACACACAGATTCACTTTAGCCAAACCTGCCGGTGGGATTTCAGCGGGACTTACTAATCATCTAATAAGGCAGACTTTGTTCTGATAGCAGATGTTGGGTAAAAGAAGTATTAGAATGATGAATTTCAATAGGCCCAATCCTTTTGTAGATGAAACAAACTGCTGCCAAAGCTATCTGGCAGTGGTTTACTGCACTTCCCCCATTCAAAAATAAATGCATGCTTGACCAAACCAAGCATGCATGTAAGTGCAGGCCTGAAAGAAATAGCCATCAGGCGAACAGCTATCTGAAGCATATGGCCGGCTTAAGGGGAACGTGTCATCAGAAAATGACCTATTGCTTAAAAAATGCTTTAATAAAAAAAAAAATCCTTCAGTTTTTGCGCTGGCCAGCTTAATAACAGGTGCCAATTCTTGTCTGCACAGATCACTTTACTGCAGTTATCAGGCAGGCAGGAATAACCAATATCACCTTTATATAGACAGGATCCACCATTCACAATAAGTGATATCATAGCTCATCTACTCCCTCCTGACCTCTGCACAGGTCACAGAGCAGGCCTAGAAAACACTTCCATAGAAGTTTATGAGCCCCCCCCCCCAATCTATTATGTCTATGACCAATGGTCGCTGCTGTAAAGCATATCTCTAAATGCTGTCAAAAACAACGCAACAAGTAATGGCCACAAGGGTAGAGAGAAGAAGAGAAAGGCGCTCATAGGGTAAACCTTGTGGTAATTTGGGTGAATGAGTCGATACAAATGCACTCACCTATTGGGGTTGCACCTAATTGGGTACAACCACAATGAAAGCAATGTGTATATAGTTAGCGATTGGTGCAGCCTCGGCTTGTCCAGTACCCTCGGGTGGATGCCACTCTGCCACTTGGGTAAAACTGTTGCAATAGGAGAGGAAAATGCTGGACCTGCTCAGTCGGGCGTATGGGCCGAAAAAGGCGCACTTGAGACAACCGGTGTAATTCAATGGCGATAGTTTATTAGAGACAGAGACAACGCGTTTGGGAGTACTGTGGACCCCTTTATCAAGTCTATGAGCTGGGCAGCGCTGGAATCTTAGTTGGGATCAGCACGTGGAGGATGCTGACGTCAGGAAACAACTCAGGAAAGATGGCCGCCCCCATAATCATGTGCAGGAATTTAAAAAAAATATACAATCAGAAAATAAAAACAAATTAGAAAGAATAATGTATGTCGCTTTCTAGTTTTAAATGGCTGAAAATTTTTGGGTGATACTTTCCCTTGAAAACCAATGTCCTTGGAGTTTGTTCTCAAGATCTATCCCCCTAGGGAGTCTTCCTGTCCAGAAGGACCTCTACATAAGCTGACATGGTTTAGCGAACTCACCCTACGGGAAGTGAGGGATTTAGTCCCATTGTAAATAAAGTCTGCTAATACACAGGGAATTAACAGCTCCCTAATTATCACAAGTACAACTTAGTTATTCATTGCCATTATAGCATGCTTGTTCAGGCGCCTCAGGGTGTGAACAGGTGCCTAGAATATCACTGAAGTGGGCATGTAACTAAAGGACCCTCTTCTCCAAGAGCTCCATCTCTTCACATACAGCGCTGCTTCCGAGTAGGTCCGAAGTCGCTTCACTCAAAACGTCGAAATAATACTGTACGGAGATCCGTCTCTGTGCAGCCTGAAAAGGTATGGTCTCCGACGAAGCGAAATCAGTTATTCCCGACGTCTTGTGAGACTTCGGTGAATAACTTCAGTTTTTGTTTTATAAACTTGAAGAGAGTTTCAAAACTTAGATCCGAACTTGGCTTCGGTTTTGAGGTACTAGTCGGAACCGAAGCAGAGTTCGGATCTCCATAAAGCATTAAACCGAAGTTCTGAGCGAAGTGACTTCGGATCTGGGACCCGAAGCTCGCCTTGCTCTTCGCTACTTCCACAGTCATGACATCAGACGATGGTACCATGATATCAGGAATGTAATGCTAGCCCAATGCAGAAAATGAGAAAGTACATATAGGAGATATGCTCATAGCTCTAATACCATGCAGGTAAGTGACTAAGGCTACCAGAACACAATGCGGATTACGTGCGGATTTATGTACAGAAAAACTGCAGCGTAATACAGCACCAGCAAAGTGTATGAGATGAGACAAAACTCATGAACACTGCTTCTTTCTTCCGTGCAGATTTAGAAATCTGCAACATGTCAATTGTTTGTACGATTTTTGCTGCGGATTTCACTCTTTTCGATGGGAGGGTGAGAAATTTTCTGTGTGCCTGTTGTCTTATGATTCTTGCTGAGAACACAGCAAATACAATTTACCGGCAAAACAGAACGTCAACCGTTGCTGAAACGTGTTAGCCATCTCCTGTGTGACGGGGAGAAGCCACACTGCGCTCCCTCCTAAGTAAGTGGTGGCAGAAAGCACGTACACCCTGCATTAAATCATTAAATCGTTTCTCACTTCATTAGTCAAAGCAGCCGAAGACTGCGGCATAGATGTAACCTGCAGGTAATCAAGATGTATCGTATTCCCACAGGAACTAAGGGAAAGGCATATTGGGTGCTCAGCCAAGCAACGATTTTGTTATAGAGCACATGGCTGCGGTCCAGCTTTACATGAGAAGTGGAGGAAAATTCATGGTTACTCAGAGCTGAGTAACTGATAAAACTGCAAGTGTGATGGAGAGCGGTTCTCATGCTGAATCGGCACTTATGACTGACTGCACGTATCCATAGAGGGCGATATCTATGCCAGAAAGAAACACTCGCAGTAGTATGCCGGGCTAATACAAAGACTAACCATGCATCATCAGTTCAAGATTTTCACACTTGCGTTGAAGGATTCCGTCAGGCAGTACCGTCAACGTCTTCCCATTGTCACACGTAAAAACGGATCCGTTATTTATTAATTTACCATTTTTAAAGGTCTGCGCATGCGCAGAGTGGAAGAACGGATCCGTTAATGGGTCAGTTTTCAATGTCGGATCCGCCCCTTAATACATTTCAATGGAAATTAATGGCGGATCAGTCATTCTGTCAAGTGTTTCCGCATTTTTGGACGGAGATAATGGGTTTTATCTGCGTCCAAAAAACGTAAAAAGAACTGAACTGAAGACAAACTGATGCAAACTGAACGGATTGCTTTCCATTCAGAATGCATTAGAATAAAACTGATCAGTTTTTTTCCGTTATTGAGCCCCGACGACGGAACTCAATCACGGAAAACTTTGACGCTAGTGTGAAAGTACCCTAAAAGCGTAATTAATTCCACAGCGCTGTACATCCAGTAGGGGTTACACAAATATAAAAATACAAGAAACTATTAACAGACTGGCACAGAGGGGTACAGGACCCTGCCCACAGGAGCATACAATCTATAAGGGAAGGGGAGAACACAGTAGGTGAGGGTATTGACTTCTCATGTGGCTGTGTGGTGGCAGCATGCTCATTGCAGATGGTAGGCTTTCCTGAAAAGGTGGGTTTTCAGGTTACTCTTGAAAGTTTAGATGTTGGGGGAGAGTCTGATGTGTTGGGTTAGACCGTTCCAGAGTAAGGGAGAGGCTCCTGGGAAATCTTGTAGTTGATTGTTTGAAGAACAGATGAGAGACCAGAGGAGGAGTTCCTGTGAGGATCTGAGATTATGCATGGGGATGAATCGGGAAAGCAGGTCAGAGATGTACGGACGGGACAGGTTCTGGACAGCCTTATATGTCGTTGTAAGTATTTTAAACTGAATTCGCTGGGCAATGGGGATCCAGTGAAGGGATTGGCAGAGGGGGAGGGGGGAGGAGAAACGAGAGAAGAGGCGGATTGACCGGGAAGCGGATTTACTGTTAGATTGGAGGGGAGTGAGAGTGCTGGATGGGAGGCCGCATAGGGGGATGTTGCAGTAGTCCGGGCGGGAGATGACGAGAGCATGCACTAGTATTTTAGTTGAATTAGGGGTGAGGAAGGCACGAATCAGAGAGATGTTCTTAGGTTGAAAACAGCAGGTGGAGGTGAGGGTTTGGATGTGTGGCCGATATAAAGAATGATCTCCATATACATAATGAATCCCCACCTCTGTCATACATTGCTCCTGATGAAGGGGGTTTGACACCCGAAACGCATTGAGCTACACAATAAAAGAACTACCTTGTTACTTGAGAGTCCACCGGGTCATCTGTTTGGAGGACACCAAGGAGTTAAAATCTACATGCGATCTCGGCGAGGGAGGGTACGGCGTCAAGTGTCTTGAGTTTATCTTGGCCCCCCCCCCCTCCCTGGTAAAGTGAGTACCTGTGGTAGTGTATGGGATCCGTATGGGTCTATGTACACGAACAACTTTAATTTGATTGTACCTGCCACTAATCTGGAAAGTGATTTGCTTTTGATTTTATTTGATGCACTTTATCTAACCATTGATAATACTCTATAAATGATCACTATATAGTGGGTATCCAACAACCATATAATAAGAGGCACCGCCTACCAGTCTAATTGTATAATTTGGGAATTCTAAAGGTCTTCTCTTTAACACTTGGGATTTCCTTTTTTTTGACTGGTCCAGTCTATACAGCCTTTACTTCTCCAACTTACCTTTGGCACTCCACCACTCTTCCTTTTTTTCTCTCTCCACACCTCTGTTATAGACTGTATGATAGAGGTAATGTTTTATGTCTAATGGGACGCTACTGAAGGAGACCGTAGTAAAAGGTGCACATACTTTCTATCAATGGAAGAAGAAACAAAACGCCAGACCCCAATGGAAGTGGCTTCCCTCATGGAGAACAACAGTATTGGGCCTTTAAAACTGATTGATTATCCCCGATTGGAGACTCCACATACACATCCCGCTGAAATCAGACAGTTCGGCCGACATTTAGGATAGGTCATTGACGTCTGATCAGTGGGGTTCCGACACCACCACCAAATAGCTGCATGAAGAGGCGAGTGAGCTCCTAGCCTCTACACAGAATGGCAAGCGGCTGTGCTTGGTACTGCAGCCCAGGCTCATTCATTGGAATGGAAGTGAGCTGAGCCCAGGTCATAGGACTGATGAACATGACGTCACCCCAATCCTCTGGCATCTCAAACCGCTGATTGGTGTGGGTACTGGAAGTTGGACCCTAACCAACTTGATATTGATGGCCTATGCTGAGAATCTTGGGAAAACCCCTATAACCCCTCAGTGACCACTAATACGAATTTTTGCGGTGGTCAATAAGGGCCCTTAGGCTATGCTAGGGTCCCCAATGCAGTGGAGAGCAGGAGCTTGGCTCTCATGTGCCAGTCAGGGTCCTGCTCTAACAGCCTGGTTTGGCAGCAGCACCGATTCTGACCATTTAACCCCTTAGATGCCATGGTCAATACCAACCACGTCATCGAGGCTCCCTCTGTCAGGCATCGGCACTGCTGCATATGAAACTGCAGGTCTCTCCTCATTGTATGCCTATTAGGCCATATTAGAGGCACAGCCTGATAGAGTCCCCGCCGGTTTCTTACTGACAACATAGAACACAGAGTATATTACAGAAGCAATCAGAAGATCGCATGTCAAAGTCTCCTTATGGCAATAAAATTAGGAATGAAAAAGTTCTATTAAAAACAATATATCCCTTCCACATATGTGGCATCTCCACAACCCACACAATACAATGAACACACAAACAATACAAAAAACAATGCCAGAATTGCTGTTTTTTGCTGATTCACCACAAAAAAAGGAATAGAAAGTGCTTAAAAAGTCTTATGCACCCCCAAAATAATACCAATGAAAACTGCAAATTGTCCTGCAAAAATCAGGCCTTCACACGTGGGATGCGACAAAAAAAAAATCCCAAAAAACACTTGGTCACCAAGTCACAAAATAGGCTGGTCACTAAGGGGTTAAGAGAGAACACGTAATACGGTCTGCCATCTTACAGTGAATCTCTGGTGAAACCTTCATTCTGACAGAGACCGTAATGCCCTGCAGATCCTCTATACTCAGTGGTCAAAGAAGTGGTTGGAAGGAGGATCACTAGTGAGGTGCACGGCTCACAAATCAAGACACTAATGCTATCGCTATAGGTACTGGCCTTAGCTCATCTATGAACTAGGATTTGAGGAGATAACATCTCTCCTTCTGAAGACTGCCAATCAGGCACAGAAAGTCTTATAGGCCCGGCAATGCTTCCCGGGGAAAACATGGGATGAAAAGTAGCTCTCCTCCAGGTGGATGGAAAACGCTCTCTAATCCAGCGTTTATCAAATAGGGGGCACGAGGCTCCGTAAAAGGGGGCTCCAGGTGACAGGAGATGAACGCTTCCACTGTGGAAGCGTTCATCTCCATAGTGATCTGTATCGCCGTCCTCTGGACAGCGATACAGATCGCTGTGCTGTGCGGCAGGGGAGGGAGAGGCGTCTCCCTCCCCTGCTCCTCTGATAGGCTGCGGGCCTGCACATGATTTGGGGGGAGGGGGTTAATGTAGCCTGCACATGATTGGGGAGGGGGTTAATGGAGCCTGCATATGATTAGGGGGGTTAATGGAGCCTGCACATGATTTGGGGGTTAATGGAGTCTGCACATGATTTGGGGGAGGGGGGTTAATGGAGCCTGCACATGATTTGGGGGGGTTAATGGAGCCTGCACATGATTTGGGGGTTAATGGAGCCTGCACATGATTGGGGAGGGGGTTAATGGAGCCTGCATATGATGGGGGGGTTAATGGAGCCTGCACATGATTTGGGGGTTAATGGAGCCTGCACATGATTTGGGGGAGGGGGTTAATGGAGCCTGCACATGATTTGGGGGAGGGGGTTAATGGAGCCTGCACATGATTCGGGGAGGGGGAGAGAGGGGGGTTAATGGCCCTCACCTGTGGGGAGATTGGTGTACTTATAACAATTTTATAGACAAATGATACTATTTACAGTCGCGCGGGGGGCGCGAAATGTTTTCTTCTTCCTAGGGGGGGCATGACAGAAAATAATTGAGAAGCACTGCTCTAATCCCAACTCTTGGGGACAACCAACCTATGCGTCAGTGTCCAACCTTCTAAGGCCTTGGCACAATGACTTGGGAATTAAGCCGAACCCCCCGAATCGTCACCATACGTAAAAGAGACCCATCTGCAGACACCCGTTTCTGCATTTTTGCTCTTCATCAGTGCAGACCAGGATACTGGTTGTTTTTGACATTTTACATGGGTGTAGAGGGATAAGGTTTCTCCTTCTGTAGACTGCCAGATTGGGATAGGTTTCCTAATAGAAAAGGCAATGTATCCTGAGAAACAAATGGTATACAAAATGTCTCTCCTTTATGTAGTAGGAAAACTGTGTGTCTTAAGAAAGTAAAATAACATTAAAAAACTACCTTATTTTTTACCTACATTATTATTGAGTTATTCATGACCAGACATTTAAGTGGCCACAAGATAAAAGGATAAGTTAAAGTGAAAATCTGCTGTGTAAAAAACAGTGGCAGATCAGTAGGGCAGATGAGCATTGTGTTTTTGGCGGTGGAAATGCTGTCAAAAACATGAAATGAGTGTTTGCTATTTCATCCCTTCACTAGCGTCAGCTAAAATCTGCTTCAAAGAATTTAGGGGTTTTGCCATCGCATACAATGGGGCCATATCGCTAGGATATGCCCCCATTGTCTGATAGCTGCAGGTCCCACCTCTTGGACCTGCACCTACAACAAGAACGGAGCGGGAAAATTAATGGAGGGCGCACTGTGCATGCGCAGCCAACCTTCATTAATTTCAATAGGGCCACCGAATACAGCCGAGCGCTGGCTCGGCTATTTCCGCCTGCCCTATAGAAATTAATGGGAGAAGGGGCCGCATGTGCGCAGTGCACGCCCATTCACTTTTATGGGAGCAGCGCTTGGTGGTGGACAGACCCCGAGAAACCTGGGGTCCTCCAGCCACAGCTCTCCCCGCTCCGGTCTCCTTGTAGGTGATGGTGCCAGAGGTGGGAAACCGCACCTATCAGACAATGAGGGGATTAGTAAACAATATGCCCCTATTGTATGTGATGTGAATACCCCTTTAATATGCAGATTGGAAATCAGTGGCGGAAAAAAACACTACCATGTGCACAGGTTAGCTTTTTACCCATTGAAATCAATGGGAAGCTGCTGTTTGCGTTTTGATTGCAGATTCTGCTATGGAAACTGGCCGTTTTCCACTGAAACATTCTCTAATGGCCCTATTACATGAGTCGAGGATTGGGCCAATTATCAGGAATGAGTGTTCATACGAATGCTCATTCCCTATAATTGCCCCAGGTGCTGCTGATCACCCAATGAATGACCAAAAACTCGGCTGGGTGACTGCATCTTCAATGCATGACATTAAATTGTCCTGTGCAAACAGGGATGTGCTACAGACAATGAATCTGTACGGGAACGTTCGTACATCCAGATTTACAGCAGATGAGTGCTGCATGTAAATCCAGCTATCACTTCCACTCAACAATCAGGCAATTATTGGGAACATTCAGATGTTCATAATTTCTATTATCACCGTCATCTAAAAAGGCCTTAAAGGAGTTTCCATATTTTTTTTAAATGCCCCACTACACATCCAAAGGGACCTGTGAAGGAACAATATCTGCCTTCTCCCTGCTGCTCTGTTCCGGCTCCATGTGTACCCACTGCAGCCAATCACTGAGCCCAGTGGTGATGAGTCTCCAAGCGGCACATCACTGCTGGTTCACGTGCCACTTTGGGATAGGTCACCACTGAGGTAAGCCACTACTTGCAACACCACACGTGACCACGTCTGTGCAGGAAATTTACATGTGGGACCAGAAGACAGTTTGGGTCCCACAGAGCCAGAAGAGAGCGTTGGGGAGAAGGTAAGTATTTTTATTTTATTATTTTACTCCCCCCAGTGGAGCTGCTAACCCTGATCCACTGGGCTGCCCACAGTTGATAAGAGGACAACCCCTTTACGGAGGAGCGGTCAGCCCTTCTGACTTGTCCGTAACAATCCTGGAGCATCTATTTGTATGACTCGGTTTTGTCCTTCATCTACTATTCCTTCTAGAAGTTTATGAATGAGTTACAAACAGTGTGAAATGAATGTCTATCTGGGTGTTACCAGTTTGGGAGTCCCTGTACAGACTGACACTGGCAGCACAGACTGGCAGAATGTGTACTCCCAACTGGCAACACTCGGTTGGACCTTTATTGCAGATTGCTGTCAATTTGTTTATAAACTTCCTGAATGAATAATAGAGGAATTCGAAAACAGAGTCACAAGAATAGATGTTCCAGAATTGTTATTACATGGGGAATGCAAGTAGTTATTAAAACAGAGATGTCGGGAGAGGTGACAGGAGCATTTTAAATTGGGAAGAACGGACAAGCAGCGTGCTGACAGAGCCAATATTAGCCTGATTATTACAAGCCGTCAGTGACAACTCCAGAGGCCCGCGTCGTCACTTGTGGTCACAGCCTTTGTGAATGACATCTCACCAAGTTAAAACTTTACTTGCAAAGAATTCAACAAAAAATCCGATCAAAAACCACAATACAATATACATGTCAGGATATAAAACAGTAGGCAGTTGGCTACTAGAGACATTGCAAAATCTGCCAGTGATATGAGGCATCTGCATAATCTCAGAGGTTTAGCTCACCTGTAAGCCTTGAATGCCTGCCAAATACTCGAGCTGCTTGGAAGGTTGTACAGTGGAGCTGGAACTTGTCAAGTTGTTGCCTGAAAATCCAACAGACTCTGCAGCGGGGGAGCTGCCATTGGTCAGGAGCTCTCTGGCAACTGCAGATGTGCAACTTTGGGTTACCGATGTGCTAAAATAGGAGCTGGATGTCTGGTTCAATTCTTTGGGTGACAGATAATTGACAGCAGGAGGAGTGGAGACAGTCTTACTGCGGCTGGCTTCCATTTCTTGATAGACATCAGGAGAGAGATGAAGAATTCCTTTCGGAGCTGAGCAAAATAGTGAAGGAAAAAATAAAAAAATAAATATCTATGATCACAAAAAATGCAAACGCATATAAATTGGTAGACAGTACACAAGGCGAGAGTGTGGTATATCTTGCTGACATGATCCTCCCTGAGAAGGAGTTTGGCGTGCACGACCAAAATGGAGACCTCATACTGATCTTCATAGAGACTGCAGCATTAGTTCACATATTCAATGGTTGCAGGGTGTTTGGTTTTGTATTTTAAACCATGGTGACAGTGGCGTAGATAGAAATGACTGGGCCCCACAGCAAATTTTTGATTTGAACGGAGCCCTCCTCCCATGCAACCCCTACTCTTCTGGCTAGTCCAGACTGCTCTCTCAGACGTGGCCTAGCAGCTGCTCCGTCCATTTCCTACATCGACACTGTATTTAAAGTCATTTTATAATACTGTTGAGGGGCCCTGACAATAAAATGTTTCAGTCCTCCTCCTAGGAGGGCCCTTCTAAATTTGGGCCCCAAAGCAACCACTTCCCCCATAGCTACACCTCTACATGGTGATGCGCACTTACTTTATTTTACAGGATGTGCGGGGTTTTTTTCGCAGTATGCATGTCAAAGTGTGTCTGCCTCCATTTTGCTTGCGCAATCCAAACAAACCCATCCTTCCTGCAGGCTGGTTTTAGTAAGTGCAGTATATAGCTGGAGCCTGCTATCTCTGAATTCACAAGGGGTGGTGTCATTATAGAGTAGGGTCCCATCTAAGAAAGGTCACCTCTCTTGGACAGGCAAAAATGATATAATAGATTTAATTTAAAAAAAAATATATATATATATTTGCTAAGTACCTCATATATAGTGAATAAACTATTAGTTCATATACTACTGGTCAAAAGTTTGGACACACCTTTCATGGTGTTTTTTTTTTTTCATTTGTAGATATGAAAATAATGAAGGAACGTATGGCATGAAATAGTAAAGGGTTAAAGAAACCAGACTATCTTTTAAATTTTAGATTTTCTTCAGAGTAGGCCACTTTTGTGAAATGCTTTGTATACTCTTGGTATTCTCTTAATCAGCTTCATGAGGTAGTCGCCTGGCATCATTTTCAGTTAACAGTTATGCCTTGTCAAGAGAGAATTTTGGGAGTTCCTTGCCTTCATAATGTGTCTGAGACCATCAGTTGTGTTGTGTAGAGGTAGGTTTGGTACATACTTCCATACAGTGTTTATCCCTAATTAACTTCTGTCCACATTATGGCAAGAACCACTCAACTAAGGAAACAGAAACGACAGACCCTCATTACTTTAAGACATCAAGGTCAGTCAATCTGGAAATTTCTAGAACACTGAAGGTTTTCTCGAGTGCAGCCATGAAAGCCATCAAACGCTATGATGGAACTGGCTCTTATGAGGACTGTTCCTAGGAAAGGAAGACCAGGAGTTACCTCTGCTGCAGAGGACACGTTTATTAGAGTTAGTAGTCTCAGAAACTACAAATTAACAGCCCCTCAAATTAGAGCCTACATAAATGCTTTACCAGACACATCTCAACAACAACTGCTCAGAGGAGAATGCGAGAATCAGGTCTTCATGGTCAAATTGCTGCAAAGAAGGAACAAGAAGAAGAAGAGAATTGCTCGGGTCAAGAAATAGAAAGAATTGTCATTAGACCAGCGGAAAGATGTATTTTGATATATGTAAAAATTTTAGTTTTTTGGCTTCAACTGCCATGTTTTTGTGAGATGCATAAAAGGTGAGAAGATACCTCGTGAAGCTGATTGAGAGAAGGCCAAGAGTATGCAAATCTGTCATGAAAGCAAAAGATGGCTACTTGAAGAATTTAAGAGATATTCTGGTTTAACACTTTTGTTTACTACTTGATTCAATATGTTCCAATGATGTTCAAATGATGTAGATGGTTTCAAAAAGACAGAAGGTGGGGCAACACAAGTAGATGGAGCCAATACAAGTTGGCAGGGTCAGTAATACCATAGTGCAGCGTAGAATACTATCCCACAGAAGCAAATACCACAGTGCAGCACAAAGTAGTACCTCTCCAGAAGCTGTCCATCTGGGGCGGCTATCAATAGCTGCCACGTTCTGTCCTTCTCCTCCTTCTTGTCTTTAATATGGATATGGTGCAGGGGGCTCAGGAGATGAGATATGGGCCACAACACCAAACCAGCCCTCCCTTCAGTATGCTGCCTGGACTTCTTCTAATAACGACCCCTATAGTTCCCACAGCAGTATGCAACCAGCCAACAACATTGAGGAGGGCTTGTGTGGCCCGACGGCATCGGCCCACCGGAAAAATCCCCTGTGGGGTTTATGGCCAGTCCGCCCCTGCACACGTTTCATTTTACAAAACGTAGTGACTAAGTTTGTGTTATGTTTTTACAAAAATGTCACCATCATGTGAATTAGGTCCTTTTCGAGAAAAATTAAGTGCATGACTTATACGTTAGAAGTCTGACAAGGAAGTGATCTAACTAATCAGAAACATGGCACAATACTGAAGAACCACCAATGTGCTCTTGGCAGCCGAGTCACCTGGAAACAGTTATAAAAAAAGTGCCTTTACTTCCCAAGTTCCTTATATTGGGTGCAGACATTTTCAGCTTTTCAGCTGTCCAAATGCTCTAAGCTTTTAGCACAGGCTGGTTTAAATGGCACAGTGCAGAAGAACATACACTGTGCGTGATTCATGTCATTTACCATGGAGCCGTGCCAGCACTGAGTGGGGAGACTGAGGGCGATAGGTCTGAACGAAAGTTCTCCATCTGAGAAAATGTGATTGTGCACACTGTAAAGTGTTTTATAAAAGCAATACCAGGCAGCAGATGTGTGTCCGTTTGATGTATTAATAACGAAAAACAAACACAAGGCATTGGCCTTCAAGCACTTTTCGTGGTTTTGTGTGATCCGCCCAAGCATCAAATTGATGTCTAGGACATGGACTTGGACACAATTCACATAGATTAAACAAATAAAAAATAAAAAAAAGTATATCCTGTGGACTGCATTGTTATGCAACTACACAAGTAAATTACAAGTATAATTAAAAGCATGCCTGGTTTAGAAAAGTGAAATTCCATATGCAAAAGTTATTTTAGATCATTTACTTCGCTGCCCACTATAAATTTCCAATTAAAGGGCGGTTCTATTTTTCTTTCAATTGAACATTTGGGATAAGATTTTAAGGACCACCAACATAGGACTGCCCAAAATGCCTAGCAGGACCATCAGCAGCCAAACGCAGCGAGCATTAATAAAAGAACAAGACTAGTTAGTACAAAACTCACACTTAAAGCGTGCTGCCTCCTGCAGTGTAAAACTACCAGCACACACGGTGTCTGTGCACTCGGAATAACAAATGTCAGGAAAACTTCCCAGAAAATACATTAACATTTCCATTGTCCCATTCAGCATCTTGTTGGTATGCAATGACATAACTTTTTGTTCCATGGCAGGCTAGGGATACCACTGTATGTCATCCGTAACAGGCCTCTACTGCACATACATGTCCTGTGTATCCACCCAAATGTAGGTTCAAATGTATAAAGAGCCTTAAAGGGGTCGCCCCACGAAAAATATTCAACCGTTTTCAAACCAGCACCTGGATCTGAATTATTTTGTAATTGCATGTAATTAAAAATTTAGCACAGTCATTGAGTAAAATGTACCTGTATAGCGCCACCTGCTGTTTGCCATTTTTCTTATTTCTTTGACCTGCTCACTGAGGCGGTCGCACATGCTCAGTTGCATTCTTCAACTGCCTCCTGAGCTGTGATAGGGAGAGCATGGACACGCCCCCTGAGCCGCAGCAGAAAAGACACTCCCCTTGAGCTGCCAGCTTGATATAAATCGAGCAGGGCAATGATTGGGAGATCTCTGGATCCATGTGAGGTACAGGGCTGGTTCTAGCTTTGTTAGAAAGAGATGGTCACGTACTATATGACGTCGGATTTTCATTTTTTTACATTAATCATGGGATAACCCCTGTAATGACAGAACTTATATGTTGCTCCTTCATGTAAGGTTCTAACAGAAGAAAATAATTGCAATTAATTGCAGTACATCCATAGGGCAAGAATTAAAAAGGTTTTCCAGGATTTGATCGTTTTTTAGTCAGACTCCCGAAGTGTGTTGGCCCTAATGAAAGAATCATACTCATCTGCTCCCCACCTCCACTCCCGATCTGGCAAATTTTCGAACGAATGGGCTATTCCTGATAATTGCCCAGTCAGTTGGTCAATGTAAATGTGCCTTTACTTTCAATTGAATGGTACTGAGCACCTTCATTTAGCAGATATTGATGGGCTATTCTATGGAAAATACAGGCGACCTCTCGCAGTCTGAAATTGCTAGTAACAGTGGGCAGTTATAGAACAAAATTGAACAATTTATTCCAGTAGGCACTAGACTGCAGTACCTCTGATGGACAATGATCTGATTTCCTTTTCAAACTGTCTCCTATCTGAACATGTTCTTCATCAGAAGTGGAGTACCTGCCTAACTGGAGACAGAAAGTAGATGTGACAAATCATACTGGACACATCAATTACCGGTTCCAATATAAACAGCATTTCTCTACTTCATCACTTTGGGGGGGAACTCTCTCTCTTCGGGGAAAGCTCATATCCTGGGAGGTTGCAGGATATGAGCTGAGAGCTGCGATTGGCCAGCGCTCCAGCCTGGGAGAAGGAGACGCCCAGGGCAAAAGAGGATTTCTCCGCTCAAGACAAAACTATCAGCAGCGCGTGCGCCAGTACCGAGGGCTACATCGGGCGAACGGAGCGGCACCCAGGGATAATATTAAGTGCAGGGACATCCCTGGGTGCCGCTCTGCATGTACACGCCTTTGACTAACAAACTTTGGACCGGTGAAAGGTCCTCTATAAATCGAGGTGAGGAGACTTATAGGCAACACATGCTCCTCAGGAATTCTGGGAATAAAGGGATGAAAATGAGCTCTTAACAAGCTCTGCCAGTAATGCCACCAGATGTAAGGCAGCTATCCTACAAGTCAATGTTCGACCCTTTAAATAGGCCCTGAGAGATGGTACCCCCCAAATCCTGACCTAGGCTTCTCACTCAGCTAAGCCAGTACTCTCTGCTCTGCACTGATGAGGGGCAATCTCCCTGAAACAGCTGTCTGCAGATGAGGTGTTGGCTTATTTAATATCGGATTCATGTCTAAAAGCCTATTTAAAAGGTTGAACATTGACTTATAGGATAGCCGCCTTACATCTGGTGGCATTAGAGGCAGAGCTTGTTAAGAGCTCATTAGCATCCCTTTCTGCTGCATGGTGACATGTGCAAGAACAATGCAAAAATTAGTGTTTGTGTTGTACTTTGACGTTTTACCACATACTAAAATTTTGTTTAGAAGTCAGAAAACTTTCCTGTACAAGAAGAACATCAAATGAAGTTGCCAAAAACAATCGTAAATTTTACCGTCCATACAGATGCAGTACAGGACATCCAACAAGTAGCTTTTCTTAAGACTTGTTAGTTAAAGCGTTCCTATTCTGTACTACTTCTGAGTAACATATATGCGATAAGGTTTATACTTTTACTGGAATCTTCCATTGGAATCTAGCGCCTTGACATTCTAATAAGACTACATAGGTCGCTGCTTGGTTGGTAGATCCTGGCACCAAAGCTGCATGACTGAAAAAAGGTGGTGCCGATGGACATAGCAAAGCTAGCTGGAGAACCCCCATTAAGAGGTAAAACTGCTACAGCCCCACAACATCTGAAGAGTAAGTCTAGTTTCAGACTAACGTTAAACTCTTCAGAGGAACAGTTAGCCGTAGTTCATCGTATTTGGCAGAGCATACCTTTCCCCGTCTGAGGGCATTGACTAAAATGGGATCTGGATTGTTTTTAGCATTAGTGCCAGGATGCGGCCAGACAAAAAGCGGTATTTATCTGGCCAAAACCTGGGACTAATGCCAGAAATAGGCCGGATTCCCGCCACATCCCATAATAGTCAATAGAGCCTGGTGGTGCTCCAGCCGTTTGTCTATGCTGGATATGATGAACTTCGGTAGGCTTTTCCTCTGCTGAAACAGCATGCAGGAAGATTTTAGCGCTACTGGGAAACTATCCTAAGAGGTTGAAGAGAGGATGATCTACAACATGAGCAGACGCAGACACAGTAGTAATGGCCTCCAAATTATAATTCTGCTTGATATCCGCATTTAGCATTGTATGAGGAGTTATTTTGGATCATCGTCAATCATGTTAAAGAATGACTGTCCACATAGTGGTACCATGAATCTTGACTGTTGAGCTCAACATAGGTATGATAAGCGAGCCATGCTTTGTGGTGATATCTGATAACTTGGTAAATGTACATTGGAATAGCACACCATATATAGCTGCGGTGCGACTAAAAAGTATTCTGAATAGATTCAGTGCACACGCAATGTGATAACTTGGTACCATCGTCTGTCCCTTTTGCATTACCCACTGGTACTGAAGCATGATTCTTGCACTTTGTGGATTTTTTTATGTTATGGACTCCTCTCGGTGATTGTGGTTATATTGATTGTGTGAAAACCAAATATCCACAACACAGAGATTGATTAGAACTGAGCACCTTCTAAAAAGGAGTCTGTCAAAAGCTTCTTTGAAAGTACATTTCATTCTGATGCGTCTCATTAAAACAGTTTAGGAAACACCTTCACAAACATAGGCAGATCAATGCAGCAGATATTCAGCTGATAAAACATTGGAAAGCCTATCAAAGAGTGAAAAACAAAATCTTACCCCCTGTGGGTACAAATACACATCTTCAGTCTGGGAGGGGACACTAAATCAAAGGGTGTGAACACAATTTGGTGTCCATTATGCAACCATGCACCCTGCAATGCAAGTGACTACATGTAATCTAAGGGAAAAAGGATTAGCTGTTTAAATGGCGTATCAAAGACAGGCCAGATAGCATTCTGTAAAGAAGATTCATTGTTGACTGCAAGATTTACTTCAAACCTACTGTTTATTTCTGTCCAACTACCGATACAGGGAGAGGTCAAGAAATTTCACAAAAATTTTACCTTAAAGGGAGGTTCGCATCTGCATTTGAATTTCCGTTCTTCTGTTCCATCTCAGGGATAGAAAAATGGAAAAAAAGATTTCCAGTATTATGTCTATTCAAAAGAATAGGACAAAATGTATGTCAGGATGCCTCCCTTTGCATCCGTTTAATTCAACATCTTTTTTGCAGGACAAAAAAAATGCTGCCTGCACCTTTTTTCCTCCGGCATAAAAAGACAGAAAAAAAACGGAAGTGACGGTTTTGTTTTACATTAAAGTCAATTGCACAACGGATACCTCCAATGGCATCTGTAATTTATTCTGTTTAATGGATCAATTTTTCTTTTCACGCATGCGCAACAGATAGAACAAAAACGGATACGTTAAAACAAGATAAAAACGGATGTGTAAATAACACTTTGTTCCGCCACTAGGACAGATCTATGAGAAGGATCCGTTTAAAATAAGAGAAATTAAGTTCATATTTTGACGGATCAGTCTAAACAGAAGCAAATTTGCTGTATTTTTCTACGGATCCGTCAAAATATGAACTTAATTTCTCTTATTTTAAACGGATCCGTTTAAAACGGATCTACAAACGCAGATGTGAAGCCGGCCTAACCCGTCGTAATGATAATAATCCAGTGCGGACGCAGGAAACACCATTCGTGGTAGCTTATCTCCCAAGAGAACCGAAAGATCAGGTATTGAAATTCTAAGCCCCATGAACATGAGATTTCGGCCGACCCGCCAATGGGCTTGGCTGACAATACTCCAAGAGCACTGTTAGGCTGGAAATAGATGCACAGTTTAATGCCCTATACCAGTGACGGTGAACCTTTTACAGACCAAGTGCCCAAACTGCAACCCAAAACTCACTTATTTATCGCAAAGTGCCAACACAGCAATTTAATCTGACTACTACAGTCCAATATAGTATATCTTCCATGTACTTTACCATTTAGTGATAACCTGCCTGCATTCAATGCACTGCCTGTGCTGTTCATAGTGCGTCTTGCACCGATGAATGGCAGGAACGCTTTGGTATGCTTTAGACTTTTTCCAGGGTGCAGATGCCCACAGAGAGGGCTCCGAGTGCCGCCTCTGGCATCCCTGCCATAGGTTCGCCACCACTGCCCTATACTATAAATATATACTTTTTCCCTATTACAATATATACTATTAAAGTCATCTTTTGGCTGAAAGATATTATGTGATTGGCTGCAGCGGTGACATGATTGTGTCAACATGTAACTGCTGGACCAGAAAGCAGAGGGTGGCGGCAGACCAGGTAATTTTGGTACAGGAGGATCAGGGAGGCAAATTTTTTTTTTTTCTTTTTTAACAGGTTTTGCACATTTTTGAGATGAGACAGCCATTTAGGCCTTATGCATATGGATGTGTCCATATTTCAGTCCGCAAAAATGGATATGCAAAATACAGATACATTCTGTATGCATTCCACATTTTTCTAACTCCCATCAATAGAAAGGGCTATGCTAATCCACTAATCAATTTTTCGGCAGATGATCACTAAAAGGTGTTCGTATGAATGCTTATTAGCAATTATCTTGAAGTGTAACACTGCCGCTGATTGTATGATAAATGAGCTAATGCTCGATCATTGGGCAATCCAAATCTTTTGACATGTTAAAAAAAAATCGTTTGCAGGCAGCAGATCGTGGCGTCTAATCACGATCTGCCACGGCAAACCACTATACAGCATGGGGACGAGCAATGGCATAGTGATCGCTCCTCCCCATACTGAGAAGGAGATCGCTGCATGTAATAGCAGTGGTCTCCTCCTCTAGCGATTGCCAATTACCTGCCACACAAGCTGGAGGACATGAGTGTCTATGGGCAGAAAACGGAGAGCGACTACTCTGTAAAATTAACTTTCTATACCTACATCAGTTTGAAAAAAATATGTTGACAAAATGATTAAGTGGTTGTCCCCCTTTGTTATAAGGGTTTCCCGACACTAAGTTAAGGATAGTGGGGGAGATTTATCAAAACTGGTGTAAAGGAAAACTGCCTTAGTCTACTTTCACACCCAAATTTTGACTTTCTGTTTCTAAGATTCCGTTTTTAAGAGCCGTCATGGGCTCTCACAAGCCGTCCAAAACAGATCAGCTTTGCCCTAATTTATTCTGAATGGAAAAGGATCCGCTCAGAATGCATCATCAGTCCAGTCCCCATTCCGCTTTGGAGACGGACACCAAAACGCTGCCTGCAGGGTGCCCCCTGCTTCCTATTACATTTCCTAATGCGTTTTATTCTTTTCTTAACTCTTATTATTAACAGAAGAGAAATAGCCGACATCATACACTCCTGTTACATATCGTACAACAAAGATAAGGATTCGTTGTTATCAATTTCTTTAATTTTTGAGGTTTATTGCAGTGTTTAAACACCAACACTATATACGGTAGGATCTGGTTTATCTGCAATTTTCACACGGACAAGTTCGGTGTATTGGGGTTGTACCATCTCAGAGCAATACATTTACATGCCATAAATAGTGACACCCTCAAGAATGTCGTCATGTAATGATCCCAGCTATCTTCATTCAGTATTCCTAGAAGGCAAACCTCAGGTGTGCAGGCTACCTGAACTGGCAGTAAATTGGAGAGTAAGGCAGTCACCGCCTTCCAGAACGTAGCAATCAGGCTGCATCTTCACATCATGTGCCAAAAGTCCGCCTCCAGTTCCCCACACCTTAGACATGCCGTGGATGATGCCCTACCCATTCTATATAGCCTAGTTGGTGTGCGATATGTCTGATGAATGACGTAAAGCTGGATTATTCTGTTATTGACTGCTGGTGATACTTGTAAATGTGATTCCAATAAAACCGTTATGGATTCTTCTGTAAGTGTGGGTATCAGTCTTTTCCATTTGTCTATTACTGTGAGGGGATTGGTAGTGACCTTCGCATGTACAAGTGTGAGGAGATTACTGATACTAATCCTCTGGGGCCCTGGGTTTTGACGACTCCTATGAGTGGGTACTGACCCTAAGTTCACACCTGAGCGTTTTACAGCGCGTTCAAACGCGCTGTAAAACGCTCAACACATGAAAACCAATGCTTTCCTATGGCCCTGGTTCTCACTTGAGCGTTTTACAGCGCGTTTGAACGCGCTGTAAAACGCCTGACGCATAAACAAGTACTTGAGCTTTTTTTGGGGCGTTTGTCGCGCGTTTTGTGATTGACACCACAGTAGTCAATCACAAGAACGCGCGTACAAACACGTGTTTCCTATTTGCAAAACCGCGCTGAAAATCGCGCATTTTAAGAACGCTCAGGTCTGAACCCAGGGTTAGAGATCGTGGTGCTAGTGTTAGGGAATTTACTCTGTATGGCAGATCTGAGTTGTAAATATGAGAAAAAGTGAGTACGGGAGATGTTCTATTAATGTGATAGCGCCTCAAACGTCATCAACACTCCCTGATCATATATATCTCCAAGGGTTTTGACCCCTGACGATTGTCATATGTCCACCCCCATAACCACTTGCATATGTGGCAATAATTGGTTGACCCACAGGGGTATATCGGAGACAGCCTCCGTGAATTGGAACAATGATTTAGCCTCTTTCCAGACCGATTGAGGCAATTTGTAGAGCGGCAACAGTGGTTTCTGGAATTTAGGGGGCATTTCCAAAATTGACCATAGTGTGTAGCAATTCAGGTAAACTTTTAAAAAGTACTCAGACAGGGAAGGTCTTCATGTATTAATGAGCCTCAGCTGGCCTGCTAGGTAATATATAAATATATATATAAATAAAATAGTCCAGTAGCGCCATACCTCCCTCTGCTTTTGGGCGTTTTAGTGTATCTAGGCTTATTTTAGCGCAGGATCTGCCTAAAAAAAAACAAACAAACTCTTTTCAGGGAATCTATTTCTTTGAACACCAATTTGGGTGTGTATCTGAGTGTTTAAAAGCGTAAAGAGCCTTGGGGAGTATAATCATTTTAATTAGGCTAATACGTCCTGCCACCGAAATAGGCAATGTGTTCCAGCTTTGAAGCTTGCGCCGTATATGATCAGTCAAAAGGGAGATGTTGAGTGGAAGGGCCTGGGAATGTCGTTTAGTGATATTTACCCCTAGGTACTTGAATGTGTCTACCACCTTTAGGGTACTTTTACACTTGCGGCATGACGGCAGTGCACGGAGAGAGAACGTCCATTGAGGACAGAGCGGCACGCGAAATAACGTCAGGACGGATTCGTCCTGCCTCAAGTGTGGAACTAGCCTTAGCCGTTCCACATGGGAAGGACCTGTCCAGTCTGCCCTGCCCAGGGGCATGTAAACGGATTTCTCCCAGTTACTTCTTAGGCCTGAGAACTCCCCAAATTCATATATCAAAGCCAGTGCACTGCGAAGGGATGTATCAGGAGAGGACAGGTATAGGATCATATCATCAGCATATAGTCCTATATGGACCTCTCTCTCTCCCATAGTCACTCCAGTTATTTTGTTAATGCTTCTCACTCTAATTGCCAGTGTCTCAACCGCCAAGGCAAACAAGAGTGGTGACAAGGGGCAGCCCGGGATCGTTCCGCTGTGAAGAGGGAAGCTTTCTGATAATTGCCCATTTATCAGCAGCCTGCTTACTGGGCTTCTATACAGGATAGTAATCCATCTGAGGAACTGTGGGACCAAACCCAAAACCCCGCAGGCAGCCAAGCAAATAAGTCCATTCTATAGAATCAAATACCTTGGCAGCGTCTAATCAGGCCAGGGCCCAATCCGCATTTAGGGAATAGTCCACCTGTGTCACCACTTGAACCCGTCTGATGATCTCAGTAGTGGACTTCCCTGGCAAAAAACCTGTTTGGTCTTGGTAAACCAGTGACAAAATTACCTGATGAGGCGAGTGGCCAAAATTCTGTAGTTCACATTTAGCAATGCTATGAGCCTATAGGAACTGTATTCTAGGGGTTCTTTATTAGGTTTAAATAAAAGTATTATAGTGGCTTCCATAAATGAGTCGGGCAAGGGCCCCATGTCCAAGGCCGAGTAAAAGGTGGATAACAATTGGGGGCTAGCACCTCCGCAAATCTGGCATACACTTCTTTGGGGAGCCCATCTGGGCCGGGAGATTTCCCGTTATATGGCTTGTATTATTTGCTCCAGGTAAATTGGTTGATCTAATTGGGCACTTTGTGATATAGTAAGTTTAGGGAGGGATATGCCTTCTAAATATTTGTCTGTCTCTGCTTCAGATGCTGTTATGCTGGATCGATGTAGATCTTGGTAAAATTGTGTAAAAGTGTGGATAATTGTTTCCTGAGTGCAGAGTTCTTGCCCGGCTGCTAATATTGCTGAAGAGGGCAAGTAGTAATTTAGCTGATTGATTACCCAGTTCAAACGCTGTCTGTTTCATAAAAAACTGTTTCCTATCTGCTTTGTCCTTACGCATCGCTAGATATTGCCTGCCCGCCTGAAGCCAAGCAGTCCTCTTAGCATCAGTCGGGTGGCGGATATATTGCTGCTCTAGTGTAGTACACTGAGATTCCAGCTCCGTCTCCGAGTGTTCAGTGTCTTTTTTTATATACGATATGCTGGAATGTAAGGACCCGTGGAGAAACGCATTTAAGGTGTCCCACACAAGGGCCAGATTGGGCTCATCTTCATGTGTTTTCAAAAACTCATTCAGTTGATAAGGGATCCCATCTGCTGAGCCCAGATGATTCAGCCAGAACGGATGTATATTCATTCTATACATTATTGAGGGAGCACTACGTATTAAAGTACCTAGTATCGGCGAGTGATCCGATATCCCCCTAGATAAGTATAATACGGAGCGAAGATTTACATTGCTATCCCATTGCCTAACATATAGTCTATCCGGGTTAGAGAGTTGTGACCACCACTGTGGCAGGAGTACACCCTATCTCTGGGATATTTAGCCATCTAAATTCAGTTAGGAACCTGATGAGTCGCGAGGGACTCCCTACACCTGTCGGGTCTGCCGCATCTAAAAAGCGGTCTAAAGAAGGGTCTAACATCAAATTTAGGTCTCCCATGCAGATTACCTTGGCATGTGGGTAAGTAGCCGCAAAGGGAGCTGCTAAATGTAAAACCTGCATAGAGCCGGGGGGAGGATTATAAATGCCTAATCAAGTGTATTGTACATTGTCAATAAGGGAGTGAACCAAGACATATCTGCCTTCTGAATCAATGGCTAGATCTTTTACCTCCCAGCGTAATGGTTTGTGTATCGACAGGGACACCCTGCTTGAAGAAGAGGTGTGATAGAAATGTGCGGCCCACTGAACCCAAAGCTTCTTTAGGACTCGAGAAGTGTTGGTGATAAGATGCGTCTCTTGGAGAGCCAGTCCCCCGACATTCCACAACAAGATTTTTAGCACAGCCATGGATTCCAGGGCAAACATATGTTGTCAGGAGTGGAACATATTGCGGTGGGTGTAGTAGTGTGTAACAGTGCTACATGAATAACTGTAACTAACTGATAAAACATAATTATCGTAAAGCCAGAAAGACAACCTAGATTCCCTAACAATGTACTTTCTGTAAGTGTAGTGTTAGGCAGGGCCGCCATCAGGGGGGTACAGCCCATACCCCAGTAAGGGGCCCGGATCCTGGGGGGGCCTGGCCGGTCCCGAGACTTTTTTTTTATTTTATTGTGGCCGCCGGCCCAGGGGCCCAGTACTCCTCCCAGTCTTCCTTCCGCGGCCCGTCTCTTACCTCCCCAGCCCGCCCGCCACTCAGCTGATCGATGTCAGGCAGGCTTTCCACTGCGCATCCTGTGCAGCGCAGCCTTTCATTCTGCTCTCGGCGATCTCCCTCGGTAACTGCCGCAGTGACCGAAGGAGATTGCCGAGCGCAGGTTGAGGCTGCACAGGACGCGCAATGGAAAGCCTGATGGCTGCACAGAGATTGGATTTAAGGAAAGAGTACCTCCAGGCCGTGCTGGGGAGCGAGTTGGCCGGGATCAGCGACACAAATACGGGGGGGTGTCGATAATGGAGGGCTGTCTGGGGGCAAAATTAACTTGTGTGGGGGCAAATTTCTTAGTGGGGGTCAGTATGGCTGGCAAACTACATAGAGGGCCATGTGGGGGCAAAATTACTTAGTGGGGGCAAATGACATAATGCAGGGCTGTCAAAATTAACTTGTGGGGGGAGGGGCAAATTACTCAGTCGGGGTCAGTGTGGCGGGCAAACTACATAATGGAGGGCCATGTGGGGGCAAAATTACTTAGTGGGGGCAAATGACATAATGCAGGGCTGTCAAAATTAACTTGTGGGGGGAGGGGCAAATTACTCAGTCGGGGTCAGTGTGGCGAGCAAACTACATAATGGAGGGCCATGTGGGGGCAAATTACTTAGTGGGGGCAACTTGCATAATGCAGGGCTGTCTGGGGCAAAATTAACTTCCGAGGGGGGAAAATTAGTCAGTGGGGGGCAGTGTGGCGGGCAAACTACATAATGGAGGACCGTGTGGGGGCAAAATTACTTAGTGCGGGGGCAAATTACATAATGCAGGGCTGTCTATGGGCAAAATTAACTTGTGTGGGGGCAAAATTAACTTGGGGGGGCAAATTACTCAGTGGGGGGCAGTGTGGCGGACAAACTATATAGTGGAGGGCCATGTGGGAGACGTCCCTGGATGTAAGAGGTATGGGCGAGATATATGGGTGGGGCTGTGTGTGGGTGTGGCTTGAGGGTGGACGGGGACACAGGGGCCCCATGATCTCCTATTCCTGGGGGAAGTGACCCTCCAAAGACCAGGCTCTGGATCCGCCACTGGGGCAGTGTTGGGGAGGGGGCAGAGGCGGGGGGGCCCAGGCTTTGAGCTGTGTAAGGGCCCCAAAATTTCTGATGGCAGCCCTGGTGTTAGGTCTGGAGTAGCTTCTTAATCCAGACTATAGGCCAGTAAAACCGGGATGCCTCTGCCTACGATGAAAATTGGCAAAAAGCATGCGGGCTGCGGCTACAGTAATGGTAAGTATATGTGTACAGGTATTAAGGCCCTATGTCATTAGCTTAAGTAGATATAGATATAATCAAGAGACTGCAATTAAATATACCTGAAACATATAAACTAAGCAAAACTAGTCTGTTGACGTCATCTGATGACCAGTCCCTAGATAATGCCGAGAGTCTGAGTATCTTGGAGATCTTCGCCGTAAGGCCAGCCATTCAGAGACTTCTCCAGGAGAGGTAAAGACGAACGCTCTTTTGCCGTCCACCACTCTGAGCTTTGCAGGATAGCCCATGGATTAAGGGATGTTGGCTTCTCTCAGGCGTCTCTTAACATCCATGAAAGTGGAGCATTGTTTCTGCAATTCCATGGAAAAATTCGGAAAGCTGGAGATTCTGATGTTGTCATATGCCGGAGAGAAATCCACATCTGGGAAAAGTTCTTTTATCCATTTGTCTATAAACTCATCCGGTGTGCGGGCTTCTGCTCTTTCAGGCAAGCCAATGATTTTAATGTTTCTACGGAGCCTATTTTCTAGGTCATCTGCTTTCTGCTTCCAGGGCTCTGCTTT
This sequence comes from Bufotes viridis, assembly GCA_033119425.1. Lineage (NCBI taxonomy): Eukaryota > Metazoa > Chordata > Amphibia > Anura > Bufonidae > Bufotes > Bufotes viridis. The sequence goes on from CM065593.1 coordinate 54,856,135, forward strand.
GGTGTTACGATCAGATATGGATCTGGGAACAGTGGCAGTAGCATCTTCTATGAGTGATGTACGCTCTTTAGTGTGTTGAACTCGTTCTCGCAGGTTATGCAGGTCTTGGCGCAGTAGCCCCAGATCAATCTTGACTTCATCTAGTTTTCCTGTGAGAGACGTCTTACATGCAGTAATGGCTTTCAGGACTTGGGCTGATACTTGTTTAAGAGTGAGCTCATCATGATCCTCCTCCGAGGAAGTTATAGGGGCCGATAAATCTGATGCAGTGCTAGCCCTCGTGTGCATATTCCGCTGCGGAAGAGGTGACCGCGCACCCTCATCTGGTTGTCTATCAAATTTTAGCAATTTTTCGGTGGCGCTTTGTGTTTTTTGCGGCCCTATTGTTATATCAGGATAGTAGCAGGTATGCAATAGGTGAAAGTGATTTCAGGGCTCTGGGAAGAGCAATGCATTTTTTTATATATTAAAGCTGCTCGTGAGGTCAGAGGATATTTTCCTGGAGTTGACTTGTGCTCCTATAGGCAAATCAATAATCTGTATATAGGGTCAGGCAGTCTGCAATTGCGTCTCTAGTGACTTTACACAGGAGGCTGTGGCTGTACTGTGTGATACAAGGGGGTTCTGAATGCTTGCGTTGATCTGAGCTCCTACCCCCTTCCTAGTGCTATAGAGGAGCCGATAAGATGGCCGACTGGCGGGAAACTGAAGAGTGCGAGTTTGGCTGGACTCCTTTCCTCCAATGAAATTATCTTGCCCGCTGATTCCTGATCCCGTCATCCTGTTTCTCACCAGGTCAAGTGCGCAGAGCGCACTGCAGGTACACTGCCCAGACTTCTCCCGCGGCACACGAGACCTGGCTCCCGGCGCGGCTCCCTCCGTGCTCCCTGTAGGGAGAGTCTGCTATGTGCTCGCTTCTACTTTCAGCAGGGCTCAGCCAGGGGTCTAATTTGGCATTAAATGGCCATTGTTAGTCAGGATTTGTACTGTTCTGTAGCGCTAGCCACGGAGCTCCTCCCAAACACGTCCAGCCATCTTGGCTGCTGGCCACGCCCGCGCCCCATGTGGTTTTTTAAAGGGGTTTTCTACTCAAGGCAACGGGTTAAATAATAATCTGGGCGTACTGACAGCTGAATCCTTAATTCTTGTACTCTTTCGTAGACAGTGACACTTTCACTATGCTGCTTTTACTTAGAAAACATAATCTGTAATAAGAAAAAAGAAAAAACAAGGCGGCTCAACTTTTAATCATAGTTTTGCATAAGTAAACCGGACAGACTCTGTGACGGGTGCCAAAACGTGCCTGCCAAGCCAGACTACAGTGGAACACAATGCCTAGATTTGTGCACTGAGAGAGGACATCAGTTCATGCTTGGAAGACTCTCTGGAGTCCCGGTGTAAAAATTCACCACCAGGATACAAGTGTTTAAAAATGTGCACAGCAGCCGGTCTCCCAACAGGATCCAGCTTGTTAAAATCTAACATGTCCAACCCTCTGCCATCTCAGACAAACCCATAGGCATTAGTTGGTCGGTCAGAGCTGCTCAAACTGTAAGGTTCAGCAGATGTTCATTTATTGTATATTGGCCCCCTTAGAGGTGACACTTGGGCTGGTTTAGTAGCGTAAAGACTTCATAAAGAAACTAAACCTCTGCAGGAGTCACATTGAATATGGTGTTTGAGCTGCAGGTAGCATGTTGTAGAGCAGGAGGAGTGAAGCAAAATTATATAATACCGTATTATTCACTTTATGATACATCTGATAGGATGTACCTAGGAAAATAAGAAAATATTTTTCATCAAACCTTAGACCAGACCCCCATATCAGACCTCAGATCACACCAGACCAGATCCCTATATCAATCCTCAGATCAGCGTACATCAGGTCATAGTGTATGCGCTACGTCCTGACGCTCTACACAGTCAGGACAGTGCAGTGTTTTGCCCGGAGGAAGACCAGGGAGCAGTTAGTACAGCACTACATTCACCGCTCCCCTCGCCTCCTGGATACTAGTGAGCACTTTGATAATAAACGCATTCATCTTATAAGACGCATTGCCATTTTCCCCCACTTTTGAGGGGAAAAAAATGTGTCTTATAAATACAGTAGTTTTATGGGGAAAAGATTCAGTATAACTTGTAAGTCACTCATTCCTGCTCATTCTGGGCTTTAAAGTCAAGGAGGCGGTCCTATCAATGATTGACAGCTACCTCTGAATATATGGGATGAGAATTACAACATAAGAAGCTGGAGTACCGCATTACTATATGAAAAATTGCAGCATCTGTATATGAAAGACTGCCCAAAGGACTTTCAACGATCAAGGACCTGGGAATACACCGTTTTACACGCTCTAGGACCTGTGCATCTGGAGTCACGTGAGACGTCATGTGCATACTCCTACACCACATGGGACGCCGCGTTGGTGTGTGTACGTCACCCCCAGGACAAAAACCCGGCAAGAGACCGCAGGTGAACTGGGAGGAGACGCCGAAGTACCCCACGCCAGCCAGATGGTGAATGTGGTGAGAGGCTGTTTTATTTTACTAATGGTCACTTGCGGTCCTACTTTATCCTACTACTATTGTTTTGGGCATCCCTAAATGCGGACTTAGACTGGAGGATGGTATACCAATAACTATCTTTTGTGGACTCTGCTACCTCCACCACTAGAGACATTAGAGAGGGTTCACTACTAGGGACATTAGTTTGTGCCATTGTTTCACCGGTGGTGTGTATAGGAGTCAGTCCTCTGCAGCGTTGGTTACCTTATATCAGTGTTTTTATCTGTTTAAATAAATGTTATTTGGCTCAACGGGTTCCCAGATTGAGTGCCCCTGATTCTAATTCATTTTACATCTAAATATATAGTCAGAGGGAAGGCTGTCAATCACTAAAAGGACCGCCTCCTGATAAAATACACATATAAAATACAAAATGCTTTTCCTACAAACCTATATATCAATCTGCTCAGCTCCTCATGCTCTATAGCATGGTGCTGGTACCCGACATTGCATTTTCATGGTGATTCTTGTTAACTTCTTTATAGGACATTTAAACTAGTCCATAAACATAGGATCCACCAACAACCCAACGGACTGGAAAACCATTGCCTACTGCCAATTTAAGAGTAGTTAGGAGTCTGACAATTGCCCATCTTTCTCTGGCTCACATGCATGTTTAGTTTATCAAGACCCATTTATTTGACTTTCCATCTGATTTTATGTCTATAATGGACTTGAAATACTCCAAGGCTTAGCATAAATGTACATAGGAGGGAAGTCACCAGGATTATACCCCACACCTACCTCCTGATGACATGCAGTATGCCTGCGGTGGCCATATTGAATTCACTTTGAGGCATAACTAAAAATACAGGCGGAGCCCCAGAGGTGACCAACATATCAAGAGTAAGGAGTCAGGGTCACATCATAGTATGCAATTATTTCATATGCCTCAAAGTGACTCCTACAGAGGCGGCCTTTCAGTCCTTGAATTTTTGGAAAGCAATCTAGATAGTGACTGAGACAAGCCACCATTGTTAAAACTACTCTTCATGCATGAAGAAAAAAAATTACCAGGACTCTATCCAAAAAGTATCTAATCGAGATAGAGAATTTGATAACTTATGATGGCGGCTATACTTCATTGGAACGATTTCTTTGATTAACCAAAATCTAAAGTAAAATCAAAGCAAAATTTCTGGGAAACAAAACTTCCATAATCAATCAATGTCTCTTATCCGCGCTACATAATTTTTGCAAGGCCGCATGTACTGAGTGGATGATATTAAACTGATGGCCGAGCCTCAGGATAAGCCACCACTAAAACTGATCGGCAGGGGTTCGACACCATCTCACACAGTCCAAGTACAGATGCAACGCTGGTTCTGGAAGGAAAAAAATAGTTTTTTTTTTTCAATCCCAAACAACCACAACTTCTTTATATGTAAAAGCCGAGACATGTTTTTAACATAATGGCCAATACAAGCCCACCATTTTCTATATCTATGGCTATGTCCCTAACTGACATGAGAACAAGAATTTTTGGCTTTCTTAAGGATTTACAATAGATTAGCTGCTGTACTTTAAACAGACACATTAGTTCTCCACGTTATGTAACACTTTGGTACATTCCAACATAATGAGGCAGAATAAGAACATTAAGGCCATCTGGCTTATACAGAGGCCAAAGTCAAGTTAGGTAATGAGAAATTGAGGGCCTGATGACTACGATGAAAAAAGATCATCCGGTAATTACAATCTAATAACGCACTACTGGTGGAAAACAAACAGAGTAGTTCACTACAAGCTGAAGAACAGAGATAGAAGTCAACCGTGCGTTGCAGGTTCAGAAGTAGAATGACATTTTCAGTGTTCCTGCGTTTTCATAGTCAAGAATGTAACAATGTAAGTGATAAACCAGAATGCCAAGGGCACGCCATTTTCAGGTCACACTTGCCAACTTATCATAAATCGGCACACAAATTTTCACACATTCTATGCACCTTTTACGGAATACCCCACCCCCTTTACTGATGCCACTCGCCAGTCACACCGCCTTTCCCTGTATGCCCCACTTTTTTTTTTTTTTTTACTGTTGCTGCCATGCACCCTCTGTGCACTGGGACTGCATCCAGTAACGTAGGTCCCTTCAATACACACGATTAGGGCAGCTCTTCACGGGATGCCAGGAGACTTTACCGGCACCTGGGAGCTTTGCCAACACTTCCAAGAGTCCAAGAGGTCTCCCCTTTTTATGGGAGCCTCCTCCTGGACAATGCGGGAGAGTTGGAAAATGTGTTTTAGGTACGTTGGCCTCTTTGCTCCTGCGGTTTTTCCAACCTGACCAAAATGTCAATTTATAAGCAATGAAAGTTTCCATCCATGCATATTGACGGAAATGTATTTAACGGGGCTATCCAAGATGCACTGCGTTTCTGTGGGGCCGCCACTTCCAGGTTCATGTGACATACATGGAGCACATGATCCCAGCCTGGAATTACAACTTGCAGTGCAAGCATGAGTCCAAATCTCCTACCAAAGCACTTGAGAGATGCAGACTAACGCATGCTTTGCAAGTTCTTACCCCAGGCTAGAATCCCGTGCCCATGGTACAGCACAGGATCCCAGAAGTTGCGGCCACACAGGATCTCTCGGGATAACCCCTTACAATTTTGTGGCACAACTATGAACTATGCTTGATCAATATTAACCTGTTAAACTAATCAGTGCTCCAGAAGGAGAGTGATCAACCAAAAGTAATAGCGGTTGCCCTCCCAACTCCCTCAAAAATGTACGCTTGGATCAGCCGAACATGCATTTACTCTGAATGAAGATGGGATATGCACCGCAGACAGGGCTGCCATCACGGGGGGTACATACCCCAGTAAGGGGCCTGGCCGGTCCTGAGCCTTTTTTTTTTTGTGGCCACCGGCCCTGGGTGCCAGTGCTCCTCCCCCTCTTAATTCGGCGGCCGGTCCCTTACCTGTGGTAAGTATGTTGGGGCTAGCCTGGCTGGGCCCTCCCCTACGTGCCTTAGCTGATCTGATGGGGGTGGGTCTGGGGTCTTTGGGCTGATCTAAGGTCTGATGGGGGCTGACTGGGGGTCTTTGGGCTGATCTGAGGTCTCATGGGGGCTGACTGGGGGTCTTTGGGCTGATTTGAGGTCTGATGAGGCTGACTGGGGTTCTTTGGGCTGATCTGAGGTTTCATGGGGACTCGCTGGATGAATGATCGAAGTCTTTGCGGCAGCAGGGGGGGGGGGCCTACAGGCCTTGAGCTGTGTAAGGGGCCCCAAAATTTCTGATGGCAGCCCTGACCGCAGACAGACACATCTGGCAGTAGCTTACCTCCCACAGCAACATAGAATGGCGCTGCTTTCTCCCAGTCTAGACACACAGGAAGATCGATAAGTAATGTCAAAATCTACGGGTTTATCTGACTTTATTCTGCTGTGCATAAAGTTGGATAGTGCAAACGCTTGTACTGGAGGTATCTGTATGCACAGAAATAGGCACGATAGAGCGCTGATGGGGGACAATATGTGATGAGTGTAGGCATGAATGCCAAAGTGGGTGGATAAACCTAATGTGTGATAATAAACGGAGAGAGTTTGCTTGTGGAGAACATGTACCAATGTGCACAATTTTATACCAATGTGCACCAAGTCGCCAAGGTTGCTACATGCTAATCAAGAATTACAGTACTTACTGTAATTCTTGTCACATATCACATATTGTCCCCCCAATATTAATTTGTCTCCCTCTACTACCCTCACAAATATACTCCTTATCCTTGCTTATTCATCAGCTCATATCCCATACTATTTCATAACCTCAGCCTACGATACAGTGGCGCACCATAACCCCAGCCTACGATACAACGGCGCACCATAACTCCAGCCTACGATACAACGGCGCACCATAACTCCGCCCAGCAGCTGATCATTCTCCAACCAGCGTGTCCTTCCCCGCCTACGCCACCTCCTTAACCACCGGCAGTGAGCGCACGCTGCGAGTACACAGCGAACGCTCCACGTGCCGGCAAGCAGAGGCCGTGCTTTGGATTTGGCTGTTAACTTCAAGGTAATGTGCTCTCTTCTCAGACCAGCGATCCATGTGGTTATGGAGTATTTTGTTTGCTCCTGAGGGGCATTTTGATCATGGGTCCCTGCATATTATGATTATTATATTATTTATTTAATCATTATAAGTATTCCTTACTTTCCTTCTTTGGCAATTAAGTTTTGAACCCCCCCCCCCCCTTTCATCATTATTATTATTTATAGTTCATTCCCTCACACACATAAAAGTGCCCCAAATATCAATTGGCACCTGTACATTTACCCTGTTACAAGTGTCCCCACATCCCTCCCCCCTTCACTGATCACATACTTTCAGGATCCGTTCGTGGGGATCTATCCCCTTATTAGCATGTTTATACGTCAATTTTATTGCTATTAACAAGTTTCATACTAGAATGGATCACAATATATATATATATATATATATATATATATTTATTTATTTTTTCATCTTCTTTTAGACTTGATAAAAGGGTTATGTACCCCGAAACGCGTTGTCTCTGAATAAATCAGGATATATTTGACACCTGGTTGTGGTCTTGTGCCCTGTGTTCTCCACATGCTCGCTTGATGCCTATGGTCCAGAGCCTCCCCAGTACTAAGGTGGTGACGAGCAGGGGTCCTCTCTATCATATCAATATGCCTTCCTTTATTTGGGGCTAGACAGTGAATAACATTCAGGAATCATTGCCCGCTCGGAAGCTTAAGTTACATATAGCAGTGATCTGTGATGTACGGGGATGAACGATCCTTACTACAATAGTTAATCTTCATACAGCTTCTTTTTTTAGTCAAACAAAAAGTTTAGGTGCTGTATGAAAGTCTGTCACTCAAACTCTACAAAGGCCAATTATCAGGAATGAGCGTTCCTATGACGCATTCCTTGGCCTCCATAATAGGGCCTTATATAGGCATTAAAATTGGGAACTTGGGTTGTAAAATTTTTTATCAAGGTTTTACATTTCTTTGCAGTTTATCAACCCAATTAAAAAGAATACTTACTGCCGGACTGATCAGAAGCCCCAGAACCTTGGTCTGCCCAGGCCTGAACATCACTTTGCTGCAGGAAGAACAGAAAACATAAAGGAATTGGGATATAAAAAGTACAATATGAACATAACACAATGTATGGTAAAAGCGTTCTCCAGTAATTTTATATCAGGTTTTGTACAATGAAATTTGGTAACTGAAGTTGTAATATTTTAATGCCATTTCCTTCCAGCCTATACCTTCAATTAAGACTGTATTTCTTATCCGTGTCCAATCCGCATTTTTTGAGGATTGCACATGGACCCATTCATTTTTATGGGTTCTCAAAAAACGGACAGCACACTGTTGACATGTCCTACACTTCACTTGCATAATACGGACCAGAAATGCACTGAAGTCAATGGGTTCACAAAAAAAAAAAAAAAAAAAAACACACAATATGGACATCATCCTGGTTCTTTGGATCTGAATTGCAGACCACAAAATTAATATGGTCACGTTAATGAGGCTTAATAGGCAAGTTTGAGAGCTTAGAGGTCAGCCAAAGGTGATCTTCAGGTAAGCTCATACACTGCAGATGTTACAGAAATGTTTGTCAGTCTTCTATTCAATTAAAAGGGGCTTGCAGAAAAACACCAGGAACGTTGAAATCCAGCCGTACCTACCTTTAAAGTGCCTCTGTTAGGTTTCCTAAGCAGCCTTAAAGGGAACCTGTCAGGTTGAACACATTGTTTGAGCTGCAGGCAGGATGTTAAAGAGCAGGAGAAGCGGAGCAGATAGATCTATAGATTTATGGGAAAACATTCAGTAAACTTGTAATTGACACATTTATATTCCTGCTCATTCTGGGCTGTGAAGTCAAGGAGGCGGTCCTATCAGTGATTGACAGCTCTCTCTGTATACACAGTCATAGAGGGTAGGCTGTCAATCACTGATAGGACCGCCTCCGAAACTTCGAATTTGAATGTATAAATTACAAGTTTTACAGAATATTTCCCCATAAAATAATACATCAATCTGCTCAGCTCCTCCTGCTCTATAACATGCTGCCTGTAGCTTACATTGCATTTTCATGGTGACAGGTTCCCTTTCATTGACAGCAGCATAGAAGAGGACATGCTGAACTCGGGGATAAATAGTTTTCTACTATTAGGCGATATATGTTCATGTTAAAAGCAGTCAAGTGCTTGTTCACATTGGTGCTATTGGTCACTGGCCCACTGACTATAATAGGGTCTGTCTGGTTACGGTTTGGGAGTCCGGCATTTCTGAAAATGTCCGGTGTTTTTTTCCGGCAGGAGATGTCAGTCTATGTGAGCAGGGTGGGACTCACACGCTTTCCCTCTGCGTCCTGGCATCAATTACGCAGCTTTTTATGCGAATATACTGGAAACTATATATGTGAGCTCAGCATTCCCTGTCTATACTCTGCTGCCCTCTTGTAGAGTAGCACAGGACAGGACTTGACATTACTTTTAACCAAAAACCTTGCCATGATCCTTTAACCAAAACCCATGCAGAGAGATTACACATTATAATAAATCTGTACTTCTACCTTCGCAGCGCTCTCTGCTACAGGAGTTGAAGCTTTATAGCCGAGTTGCAGCAACATGGCTTCAGCAGCATTCCGTTTTGCGGTCTTCTTGTTGGGTCCCGTTCCTGTGGCTGTTTCTTCTCCAACTTTTACCTGTTAAAATTGGCAGAGTGATAAAATCCCGTTGTGAGGCCCTCATGTGTACATTTTATTAGCAATCTACAATAACCTTCTTAGTTGGCTCAGGACAGCGGCAGTGCACAGAATGCAGTTAGCCAAGCCTTAAAGGGGTTGTCTCTCACTTCAGCAAGTGACATTTATCATGTAGAGAAAGTTAATACAAGGCACTTACTAATGTATTGGGATTGTCCATATTGCCTCCTTTTCTGGCTGGATTCATTATCCATCACATTATACACTGCTCGTTTCCATGGCTAAGACCACCCTGCAATCCATCAGCGGTGGCCGTGCTTGCACACTATAGGAAAAAGTGCTGGCCTCTCTGGTGGCCAGGACCATGGGAGATCATATAGGCTGGTGCTTTTTTCTTTTTTTGCAGGGTGGTCATAACTATGGAAACTAGCAGTGTATAATGTGACGGAAAAATGAATCCAGCCAGCAAAGGAGGCAATATGGACAATCACAATACATTAGTAAGAGCCTTGTATTAACTTTCTATACATAATAAATGCTAATTGCTGAAGTGACACAACCCCTTCAAGGTGGCCATACACAGACCAGAATTGGTTGAAGAGCAGTTGAACAATCATCTGGTGAAAAAAAATGAGCAATGGATGAAAGATCTTTCTGGGAACGTTCTGTTGACGAACAATCTTTCTTCCGACTATCGGACAAAAATATTGAACTTGGCCGACTTATTGTCAAATGATAAAGGTGTGTCATCAGTCAGCTAAAACGTTCGTACGCTGCTAAATTATACCCAATGAATGTTTTTTTTGTTGAAATTGTCTGTTTTGATCAACTTTAGACTAATGTGTACACTATAGCCCCCTTTAGTGTCAATGCAAATAAACTCGATTCATATGACATCTGAATTTGCCCATTCCCCCATCTAACAACCTTATGTGAGTGGCAGAGGAGATTGTAAAGGGATTTTCTAGTAGATATTGGTCATCAAGATCAGACTGGTGGGGGTCCAACTCCCCCACTGCGGAGCTGTTTCCGTCAGCTGCCCATACTGGAAGCAACATGTGAAGAGGAGCGGAGCGGCAGTACACCAGCCTGACCATTTCGGACTAGATGGAGCCTTCTGCTTCCAGCTACGTTCTCAGATTTGTTTTTAGCGGTGGCAGTTCCAGAAAACAGCCGAGAAAGTGTGGAAATTGACAAGAGGTGTGCAACGTTCACACGTCTGCAACTGTTTTGCGGTCCACAATGGGGCTGCAGAACGGAACTGCAGATGCAGACAGCACACGGTGTGAATGGACCCTCAATCTGAGGGATGTCGATTATTTATCTTAATTTTCATAATGGATTTCACATCAAAATTTCTGGCAGAAAAGTGTGTGGAAGTATGCATATCAGCCTCTAGGAGCATTGCAGTTACTCCTACAGGCTCAGCTCTCTCTGCAACTGCTGAGCCATCGTGACAGGGCCAGGCAGTGTAAACGTCATCATGACTGCTTGGCCCCGTCAATCGAAGTGGAGAGTGAAAGGTAGTAACAAAGAAAGCAGAGTCTCTAGGTGTAACGGCAACGCCGCCATTGCTCCTAGATGCTTATTTGCATGTATCAAATTATCATTTTCCTCAGTAATGTGGACACATATGAACATGGGACCAACACAGATGTCTTCAGCTGCCAAGCGCACATGTAACGGGTCAGCCAGTGATGCCCTTTAAATCAAACTTAACATAAAGGGGTTTTGAGAAGATGAGCGCCACCATCGCTGTATGGCTGTTGCCCAACTTCTTCAACCCCCATAGAACATATATGGTCATTCTGTGATAATTTAGGGGACGTTCACTTCAAAGTTTTCAGCCAATACTTATGTCATATGTATAGCCTGGGCTCCCAACTACTTCATGAATCGCAGTTGCAGAAAGCAATAGTTGGAGCACATCAAATGAACGCAAGTTAAACACTTTTTTAAAAGAAGGCACAATTCAGAGTACAAAAAAATGTAATAGGAAAAAATTAAAAGACCACCGCATTCATCAAATTGTGGGTGTGAGTCCACCACATGACAGCAGGCTGCTCCGGTGAGGGCTCCAACACAGACAGTACATGTGGCCTGAGGAAACCACAGCTTTAACTCCGTTCTGGGCAAGACCCAGGAATACTCATCAGACAGCTGAATCAACCATGAGTCCCCATAGAGCAGGGCTGAAGCTCAGCCGACATACATAGGCATGCTGTCCGCTGCCCAATATGCAATCCGTGTACTTACACCACTTGTGTTATGGTGACGTGTAGGAAATGAATGCATCTGCACTACCCAAGAATTATTCACCTGTGGCGAGGCAGAATTTAAAGGGAACCTGTCACCATGAAACTGCAATGTAAGCTGCAGGCAGCATGTTATAGAGCAGGAGGAGCTGAGCAGATTGATATATAGTTTTATGGGAAAAGATTCAGTAAAACTTGTGTTTTATACATTTATATTCCTACTCATTCTGCTCTTTGAAGTCCAGGAGGCGGTCCTATCAGTGATTGACAGCCTTCCCTCTATGACTGTGTGTACAGAGATAGCTGTCAATCACTGATAGGACCGCCTCCTTGACTTCAAAGAGCAGAATGAGTAGGAATATAAATGTATAAAACACAAGTTTTACTGAATATTTTCCCATAACACTATATATCAATCTGCTCAGCTCAATAACATGCTGCCTGCAGCTCAAACACCATGTTCAACCTGACAGGTTTCTCATAACCCTAAGTTCACACCTGAGCGTTTTACAGCGCGTTCAAACGCGCTGTAAAACGCTCAACACATGAAAACCAATGCTTTCCTATGGCCCTGGTTCTCACTTGAGCGTTTTACAGCGCGTTTGAACGCGCTGTAAAACGCCCGACGCATAAACAAGTACTTGAGCTTTTTTTGGGGCGTTTGTCGCGCGTTTTGTGATTGACACCACAGTAGTCAATCACAAGAACGCGCGTGCGAACGCGCGTTTCCTATTTGCAAAAACGCGCTGAAATACGCGCTACAAAAACGCGCGTAAAACGCGCGTTTTTAGAACGCTCAGGTCTGAACCCGGGGTTAAAGGGAAATTGGGACCATGAAAACATGTCTAAACTGCAGGAGAAGCTGAGCAGATTATGAAGCTGATACATATTTTTGTGGGAAGAGATTCAGTATAAAGTTGCACTTTATTCATTTAAACCTCAGCTTATTCTGAGCTTAGGAGTCCAGTGGGCGGCACCCTGTATGATACCGGTCAGTAATGATTAGGACCACCCACTGCTGGTTTAAACGAGTAAATTACTACTTCTACTAAATCTTTTTCCAAAATATACTGTATATCGACCTGCTCAGCTCCTTCTCCTCTACAATACGCTTCCTGGTTATATTTCCCTTACCTAGATATGAGGGCTGCTGGAGCTGCGTTGGATTCACACTCTGACCAGCAGGAAGCGTTCCTGGCTACTCACAGTGGAGCTGTATGTACACGGAGCGATCACTTCCACAGTAGGAGGACGCCATCGATCATTTACTTGTCTGCGTCAATGATTGTTTCACCCCATGAACAAGTGTTTCGCTCTTTTATCAGGCGATCTGCAGCACCTTTAGGCTACTTTCACATCAGCGCTTTCTATTTCAGGTTTTGAGTTCCAGCACAGGATCTCAAAACCTGAATAAAACGCTTTTGTTTCATTTAGGCTACTTTCACACTTGCGTTTACATTTTCCGGTATTGAGATCCATCATAGGGGTTCAATACCGGAGAAAAATGCTTCCGCTTTGTCCCCATTCATTGTCAATGGGGACAAAACGTAACTGAACAGAACGGAGCGCTCCAAAATGCATCCGTTCTCATACAGGAGAGCAATCCTGGGATGCGGAGTAAGACGGATATGACATGACCCTCAATGCAAGTCCATGGGGACGGGTCAATTTTCTCAGACAACAGAAAACGGATCCGTCCCCCGATGATTTTCAATGGAGTGCATGACGGATCCATCTTGGCAATGTTAAAGATAATACAACCGGATCCATTCATAATGGATGCAGATTGTTGCATTATCAGGGACGGAAGCTTTTTTGCTGATCTCTGCTGGGTCAGGCAAAAACGCAAGTGTAATAGTAGCCTTAATATATCCGGATGCATCACTTTCATCCAGATCCGGTTGTATTAAATAGAAACTGAACAAATCGGCATTAAAATCGTTGTAAGTCAATGGTGCCAGATCCGATTTTTTAGTTCTACAGACCAGACACAAAACAGTTTGAAAAAAACGGAACAAACCGGAACGGAATTCATCCTGATCTGGTTTGTTCTGTTTTGTCGCCATTGACAATGAATGGGGACAAGACGGAAGCGTTTTGCCCCGGCTTTGAGATCCTCTGCCAGATCGGGCAGTGTAAACCTGCCTTGATTAGCGTTTTTGCACAGAGTGTATTCTGTATCATTATCACAGGTGCTTTCCAAAGTCGAAAGGTGGTTTAGCTCCACTACGTTGTCAGACAGGTGATCAAACAGTTCAGATCTGCCTGCGAATTTGCATTCCATACAGCAAATCTGACATGTGAGCTGACAACAGGAAAGTCCAGCCTATTGTGTGTGAGAGGCAAAAGTCAAAAATCTGATCTTTCAAGATGTTGTATTTTGCATAAACAGGCACATATAATAAAGAAAATTACTTGTAAAAATATGTTTATAATAAAGAAAAAGAAACCATGGAATCCTAACATACTGAAGAAGGTCTTTGTGTTCTTTTCATAATGTTTGAGAAATGGCACACTTAGGTCTTAATGTTCCCTTGGCAAACTTTAGAGGAGTTATATTCTGGGCTTTCAATGTTCATTTAGCAAACGATCAGACCCGTTATCCTAAGTTTAGATTGAGTGATATTAAAAGGTCACAATAATTCATTAAATGTAAAGATTCAGACGTGTACTTTTTAAATTACAATGGTTCTTTGTGCCAAGACAACCATTGTAAACTGAAAATATACCGTAATTAGAAAACTAGTGATTACGGGCTATTGGAAAAGATTACAGGGGTTATATCCCTAACACATAGGGGGTCATTTATCAATCTGAAATATGCCTTACATGGGTGTATTTCAGGCGCAGATTGCAGCGCAACAGCTAGTTGCTCTGCAATCTGCAACTTCTCCCTGCTAACGCCAGGTCTAAAATTGTGGGCGTGGCGTGGAAGGGGAGGGGCTGGGAGACCGGTCTCATTTACCAATTTCTACGCCTGTTTTAGGCTAGACACGTCGTACTTTTATTCAGGCCGCCTCTCGGCATGCGCTGCTGCCAGAACTCCACACCGCCCCCATTATAGTCAATGAGGTCGGAGCGGTAGTCCAGGAACACGCGTGCACAAGCGGCAGCACGGATCTGACAGGCTTTTCACGCGCCAGAACAGCCTGCCAGAGTCCCTTGTCGCTAGTTTGAAATTAGCCTTAGGCTACTCTCACACTTGCGTTTTTTGCCTGATCCAACATGGATCACTTCCGTTACTAATAATACAACCGTCTGCATCCGTTATGAAGGGATCCGGTTGTATTATCTTTAACATACCCAAGACGGATCCGTCATGAACTCCATTGAAAGTCAATGGGGGACGGATCAGTTTTCTATTGCGTCTGAGAAAACTGATCCGTCCGCATTGACTTGCATTGTGGGTCATGCCGGATCCATTTTGCTACGCACCCCATGACTGAAAGAAAACCGCAGCTTGCTGCAGTTTGCTCTCCGGTATGGTAACGCAACCAAATGGAACAGAACGCATTTTAGAGCATTCCGTTCTGTTCAGTTCCGTTTTCTCCCCATTGACGATAAATGGGAACAAAACTGAAGCGTTTTTCTCCAGTATGACGGATCTCAATACTAGAAAAGAGAAAAGCTAGTGTGAAAGTAGCCTTAGGCATAAAAAAAGAACTGGCGGAGATTCCACCTAAGTTATGAAGAGGCCAGCACTTCTTCATAACTTCGGCAGAACCATCGAGAGCTTAGGGCTTTATTAGGACTGGTGTCTAAAACGCCGGTCTTAATAAATGTGTCCCATAATCCCAATCCACATGATATGGAATTTGTGCTTGATCACTAGAGGTCTGACCTCTAGGACCCCCAGCAATCATGAGAATGGGGGTGCACAAGTGCCCCAAGCAGGGCCGGTGCAAGGATTTTTGCCGCCCTAGGCAAAAGAAAAGTTTGCCGCCCCCCCCCCCCTTATCATTCTTCACCCCCCCTCCTTTGTCATTCTCCCCCCCCCCGTCAATCTTCACCCCTCCTCCTTTGTCATTCCCCCCCTGTCATTCTTCCTCCCCTCTTGTCATTCTTCTCCCCCCCCTCTTGCCATTCTTCTCCCCCCTCTTGTCATTCTTCTCCCCCCTCTTGTCATGCTTCCTCCCCTCTTGTCATTCTTCTCCCCCCCCTCTTGTCATTCTTCTCCCCCTCTTGTCATTCTTCTCCCCCTCTTGTCATTCTTCTCCCCCTCTCTCCCCCACCTGTAATATAGCGTGGCCGAGCGCTTTATGGTCCACGGGTACAGGAGCTTTAGATTCCTGTACCTGACGGACTGACAGGAAGTGCACACTGTGTGCGCACTTCATGTCAGTCCGGCCGGGTACAGGAGACACATGCTCCTGTACCCGCGGCCATAAAGAGCTCGGCCAGCACTAATGGACTGACAGGAGGGAGCGCTGAGCGCTTCCCTCCTGTCAGCTCCTTTCCTCTTGCTGTGCCCGGGCGGTGCGCCCTCATGGACGCACCAGCCCGGGCAGTGCTGCAGCCGCCTGAGGCTCTATACAGAGCGCTCGGGCGGCTGCAGCATGAGGCAGGGCCGGCGCTCCTAGCAGCGCCCCTTGCCAAGGGGCGCTCTACGCGGCAGCCTAGTCCGCTTATAGGACGCGCCGGCCCTGGCCCCAAGAGAATGCTGCAGCGCTACATCCAATCACTTTCATGGGGCTCCCAGCAGCATTGTGAAGGACTTTTAGAATGCTTTTTACTTGAAACGGCCATTTTGATTTTTTAGGTCATGATAAATACATTTACATTTTAGGTACAAGCATTTTGGGATGTGGTGATGCTCATGATTTTTTTGTCCGTTATTTAAAAAATTTTTACTATGAGGAAAAGGAGTAATGAATTTCTTTTTTTTTTTTTTTTTTCACCACTTTGGGTCCTCCTTGGGAACTAACATTTGATTTTCTGACCACTTATTCCATAGACTGCAATGTATTACTATTGTAGTCTATGGAAGATTCACTATGTTCCTATGGGTTCCTACTCTCTAGATACTGATGACCTATAGCTCTACAGAGTAAAATCCTCTTAAATATTTTTGCAAATATGACAAATATCTTTTGAAAATGTGTCACTTTATGTGGCAACTTTGGAATGGTTTTCCTTATCTAACCAATTCTGAGATTGTTTTCTTGTGACACATTCATGTTAGAGGTATAATTTGGGTAAGTTTTTTTTTTTTTTTTTTATAGAAAATTTTGAAAAACTCAACTCGACTTTCTCTACTTTTAAGGCCTAATACACACATTCATAATACGAGCAAACAGCGGGTTTGCAGTACACGGGCACCGGCCGTGTACACCCCGCATCACGGACCCATTTTTTTAAGCACCAATTCAGTTATAAAGTGATTTTGAGGGGCTTGCATAATAGAAACTCCCCATAAATTATCCCATTTTAGAAACTAAAACCCTTCAAATTATTCAAAACTGACGTTACAAACTTTGTTAACAATTGAGGTGTTGCACAAAAATTAAAGGAAAATTGAGGTGAAACCTCAATATTTATTACCCCGATTCTGCAGTTTACAGAAATACCTCATATGTGGTCATAAACTGTTCTATGAGCACATGGCAGTGGTTAGAAGGGAAGGAGCGCCATATGGTTTTTGGAGGGCAGATTTTGGTGAAATTATTTTTTGGCACCATGTCGTATTTGAAGAGACCATGAGGTACCCCTACAGTGGAAACCCCCAAAAAGTTATCCCATTTTGGAAACTACATCCCTCAATGAACTTAGTAAAGGTTGTATACTGAGCACTTGGACCACAAAGGCATTTTCACAAGGGGTAACAGGAGAAAAAGCACCTCATAATTTGTTACCCATTTTCTCCTAAATACGGCAACACCCAACATGTGGATGTAAACTGCCGTAGGCAGGGACGTTGCTAGGTAAAACATTAGGGGCCTGGGTCCCTCATGTTTTGCCCCAGGCCCCGAATTTCCTGCCTGCCAGCTAGATACAACTATATTGGCGTCCTCAGGACGACAATACAATTGAATCTAATGCACTGGAAGAGCTGAAGGACCTGTGGTGACATCACAGGTCATGTGACCAGAAAAACAGGAAGTGGTTGAGAAGGACCTGCGATTATATCACCATCATGTGACCAGTGCAGAAGAGGATGGCAGTGAAGAGGAGAAGTCCTGGGGGAAGAAGCTGTGGTGATGTCTGCTACATGAAGAGAGGTAAGTGAAGGGAGAGGCAGAGCAATGCTGGGAGTTGTGATTATTTAACTGGGACTGTATGTTAGGGCTGAAGGGAGGGATGTTCTTTACACGGGACTGTATGTTAATAGTGGCTGTAGGAGGGAGTGATGTTATTTACATGGGACTGTATGTTGAAGGTGGCTGTGGGAGTGGATAATGATATTTACATGGGACTGTATATTGATGGCGGCTGTGGGGGGGATTGACGTTATTTACAAGGGACTGGATGTTACAGGGGTCTGAGGGAGGGAGTGATGTTATTTACATGGGACTGTATGTTGAAGGTGGCTGGTGGGGGGAATTATGTTATTTACATGGGACTGAATGCTGAGGGGGCAATGTTTACAATGATTGCATGTTGGAGGCGGCTGGGGAGGAGGGGATATTATTTACATGGGACTGTATATTGGAGGGGACGGGAGAGATGGTGTGATGTTATTTACATGGGACTCTATAGCAGAGGGAGGAAAATAGTGTTAATTACATGGGACTATATATTGGAGGGGCTGGAGGAAAGGGAGCAATGTTATTTACATAGGACTGCATTTTGGAGGGGGGCAGGAGAGATGGTGTGATGTTATCTATATGGGACTGTATGGTGGAGGGAGGAATATAACTACAGGGGGCACTGCAAGTCCAGGGGACATTATAGGCGTTATTACTACTGGGGGCTCTATAGGAGTGACTTATAGATCCGCCTTATTTCTATATTTTTTAGTAAGAGCACTATGAGCGGTCTTATTACTACTAAGGGGTCTGTAGATAGCTTTATTACCACTGGGGGAACAATAGGGGGGCCTCATTTATACTGGGGGCTCTGTTAGGGCATTATTAATACTGGAGAGCTCTTCTACTAATGGGGGTACTCTTGGGGAGCGTTGGAGGGCACTGTAGGGGGCAGTATTACTACAGGGGCACTAATTTTACTTGGGGTATTGGGGAGCACAGCGAGCAGCAGGATAACACTGTGGGGACTAAAGGTTGGGGGTTGATGTGAGGAAATGTAAGGAAGGTAAGATATCCATGTGTCACACTCTGCAGAGACAAGGCGGCTGAAAGAAGTTGTACGGACCAAATGGAGAAGATGATGACAGATAAAATCTACATCGGAGGGGACGTCACCTGGGAGGCCCCGGATGTGAGAGGTATGTGCTGCTGTATAGCAAGTACAGTAAAATATGGTGTGTGGGAGGAGGGGGGCTGGCGACTTAGAAAACTGGGCCATATTCATTGGGGCTTGGGCCCCGAATCTTTTGAGACACCACAGGACTCAAGTGAACGAGCGCCATATGGGTCCTGCAGTGCAGATTGTTTTAAGGACACCATGTTGGTATTGAACAGTCTTTGGGGTACCAGTCCACTTATTTTCTGACAACCATATGTCAACCATATGTTTTTCTCTGTGTGGGATGAGTTGCCATCATCATTGGTTTAATTTAGGGATACATATGACTTTTTGATTTTTGTGAAGTTGCTTTTTGAGTTTTGTTATTGCAGCATACACCATGCAGAAAAAAATGATATGTTATATTTATTCTGCTGGTCAGTACGATTACAGAGATACCAAGTTTATATAGTTTTTGCAAAGAAAAATCATGTTTTTTTTGAATGGTCATTTTCTGAAAACCATCATTTTTTTTACATTTTATTGGGTAATTTTCTTATGTGGGGGCTCGTTTATTGTGGGATGGTAACGTTTTCATTGGTACTATTTTGGGGCACAAAATCGCTTAGGGTGCATTCACATCACCGTTTAGCTTTTCGTTCTTCTGATCTGTCAGAAGAAGAGAGAGAAAAAGCAGGGAAAAAAACGGGTCCTGTTGGGTTAGTTGTCATCCGTTTGAGCCATTTCCGTCTGAGATCCGTTTTTTTTAGACGGAATCAAAAGTACCACATGCAGGACTTTTTTTTCCTAAAAAACGGATCACAGACGGAATGGCTCAAACGGATGACAACTGACGCAACAGGACCCCTTTTTTTTTCCTGCTTTTTCTCTCTCTCTTCTTCTGAAGGATCAGAAGAACGAAAAGCTAAACAGTGATGTGAATGCACCCTTAGTAATACAATTTTTGTGAGGCAAGGGGACCAAAAATGGTTTTGGCACTGTTTTTATTTTTATACAGCATTCACCTGAGGGGGTAAATCATGTGATATTTTTTATAGAGCAGGTCTTCTGGATGCAGGGATACCTCAATTTAAAGAAATTTTTTTCAGTTTTACATTTACACAGTAAAAGCATTTTTTTAAACAAAAAATGTTTTTGTGTTGCCATTTTCTGAAAGCCTTTTTTTTTAGGCAAGTGTCTTATGTAGGGGATCATTTTTGGGGGGATCAGGTGAATTTTTCAGTGGTATCATTTTGTGGTAAACACGACTTTTTGATCACTTGGTTACACTTTTTGTGAGGCAAGGTGAACAAAGAATGGCTCTTGGCACGGTTTAGTTTTTTTACAGCGTTTACTATTGTGTCCAGACTCCATAGGGCTCAAATTGGTGAGCATCGCAGTCTGTGCTGCCCCTGGATGCATAGTTTTCTGCTCTTGTGCAGAAACTTAAGCGCATGCGCAGAAAAGGATCATTCCAGGGGAAGCAGAGAACTGTGAATCACGTCATTGCCGCTATATTGTGCCCTATGGATGCAAACCTTATAACGCACGATGGAGCCAAGCTCTGGTGGCTCACTGAGCATCGACCCACTGGGAAATTTCCCTGTAGGGTCTATGCCTTGTCCCCACCTGCATGACGGCTCTTGCTAGGTACTATAGACCAGTCATTAGACTAAATGACTTATTCTGCTGAAGAGTAAAGAGCCGGCAGACCGTGTAACCTCGGATTCTTAATTCTATGTACCAGTAATAACGTTCACTAGCGAAATGGTAGACAGAATGGTAAATTTGATACATTACCTGCATAATGAATTCTCTTCTGCGCTGAATTCCTCTTTCTGACAGCAATACATACTCAGGTTCCTTCTCCTTCTTAGCCTGCTGGATTTGAGCCAAGCGACTGATTGGATTCATTCCCTGGCCGTATTCTGGGGAGGCCTATGGTAAAACATCAATGTAATTAGATATATGGAGACTCTAGCATTGTGGATGAAGAAGAGGTGCAGCATTGTACAGATTTCTGGTTAAAGGGTCTCCATGGTAGACTTTAAAGGGGAAATCCACTCAAACATATCCCATGCCAGTGGAATTTGTGCCTCCATGGATTTCTGAAACTATAGTGTGACAAATGTCTTTAACGCCATTCAGGCATTTCTCACTGAAATCCTGAATAAAAAACTGTAAAAGGCCTATTGCTTCGGAATGTAGTGTCAGATTTCCAGTATCTGACATGAGTGGTGCCTAAATATGTGGGATCTAAAGAGTGCCACAGTCCTTTGTTAACCGAAATGGGCGGTGGGTCAAGCTGGGATTTCGAGATATGCCAGTCAGACCATACTATTCGGGTTAGACTGGATAAGCGTCCATCGGAGCAGTGGTACGTTCTAATACAGAGCTATGACTGCCAACACAACACTTGACTTTGGTTGTCCTACTGGTACCATACCTACTGAAGCTACACCTCTATGCAGGCACTGCGGCTGATCCATTCTATCCATGTAACGTATACGTTGAAAAAAAAAAAACATGTTAACATATACAGATTTTTTTTTTTTTACAATAGGACTCTGGTGAACGGTTGCCACTTCCGTTTGAGGCATCCATTAATGTATATGTTAAACAGATGGCAAAAATGTGATGTTAACACAGCCTGATACAATTTCTGCCCACGACTAGTTGCAGTGGACGTGTGGTATACGGGCACGTCACATCGGTCAAGGCTGGAGCCAGGCTCAGAGGATAGAGCAGAGGCACTGGATCGGAGGGGTTCCCAGAAATCTCTAAAAATATAACACCTTGAAGGCTGATCAGTGCAAAAATGTGTTGGGGTCCAATCCGATCTCTGGGACCTGCAACCTACCCAACTCATACATTTTAAATCTAAAGCTGTCAATTCTTACTACAGATTTTACTTTTTGCAATGCATAGGGTGAAATCCACAACAAAATGCACAGTGGACTTTTCGCCATCATGTGTGAACAGATCCTTAGGTTAGTTTCACACTAGCATTACAACCATCCAGCAGAGAAACAGCCTGTGAGAGTTCATTGTATCTATCACAGCCAGAAATGGTTGGGGCACCTCCAGCCCCATTGACTCTAATCGGACCTGGCCTGTTTGCGACATTTGTGCTGGGATTAGACCAGACAAAAACCAGCGCTGGTTTTTGTCTGGCCGAATCCCGGAAACAGGCGGGATCCCCGCCAGGTCCCATTATGGTCATTGGGCTCTGGTGGGGAAAGGCATTATCCAGCTACGCATGATACAATGAACTCCGACAGGCTGTTCCTCTGCCGAAAGAGCCTGACGGATGACTACACTTCAGAACAGAGTCACACACATTCGTAGTCATCTCTCCACCACTTGACAGCAGGAGGAGATCACCAAATGACTCTCACGGAGGGAGGAGGCCCTCTTAGTAGTCAGAGTGACAGAGCCCCAGGGTAGGTGCCCTCCTTATAATACTTCTAATGTGTTCACGTTGGTACACACTTCTGCTTGCCAAAAAAGCCGAATCCTTTCTAAAAGTTCAGTTCTTGCTTGTTTCTGAGAGAGCCAGTGATATCACTAAGTAGACATGCTGTTCAGGGCTCTAGGAAAGCTAGAAGTCAACTCTTGTCACCCAGATCCAATGACTTCTATGGTCATTATGGAGCAAGTATTGACTTTGGACTAAATTATAGTAACTCCATGCGTATATGAAGTCAGTTTCCCAAGACTTGCAATAGCCACACAGCCTGGAATGAGATACTTCAAGCTCATTCTTCTACTATGTTTAGTCACTTTCGAGGGGATTAAGAGGATGTTAAAGTATGGGTCATAAACAAGTCCAAAACTCTAAGCATTTACTCCCGATACCTCGTTAAAATATTTCTTAGTGATAAGGGGGCAGATACAACAGTGGAAACCGCTTATAATCCCAGTGGAAGGAGATGGACACTTTAAAGAGGTGACAGAGAAATGGAGAATGTGGTCAGGGGAAGGATATTGAGTCACACCGGAAAGGCTACGAGAGGTTACTTGCATTAGCAGTAATAAGAGAAGAGAAATGATTCCGCCATTGGGTGTCAGCAACATTTGCAAAAAAACAAATTTCTATCAAAATGAAGTCAGTTCAGACAAGAGCCATTTAGACGTCTTCTTGTATTGGCCAGCTTCCAAGACTCAAGCAAAGCTCTGCACAGGGAATAGATCATTGACTTTTAAATGGCGTTGTAAATCCTTTATTTTCCGATGACAGGCCCCTATAACAGCTTGAATGTAGCAGTCTGTAAGCTGCGCTTGTATTTCAATGTAACTGACCAGGAAGACTTCAGTGAATGTGCTAATGTCTGTTTTATGGACTTTTTTATGGGTTTGTTAGTGGGCTGTATTTCTCATAACGACACGCCATTACCAGCCAGCATTGGCAACATGCTTTGTAGGCCCATTACAAAAATGATTCCTTAAGGGGCAAGTTGCGGCAGAAGACGCACTGTAATAAATATACGACATTAAGAAGGCAGTCTCGTTAAAATGAAAAACTGGAGACTGCTTGAGCTTAAGCGCTGACCCAACCTGATGGCACCTTCTTGTTAAATCATGTCTAGCTTGGCTTTAATGGCAGAAAATTAGCTATTGCACGTGGGCTGAAAGAGACATCCCGTTCTCGGAGTCTGGTACTCTGATAGCATCAGTAAGGGCTGCAATAATTGCCTCACATGAGAAGAAACATGGATCTTGGTGTAATTGCCAAGGTACGGACTATAATCTTGTAGATGCACCGCATTTAAGAGCAAATTCTTTACAGACTGCTCATCGTTCTAAAGTTCTCTTTTGGGAAGCCGATGAAGATAAAGGGCAAAAAAAAAAAAAGATCTGAAAGATAAAACGTAAGCATTAAAGCAGGCAATTTTGTGCTCATTAGCTCAGAGAGGTTTACGCTGGCCACAGGCATCCACTAACTAAAAGTTTCTTAGCCAGAAATAAACACCACAACTCCACCCTCCCTTCCAAGGTATCTCTGCCAAATACGCTGAAAACCTGAGGGTATCGGTACATGCACACAATGGTGCTGTTTATGTGGATTTCCCTTGTGGATTTTGCTTTGCATTGCACAAAAAATCTGCACAAACAATTGACACTCTGCAGATTCCAACAATTTTCACCGTTCACATACTGCGTTTTTTGTCCCGCCGCCTCTCGACATGTTTACCGTGCTGCGGCCGGACTACCGGCCCATCCCAATTGTAGAGAATGAGGCCGGAGCGGACTTTTGGCTGCACGCGTGGGCTAGCGTTCGTACTCTCCCCCTGCCGGACCCTGCTAATGCTAATGTGAAAGTAGCCTTACTCTGCACCATTAACGCCATTCTGCCGCTACAATACATACAAGCATGTATGCAACCAAGTAATTAGCTGCCAAGAAATCAATTGTCTATAGCAGGGATGGCCAACCTGCGGCTCTTCAGCTGTTGTAAAACTACAACTCCCACCATGCCCTGCTGTAGACGGATAGCTATAGTCAGTCTGGGCATGCTGGGAGTTGTAGTTTTGTAACAGCTGGAGAGCCACAGGTTGCCCATCCCTGGTCTATAGATACCTTCAGGTCAGGACGAAAGTGAAGGTATGAACAATTTAATTTAAAAAATCATAAACGCAATGGGGTCACTTACTGAAATTTGTAAGCCAGTTTTTGGCGCAACAAGAAGTCGCAAGATGCCGTTTTATGACGCACGCCTCTTTATAAATTAGGCACAACCTTGAGCACCGTAGGAGGGACTCTAAGACCAGCATAAAGCACCGGTCTTTGTAAATGATCCCGAACGTAATGGAGCCAAAGGACATGACTAAATGTTATTTAATACCAATAAATCCCAGGTGAAGCCTTCACTTCTCAGCAGATTCCTGCAGCCTTAATGGTGCTTTACTCTGCCCGATGATCAGGCAGATTATTGCTAATGAGCATTCATACAAATTTGCCCCAAATTACCCTGAGAACAAGTGAAACCGAAGTCTTCTGCCGGCAAATAATGATTCTGTATGAGGAAGAGCGATGGCATTAGTGATTGACCTATACTGTGGAGGAGCCTGATGCGTGTAAATGCAGCTTTCTCCTCCACTGTCGAGCGGGCGATTGTTGGGAAGGAACGCTTCCTTTCAGACAATCTCTTCCTACATCGAGTCATGTAAGGAGGTCTTTAGACACAAGCAGATAAAACAAAGTTCTGAAAATACCCAAATCAATGATCTGGAGCAGAAGCACACCAATGTGACTGTAGAGCCACAGTTTAGTAAGGTGAGGACCAGGCCAGTAAGCTTCATTCAGATGCAAGTATTGTACCCATGAGTAACCCATGAGTTCACAGTTTATATTTAAATTTTAAAGAGGTTTTCCTCGAATACAGAAATTGATGGTCTATAGGTCATCAATATAAGAGTGGTGGAGCTCCGACTCTCTGCACCCTCACCAACCAGCTGTTTGAAGGGGCTGCAGCACTCGTGCAACCACTGCATCCTCTTCAATGCTTACCTGGGGTGCAGGGTAGTTGCACCATGCTCCCCCGTTGAAAGGGTTCAACAGCTATAATTACCCCGCACCGCCGCTAAAACAGAGATCCTGTGCATGTAAGCACTGTAGAAGACAAGTATTACGGCAACTCCAAAGAGGAGTGCCAGGTGTTGGGCCCCACTGATCTGATACCGATGACCTGTCCTGAGGATAGGTCACCAATATCTGGAGCCCAGACACGCTTTTAACACCTGGCCCTTCATAGTGCCGCCAAACCAAACTTACAGCACCATAGATCCCTTTGGTGTTCTAAGTTATGGCGTTCTGGGTGCTTCAAATAGAAAACAGAATACTATAAATGGTACAATACACCAGTCTGAAGAAGGGCTAAAGATGGCCAGACACAACAGATAAAAGTTGGCCGAACTTAACAATTCTAGGGCAGGACTGGACAACCATCTAACCCGTGTGAATGGCTATCAGGGGAAAGAAGAACAGGCAGCAGTCTTCAATGAAGGTCCAGATGGGCATCACCAGTTGAAGGTGTCTCACTACACTGGTAGCAATGACTAGATAGTTTCAAGAGTGTGCTGGGAGACAGCTCCAACTGATAACACCCATCTGGACTTTTACTGCAAACTGCCAGTAATACATTCATAAATTCTAACAGGAATAATAAAGGAATGGCACACCATAGACCCATAAGAATAGATTTTCCAAAATTGTGATTACAAAGGGCATGCAAGTAGCTGGTAAAGCAGACACGTCAGAAGAGGCTACAGGTCCTCAGTTCAGAACAGGTAATGAAAGCACGCATGTGTTAATGACATTGTTCAAAATCACATATCAGTGTGCAGTTAATGGTTTAGGTTAGCACCTGTTTTCCTGTATTGTACGTCTGAATCCAGACTATGCAAGTCATGGAAAGTTATTTAAGGGTGTTCAGACTAAGAGTTAATGGTCTGGGCATGAATCTGTCCCGAGAAACCTGATCTCGCCCATGTGCTTCGCTGCTTTTATCTTGGCTGCACAATGGCAATCACATAGGCCACGCAACACTCTGCTTCACTAGACATCAAAACACCAGGTCACCCTCAATGCAAAAGAAACATGTGCAGAGGTCTGCCCCTTTACAGTACGCTTGTTGGTTATTATGCGGTGGAAGATTTGCCCTTCAAGGTCACTGGGGGACTGCGCAGATCAAAGCGGCACCAAACTCAGCGGTGATTTCAATCTGTGCAGATACTCAGTCTAATGATTTGCGACTCAAAGGACCACATTTAAGTTAGATTTAGACGGGCAGCAGATTGTCAGAAAAGAAGTGTTCCTTCCCAACAGTATTGCGATCCCTCGTTCTAATACAGCTGTATTGTTTCTGGGCAGCAGATCGCTGTTTAGACAGCAGGACCTGCTGCCCAGATGCAGACTTACACACTTTTCTGTCATCGGCAAACCTTGCCTACGTCAAATACAAAAACATTAAAAAAAAGAACAGGATCCAGGACAGACCTTTGAGATACACCACTTGTATATGAGGATATTGTTATCAGTAAAGCAATGTCTCTGGGAGGACAGATTTACACATTACAATCACAAGACTCCTTACCATAAAACAAGACTCAATCTCTCACATGAATAAAGTTCAGACATTGTAAGACATTTCATGGTTTAGAATCCCCTAAAGCGCAGAAACATCACAGCGAGGATGAAACGTGAACGATGTTTTGTATTTGGTTTGTAACGTTTCCATGGGTAAAATGCTCACATAAATGGAATGGATTGAAGGAAATTATTTTCTTTTCTTGTATAGTCATTCTTTGGAACGACGGATGTCTTTAGCCATGCAATGGAAAATCTAAAAGACTGCCATTAACAGCTGGGAACGAGGAAACGGGAGGTGCAACAAGGAAATCTGTGGCGAGCGTATCCAACATAGTGTGCGACAACCATGGCAGCTTTATACAGCTACCAAATATCAACCTGGCACTGGTACAGCCTGTCGAGTAAAATCATTTATTTAATAAGCTCCCCCCCCCTCTCGCTAAGCCTAACCCCTTTTTCGCCACTTTAGATAAGTAGTCAGCAGCTTAAAAAGTCACAAATTATTGCACATATGGCATGTGCCATATTTTGCTACTTTTTTACGCACTGTTGTGGCATAACGACGTTAGTAAATGCCCCTCAATATGTTCTGTAAAAGAGTGACTGTGATATCACTTGAAAGAAAAGAAGGGGAAAATGGTGCTGGCTGTCAAAGCTGGAGTTTTCCGCCTAGCAGTGAGCCCGGTGACGTCAGCGGGACTAATGGGCGGGCTTTAGCGCTTCCCTAGCCTGTAAAACAGTGATGACACCAGCAACACTGCAGTGTAAAAATGTAAACAAAAAAGCCCTTGCCCTGCACAATACAGCGCAGGGCAAGGGAGAGCATCGGAGCATGAAATGAGTGGGTTCACCCGGACAACCCCTTTAGGAGCACAGTGCTCGGCTATCTCCAGAATTCCCAAAGAAAAGAATAGAGCAGCTGCCCGCATGTCCAATCGGCCACTCTTAATTTGCGGGGAGGCTCCATGTGGTACGGGCTCAATGGGGTCCCAGCAGAAACAGCTCCACCAATCCAATAGCTATTCCCTATACTGTGGCTAGGGGAAAACTTCACATAACTGGAATACCCCTTCAAGACTGGAAGAAAGACAAGTAGGCCAAGTTACGGTAGTTTTTGAGGACTAGCGATAAAGGGTTCTCACAGAAACGGTTCCACATATGTCCATGGGCTTTATCTGGAGAATAGAGCTGAGCTGACACAGTCCATGGACAGGTGGGGTGCTGGTTCAGGAAAAACAGCAGACTCCGTCTTCTAGTTTTGGACAACCTCTTGGGCATGGTAGGCTAGAATGGGTCCATCAAGGAGGCTCATTTGTATAAGAAGTAAGCCACTTTTCCACTGCATAGTACCAGGTCTATCCTAATATGCTGTACTTGGCTCTGGAACCAGGTGCATTGTTTTCCACTGTAGTCGGCAGTGTGGTCAAGTTACTTCATGGTACCTTCCTGGCTCACTTGGAACTCCCTCAGATCAGGTACCAAAAAAAGCATCAGGTACCAGGTATTACATTTAACCTTGGCCTAGTGGAAAAACTAAAAAACCATGGTAGAGTTGAGCTAGTTCCATGCAGTGACTACTTCAGGGCTGGTACTTTCACGATGTGCTCACAGTATAAGTCCTTTGGTCTAGCAGACTTGCTTGTAAAACGTTGGCATTATTATAGTCTCAAGCTTTTCATGTCAGTGGAAAAACCCCAGCAGTGGCTTAGAGACAGGATACTTCCCTCACAGATGGCACCGCACATTTTAGATCAAAACCATGTGTGGTTAATAACGTTCTAGACATACGTGGAAAACAAAACAAATGTCACATGTCCGAGCTGACGATAGCTTCCTCCCAAGGCCACCTTTGTGCCGGAAAATCCTCAAAGGCATTCTGAAAAAATGATATTTCTCCGGCAACTAAGAGTCAAGCTTTATTTATTTATTTAATTGGCCTAGTTAGGCTACTTTCACACTGGAACTTTGGTTTCCGTTTGCGAGATCTGTTCACTGCTCTTACAAGCGGTCCAAAACGGATCAGTTTGCATTCTAATGCATTCTGAATGGATAAGGATCCACTCAGAATGTATCAGTTTGGCTCCGTTCTGCTTCCATTCCGCTTTGGAGGCGGACACCAAAACGCAGCTTGCAGCGTTTTGGTGTCCGTCTGACGAAACTGAGCCAAACGGATCCGTCCTGACAAACAATGTAAGTCAACGGGGACGGATCTGTTTTCACTGACACAATATGGCACAATAGAAAATGGATCCGTCCTCCATTGACTTTCAATGGTGTTCAAGACGGATCCGTTTTGGCTATGTTAAAGATAACACAAACGGATTAGTTCTGAGCGGATGTATGGGGTTGTATTATCTGGATGGATGCGTTTGTGCAGATCCATGACAGATCCTAACAAAACGAGAGTGTGAAAGTAGTCTTAGACTGACTCTATTGGGGAATTCCACGTAAAAATTTAAAATATATATATTTTTTTTATTATGAATTCCACACATCTCCGGCACCTGACTGCCGTGATTATACCAACTTCTGGACAAGAATAAGCATTTCAATGGGGGGTGCCGGCCGGGTGTGTTGCGGATCCGCAACACACCACAGACGTGTGAAATGGGGCCTAACTGATTTATAATTTTTTTTTTTGCACCAAAAAAAAAAAAAAAATCAGAATGGAAAGTTGAGCACAGATACAAATCAATAATGAATGGTATCTGTGCACACTGGCTGCAGGATACATACTATAGTGCAATAACTGTAGTATAAAAATTTAGTACAATAAAAAAATCTCAACACTAGGTAAAAATGAACATATCTATGTGCATGTATATCTATGTATCTGCTATTTCTTTCATTCTTTCTTTTTTTTTTTTACAGAAAAAAAAAGTGCCAAAAACTAAGCATGGATGAGAAATAAAAACTCCTGCGCAAAAAAACTGAGCACAGTTGCTGATCAGTGACATCCGCACTCATCAGCACCTGGTTACAAGCTCACTCAGAAAAACTGGTGCAGGGCTAGAAAAAAGGGGTCACGGATAGTTTGGGGTCTGCCAAAAGCGGACAGGGAGTAGGAATTAGGGAGCAGGAATCTGGAAATGCTGCAAATGTACAATGTGAATACTGCAGCAGTTCCAGAAATGTCAAAAAAGCAGGATGAGGTGGTGGTGCACCACAAGTCCCTGCCAGCCAACAGCACCAAGGGGCACACAGAAATTCTTTGCACGCACTCACAAACTAGAACGGCTGTCTGCTGAGAGGTTCTTCTAATTCCTCCAGCCTCTCTAGTGCTGCGATTGGCTGGTATAGCATACAGGCCAAACACTGGTGTCCTCCGTCTAGCCTTGGAGGTGATCGGTGCTGTCCATCCAGTGTGTAATTAGGCATGGTAACCGGTTTTAGAAGCCTTACTTGCTGCTGCGCTGTTCATGTATGGCTCTCATCCTTAAGGGGTTAAAAAAATGATAATCGTTCTTTTCTGTTCATATATTCCCTTTTGGGACAAGGGGATACCGCTTTACTTTTTACCAGGTACAGGTTAGTCATGGTTACTGGTTTTTGAGGATCTTCAACAGACTTGTTCCAACATCTCTCCGGTTCTGCTATGTCCGGCAGACTCATATTCCAGCAGTAGTTAATATGAAATCCTAACAGTTACATATAATGAAATGACGCAAGTGATACAATGAAAGCCATGTGAAACTCAGCTCAACAGAAACCTCATTGCTGAGTGCACTGACGATGTGCGGCCAGCAGATAACCACAGGAAGCCGTCAAATCGCAAACAGCAAGGAAAGGGTTCCACGTGCGGCTCCCAACCCC
Organism: Bufotes viridis; assembly: GCA_033119425.1. Lineage (NCBI taxonomy): Eukaryota > Metazoa > Chordata > Amphibia > Anura > Bufonidae > Bufotes > Bufotes viridis. The sequence continues at coordinate 54,886,901 of CM065593.1, forward strand.
GGCGTGTAATACGACTAGAAGTGCCCACAGAAGTTTAACATAATGCAGTTTAGACTAACGCCTGAAACATTTCCAGACCACTGATGGTTTATCACTTCCGATCAAAAGTCAGGAAAATAGTGCAATAGAGAGATGGAAACGGACCTGCGGCCACCGACTCGCCTTTCTGATGAGCGTGAATGAAGAATTCTGACCACTGGAGCAGATATCGGCTTAGACTGATCGCTGGGTCTATAGCGAGCTTATAGGCGTCAGACAGACATTGCCGTTGTATGCGAGGGTCAGAGGTGGCTGGAGTTACGTAATCGGCCGAGGGGGCTATACTTACTGCAATCATACAAGTCAATGGGAAGTACGGAAACCAAATGGCCCCTGTTTCCTTTGCACCCAACTTATCAAACCACATAGGCTGCGGTGCTTTCCTTAACCCCCACTCACTTCCCAGTCTATGGAAGTTCCGGAAAAAGAACAGCCCACTTCCCAGCCTCCTCTGGCCGCCACATATGGAGGGTATGTCTATGTCAGCCATGAATGTCTGAAAAGGGAACAACCCTTTATGCAGATTTTATCCAAAGGGGAGCATTTTGCAGCAATATCTGTAATCCAAACACCGATTCTACATGTGCAAGTCTCAAAAACATTTCGCATACTTTACAGCTCTGCTTTAATGGAAGGAGTACTAAAAAAAAGGAAAATCTAAAAGCCAGCTTTACATTTTATTGCAGAATTGACAGGAGAATATGGTGCTATTTAAGGGCAGCATAATACAGAGTAATTACGGGTGTGATTAGCGATTGTGTTAAATGAACCAAAAAAAATAAAAATAAAAAAACCACGTGGCGCTCATAGTTACAAGTCCATTGTACTCATGAGTGTGGCGCACTTTACTAACACGCAAACTAAGCAAATTACTGGGGCGATAGAGATAAGGGAAAAAAAAAAAAAAGACTAAGACCTCTTTCACACGGCTGGTGTCCCGTGCCCGTATTGCGGACCGCATTTGCGGATCCGCAATACACAGGCACCGTTCTGTTGTTATTCCACATCACGGATGCGGACCCATTCATTTCAATGTCCTATCTTTTTGCGGAACGGGCAGATCGCGGACCCATTCAAGTGAATGGGTCTGCGATCGGATGCGGCTGCCCCACAGTCGGTGCCTGTGCATTTTGGTCCACAATCTGCGGTCTGCAGCACGGGCACGGGGCTCACGCATTCGTGTGAAAGAGGCCTAAGGCTACTTTCACACTAGCGGTAAATTCTTCTGGCAGGGGAAGACATTGTATCCAGCATGGCCAGATACCACCTGACTCTGCCAGAGCCCATTGACTTGAAGCGGTATTTGTTCAGCTGAATCCGAAGACTAATGCGGGAAACATGACGGATCCCTGCAGAGTCTCATTATAATCAATGGGGCCTGGCAGTGCTCCAGCCTGTTCCGGCTATGCTAGATACAATGGGCCAGATTTATCATTAGCTAAAGTCACCTTAATGGAGTGAAAAAGTTGCAAAAAAATGCGCAATCGGTAAAATTGCGAATTTTTTTGCGACTTTTTCAAGCTCTGCACTAAGCTCTCCAGTTTTGTGAAAGTGGGTGTGTTTTCTTATGTAAATGAATCTCTAGTCAGATTTACCATTGCGACCATTTAAAAAGTCGCAAAAAAATGTGCAATTTCACTCCAGGGGGGACCATGCTTATGTTATGCGACTTTTTTGTAAAGACGTGCGACTTTTGTAAAGCCGCTTACTGAAGGATAAACTGCTGCCATTAAACCACATTTATCACAGTATTAAAGGCGCATTAATAAATCTGACTAGCCAAAAGTGACTTCGGGCTCATGTAAAAGTGGAGTGAGATGTGAGTGTAATGATAAATCTTCAGACAGGCTGTTCCTCTACCAGAACAACGCTAGTGTGAAACTAGCCTAAACCAGGTTCAGCTGCACAGGGATCCAGTGGGCAAGCAGAGCTGTACATCAGAGCTTAGCGGTATGATGGGAGCCCTCAGACATATTTTTACTTCGGGAACAGAAATGCCAAATTTTCCCCGCACCATCCCCCACTTTAAAAGTATGCGAAGCAATACATCTATACCCCCTACTAGGATTATAAAGATGAGTGTAGGCGTCCTACATATTCCGAGTCACATCTAAATGAATTGGAAATACCTTAATTATGGTTTTGGGGCGCCTTTTTATGTAAAGCCTTGGTCTCTCGATCACAGGGAGAGGAGGGAGTTTTCTTAGTTCTTGCAATACGGCGGCAGCTGCCCGTCTCTTTGCCAGCTTCTTACTGTTGCCCTCACCTTCCGCAGTGAACTCGCCCACCGTCACCTTTGTAACAAAGCTCTTCATGTGTGGAGGGCCGCTCTCCTTAGTCACCTAGAGAAAAGAAAGTGATGGGATCGTGAGGAAGCCTACAGAAAAAATCCGATTGTCAACGACATCGAAACCTGTGATGTTCAATAACCTATCAGTTATACAGAGGTCAGTTTTTATCATAGCATATATGTTAAGAAAAGTCAGGATATACTATCCCTCCCTAACGCTAGATTAGGGGAGGGGGCACTTTTTATAACCGTAGACAACATGGCATGGGTTACAGTGGTCGGACCAGTGCTGGTCAGGTGGAAGTCTTGAAGTGTTCAGACAGCATTCTCCCTCTTCCCGACTGTGAATGCGGGTGCATATTTTATGTAGGCCAAAAACTGCCATCGAACTAAAGCACAATTTATAAAATAAAAGAACCGCATTTCAGATAGAGGACTGCACTTTTAAATCCATTCAACATGACTGGTGAACATGCGTCTCAGGGTCCATTCACACATCCGTGTGTGTTTCGCGGATCCGCAAACCACGGACACCGGCAATGTGCGTTCCGCATTTTGCGAACTGCACATCGCCGGCACTATAATAGAAAATGCCTTTTCTTGTCTGCAATTGTGGACAAGAATAGGACATGTATTTTTTTCGGGAACGCAATTGTGGATGTGGGCAGAACATAGCGTGTCCCCATAGAAATAAATGGGTCCACAATTCCGTTCTGCAAAATGTGGAACAGAATTGCGGACGTGTGAATGGACCCTTGCAAACAGCATTTCCGGATGCCGCCAAATTTCCCCTCATATCTGAAGAAGAATCTTGTGAAGGGTTTTGTCTAACTAGAAAAATGACTGCTTCAGACTGAAATTTGTTAACGGATGCCTTTAAGTTATCAGGATCCCTCACAACCCTACAAAAAAAAAAAAAAGGATCAGTTAATTCAGTCAGATCACAACTGGGTGTCCACCAATGTCAACTTTTAGAGTATGTTCACATGGCAAGTTTTGCCTCTAGTGCAGTTTTCCATCTGGAATGCGGTGGACCCGTTACACACAGCGGGTTTGGTCAGGACACCGCACCAAGGTAGGCTTTAAATCACTGGCTGTGCTAATGGCAGCATTGAACTTCACTGAAAACAATGCGAGGTGGACATCACGTGTCCGCCGGAAGTTAGGCACAGAATAAACAACTAAATTCCAGCGGTAAAAGACACCACATTAACAAAACCCTTAGGGTACGTAAAACACAACAATTTTGTTTGATGGATATATATGTGCAATGTCTAAATGTCCAACCTGGTAGATTAAAGTCCTGATCACTTCACGTTAGAGCCTTCCATCAAACGTATACGATGGGAGTACTACTCAACTGGCAGGCTCCGACACATGCCATGGTATAGGAATACAACGTCATACTTTACCACAGACCACCATGCAAAAAGAAAAAGAAAAGTTTTTTTTTGGGGTGGATGCGTTCGCATAGAAAAGCATAGTTGACAACTCTTCCAACTAACTGTAATCCCAAGAACCAGGGTCCCATTTCACCGCTTTGATGGAATAAAAGGCCGTACGTGAGTATAGTGCACAGCTATTTCTGGTGGTCCCACAGAGAATGAATAGGGGGGCAGGGCCTATGGGAGACCTGCCGCTCTATCAGGACAGGGGAACGGGACACCCATTCTCTGGATCGGTGGGCATCACAGTAGTAGCTTAGTTATCCCCTATCGTGTGGACAGGGGATAACTTGAAAACTTGGTACAATCGCTTTAAGGGGGTCTCCATGAGTATAATATTGATGACCTATCCTTCAATGTCTGATCGGTGGGGGTCCAACACTTGGCACCGCCACCAATCAGCTGTTTGAGCAGGCTGTGGCATTCTGCTGAGCACTGCGGCCTCCTCACAGCACACCGTCGTGCATTATATGGCGGCTGCACTTGGTATTACAAAGGGATGGGACCGAGCTGCGCCTAGGCCATGTGATGATGAACGTGATGTCACTGGCCCAGGAGGAGGCCGCAGTGCTCCACATAGCGCCACGGCCTCTTCACATAGCTGATTGGCAAGGGTGCTTGGAGATGGACCCCCACCGATCAGATATAAAAGAGCTCATGAACAGTCTGCTTCCGGAAAACCCCTTTAATGTGAATAGATCTTTAACTAGAAGAAACTAGAAAGGGACCAGTAGCCAGACTAAATATCAGGGTGAATCGGATTGGATCATACGTAAGCAATGAAGTTGGAATGTGACTGAATGAATCTCTTCTTAGAAATTGTCACACTATCACGTCAGTGAAGACAAGAAAAAATGTGAGCAGTCAGATACGTCAGATTTTTATACAGAAAACAGAAAAAGATTCCAGGAAACTGGTAAGTACACACAATGCCCCCAAGGCCACCCCTGAGGATAACACCTGACTAAAAATACCGAAGACTTTCACAGGACGCTTACAGATTGTAACTAGGGATGAGCGAAACCGAACTTTACAGGTTCGGGATCGGCGTTTGGGCAGTGGAGGAATCCCTGATTCTGTTATAACGGAATTCAAAACGGAAGCCTTTAAGAGGACTTTGGTTTTCATCCTGCATAACGGAAACCAGATGGATCCGTTACGCTTGGCCACAGACTTATTGTGACGGATTAAAACGGAATGCCTCTTAAAGGCTTCTGCTTGGCATTCAGTCATAGAATCCATAACGGGATTCCTCCACTGCCCGAACACCGAACCTGTAAAGTTCGGGTTCGCTCATCCCTAATTGTAACCAAAAATATTAAAAAGGTGCTGCATGGGAGGGATACAAAAATGTATACTTTCAAATACGGTAATCCCAAACTACTACTATCGGTAGTTTTCTATAAAAAAAAAAAAAAAACCTAAGCAAAAATACTACGGGTACTTTCACACTTGCATTGGTGCGGATCCGTCTGTTTATTTGCACAGACGGATCCGCACCTATAATGCAAACGTTTGTATACGTTCAGAACGGATCCGTTTGCATTCGTTTTAAAGAAAAATGACAAAGTCCAAAACGGATCTGTTTTAAATTACATTAAAAGTCAATGGGGAACGGATCCGTTTTCAAATGCACCATATTGTGTCATTGAAAACGGATCTGTCCCTATTGACTTACATTGTAATTAAAAACGGATCCGTTAGGCTCCGCCTCTTCAGACGGACACCAAAATGCTGCATGCTGCGTTTTGGTGTCCGCCTTCAAAACAGAATAGAAGCGGAACGGAGCCTAACTGATGCATTCTGAACGGATCCTTATCTATTCAGAATGCATTGGGGCTTAACTGAAACGGATCTTATAAACGGAATCCAAATCGCTAGTGTGAAAGTACCCTAAGACTGGCATTTAGGTCGTCATTCAGCTTTCCAGCACACACCACCATATAGCTGTGTTGTGCCATTCCTTTATTATCCCTGCTAGAAAATAGGAATTAATTGCCAGCAGTCTGCAATAAAGTCCCAGGTGGGTATGACCGATTGGGGGTGTGTCCCTGCACAGTCTGACACTGAAAGCAGTGGACGCATTTCTGAAATGTGTTTCGACAATCCGTTTTTTTTTTCATTCTACTTAGTCCAATGGTGCGGCCTTTACTATGGTAAATAAATACATTTTGCTTCAAAACTACAATTTCCGCCTATAGGTGAAGGACTTCACCTACATTACGTCATCTACAAAAAGTGTGATCGGCGGCGTTGCCCTGATTAAGAATCATTTTGGCTGATACAGAATTGGACATTGGCCTAGAAGATGAATCTTGGCAGGTTTTGTGCCTATAGATAAACCGGTAATACAAATTGGCTTGAAACAGGATGCCATTAGTGACCTCATTAATGTGGTTTGATTCATTGAAATGTCATTATAAATCATACAGACCGCAGCCAAGTTTGGCCGCTTCCATTTTACTTTAACCTATGTAGTCCAATAAATCACTTTCTTATTAATTTCCTGTTACATTAAGGCCCAGCTCCACTGCAGTAACTCCAGGCTCATGCTCCGGGCAATATTATGGCCCCACAGAGGCACGGAGTCGTACAGACAGGTCTATGGGGCCACAATGAATGTCTGTCTCAGAGTCTTCAGGTTCATATGGAAACTAATGGGGACTATTTGTGGCTGGCTCCAGTAGATTCCCTTTCTGTACTGTCTATCTCCCACCATATTGTGCAGAACAGAGACACCATATGGCATCTCATGAACCACAGGGACGCCATGTGCTGTCCTAAGGGGTCTGTGTACCAAGCTGTGTAGTGTACTTAAAGGGGCCATGATTAATGTAAAAAATGAAAACCGGACATCATATGATACATCACAATCTCTAACACCGCTAGACCCAGCCCTGTACCTCACATGGATCCGGAGATGTCCCCATTCATGGCTCTGATACATTGCTGCAGCTCTCTCCCTGCCACAGCTCAGGCGGCGTGTACTTTCTGCTGCAGCGCTTACCCTGTAACCATCACAGATTCTAATAGTAATAAGGCTGGTGGCAGTTGAAAGATAGAACTGAGCAGGTGCGACCACCTCAGCGATGTTACTGAGGTGGTCGCAGTTTGGCGGGTGGGCTGTGGTTAAGGATGCTTGGTAATCAATTGAAGGGTTATTCTGGTAATCAGTGCAGGTCTTAGGTTACATGGCGCCCCCTCCCCCTTCCACACACACAGCTCGACAACTATTATAGGAAATTAAATACACTAAATTAGTAGCCATCCCATATGTCATACCTCTGATGAACCCTCTCCTATTTCAAGAATGGATCCCCAAAGTGAATGGAGAGCAAGCACCCCCCAGCATTCACCGCTATGTGACTTCTGAAGATAGCGGAGCATTGGCCAAGTCACAAAGCAGTAAATGGAGACGAGGCAGAGCAGTGTGCCATTTAAGATACAGCAGTAGTGGCGCCATACCCAGCTCATTACCCAAATACAGCACCAGAACCAAGCACGGTACATAAATACAGCACCAGAACCAAGCACGGTACATAAATACAGCACCAGAACCAAGCATGGTACATAAATACAGCACCAGAACCAAGCATGGTACATAAATACAGCACCAGAACCAAGCATGGTACATAAATACAGCACCAGAACCAAGCATGATACATAAATACAGCACCAGAACCAAACATGGTACATAAATACAGCACCAGAACCAAACATGGTACATAAATACAGCACCAGAACCAAGCATGGTACATAAATACAGCACCAGAACCAAGCATGGTACATAAATACAGCACCAGAACCAAGCATGGTACATAAATACAGCACCAGAACCAAGCACGTTACAGTGTGAAACTACAGCTCTCGGTATGTCCTGAACAGGTGTAAAGATATGCTGGGAGTTGTTGTTTCACAAAAGAGAATTCTACCACCCATCATGCCCTGTGCCCCCCCATACAGTGCCACATGCCCTGTGCCCCCCCCCATACAGCGCCACATCCTCTGTGCCCCCCCCCCATACAGCGCCACATGCTCTGTGCCCTCCCCCATACAGTGCCACATGCTCTGTGCCCCCCCCCCATACAGTGCCACATGCTCTGTGCCCCCCCCCATACAGTGCCACATGCTCTGTGCGACCCCCATACAGTGCCACATGCTCTGTGCGACCCCCATACTGTGCCACATGCTCTGTGCGACCCCCATACTGTGCCACATGATCTGTGCCCATCCATACAGTGCCACATGCTCTGTGCCCCCCATACTGTGCCACATGCTCTGTGCCCCATGCTCTGTACCTCTTGCTATGTGCCCCCTGATATGTTCCCCGATGCTCTTTGCCCTGATATACAGTGCACACACTGTAAATACTTACCTTTCCCTGGTCCCAGGACTTCCTTGACCGATGAAGTCCTTGCCTCTTCAGGTCAGGCAGAGTGTTGCAGAAGATGCAATGAAATCATAGTGCCGCCAGTGTCACAACAAAGCGGTGAACGGCAGAGCAGGGCAAAATTGTTTCCTTGTCCTGCCAGCACTGAGCTTCCTATGGACACAGATACAATTGAGTCTTAACCCTGGGTTCACACCTGAGCGTTTTACAGCGCGTTCAAACGCGCTGTAAAACGCTCAACAGATTAAAACCAATGCATCCCTATGGGAGTGGTTCACACTTGAGCGTTTTACAGCGCGTTTGAACGCGCTGTAAAACGCCCAACGCATAAACAAGTACTTGAGCTTCTTTTGGGGCGTTTGACGCGCGTTTTGTGATTGACACCACAGTAGTCAATCACAAGAACGCGCGTACGAACGCGCGTTTCCTATTTGCAAAAACGCGCATAAAAACGCGCGTCAAAAACGCGCGTAAAACGCGCGTTTTTGGAACGCTCAGGTCTGAACCCAGGGTTAGGGAGTCCAGAAACCAGGTGAATCACCCTGGTGACCGGGTGCCCAGGAGAAGGAACAGACCGGTGCCCCCTTCAGGAATAAGGGGTAGTGCTACCTGTGCGGTCACACAACCCTAAGGCCAACGCTGCTGGCAATGCATCACTGACCACTGGATATTAGATATCTGTTAGATAGGTGGCCGATCCCGGGAGTCACTCTCCCAGCTGCAAGACCACAGCCAGGGGCAGTTCAATTGGGACAAAACTGAACCAAATGGAGTGCACCAGAATGCATTCCGTTCCATTTGGTTGCGTCTCCATCGCGGAGAGAATAAAACTGCAAGCGAAAACTGATCCGTCCCCCATTGACTTACGATGGTTTTAGAGACCGATCTGTCTTGGCTATTTTAGTGATAATACAACCGAATTCGTTCAGAACGGATGAAGACGGTTGTATTATTATTCATGATGGATTCAGCAAAAACGCTGGTGTGAAAGTAGCATAAAGGTGACAAAAGAAACACATGCCAATTAAAAAAATATATATATTTTTTTTTAAACGCATTTTTTTTCATGCAAGAAAACTGGAGCACAGTTACTAATCCCACAGATGACGTAAACTCAGATAGGCTGTCTAGACCTGTGTCACTTCTGTCAAACTCCACCCCGATTACTAGTTGGCTTATACTGAGGTAGAATTTCACACCAGAATTCTGCTGCAAAACACCACATCTTAGGCCATGACCACTCAGCCTCAAAGCCACACCCCTCTGATTAAACCACACCCCTTTTTGCACAAGTCAAACTGGAGAAGCCCTGGTGGCGCCATACTGCAACACTTTTTAGACAGATTCTAGATAGATTAGTAAATCTGAGCTAACATGTGAAGGCGCGCAATTAATACAAATATAACATACTCCATCAGATGTGTCCTCCACTAAATGCACTGATTTCTGCCCCATATTCTGCACTTTATTGTGGCCAAAAAGCTTGTGTGCATGAGACCTTAGGTTTCAGTTCTGAAAGTAAGACTCCAACTTAGCTAATTCCTAATGTCCTCTAAATCCTGATTTAGGCTCCCCCCTGAGCAGACTGTTGGAGAATGCTTCTGGGCTTTGTCAAAAAGTTACATCAACCCCAGGAGGCCAAAAGGAGTTTTTCCTGGTGTAAAGGCCAAGCATAAGGCTCAGATGCCTGCTGCACAAAGCCTTAGGCCCCATTCACACGACCATATTTTAGTCAGCGTCCAATCTGCATTTTTTGCTGATTCATTTCAATGGGTCCGCATCCGTATGTCCGTTCCATAGTCCCGCAAAAAAGATAGAACGTGTTGTTACAACGAATCCGCAAAAAAAATGATGCAACACGGACATCATCCATACTTTTTGCGGACCGCAAAATACATACGGTGGTGTGAATGCACCCCAAGATTCAGGCTAATGGAAAGAAATACGCATGCGCCAGCTTTATGCGCCGTTCATTCCTTGAGGCTGATACCAGCACAGGGATGGGAGACTGCACGGCCACTTTGGTGCCAAGTAAACTCACGCACAAGATCACAGTGCGGCCTCAGACTGACGGCAGAGGAGCTAGGAGGGGACTTACGCATGAGGGGAGATGCTGCCCTCAGTCGGAATGGGCGCGACTGGGCTCCTCTGAAGGTTAGGACGGCCCCTTGGGCTCTTTTCACAGGTGATTTGCATGTATATAAAATAGTTTTTTTTACAGCAAAACTGCAGCATTCATAAGTTACATACTGGTATATTTGTGACCGGCTATAGGAGATCTCCAAACACATGTCATCAGGTCTACACGTAACCTTACTGATAGAATCAAGCATTCGTAGAAACGCTGGTTAGCAATCATCTGGCAGTGCAAGGCTAGATGCACACGTCCGTTAAACCCGGACGCGACCAGTCCATGGTAACCAGGACTGGATTTCTTCTTCACAGCCGGAGCGCACGGCCTCATTGGTTGCTATGACGCCGTGCGCCCCCTACCGCCGCTGCACTACAGTAATACACTAGTATAGATTCTACCAATGTATTACTGTACTGCAGCGCCGTGTGCTCCGGCTGTAAAGAAATAATCCAGTCCTGGGTACCACGGACTGGTCACCTCCGGGTTTTTAACGGACGTGTGCATCTAGCCCAATACTGCCGCCCATTACCAGATGAACGAGCTCGTTGATCGGGCTATCATGATCTTTTAGTGTACTGAAAGATCACAATTTGCCGATGGGAGATCATGCTGTCTAATCATGATCTGCTGCCGGCAAAAAACTACACCGTATAGGGACGAGCGATGGCATACCGATCGCTCCTCCTCATGCAGTGGAGGAGATCTCTGCATCAGGGGCGTAACTATAGGGGAAGCGGCTGCTTTGGGGCCCTGACCGAGAAGGGGCCCATCCAAGAGGAGGAGAAGTACTAAAAGATTTTGTCAGGGCCCCTCAACATTATTACACAATGAAATTACATACATTGGCAGTATAGACAGTGTAGAAAACAGATGGAAGAGCTGCCGGGCCTGGTCTGAGAGAGCGATCTTTACTAGCCACAGGAAAGGGGGTGGCATGAAAGGAGGGGGTTGTGAAAAAATGACTGGGGGAGGGGGCCCCATTCAAAAATTTGCTGTGGGGCCCAGTCATTTCTAGTTATTTCTAGCTCTGCATATAATAGCAGCAGTCTCCTCTGCTACTGAGCAGTGATTGCTGGGAAGGAACGCTGCTCTCCCGACAATCGCCTGCAGGATCACAACGTCTCATACAGCCTTAACAATAGACGTCACTTCTTGGTCTGAACAGATCACTTTACTGCAGTTATCTGCTTATCTATACAAATAGGTGATATCATTACAGGATTAGACAGATAAGACAGGATCCTCCATTCACAAATAGGTGATTCTCACATCTTATCTATCCTCTCCTTGTACAATAACTTCTGCACAGGTCCCAGAGCATGCCTAGAAAACTCTCCCATAGAAGTCACTGAGGTCCCCTCCTGACCATTCTGTCTATGGACCATGGGGCTGCCGTAAAGAATTTTTCTGATGCTTTTAAGAACAACTCAGGTAAGATGGCCGGCCCCATAATCATGTTCAGGAAATAGAATAAATAAATCTACAATCAGAGAATAAAAGCAGATTAGAAGAAAATGATGTGTGTTACTACTATCCTGTTAGAAAAAATCCCTAAAAAAGGTAAAACAGCGGCTGCAGTACGACAATGACCATCACAATGGCTTAGGTTGTGTATTCAGATTTTTTAAGAAAGCAATTTTTCCTTGGGAGTGTTTTATGAGCGGCTGCTCCTCTCTTGCTGATCACACATACTGAATCATTGCTGCATAACATAACTTCCATCCACAACTGCTTCATGGTATATGCATACTACTAAAATAATAAAAAAAATCAATGAGTCTTGACAGAAAGCCCTATACATTTAATGTAGATATAAATTCTAACACATTACCATCCTACACTTTATAGCCTAAAGGTAATGGCTACACGGAGGTTTATGGCACTTTCCGGGGCAGGTTAGGGAAGCCGCTTCCCACCAGTGGATAGTGTCCATGATGAAGGCAGAACTGTGGACAGACACAGGGGCGTATAACCAGGGTCTTACCTCAAAGCTGAGAGGCAGGTTACGCTTCAAAGAAATTTCAAACACCAAACTGATTTCGGACTTGTTGGCATCTTTATCTTCATCTGGGCTTCTTGCCTCCCCATTCTGTATTGGCAAAAACAAAAAAGAAATAGCCTGAATAAGAGATGCAGACAAATATAACCGGTATCTATATTCTATTTATTGAATTGCTGCATTTGCCGTTAGGACCTCCATCAGCATTGTGGCAGCAAGTCGATCCCTCAAATCACTAAATTTGCCACAAAAAATGATTTAAAGGGCATCTGTCAGCAGTTTTGCACCTATGACACTGGCTGACCTGTTACATGTGCACTTGGCAGCTGAAGGCATCTGTGTTGGTCCCATGTTCATATGTGCCTGTATTGCTGAGAAAAATTATGTTTTAATATATGCAAATGAGCCTCTAGGAGCAATGGGGGCGTAGTCATTACACCTACAGTCTCTGCTCTCTCTGCACTTGAATTAACAGAGCCAGGCATGATGACGTTTCCACTGCCTGACTATTTTTCTCAGTAATGTGGACACGTATGAACATGGGACCAACACAGATGCCTTCAGCAACAGGTCATGGGTACAAATCTGCTGGCAGATGCCCCCAAATGTCCTCCTACACAACAATATACCAACCACGTATAATGTGGGCAGCATATTGGCAAAATAAAATGGAGGTTGTTTCAGAGAAAATCAATCAGTAAGTAAGGAATGGTGCAACCTAGCGACATGCCATCACCATACCAAACTTTTACTACTTTTGCACAATCGTGTCACATTTCACGTATAAAAACAAACATTTGTCACCGCAGTCCAAGAGACATTATATTTAATTTTTCCAGTGAAACATTTTTGAGGTACACGTAAATTACTATATTCCGCAGAGCTTTTTTGTATTTTTTTTTTTTTACATGGTTCATCGTTTTTTGTTTGTTTGATAAGACTATGTCCACACGTGACAGAAATGGTTTAGATTTTCTGTCTTGAATGTTCATGCAGCAAATTCACCGAGTTGTACAGTGCCAGCATTTTTAGAAATCTCATCCACACCATGTGTAAGATAACAGCAGTGCAAATCCACCAGCGATTTGAAAACTGCAACATATCAATATAGGCTGCAAATCTCCTGCTATCACATGCACAATACTTAGGTATTAATGCCTTGGTATACCGAATATACGAATCGGCAGGGGCGTAACTATAGGGGAAGCGGGTGCTTTGGGGCCCTGACGCAGAAGGGGCCCATCCAAGAGGAGGAGAAGTACGAAAAGATTTTGTCAGGGCCCCTCAACATTATTACACAATGAAATTACATACATTGGCAGTATAGACAGTGCAGAAAACGGATGGAACAGCTGCCGGGCCTGGTCTGAGAGAGCGATCTTTACTAGCCACAGGAAAGGGGGCGGCATGAAAGGAAGGGGTTGTGAAAAACTTACTGAGGGAGGGGGCCCCATTAAAAAATTTGCTGTGGGGCCCAGTCATTTCTAGTTACACCACTGCGAATCGGTAACAAGCTGACAGGCAATCTATTAGTGCTTGCCTGTTAGACCCCTGGCTTCCATTGCGACGCTATCATAGGATGCCAGTGGATTGCAATGTGGACATGTTCTACCTTTTGCGGAGCAGAGGCACTTCCGTAGGCTTTCGGATCCGTGCCTCTGCACTGCAAACAAAGGACATGTCCAATCTTTTGCAGATCGCAGACCCATTGAAGTCAATGGGTCCACACTGCAAAACGGAGTTCGAACAGCCGATGCCCATGTATTGTGGACCGTTATCTGTGGTCCGCAATACAGGCACAGAGACCATACGTTCGTCTGAACGAGTCCTAACCGGAGAAGAACAGAACACTCACCTGGTGACTTCTTTTTCATATTTTCAGCTGAATGTTCTGTTCCGTTGCCAGTTTATGTGAATTTTTTTTGTTGAACTAGAGGGTCCCTTTAAGGGACACATATTGTTAATGGAACAATAACCCCAAAGTACAATTGGCCAGCCAGGTTCAAGCTCACACAAAATACAAATAAACTGGTACAAGGTTTTTGTACTTTTAATGCTAGATATTTATATATTTTTTTCTATTTTGCATTATTAACTTACGTTATATATTACATTTATGTACAGAAATTATCTTTACGGTTTATGGGCATCCTAAAAAAGATTGCCAACAGACAGTACACATAAATAAAGGATTGGTGGGTGTCGGAAGTTAGACTACACTGAAAACACTTTAAACCTCTTAAAAGTAGGGTTAAAGGGATTCTCCGGGAATTAGGAATAATATATATTTATAATTATATATTATAAATATATTCCCAAATAGCTTTCATTGTTATAATGGCTTGTTTTGTCCGGGGAGCAATCATTAGAAGAAATAAAATGTCCGCCGCCCTACTAGTCCACACAAACCTGTCCTAATCACACAGGAGGACAAGTTAAAGAGCTGCTCCATCTTCCTCTCTTACTTGTCAGGAATTATGATCGTGAATACAGTTTAATATGACCTTCAGATGAATCTCTGTAGGAATGGAGTTCATTAGGAGACATGAAGTACAGAAAGGAGGTGGGGTGTAGATAATGAGCAGCAGCACTTGTATGCAGTCCCCATTACCACAGCCTGTCCTGTCCATCCTCTGTACTTCATGTCTCCTCATGGACTCCCTTCCTACAGAGATTCAGCTGAAGATCTTATCATCTGTATTCAGGATCATAATCCCTGACAAGCAGAGAGGAGGATGAGGCAGCTCTTTACCTCAATGTTGTAAAGTAACTTGTCCTCCGGTGTGATGAGGACAGGTTTTGTGTGTACTAATAGGATGGTGGCCATTTTATTTCTCCTAATGATTGCTCCCCAGACAAAAATGAACCATTATAGCTAATGAAAGGTATTTAGGAATATATTTATAATAAAGGAATATTTAAGTATTTTCATTTTGCTAATTCCTGAAGAACCCCTTTAATGTATCCATCAGTTCCCCAAGTAGATAAACTGGCGTCAGCACTACAGTGGACTTACCATTGAGGACCTCTCTGGCATCGGTTCATTCTTCAGGACATGCAGAGCTTTCAGTGCTGCACTGTGTCTTGCGGCCTGGCGAGTTTTGCCTTCTCCATAAAACTCACTGTTTCCCACAGTTAGCTGAACATAGAAAGTCTTAAGCATTGGGCAAAGGTACCTATGATATGAAAGAAGAAAATACATTGAGCCTAGAACTGTACATAACAATAGCCTGCACTAGCCATTATAACTAGGGATGAGAGGACTTTATATTTTGAAGTTTGAGTTGGGGTAGATGCTGAATTGCGTTAAGGATTCCGTTACCAAGGACCATAACACAATTCCATGATGGAACGCATAACGGAATGCATCCAGTTATTCATTCCGTTATAAGAGCCCAGATTTCGTTATGACGTTCGCTCATCCCTAATAACCACCAAACACCTCCCTGTCTGTGGAAGGAAGACAGTACCTTGAAAAAATCTGCACACAAGTAAATTTATAAAATCTACGAAAATTAATAACTAAAGGCATTATGTAGCATACATTGAAATCTCCTGTGCAGGTCAGAGTCTGCCTCTTAAGAGTTTGAGGTTTTTAATAGCCCTTAAAGGGGCTCTCTGGAATTTTCATATACTCAGGGTAGGTCATCAGTATCTAATTGGTGGGGGTCTGACTCCCAGGACCCCCACCGATTGGCCTCCTCACACCTTATCAAGCACAGTGCTGTACATTGTATTAGTGGCTGTGCTTGGTATTGCAGCCGAGCCCCCTTCACGTGAATAGGACCGAGCTGCATCTAGGCCATGTGAATGATGAACCTGACGCCACTGGCCTAGGAAGAGGCTGCAGTAATTGGCACACTTTTTTATACCTGGTGTGAGCGAGGAAAAGTCGCAGAAGGTTATTCGCGCCGCAATCTGCGTCAGAGATACGCCTAATATAGGAATATTTCTGTATAGTAAATGCCCCCTTTAATAGACTTATTGTAACCTAAGAGAAATAAAACAGAACATGCCTGATAGTTTTAATTTCTTCTTTATTTTTATATATATTTTTTTAAGACAAATAAGATAATCTATCACAGAACACTAAAAAAAAAAAATTTGTCAAATTCTTACAATGCCCTTCTGTTTATAATGGATTGATAATACATCCTACAGCATTTCATTACAGATAAGTCTACACATGTGGTCTTGTCCGACTGACATTAAGAAAACCATTTGCCTCACTCCTACATCTGCTTGCATTATTATAAGAATCCAAAACTCTCCAGCTATAAAATAAATCAAACCAAAAATCAGAGGCACTCAATATAAACCAAACAGCGCAGACAATAAAGTAATGGTAGAAACGTCTCCCGTGGACTTTGAGCAAGATGACTCCAATCAATCAATGTGAGAAGGTTGCATTGCTAAACACAGAGGTCTGAATGCGGTGATTTAACAAAAGTATTCTAGCTCAGATGAAAAGAAAGGAGAAAAACAATAAAAAAATAAATTGAAGGCAAAAACACAACATGCTAATCCTAACATCACCAAGTAGGGGGTAAGGGGCTATGTAAAGTATACTCAACTCCGCCAAACAGAAATCGCAATCAGTGAAAAATACCGTTCAACAATTACACAGCAAAGATTCTAAAAGGCAAAACCGCACAGTTATGTAATGAATCTGTTATAAAATCATTTTTTACTATAGGGGCACAAGGGAGGACGGTCTATATGTGTTTCCTGTTACATTCAATTACAGATCACGGATGACAAGTATGTACGGTAATAGTAGATCAGTGTAACCAGCAATGTGTATGAAAATTCATGCAGAGAAGAGACAGATAATTTCTGCCCTGCATGAACCCTCTGCACAGGGGATCCCTGTCATGTCACATCACAAAGCACCCACTACAAAACGGAGCAGTTCTTGATGTCAGGGAACGTATTAGGGTACTCTCACACTAGCGTTTTTCTTTTCCGGTATATAGTTCTGTCGTCGGGGCTCTATGCCGGAAAAAAACTGATCAGGATTATCCCAGTGCATTCTGAATGGAGAGAAATCCGTTCATTATGCATCAGGAGGTCTTCAGTTCAGTATGTAAACGTTTTTTAGACGGGGAAAATACTGCAGCATGCTGCGGGTATTATCTCCGTCTAAAATTCCGTAACACATGACAGATCCGGCATTAATTCCCATTGTATTAGTGCCGGATCTGTCATTACAAATACCAAATTGACGGATCCGTCCTTTCGGTCTGCGCATGCGCAGACCTTTAAAGCTAAAAAAAAGACTGATCCGTCTCTCCGTTTTTAGACCTGCACTTGCAATGCATTTGCGAGACGGATCCGTATCCAAATGCTTTCAGTTGTGATGCAGTATGACGGATCCGGCAGGTAGTTCCGGCGACGGAACTACCTGCTGGATCCTCACACCGCAAGTGTGAAAGTAGCCTTATTTCAGTTCCGTCACAGTACATGATCAGTGTGACAGTCAAATCCTGCCTATGGCGCTACATGTAAGAGAGTGCAGCGCTATGTAAGGTGGTAAGTCAATAAATAGTCTTATGGCACAGGGTGGCATTAGTAACGCAACGAATTCCTCATGGTCTGCATTTTTTCACACTGTAAGCTCAGTACTAATGTTTCTTTTCCTCCCACCCAAAAGGAGTAACACTTATAAGCCTGATTCTTACGTGGCAGGATACCTTTGTCCATATCGTACAAAAAATGAGGACTCAAACCTGTGGCTCTCGGATTTTGGCGTCGGCAGATAATATGGTGAACCATAAACGTCTATTAAGCTGGGTTAATCAGTATCCAATTTGCAGGGGTGCGACCCCTGGGACGCCACTAATCAACAGTTTGAAAAGGCACCGGCGACCCCTGGGACGCCACTAATCAACAGTTTGAAAAGGCACCGGCGTTCCTGTGGGCGCTGCGGCCTTCTCTCTGCTTTTCCTATGCCGAGTGATGACACGTTGACGTGTCACGTGGCCTAAGAGCAGCTCAGCCCCATTCATGTCACTCACAGGAGCGCTGCTCCCACAGCTGATCAGTACAGGTCCCGGGTGTCAGACACTAATGAAACCATATGACTAGCATCTCACATAAAACCACCATACATCTGGTACTTGGCTCCTGGGTTAGGATGGTTCATTTGCACTTAGATTTTACACAGGTTAAAGGGAATCTGTCAGCACGATTCTGGACTATTATACAAAAAATAGTGACCTGGACTCCTTATCTGCAGTACTACTCAAGGTGATCATGGTGACAGACTCCCTTTAAAGGGTTTCTGTCACCAGGATTACACATTATAAGCTGTCTGACATTAGCTATGTGCTAATGTCAGATCAGCTTGATAATGTGCTTTATATGTATTTCTGATGTATATTTAGGCTAAAAAACGTCTTTTTATAATATGTAAATTAGCCTCTAGGAGCAGGGGGGGCGTTGCCCCTGCTCCTAGAGGCTCTGTGCGCCAACCTGCTGCCACGCCCCTTCTTTCTTTGATTGACAGTGCCGGGCAGCGATCCTCTCCCATCTTCAGCACTGTTTCCCTGCTAAATCCCACGCCTGAGCCGCCGCTCTGTATTCGGCGCAGGCACGGTGAGCTGAGGACAGCAGTCACCAGCGTCCTCTTCTCACCGTGCCTGTGTCGAATACAGAGCGGCGGCGCAGGATTTAGCAGGGAGACAGTGCCGGAGGCAGGAGAGGATCGCTGCCCGGCACTGTCAATCAAAGAAAGAAGGAGCGTGGCAGCAGGTTGAGCAGACGGAGCCTCTAGGAGCAGGGCAACGCCCCTGCTCCTAGAGGCTAATTTACATATTATAAAAAGACGTTTTTTAGCCTAAATATACATCAGAAATACATATAAAGCACATTATCAAGCTGATCTGACATTAGCACATAGCTAATGTCAGACAGCTTATAATGTGTAATCCTGGTGACAGAAACCCTTTAAGGATGGGTTCATGCCAAACGGAGACAGCATTTTAAATTGCTAAAAAATACCAATATGGAAAAACACTGATCAGCTGATCCCAGAGGAAGATCTCCATCTGGAAGGGTAACAGGGAGTACTCTGGTATATTTCAAATAAAAATGATCTATAGGACTTGCCATACCAGGATAACTTCTGCTTCATCCCAGCTTAACCAACATACTATAAATTAGCAGTTCTCAAAGAACATATGGCTGTGATTTACTCAACCCAGGGCTCATGCTGTATTACTATCTTATCTACCCTAATATATCGCGTGGTCCAGTCCACGTGGAGCAACATGTGCACAACCATCGACTATTCGCATTAAAACGTGCCAGTTAGAAATCCAACACGTAAACGACGCACTTGAGACCCTCGACTCTAGAAACTGCTGAATACTTAATGAACCATTTTTAACTGAATTTACCCCATAAACTGATCACCCATAATGGGAACATACATAATTGGGCTGGAATTTCATACACCGGTCTAAACAGGGAGTGTGATGCATTAAGATGAGCCAAATTCAGTGAGAAGTGTATACCTCTTAATAAATTTGGTGCATCTTTTAGCAGATTTGCACTATTATTTATATAGCTTCAGGCGTTAATTTACCGATGTGGCCCTTCTTTCCACTAAGCCCCACTCACTTTTTAAGAGTGGTGACCAAATGTGTGACTTTTACAACAGAAAATTGTCACAAACCAAATGATACACCCCTCCCCAATATCGCCAGTGTTCCTAAGAGAACTGTAGGAACTTCTACTAGATTGGTTCATTCTACTTGCCCGTCAACATATCAGTCCTTTGGAACCCCGATCACGGCTGTCATCTGTGGTTAAAGACAATAGGGTGAAGTGGAACGGCCGTACTGTATGGAAGACAACCATAAAAAGCTGGGGTAATAAAGGTCCAGGAGGACCAAACGTTGGAAGCTTATTCTTCTTGTGGCAATGTACCTTTCTATCCATTGAAGAATTGTAATACTTTATTCAGACATACCACTATTTGCATCAAAGGAAGAAAGTGCCTTAAGATGCATTTACACGAGCCAATAATCATCAAAATCATCGGGAACGAGCGTTCATGCAGGCACCACCAATCATAGATTCTAAGCAGTGGTCTAAGCAGCGATCTGCTGCTCAGAAACCATGAATCTGTATGAGGCTACATGCAAACGACAGTTGTTTTTTGCTGTCCGCAAATCGCGGATCTGTCTTCCTTTTTTTTTCACATCCACATCCTTTCAGTGTGTCCGCAAATTTTGTAGGTTACGTTTCCGTGTGTCTTCCGTTTTTTTTTTTGCGGATCCGCAAAAAAAAACGGAAGGCATGAACCAGTTTCTTAAAGTACCTGTACAAGTGCCCTGGTTTCCAAGCAACCATCAGCAAAGAAAAACGGATGCGGATGACAAACGGATGGCTTCCGCATTTTTTGCGGACCCATTGACTTCTATGGGTCCGCAAAACGTTTTTTGAGGACAATAGGACATGCCATATTTTTTTTGCGGACGTGAAATGCGGACAGCGGACGCGGACAGGCAACGGAAGAGGCATCCGCATTTTTGACGGATCCATAGAAACCATCAGATCCGCAAAAAAAAAATATAACGGAACGGAGGCCGCAAAAAAACACTGCCGTGTGCATGTAGGCTGAGGACGAGGGATCGCAATAGCCAGCAAAGGAGGAAATATGGACAATCCCAATACATTCGTGTCTTGTATTAACTTTCTCTACATGATAAATGCCACTTGGTGGTGAGACAACCCCTTTAGAGCTTGTCACCTGTAGGCAGGCTCAGACTGGCCCACTGCTGGAATCCTCTGGTGGGCCGCTGAGAAAGGTGGGCCCCCAGTCCACCATCTCAAATAACCTACATCAATATAAAAAAATGGTTAGACTATCCAGGTTATTATTATAAACGCATCAGAAGGTTAAGATGGCCTCTAGGCATAGAGCAGGCCAACCAGTATCTTCTCTTCCCTGGGACTCACCTTTTGAAGTTGTTGCAGGGACCCCATAATTATCTTGGGTAATATTTGCATGTCGCTGTACAGTGGGCCCCCAGAATGAGTTTTATTGGTGGGCCCTAGGTATCCCAGTCAGACACGGTCTGTAGGTGGAATCGGCCAACCATCTTATGTGTATGGGGCCTCCCAACTCTGCCCAGATGGCGAATTTCGAAGGCGATATTGATTAGGCATGTTGGATTTCGATTGCCCAATCATTTTGTTCTCAGGGAAATAAGCTGCTGCCGGAGGAGTCTGGCAGAGGCTTCCTTCCTCTCTACTTATTGAGAACATATGTTTGCTAGGCCGGGCTTAGCAGGAATGTGTAAGAGGAGAGGAGCTGTCTTACGTGTAGGGCCAGAATTATTTTGGGTCCGCTCAATACAATGCACAAGCTCGGAAGTCCTCATATGAATGGGGCCGCTTGCTCTTCTCACCCCTTGCCGCCACCGATGAACAGCTCTATTCCCATAGCAATCAATACATTGCACAGTCACTCGGCTGAAGCTGCTCAATACTGATTTTAGCAAAACAAAGGGGGTCAATGAAAGTAAGTGAACCAGCCTTTTGCTTAGGCTTTCCAAAAGGGAGCCATAAATCTGATGACAGACCCCCCTGGTATGAAAATGGTCCTACTGTAGAGTGTGTGTGCACCTGAGGACGACGACTTATGTAGAAGCCTTTTCTGCAAATAACAGAGGATACTAGCACTAGACAACAGCGTGTAAAAATGTTTTTCCCATCTGGAGTCACAAATACTGCTGTCAACCTTCCCAGAAAATGATACAAAAGAAAACAAAACATTTAACGAACAGGATAAAATAGACAAAAATTACGTTTTTGGATATTGGAGTTCCCCAAGGAATATTTTACACTACTGCACAACATCAAAATATGACGTAAAGTCATTTATCGTAGTAAGCACCAGATAACTTGTCCAAGGCGAACGCAACCAAATATTGAAAAAAAGAAAAAAAAAAGTGCATTCCTGGCGTAGTTCTGAGCGATGGCTCTATCTGTCTCATCACGTAAACACTCTTCTCTAGAACTTGATTTCCAGCCATGGATTTATCTTTGCAGATCGAGACTTAAACGTGATGCTTGTTGGGAAAAGGGGCCCTCAGGATTTATTTTTTTTGGTGTGCAATTAATATACTTCGCCAAAACAGCAACAGATTGTTTCAGTGTGCTCCTTCGTATGACATCATGTTCCCGTGAAAACATAATGAACAACAATTTTCCCTGTCACTATGGCAAACCCGGATTAGTTCCGCAAAAGCTTTTGTGATTTATCTTAAATATGTTAAAGAATGCTTGGCATGGCCTCCTAAACCAACTTTGTACTTTTTCATAAATCGACATTTGTGTATATAGCCCTGAAGTTTACAGGCTCCACCTTACACAGGAAAAAGGGGAAATTTACTTGTCAGTTGTCCCAACATTTAAAAAAGAAAAGAAAAAAAAAAAATACTAAAGTGAAGCTGGATCCAATCCTGGGTACAATTTCCTTAATCTGTAACACAGGTTGTGATAATGTGCATCTCAGATGTGGCCCCTTTGGTTTCCTTACAGATGCAATTCTGTCTGAAGAGAGATCAGAGTCTACAAACTATAATATATGAAGACCACCCTGGGCTTTTTGTACTCATGCCTCAATGCATCTGAAAGTCATATTAAAGCGAGTAGTTCTAATGAACGCAGGGCAGGACAAAATGTGCCATAGAATATAGAATACTTACAGGTACCATGTGGTGGTGGCGTCTTGGACTCTTCATGCAAGTCGGATTTACTTGGTGAATTCAGATTGAACCCAATCCAAAACACCAGGCCACAAAATAAGGCCAAGTTCACACTTAAGTTATTTGGTCCATTATTTCCATCAGTTAGGCTACTTTCACACTAGCATTTTAGTTTTCCGGTATTGAGATCCGTCATAGGGGCTTAATACCGGAAATAAACGCTTCCGTTTTGTTCCCATTCATTGTCAAGGGGGACAAAACTGAACTGAACCTAACGGAATGCTCCAAAATGCATTCAGTTCCATTTAGCTGCGTTCCCATAACGGAGAGCAAACTGCAACATGCTGTAGTTCGCTTCCCCTCCTGCGGACGGATCCGCTTTCTTTGCCACAATAGAAAACGGATCAGTCTTGGCTATGTTAAAGATAATACACCCGGATCCGTTTATAATGGATGCAGACGGTTGTATTATCAGTAACGGAAGCGTTTTTTGCTGAACCCCGCCGGATCCAGTAAAAACACTGGTGTGAAAGTAGCCTTATTGAGAGCCAAGACCAGTAGTGAAGCCTACTCGGAGATCAGGTATAATGGTAAGACCTGCTCCTGTTCTGTGTTTTTGACCTGCCCCTGGGTTTAGCTCCCAATAACTAATGGAAATAACTGACCAAATAACTGGGTGCACAAGCTGAGCATTCAGATAAACTACAGATATTCTTTGCGGTATCAATGCAAAAAGCATTGGATGCTAACAGTTTACAATGCCAGGATGAAGGGCATTGGAGGATAAGGTTTCATAATAAGGAACCAGCAGAAAACGCTGTTTAAAGGGGTTTTTCGAGGTTTTGATATTGATGGCCTTTCCTCGGGATAGGTCATCAATATGTGATTGTACAGCCAGCTCTTTGAAGAGGCCGCAGCACTTCCTAGGTGAGTGATGTCACATTGCATAGGTGCAGCTTCATTCCATTTACATGAATGGGGCTGAGCTGCAATACCAAGCACTACAAAATGTACGGCACTGTGCTTGCTATGCTAGGAGGTGGCTGCAGAACTCACTAGAGCGCCGCAGCCTCTTCAAACTGCTGATCGTTGGAGGTGCCAGTAGGCCGACCCTAATTGACCTGTTGTTGATAACCTATCCTGAGGACAGGCCACCAATATCAAAATCTTGGGCAACCCCTTTATGGTACTTACTGTTGTTGTTGTTGTTTACATGAAAGTAATCTAAAAGGGCCTACATTAAAATGTAACTGCAATGATGTTTCATGCACGCAGCCGTTAATGTCCACTGCTCAATAATTGACCAAAGACACAAACGACAACCATTATGACCAGTTACATCTGGCTGAACTCAATGGACATATATAACATACTATGTACAGTGTATATATAAAGTCTACACACCCCTGTTAAAATGTCAGGTTTCTGTGCTTAAAAAAAAAATGAGACAAAGAAATAATTTCAGAACTTTTTCCACCTTTAATGTGACCTATAAACTGTACCACTCAATTGAAAAACAAACTGAAATCTTTTAGGTGGAGGGAAGAAAACAAACAAAACTAAAATAATGTGATTGAATAAGTGTGCACACCCTTTTATAACTGGGGATGTAGCTGTGTTCAGAATTAAACAATCACATTCAAAATCATGTTAAATAGGAGTCAGCATACACCTGCCACCATTTACAGTGCCTCAGATTAACCCCAAATAAAGTTCAGCTGCTCTAGTTGGTCTTTTCTGAAATTTTCTTAGTCACATCCCACAGCAAAAGCCACGGTCCACAGAGAGCTTCCAAAGCATCAGAGGGACCTCATTGTTAAAAGGTATCAGTCAGGAGAAGGGTACAAAAGAATTTCCAAGGCATTAGATATACCATGGAACACAGTGAAGACATCATCATCAAGTGGAGAAAATATGGCACAACGGTGACATTACCAAGAACCGGACGTCCCTCCAAAATTGATGAAAAGACAAGAAGAAAACTAGTCTGGTAGGCTACCAAGAGGCCTACAGCAACATTACAGGAGCTGCAGGAATATCTGGCAAGTACTGGCTGTGTGGTACATGTGACAACAATCTCCCGTATTCTTCATATGTCTGGGCTATGGAGTAGTGTAGACTTTTTATATCCACTGTAACTATATTACTATTAAACTGTTTGTGAACACCTAAAGAGGATGTGCAAGCGGGTGGGTTGTTTTG
The DNA here is from genome assembly GCA_033119425.1 of Bufotes viridis. NCBI lineage: Eukaryota > Metazoa > Chordata > Amphibia > Anura > Bufonidae > Bufotes > Bufotes viridis. The sequence goes on from CM065593.1 coordinate 54,912,121, forward strand.
ACAACCCCCCCTTCAACTTGGCCGGACCTGTAAAGGAAGGATTACTTACCCGATTCTCAGCATCTGCTCCTTTTCCTTTGGGCCTGCAATGCTCCGCTGGCCGAGCCAGTGACAGGCTGCAGTGATGTTAAACCGGATGTTGACATCGAGGGAGCCCAGCAGAGCATTGCAGGCCCGAAGGAGAAGGAGCGGGGAGCTGGCACCAGGAAGCAGGTAAGTAACCCTATTTTTACAGGTCTGGTCAAATGGGGAGGGTTTGCCAAACCTCCTGCCCCGCATTTTTTCACCACACCTTTAAATGGCTCATGCACAAACAATTTTGATACCTGGGTGCTGTCTATTATTACAGGGGTTGTCCTATTACAACTTATCCATGGCGTGGGGGGATAAGTGTCTGCCCCAGTGGTCGGACCGCTCCCTTCAAACCTTGTAAAACAAACTCTTGTTCTCGTGATCGGTGGGGCCCCAGCTGTTAGACCCCCACTGAACAGACACTTATACCATATCCTATGGACACGGAATAAGTTCTTGAACAGGGACAACTCCTTTAAAATGGATAGCAACTAAAGTGAAAATTGACCCATTAAAGTTAAAAGGGTTTATGCACATTGGTATTTTTCCTAATACACAATCACTTTGCGTGAAAAAAATTCAGCATGTTCTATAGTTTGCATTTTCATGCAGAACTTGCCCATTCAAATCAATGGGTCAGTAAAAAAATATAAAAATTACTGACTCACACTAGAGGACTTTTCTCACTGATAAATGCCACGAGATGCTGTGTTATTTTTTTTATTTTATTTTTTTATGATATCTGTGCACGGAAAGTGTAATAGCGTAACAGAATCTAAAAAACAAAAACCCTAAAAAGGCATTGGAATTGAGAGGATATAAAAGACAGAAGAAAGTCGAAACGTTGCTTTGCTTTCTTGGTGAATAAACCTTCACTATTACTAAGATGACAGAATTCTGTACAGAAGATAAACGTCTTCTGAAAGCGGAGTCTCAGGCTCAGCCAACTATCTGCTGTGTATTGGGGCTTCCTGCCATATTTTGGGGGCAAAAATGATAAGCATGTTGCATTTTAAACCCTCCAATCCTATGTTTCTGTAAAAGATAAGCCACTGCCAAAAGCATCTTCATCTCTCTGAACTGAAAAACATGCACAGTCGGCTGAGCCAGTTGGTGTTGCAAGGAATCTTAAGTGTAAGGCCAACTTTAGGATGAAGCTGCCCCAATGATCAGCTGGTGAATGGTTGTACATTGTCACACAGAGCCTGGTGGGAGCCAGTATGTGCAGCTCCTCACTGTTCAGGCTCATAGATGGGTAACAACCCTTTTATATTAGCCCTAAACATGGATTAAGAGCCATTTATGGACTTTTAGGCACTGAAAAACAGAAATCATTAACAAAATTGACATGCTATCTTTTTTTTATAAGCTGGGAGCCGAACTAGAGACCTTTAGGTTTGTCTAAAAAGAAGTTCATGGACTTCAAGTGACTTTAAGAATACAATTACTGATCATAATGGACTCAAAATCAAGTGAATCCATTCACAGTAGGTAACTGAGGCAAACACACGTCAGCATGACCTGCCACAACGGCTGATGTTATATTGGTGGCCTGAGCTCCCTACCGCTCCACACTCCGTGGGTGGCACAGGCACGTCTCTTCTCATATGCCCCTCACACGCCTGTAAGGGAAGAACTTCCACGCAGCACCTCTCATTGAATGTAGGCCACACACTCTCTAAGTCTTAAAGGGTCAGTCCACATACCTAAACCTTCCCCAGCCTATGGCAGGCCGGCCACCCAGGAGTACTTAAGACCCTGTGGGAAAATGCCTCAGCAACAGGTTCTTGTCTGCTAATATTCTGCAAAGGTGTACTATTCTGCATTTACTGGCATTGTACAGATTTTTGTCTGTTTTCCGGATTTGAGCCTTCTCTTCCTGACCTCTGCCTGATTTCTGTCCTGACCCCAAGTTGAACTCTTTCTGCCCTGACCACAGCCTGTCCCCAACTATAGTTCTGCCCAATCCCTCAGTGTTCCCCACCAGTGGCCCTTGACACCCCCGAGGGTCAGCAGTCTCTTGAAGAGAGACTATTTAGAGGGGCAGCGGTCTGCGGGTTCCCCGGTGGCAAAGACCCGATCCCTGTATAGGGGTTAAAGGGTGATTACCAGGGGGACTACGTAGATAATGCCCTTAAGTGTAGCACTGTGGATCCACATCTTCTCAGTAACAGATGAATATCTTGACAATGCCATATTTCACAACTCAAGATAAATCTACTGCTTATCCAAAAGCCCTCAAAACTGAATGGGTACGTGTAACCATTGTAAGATACACCTATATGTAATACCAATATAACCTTTACATAAATAAAAGCTTTTTCAGAACAACAACTGTTTCATAAAATCGGGGAAATAATCAGTATTATAATTTCTAGTAAAGAAAACTACAGCTCTAATCTGACACTACTACTCCATGAAGTATGATTACAATCTGTGCCATCATTTATACGATGCCCTCACCAGCTGTCCACTAACGTTCTCTACCCACATTCACTACAAAACAAAAACAACAACACAAGTAAAGGAAGTCCCGACAAAATCAAATGGCACCAAACACACAGGGGGGCACAAAAAGCTGCTTGTAAGGCTATTCTATGAGGCACCTCATCCCATGTGGTGAATACAACACTTATAAATCAATGAGGAAATTCCTGAGATTGTGACAGTTGTGTATTGGTCATCAAACCCCCTGTGTGTGAAGCCCCTGGGTTTCATTAAGAGGTCATAAGGCTGTCCAAAAATAACATCTATTTTTTTTAAGATAGCAGATATTTCAGTTTTGAGTGAAAAGCGTGCATGGTTATGATTGCTGGATGTCACAATTTAGTAATGTCCAACAACGGGAATGTGAGCTTTGATGTCGAGGAGCTGGATCACTTCTACTGTCATCACTAGTATCCAGTCTTCATAAAAGGCGATGAAAATGTAAATTTAGAAGAAGTTTATTCACTTTTTACATTTTATACCACTGTGCAGGATTTGTCTGCATCTCAAAATGCAAAATGTAGGGATTGTACAGACTGATCCAAAAACTTCTATAACTTGATATTTTTGAATCATAACATGTTCAGAAGCAGTTAAAAATTTTATTGTTGACTTTTTTTTTTTTTTATCTATTAATTTATGTACTAGGAGAGGGATCAGCAACCTCTGTCACGTCAGAGGTAAAGTAACATTTCCAGAATGTTTCACTTACTTCCTTAGAACTTGGGATGCATTGATATGACCATATCAATTTTGCAGTCCGCAAATTGTGGATCCACAAAATCTCGATGCGGTCCTTATACTACCTACACTTTTTGTGGGCCCCACTGAAAAAATGTCTATTATTCGCAAAATGGACAAGAATAGGATATGCTCTGCAATTTGCGGCTGGGCCGCACGGATGCAGAAAGTACAGGGATGCCATCTGTGCCCTATCCGCATTTTTTGCAGCCCCTTAGAAAGGAAAGGGTTCATGTGCAATGCGCAAAAAATACAGATCAGACGCGGACCGAAAATACGGTCATATGAATGCACCTTTACAAGAACACGTGAGCATGCTGCGAGCTGTAGTTTCACAGCAGTAATAGGGCAAGTAAAACAATGCAAATAATTCAATGATTTGGTAGTCAACTGATCCAGTGATACGAATAGGAATTAACCCAAAATAATAGAACACTGGTAATTTCTTTTTGAGTCATGTTCTACCTGACCGCTGTGATGCTTCACCAATACCAGAAATATGGGTTAGCTGGATCATCACTACTCAGAATTGTGCTCCATAAAGCAAATGGGAGACGTGCTGTATCATCCTACATAAATACTTCAGGCCCATTACAGGATGGACATTTGGGTTACATATATGACAGATATTAAACAAGTTCCATAACTCAAAAATTCTCTAAAAACAATAGTTGTGTAGTCAATAGGGCACATTAACTGAGCTATTCTCATATTTGACCATCAGCAGTAAAGTTCCAGTGTGCTGTAGACTGCATATATGAATTATTGCCATAGATGTGACACCTCGTGAAAAATGGCAACCCCTGTGCGCCAGAAAAATGGAGTTAAAAAGTCAAATAATTGCACAAACACGATATTGGCATAAAGTTTGCTTCATTTTGGGTCTAGAAGGGGTTTTACATATGGCCTGATTATATGACAAATTAAGCACATCTTACTACAGTGCGAACTGGATGGAGTCTGGCATATGAAGATTACAATCTTGAGAAATTTCCCTATTATATGTTAAAGACTAGCAAAAAAAAAAATTGCACAGAAAAATAAAGTGTGTGTATGTCATGTGCCGTCTTTTCAAAATGGAGAGGATACCCGAAAGTTTTTTCTTCTTTTTATGCAGCATCATGGTGCTTGCTATGTGTCATGTAGATGTAGTACCTCAGACCTGGGGGTACTATAATATTGTATATAGTTTGGTGTTATGTATCGTTATGTATTTTTTTATTATATGGCCATTAATACCAGTAAGTATGTGTATGGCAATGGTTGGCAAGCAACAGGGGCAAACAACCCTGTTCCTCCCCACATGGGATGCTCCTGCTTCCTGCCAAGAAAGGGAATTCCAGAGCAACCTGAGTTTGGAGAGGAAGCACACGCCTGAGCTCCTGGATTCTCCAGTGATCAGAAATATATAGTCTCACGTAAGTCCTTGAGAGGACAGACATCAGAGGGAACAGCTACAACCAGCATTAAAGACACTGCTGTAAGGTAAGGGACTATGGCTAAGACACCATCACCCAGACTACGACTAGGTCAGTAGAGTGCTAAATTGAACTTGCACCAGAGAATTGCACTTGATATCAGCTGCTACTGAAAGTACCTGAAGTTCTTCATTGCACTTGGAAAGAGACTTTTATATACTTAATTCTAGCCTCATTCTTCAATACTCCATTTCTACTGCACTGATCCTCTAGGAGCAACAGTCTGAGTACACCGTGACAACACTTCAACAAGGCCAGTACCACTTCCATCCTCTGCACTGGCACTTCTAGGGCTTGTTGCATCTTCCATTTTAAATATTTGTAAGATTATTTGATATGAAAATATTTTACTTTTTAAAAGTGGTTGTCCAAGGAGTGAAATCGATGGCTTGCAGTAGCAAGGGGTGCCACTTCCTCCCACTTCAGTTCTATTCAGCTTTCTATGGAGGCCGCATGGTCAGTCATGGATGATGGGCCCACCATGCAGCACCCAAGGAGATATTTTTGTAAAAACATTTGATAACCCCGGTTCTCTGTATGAAACAGCAGCCTATGAGTTATTTGTGGGTAGGTATACATAAGATCTGATGTCCAAACAATTATACATACAATGTAAGAAGCAAAGTAGAAATAGTTTTAGGGAAAATTCCATACTTTTATCTTTCAATTTGTGCATATGGTGAAAAGCTTTCAATTGTTTAATGTAAAGCTGAAACAGTCCTCGGTCCTTGATCGTTCCTTAGTCATTTCCTGTCTGTCTTATCTGATTTTATCTAACTTGATCCACTTACTGACTTGGCAACTAGGCTTATCTTTTAATTTTAATATTATTCTCGTGTTTCACCAGCCCCCTCCCTTTGTTTTTGTACCTGTTTTCTATGTTTTACAAGACATCATAGCAAATATTCTGGTTAGGAATTAAAGAGGTTCTCCTCAGGATAGGTCATCACCTCCTCTTTAAACAGCGGATTGGTAGAGTTGCTGGATGTCAGACCCCCGCCGATCTGATATTGATGACCTATACTCCGGAGAGGTCATCAATATAAAACCCCTGAACAACACTTTTAAACAAACTTAAAAAGAACTTTCTAAAAGTACCAGTGGGGTAAAATATTATGATGGCACTTCGAGTGATGCTCTCTAACCAATCATGGATAGTCTCATAGGCAACCATTCTTATTTCTTTAATAAAAGACAGAAGCATAAAACATACATTAAAATTCTGCTACAGGTCACTATGGTCTACGAAGAAGCTGAAACATACATTTCAGAAAACTTCATGGACTTAAAGGGACCATTCACAAGATGTCTTCCTTAAAAGGGACATCATCATTCCAGGGGGTATTTTCCACCAGAAGAAAGTTCACAACATTTCTTCTTTAAAGGGACAACATCAACAGTATAGCCATTCTCCATTAGACGACCATACACAAGATTCCTTACTTAAAAGGGACAACACGCACCCCAGAGGTATTTTGCACTAGAAGACCATACACAACATGCCCTTAAATGACCAAAGTATTGAGGTTTTACTGTTTGTTTATTTGGGTTTTAAGCTAAAATAGCACATATGTCTTCTCTTTACAAAACAGAAAATTAGTTTTCCAGATGAGGAAAATTATGTTTCACATAGAAGGAATGACATTTCCCCCCACTACTTCAGACTTACAAATTTACCAACATGACAAGCGGAACAAAATGTTACAAGGAAAGCGGCTCTAATCTGTCGTGCAATTTCCTACCCACAAACAAAATGCACTGTATTGTATTGCCCTTTACGTAAGCAAACTGACTCAGCGGCTCAAGGATAGCAGGAGCGAGAATTCCATGAAGAAACAGCAGCAATTTAGCATAAACCATTTAACTGCATTCAACACGAAGTAAAATAGTTCAGCTAAGGGTGCACTTTTAGGAGATGCTCCCAGGACTTTCAGTCATGCAATTTCACCAGTCAAATATGGTTTTCCTACATTGTCATCTGGTTATTCAGCCTAATACCTGGGCTAACATACAGTATGTCACAAAAGTGTGTACACCCCTCACATTTTTGCAAATATTTTATAATAGCTTTTCATGGGACAACACTGAAGATCTGACACTTTGATACAATGTAAAGTAGTCAGTGTACAGCTTTAATAACAGGGTAAATGTGGTGTGCCCTCAAAATAACTCAACACAGCCATTAATGTCTAAACCTCTGGAAACAAAAGTGAGTACATCCCTAAGTAAAAAGGGCCAAATTGTTACCAAAGTGTCAATATTTTGTGTGGCCACCATTATTTTCTTGCACTGCCTTAGCTCTCTTGGGCCTGAAGTTCACTAGATCTTCACCGATCGCCACTGGAATCCTCTTCCACTCCTCCATGACGTCATCACGGAGCTGGTGGATGTTAGAGACCTTGCGTTCCTCCACCTTCCGTTTGCTCCCCACAGCCTCAGCACTCATGCGCCCCCAAACCATGACAGTCCCGCCACCATGCTTGACTGTAGGCAAGACACACTTGTCTTTGTACTCCTCACCTAGTTACCACCACACACGCTTTACACCATCTGAACCAGATAAGTTTATCTTAGTCTCATCAGACCACAGGACATGGTTCCAGCTTTCTTGTGCATCATCTTTAGTAGAGGGTTCCTTCTGGAACGACAGCCATGCAGACCAATTTGATTCAGTGTGCGGCATATGGTCTGAGCACAGACAGGCTGACCCACCACCCATTTAACCTCTGCAGTACTGCTAGCAGCACTCATGCGTCTATTTTGAAAAGACAACCTCTGGATAGGACATTGAGCACGTGCACTCAGCTTCTTTGGTCGACCATGGCGAGGCCTGTTCTGAGTGGAACCTGTCTTGTAAAACCGCTGTATAGTCTTGGCCAACGTGCTGCTGCTCAGTTTCAAGGTGTTGGCAATCTTCTTATAGCCTTGGCCATCTTTATGTAGTGCAACAATTCTTTTTTGAAGATCGCCAGGGAGTTCTTTGCCATGAGGTGCCATCTTGGACTTAAGTCACCAGTATGAGAGAGTGTGAAAGCAATAAAACCAAATTTACACACCTGCTCCCCATTCACACCTGAGACCCTGTAACACTAACGAGTCACATGACACCAGAGAGGGAAAATGGCCAAATGGACACAACTCACTTTTGTTGCCAGCGATTTAGACATTAATGGCTGTGTTTTGAGTTATTTTGAGGACACCAAATTGCGCGGTTATAAAAGCCGTACACCGATTACTGTACATTGTATCAAAGTGTCAGATCTTCAGTGCTGTCCCATGAAGAAAATGTGAGGGGTTTACTCACTTGTGCGAGATACCTTATCTGCAGGTTTCAACCTATTTCTATTCAAGTTATCCAAAAATTACAAAAAGTAACAATATTAACTTCAAAAGTGTTGCGCAACAAGTCCTTTTTACTTTTACAACCACCGGGTTATAAAAGGTAAGTCAGGTAGGTGCCCCAGGGCCTTATTAAAAGATGTTAACATATTGGTTGTCACCTTGAAAAAACAGAAATCGATCTGCGGCTACATTCACATGACCGTTAAAAAACGGCCACGCGAAAGCCATTTTATTAATAGCCGCCACGTCTGTTTTCGGAACCTTTGTAAACTATTGGTCTAGTCACACGGCCATTTTTATACCGATCCATGAATAACTGCTGTCAAAAAAAACTGGATGTCCCAAAACAATGTGAAAGTCGGTTTTAACGAGCGTTTTTCAGAAAGACATCCGTGGAAAAACGGCCATTAAATTATTATTTTTTTCACAATAGTGTCAATGTCACCTAAGGCTACGTTCACAAATGCAGATGAAGATTCCAAACAGAACCCGTCAGCAAGAATAGCAAAGCAAGTAGTGCTTTGAAAGGAACAATGTAGATGTGAAGAGAACTGTGTAAGAAATAGTTATATAAAATGTTAATATCTGACAAAGGGTTATGGAAGTTTGCCAGTTGCATTATTTAAAGAATTACTCCTGCCATCTCAAGAGTGATTCAATTTCTAACACAACATTGAAGTGAACCTCAGGTTCAAGAACAAAAGCTCACATTAACTGGGGACTGAACAGAACTTTTTCCTGGTATCCTCATTTTCATCTTTTCAGCTCCAGATCCTCTCGTTTCTGGGCTCCTCTTCTGTCATCCAAATTGTCCACATGGCTTCTCAGACTACCTGACGTCTTCTGTGCATTTGGTAGTCCGAGACCTTTCCGGTTGCCCTCAGGTTGGTCAGCACTGTCACATGAACAGTGCTGACCAATTCAAGGCAGTGCTGGACAAGCAGGAAGTGTCTTGGATTACTGAACAATGGCCCTCAGATAGTCTGAGAAGTACTGGTGCCATCTTGGATGACAAAAAGGAGCCTCGGCAGTTTTGCAGCTGTAAAAATAAAGTGTGGTCACCATATAAGTGTTCTGTTGGTTCCCCAGTTAATCTCATTTTTCCTTGAACTCGATGGTCACTTCAGGTAATGCCCTGTCAACACTTTATCAAAGGGGCTAGGGAGGTCCATTAGAGATGAGAGAGGCCAGAAAAGAGGGAACAAAAGGGACAAGAGAAGAGCTCAACAGTCCCTTTGTTTTAACAATTATAGACAGTAAGGAGGAGGATGAAGGGTATGCAGCTGCAGAATTGGTCACCCTTTGCCGACTATGAGAAAGCATGCTGTGAGCTGGGAAAGAGAGCAGAAGAGGGGAAGTCATGATTTGATTGGCTGAGCACAGCACTTTTACTATACAATAAAGAGTAGCTGGAAGCAGAGGGGGCTGCTGTGCCTGCATGCTGTGAGAGGGGAGGCAGAGCACAAATGGAAGGGAAAGGGGGGATATCTGACTGGCTGAGCAAAGGAATATCATTGAGCCAGGCATGAGAGAAAGAGGTACATTTTCAAAGATCACAGCGAGATTGCTTTAGAGCTAATGTATGCTATGCGTATGCATGGACACTCACATTAATAATAACGAATTAATAACATCTATGACACAAAATATTGTACATGACCATGCAAGACACAGAGGAAGATTTATCAAAACTGGTATAAAGGTAAACTGGCTTAGTTGCCCAAAGCAACCAATCAGATGGCTCCTTTCATTGTCCAGAGAAGCTTTGAAAAATGAAAAGGTGGAATCTGGGATTGGTGGATTTGGGCAACTGAGCCAGTTTTCCTTTGCAGCAGTTTCGATAAATCTCCCCCACAGTGTCTGAGCAAGTAAAGACTGGACTTCTACGGTCACTTGAGCCCAATTAACACCCCATCTGTTGTAGATCATAAATACAATATGAAGCAGTCCGAGTGTTCGCTAATTTTCTGGTAATGAAATTCAATACAATAGTAAGAAGTAAGCAGCGTAGTCCAATTACAGCTCTTCTACATATAGTCCAGGGCCACTGCCAGCTGAACTGAACTCAATCAACCATTATGGCACAGGAAGGTGGAAGCGTAAATCCTTTTGACATACTTCATCTGCACAGACAATAACAAGCCTCAGAGCTGGCATGCCGCTCCGCTTTTAATTTCCCAAAGTACATGAAAATGTTCATGAAGTTCTACTGAGAGATAAAAATAGAGAGGAGGAGGAAAAAAAAAAAAAAAAAATCTTACAAGTAGCCACTAAACCCAGTGGACCTTTGAAATGTTCCCACAGTCATTTTAATTCTCTAATTAAATGAATGCTTGGCTAATGAAAGGCGATATTCACGGCGTACACGTCTCCGAAAACATTTTGAAAGTTCCTTTCTGGCAAAACAAGCCGGCTGCGTAACGAGGGAAGGTAAAAGTATAAAAGTACCTGATAATTGCAGTAACTTCATAACAATGGAGAAAAGTGGCTAATTATTTTCCAGACATTCATAAAACGAGAATTCTCCTTTCGTGAATCATCAGAGGAGAGTAAAATCTATAACATTTGTCTAGGACAGAGAGAGCACTTTACCGTTTGCCGTCATGACACCACCTCAATAGTACTAGGCACTCTAGGTTGAGAAAGGCTGAGTTCACATTACCGTTTATTTTTCAGTTCTTCTGATGAATCAGGACAATAAACTAAAGAGAAGACTGGTCCTTTATTTGGATCATCTGTTATACTCATTCCGCATCGGTTTTTGTCTGATCCGTCCAAGATCCATTCTCTTAGGCTACTTTCACACTAGCGTTTTGGATTCCGTTTGTGAGATCCGTTTCAGGGCTCTCACAAACGGTCCAAAACGGATCAGTTCAGCCCCAATGCATTCTGAATGGATAAGGATTACAATGTAAGTCAATGGGGACGGATCCGTTTTCAATAACACAATATGGTGCATGTGAAAACGGATGCGTTCCCCATTGACTTTCAATGTAATTCAAAACGGATCAGTTTTGGACTTTGTCATTTTTCTTTTAACTAATGCAAACGGATCCTTTCTGAACAGATACAAACGTTTGCATTATAGGTGCGCATCCGTCTGTGCAAATACAGACGGATCCGCATCAATGCAAGTGTGAAAGTACCCTAAGATGGGAGAAGACGTCCCGTGAGGAGATATTGTTTTAGGGTCAAAAATAACAGATCTTTGATGGATGCAAAAAGAGCCTAATGGATGCTCAAAATAAGGGATCCGTTTTCTGTTCCTGTTTTTCTAATGGATCAGAAGAATGGAAAACTAAACAGTTATGTGAACCGAGCCTAAATGAGATCAAGTCTCAAATCCACTTAGTTTCAGAAGCAAAAAAAAAAAAAACACCACAAATAAAAGGACAAAACATATTTGGTCAAGAGAAAATAAACCAGATAAAATCATGAACAGATATAATGGACCATCCCTCCCATATTTCCAGCTCATTTTCTTCATTATATGAAGGGAGCTTTATTACTAATACTTTTTCACTGGCGATAGCCCGGAACAAGCCGAACCGAAAGCAGGCGAAACCTTGGGTCAGGATTTGTGGTTAGTGCCTAACACATAGATATTGAAAGTTTAATTTTAAAGTTTTTTTTGTCAGAATGGGGAATGAAACTGAAGTCATATGGAAATACAGTAAGGGTCCATACACTTACATGGGCACCCTACCGCAGTGCTATACAACTCATAATACAGCTGTATGCATGAGCCCTTACTTAAAAACGGACCGGAATGAAGGCATCTTAACACCAGCTAGAAAGGTCACTTTCAACAGGTTATTTTGCCATCAAGCAATCAGAGAACAAACATTTAATGAAAAACAGATGTTTCGTCTTTCACCACGTATGTTGTTCACGCTTAATTTTTTTTTTGTCATAAAACCAAGGTAGAGGCAATGAGCCGTGGAGAAATATTGCTGCAATAGGGCATCACCATAAAAGAAAAATAGATATCCATTGATGTCCAAATGAAACAAAGATAGAGACATTAGGAAGATGCCGCATTAAAGGCCACCTCTGCCAAGTGCAAACTAACAAAAACTGCAAGGAAATAAAGCACAGGGACTAAATGTAAACTGACCAAACAATTACCACCACAAGGCTATTGCTTAGGGCTCATGCACACAAACGTATTTTTTGCCCGTGTCCGTTCAGCTTTTTCTGCCTGTCTGCGGAACCATTCACTTCAATGGGGCCGCAAAAAATTATGGAAGTGACTCCATGTCCATATGTCTGCATGGCCGTTCCACGCATTACGAACAAGGATAGAACTGTTCTATTAGGGGGTCGGCCATTACGTTCCGCAAAATGCGGAATGAACATAAACAGTATCCGTGTTTCGCGGATCTGCAATTTGTGAATTGAAAAACACCAACGGTCATGTGCATGAGCCCTTACTTTTACAATGAAGAGGTTTCACACTACCCACAATTTGCTGCTGCATACTTATACCACCTCAGGTTTTCCACTTTTATCTAGGCTTCCAAACCTGACAATATCTTGCTTGTGGACTCATTTTGGCTCCAAGTTTTAGTCAAACTCCTGTCTATCTCACTTCTTACATGAGCCTACATGTACCAGGATCAGGTACTTCACTTTGATTTTCACCTTCCAGTCTGACGACGATTGTCTCTCAGACTGGTATTACAGTTCAAGATCTCAGCTGTCTACTGCACGATTTAAAGGTGTTTTCTGATTGTCAAAAATTATGTGAAAATGGTTTACTTGCAGTAAAGCTAGTTACTGTCTGGCCTACAGAGACATTTCATCTGTAGTCTCACATGCATTTACAGGACCATGCTCTTGGTGTTCATCTTCTTCTTGACGATTATCATCCCTCTCCCCCTTCCCTGTAGTGTGGGGACATCATAAAACATTTCTTATATCTTCATTGATCCCTGCACTTCACCTTCCTTCTCTCTGAAGGGATTGTGTTTCACATGCTGGTAAGCTGATAATGCAGAGTCAGTGAGCAGCAGAGTGGACAGGTAGTAAATACAGCACTACTTTATAAACTATAACAGAGGGGCAAGCAGGCAGCTGTAAATGGAGGAATTAACTGTAAGAGGAGAGAAATCTTAGTAACTGTAGGGTGTGATGCCACCCAGAGCAAGCCTGGCAGTATAAAACAACTGTGCTGTATAAAAGGTGGACAAGATAATAAAAATGATAAACAAAGCTCAGCTATAGTGGTCTCATATGGTGCGCATTCAGAAACACATAGGCACTTTCCTGTATTTTTATACGCTTTGGAAACCCCTTTAACATTGGCATCTGTATGCTATAAGCTGTAAATTCCCTTCTTATCCCGAGTTCATCATGGCAACTGTATTATGATCCCTGCATTTTGCATGCTGCGTTTGTTTTGTACAAATTTCAAACATAAAAGCCATAGTACTGTTATCTTTTGGTATTTTTTGAAGCAATATATTGGCCACCGACTACAGGAACATAAGCTAACTTAACCAGAGAAGTAAAGCTTCTTCACCCTAATGTAAAACCGCAACAGTCCCCCACATCTATGCCAAGTGATATTTACTATATTGGTCTTACTGGGATTTTACTGCTGAGGCAAGGGGGATATCTATCAGCCTGAAGGTGTGCTTACAGAAGAGCCTGCGGCACCACCCAGATGACTCCAGATATCGCATTTACATACATACCTCTCGTGCCACTATTAAAAAGGTATCTTTCTGAAGAAAGGGAATTCTAATGAAACTAACATGGGCACTGTTAACATCATGGCACACAGTCCTAACTTGTACTGAATTCCGCTTAATATCCAAAAAGCTTATGGCAGGTTTCCTTTAACCCTTTTACCAAAAATATGGTTGCTGTTCTTGCAATCCTGAAAGAAGAAAATTCCATAGGACTCCTGACACCGAATCGGCCGTCTCCTTTCCAGACCAGACTAGTGTAAACATGAAAATGGCGGTTCTGATCTGCTGTCACTTCCAATGACTATACTTGCTATATGAAGGAGACATCTAGGGCATACCCTACCCACTGAAGCATGAACAAGTGCTAGCGAATAAAGGCACTGTCTCATACAAATAACAAGGCAGACTGAAAACACTCATTACAGCCGTACAATATAGGATCTCATATCCTACACTAGTCAACGTTACTTCAAAGACTTTAAATTATTAAATTACTGTGCCAACTTTTTTTCTTCTTTTTCTTAAGATAAACCAGGTATAAAGTTGAAGAGATAAGATCTCTGGAATGCGCACTATAAACATTCTCAATGCATCAACCTTTCACGGGTCTTATTTTGTGCCGACAAGATGACTTTAGTTTGGTAAAGCCTGTAAAAATGTTTGACAGCTTTGTGCATGTGTTCAGTGTTGGAAGCAATCAACCTTCCACCTTTCTCTGAAACGGCTTCAGTTGCCAAGATGCATTATTGGCCGGGCTATGTTATGACTTTAGAGACCACATAGTCCGAATTACAACACACAATTTTCAATCAAAAACTGAAGAAACATGTAGAATGAAGTTCTGAGCTGATACACATGGATAAAAGCTTGAATTATCCTTCAAGACTAGACCCTGTGTACAGTTACCATATCCGGTTCTCCCTGATGCCCCTATTTATGATCACCCAGTGGAGCCCTAAATTGCTCCCTGAATACCTTTATACCATCCTAAACTATTCCTCCTTATTCTCTCAGGTCTCCATAACTAGCAGGTCTGTAATTTCCTTTATCCAGTCCCCCTTATCTTCTTTTTAATTATGCTTTTTAGACTAAACTTTCAAACATTTGTAGTTTTTTAGTTTTTTCACAAAAATAAACAAACTCTACAAAGTGTAACTCTAAAGGCTTAGATGGTGCAATCTGTTGGAACATTTTCTTCCTGTTTGTAGAGGAATACATGGTGGCGGTTTTCTAGCACTTATAAACATATTAATTTGTGCAGAGGATCCGCTTTAGAACATTAAAGGGGTGGTGACATGAAGAATACTGGCCCAGATTTACAAATCCTAAAGATGGGGTAAGCACCAGATTTATCACAGGGGCTCGGCTGGATGATGAATCTGCTGCAGGGACAAACACTTTTCTCTGACTATACTATCTACGTAGGATCCGAGTATGATTGCGCTATCTTTCTTGTACACCCTGGGGTATCGGTCACGTGTTATAACAGGGTAGACAGCAATGGATTATAGCATGATCGACGGAGTCTCCACCCCATTTAGGCTAGTGATGTTTATTTACTTTTTATTATTCTGTATGTGATTTCTTTGCGTTCTCTCATATTTAATCACTTAGTAAATATATAAATATAGCCTACATAAGCTTAGTCATTCTCAAATCTTTCGAATTCACTTTATGTTACATTGATTGACTCAGACAGATATTTATGCCTGAATTGTGGTGTAATTTTGGGACAAAATGCTGCATATTAGATATGTCCCCCCATCCCTTTGGTGAGCACATCAGAAAAAAAGTGTAGAAACCCTAGATGCACCAAATTGCACTTTGTAGACATTTTTGCAGCAGACACATTAGTAAATCTGGGCCACTGTATATCGTTAATTCAGCCCGCTTTTTTGTATTTATACCTAAATGCTCAGATCCCCAGTTATTCTCAGATTTGAGGGGTTCTCCGGGTTCAGGGCTACACCTGGGTATAAGCTGTTCTTTATTCTTTGACTACATAGGCTCTGATGCTCCCCCCTTGTCACACTGCATCACAAAGTTATGTCTGTTTTGTGTCGGTGACATACTGGGCTTCGCATCACTATGCTAAGCGGAGGCTTTCGCCTAGCAGCGAGCCCAATGACGTCAGCGGCACGCTATTCTAACATTTACACTGGAACATTTAGGGAAAACAGTATTTTATTTTAATAAGTGTAAACACAAAAAAAGCGTACAATTATCGGCTGGATTTAACTATGAACAATATTCTTTTAATACCACATTACTAAAATGTGCTCAATAATGAAATTGAAATATTTAATAAATATTTTCTGGGTCTTAGATACACCAATATTTGGAAATAAAAGAAGCAAAATGGTTATGTGCAAGATTTTCCCAAGGTACCAATTTCCAGCCTACGATTCTGGAAAACGAAGAAAGAAAAGCCACATAACATTATTTATGACACTTTTTTACAAGGTTTGAGCATTTGAGTATCTATATGAGCCTTGTTACAATAGTACTGTCTTCTGAAATTGTTTTTATAACAGCAGGTATTCATTGGAATAGTTAAAGGTTTTTTTTGACTGTTTTGTGTGTATGACCTATCCTCGTGTGTGTGTGTGTATATATATATATATATATATATTATACACATATATACATATACACTTCTAGAGAATACAATTCAGAGCAGTGCTTCCTTCGAATGACGGAGTGCCAGCGGCATAATCCGACCAAGGCTTAGACAATATAAGTGAAGAAAAACCGCAGCACTTCCGATGTGGTGATAGAAATGGATCCCACGTTTCTATCACCACATCAGAAGTGCTGCGGCTTTTCTATATATATATTATATATATATATATATATATATATATATATATATATATATATAGAGCTCCCATTCACTATGGGAGCAGCGCTTGGTGGTGGACGGCCCCTGGGAAACCCAGGGTCCTCCAGCCTCAGCTCTACCCGTGCCGTTCTCTTTGTAGGTACGGGACCCGCACCAATCAGACAATGGGGACATATCCTAGCGATATGCCCCCATTGTATGTGATGGGAATACCCCTTTCTATTTTCTTCTTCATTCCGGTCGATACCTAGATTAAAATGATACCAATTCCCTGTATTTAACAAAAGGGACTCAAATAACCCCAATGTTGAATTACTGATAGCTTGGGTTATTTCCAGAGACGAAAGGGATGAATTTATTAAGATTGCTGCTTCAATAAAGTTCTTAGCTCGCACTCAGGTCAAATTGTGGGAGCCTAACTGTAAATGACAAGGTAACCTCGGCGGAAAGGACCCTACAATAATATACCTGCTTCTTCTGTGCCTGTTTCTTCTAAGATTGGTTAATGAACCTCAAATTTCTATGTACAGTAAATATGGCGGTAATGTGACTAACGTTCCGGTCCTGAACTGAAGTCATCCTGATGCATCCTGAACGGATTTCTCTCCATTCAGAATGCATGGGGATGATCCTGATCAGGATTTTTCCGGCATAGAGACCCGACGACGGATCTCTATGCCGGAAAACAAAAACGCCAGTGTGAAAGGGCCCTAAGAATGGTGCATGTGTTCAGTGCCTGCATAGGTCCTGGAGTTTATGGCAGCGTGCCATTGTATTGTTGGCTTATGAAGGTCTTATCGGTTCTTAGTGTGGTGTATCTGCTTCCTAAAACCTACTATAGTGTCCACCTTTAGGGTACAGTCACATGAACGTAAAGTCTGCATGTTGCGGTGAATTATAGGACATGTCCTATTTTTTGCGGCGCAGCCACACGGATGCAGAAGAAAACGGGGAGATTTATCAAATTCTTTTAGCTGCTTCCTGCGGTAGCACAATCTCTTGCTCAGCCAGGGCTACAACACAGAGGAGAACGAACGGTATTGGCACCGTCTACTCAAAACCATGCTGGGCGCCATCCAAAAAAACTGCTAAAGGCATCAAGATGAGCAAAGACAGGATTACAGTTCTCCTGTGCCAATCCGGATAAAAGCCACAAACCGAAGCTGTTTGTCGTTAACAAAGCCAAGGTCTTTCAGGAATACCCACCATCTGTCTGATCTATGGCAGGCAGGGGAATGGTTGAGTTATTTCAGGCCTCTTCAAGGACTGCTTCTTTATACACTTTCATGCGTCAGTGAAAAAACACTATAGAAGCAGAAGAACCACGCGTGGCAGCACACCCATCCACCTACTGGGGTAATGTCAATATACAGAGGGGGAATACCGGTGCTAGAAAAAAGTAAAATCTGTGGGGGAGATTTATCAAAACTGGTGCAAAGGAAAATTGGCTTAGTTGCCCCTAGCAACCAATCAGATTCCACCTTAAATTTTTCACAGCGGGCAAGTGTGGAGTTTGGCAAATCTTAAGGAGCACAAGGTCATCTCCAGAGGTTCAAGGTACCTTCTATAGAGAAGGTTTTCACCTGCTGCCATGAATAAGATGGCAAGGAAATCCTATTCCATGGGTCCTCTTCCGGCAGTGGACGCACACGAACAGCGCACAAACTTGGTGCCTCGTGGGGATAACCCATCGACATATCCTCGTCAGTAAGGGATCCCCCTCAATCAGCCAGTGGGCAACCATTATGTAATATATATCTGGCACGTCTAATTTATGGCAATAACAGCCGATTACTGGAGATTAAAGAAACCAGACCTGCAGCCATTATTAGACAACCCCTTTAAGTGGAAATGAAGTTAAAGGGGTATTCCAGCCGAATAAACTGTCCAATGATGTGCAAGTGGTTTCGTTAAAAAAAAAAAAAAAAAAAAATACTATTATTGTGTTCTCACCGATCTACCTCCACTGCAGTTCCAACTGTGCCCATGTCCTCGCTGCGCCCCGCCAGTACAGGGTGGACTCAGGCACCCCCAGAACAGCAGAGGTAGGGGGATCGGCAAGATGGGTATAAACTTATTTAACAATTTACAGGCCATGGGACAACTTTTCAAGAGGATCTGTCCCCTCTCCTGACATGTCTGCTGTAGTAACTACCTGCATTCCCCATGTAATAATTCTGGAGCATCTATTCTTATGACTATCTTGTGCCACTCCTCTATTATTCCTTCTAGAAGTTTATAAATGAATTGTGTTACAATAAAAAGGTCCATCTGGGTATTTTGGGGTGTGTCCCCGCACAGTCTGACACTGGCAGCACCGAGTGGATAATGGCAAAATGTGTACACCCCCAACTGGTAACACTCCGCTAGGAGTTTACTGCAGACTGCTGGCAATTTACTCCTAAACTTCTAGCAGGAATAATTGAAGAATGGCACACCATACAGTTATAAGCTCCAGAATTGTTAATATGGGGAGATACAAGTAGTTGCTAAAACAGACAGATCAGATGCTACATGAATAAAAACAAGTAGACGGTCATTATTACAAGAGAGTTGTATTTATTACTGCAATCCTGTAGCAGGCATACACTTTCTCTAGCCCCATAGGTGTCTGTCCAGTGGAAAGTGATTTCCTGCATGTAGCCTGGTTAGTAATCTCGTCATATATGACATTGTGTTTAACAGAAATCTATAAAACAGGTGGAATCATTTTCTAAGAAATTGAATAGTATCTACTGCCACCAAGTGGCAACTTAAAAGAATACAGGCAGAGCTTGTAATGATGAAGGAACGTCTGTGTGAGGACACTGTTTAAAAGTTTGCATTTTAGAAATAGTTCTTCCAAAATTAACGAAAAGGTTTATGGAAGGTTTCAAATGGTTCGGATTTATAAAATAATCTAAACATTTGGGAGAAGGAAACATATCAGGTATACTCAGACAGGGTCGAAATTTCTCTGACTGAGAACAATCTGTTCCATCAGTCCGAAAGGGGTCTGTATACATCACATGCTGCAGAAACAGCGCGATTTAGAATTATAGTAGGGATTTTTCAGTTTGGATGTCCTCCGTGAGTCTGCACAGGACACAAGTTGCATTCTGCTCTCCTTCCACCCTTCAAAAGCATATACAAAGAGGCATCTCCCAAGAAAGAGAACCATCTGAACTGAGCCACCTATGAGTCAAGATCCGAGATGTGGTTTACTCGTGGTCGACATGTACAACTCAGCATCTTAAGAAATACGTATCTCTGTCACACTAGGCATCACTTCAGGCAGTCTGATGAGGTTACAGGTGGTGACAGATTCCGTCTAAACAGAAACATTTATTGGTCGAGTTCTGGTTTGGTTAGAAATGCACAGATATAAGACTTACACATCTTGAAGACACTGGAGATGTGCCAATTATTCTCTCTCTCTGCTTCCAGTTTATAGAAAATCTTTTACTTGATGGTCGCCTCTGAGATTGATTACTGGCTACCTGTTAAACTGGCTGTCTGCGGCCATCGTCATTGACAGTGCCATCGCAGCGCTCACCCAGTCCTTTGTTTTATTGTTCTGGCAGTACAGGCCAGCCAGCATCCTCCTGCCCTTCCCCAGAGAGCATTAATGTAATGCTGCTCTGCCACTCCACCCTGGCTGTGGCCTTCTCCTGCAGCCCATAGGGTACAAGCTCTTTCCAGCTCCTTAAGGCAAGCGTACACCTGCCCAACCAATCATGGTATGTGGGAAGGTGCCTGAGCAATAGGTTCTCGTACTCTAGTGTCCTGCAACGATGTGCTGTTTTCCGCCTGTCTTACAGGCTTTTGCCTTATCTCCAGATTTGACCCTTCACTGCCTGTTCTCCTTTCTCACCGAGCTGCCTGCCCTGACTCTCGGATTGACCTTTGGATTACACGTACTGTCTGTCCTGACCTCGGCTTGTCCCCGGACTACAGTTTTTGCCCGATTCCTCTCTGGTGTCTCTTGACACCGTCGGTCAGCAAGCTACTTAACAGAGACTATTCCAAGAGGTGGCGGTCTGGTGGTTCCCCTGTAGAAAAGTTCAGATCCCTGAATAGGAGTAGGCCCAAGTCAAAGTCAAATCTGTTCCGTAGACACAGCCATTTACTTGTAATCCATTTTTTAAGTCACAGTGCACACCAGAAGGTCTGTGTATACGGGCATAACCACAGTTTATGCATCATATCTGCTTTCTGCAGACATTTTGGATATGCCAATATTCTATGCAGATAGTTTGGGTGCGGGGGATATTAAAACGAAAGATGGTGTGGTGCATTAGCTTAAGGTCTCACACAGCACTAATTTATCACTGTTTTCTGCCTATATGTCCTCTACGTCCCACTACAAATTTCTGCAACCCCTTAAACCTAATAACCCTTCCTCTGACCCCTGCTCCTTTGGTTCCTCTTGAAGGAGCATTATGGAACGCTCGCTCTGTCTGTAACAAGCTCTCCTACATTCATGATCTGTTTATCTCTCAAAAACTTTCCTTTCTGGGTCTCACAGAAACATGGCTGATACCCTCCGACACCTCCTCCCCTGCTGCACTCTCTTATAGCGTATTTCACTTCACTCACACCCCGCCCCGACTGCAAACATGGTGGAGGAGTTAGTCTTCTTCTATTAGACACCTGCTCCTACAGCCTAACTCCACTGCCGCCCTCCATCACGCTCACTTCATTTGAAGTACACTCTGTTCTCATCTACTCTCCCTCCAAATAGCTGTCATTTACCGCCCCCCAGCCCAGCCACCATCTTTCTTGACCACTTTAAGACCTGGCTCCTACACTTTCTTTCTGCCGACATCTCTATTGACACCTGCCACTCAGCCGCCTCCTATCACTCTCTTCCTCCTTCGGCCTCTCACGGTGGTCTCCATAACAGTGGTCACATTCTGGATCTTATCTTTACCCGCCTCTGCTCCCTATCTAACCATTCCAATTCGCCTCTCCCCTATCCAACCACAACCTACTCACCTTCTCTTCACTGGTCTCTTCTGCTGCTCCCCCGGTCCACACATTAGCACACCCCCACAGGAACCTTAAACCTCTCGACTTTCACTTGCTTTCTGACTCTTCTGCCACTCTCTACTATTTGTTCCCTCCAAGACCCAGATACTGCCACCACCCTGTATAACACCACAATAAGTACCGCTCTGGACTCAGTTGCTGCCCTCACACACACACACGACAAAACCCCAAAAAAAATCAGCAGACAACCCTGGCACACCAACCTGACCAAAAAAGCTTCTAGGGCTGCAGAGCGGCGATGAAAGAAAGATCTAAAGATCAATTCACCGCATACAAGCAATCCCTCTTCATATTCAAATCCTCACTCGCTGATGCAAAACAGGCCTACTTCTCATCTCTCATATCTTCCCTGTCCCACAGCCCTAAACACCCTTTTTAACACTTAACTCCCTTCTCCGTCCCCCAGCGCCCCCACCCTCTCCTCTCAGCTGAGGACTTTGCCACATACTTCAAACAAAAGACAGTCAACAACAGAGAAAGCTTCAATGCACAGTCCCCACAGACCCTCTACACTACTGCTCAGTCAGTGGCGTAACTAGAAAGGACTGGGCCCCACAGCAAGTTTTTGAATGGCCACCCCCTTTCCTGTGGCTAGTAAAGATCGCTCTCTCAGACCAGGCCCGGCAGCTGTTCCATCTGTTTTCTACACTGTCTATACTGCCAATGTATGTAATTTCATTGTGTAATAATGTTGGGGGCCCTGACAAAATCTATGGAATGAATGGCGCTCTAATAATAAATAATAATAAAAAAATATATATACCGGTATATATATATATATATATATATATATATATATATATATATAATTATTTTTAAAGAAATTTCTTGTCCTGAAATTCCCTTGACCAATTATTGAAAATGTTGTTGATTATTGGGGGATGATTGAGGATATACTGTATAATGACTCTGCGTTTCCTACAATTTTAATTCTAAGTATGTAAGACTAGTCTTTCCTGTGTGGCCTAGGAATGTATAGGCGTTTGGCAGTGGATGTGATGCTTTATCTAAAACTTAAATTTGCTTTGAGATCGACTTTAAAACGTGACTACCTTCCGAAATCCTCCAAAAAGTCTAATAACTACTGTAACTCTACTACTGGTTTCACCATAAAAACTAAAAATGTCACCAACAAAGAGCATTTGTTTTTTACTACTTGCATGCCGATAAGCCCCGCAGAGTGCCCTAATGTCCTGATGAACAGTTCTATAGATATACTAAAAGAAGAGAGGGGATAAGGAGCATCACTGGGGTATACATTCTAACAGTTGAGGTGCTATAACGAGACGCACATACCAATTACCAATAAAGAGACTTTCATGAAGCGAAAATATGCTTCTTCAAAAAGACCTAAAACCTGAGGCTGCAAGTTAGCATGAAATAAAAGAGCAAAGTGCGACCCCTAATGGCAAGAGTTGGGACTGCAGATAAAAATGTTCCCATTTGCTCAAATTTATTTACATGTACTGTACAGTTCACAATCCTGCCAACGCCTTTCGGTCAGGCTTCTTTTTGATAGTCAGAATGGTGTGGCATGCTGAAGTGCAGCAAATAGAAAATCAAACTTATTACCTGACTGATTCATTACAAGGCTACTTTCGCATATGCGTTTTTGCTGTCCAGTTTTGAGATCTGGCATGGATCAGTTCTGAACAGATCTAGTTGTATTATATTGAAAATGAAGAAACTGGATCCGTTTTTTTCATGTCCAAAAAAAACTAAACAAAAAAAACAGATCCGGCACCATTGACTTGCATGGTTTTTGGCGCCGGATCCAGCATATTCAGTTTCCCAGGCCGCACACAAAAACGCTGCAGCAGTTTTGTGTCCGGCGCGGGAACGAAACAAACCAGAACAGATCGAATTCTGGTGCACTCTGTTCCGGTTTGTTCAGTTTTGCCCCCATTGAAAATGAATGAGGACAAAACCAAAGCTTTTTCCTCTGGTTTCGAGATGCTCTGCCGGATCTCAAAACCGGAAAGGAAAATGCAGATGTAAAAGTTGCATAAAGGGGTTCTGCACTTTGTTTAAACTGATGAGCTATCCTCTGGATAGATCATCAGCATCTGAACGGCGGGGGTCCGACACCCGGGACCCCCGCCGATCAGCCTGTTTGAGAAGGCCAGTGACGTCACGACTTGTATCACTGGCCTGGGCGCGGCTAAGCTCTGTTCACTTCAATGGAGCTTAGCCGCCCCCAGGCCAGGGATACTAGTCGTGACGTCACTGGGCCGGCAGTAAACAGTGAGAAGGCCTTCTCAAACAGCTGATCGGCGGGGGTCCCGGGTGTCGGACCCCCGCCGATCAGATGCTGATGATCTATCTAGAGGAAAGATCATCAGTTTAAACAAACTGCAGAACTCCTTTAACTTAGTCTCTGTTCCCATCTGCACAGCCAGCCACCAAAAGCATGTCAGTAAATAAGTCTATGGGCCCCGGATCCAGTTTAGCAGATTTCATCACATATGCTGGAAAAACAGCCCAATATGCAGTAAGATGACGGACACCATGACACAATCAGCCTGAATCATACTCCATTATTCCGTAGGGTCCGTTGGGCGCAGTCAGTGTCCGTAAGGAGATGGAGTGGGTTCCTATGACGCAACACAAAAATTGGAATGCAAACGCAGATGTTAATATCCTTATCCATTCAGAATGCATTGGGGCTTAACTGATCCGTTTTGGACCATTTGTGAGAGCCCTGAAACGGATCTCACAAACGGAATCCAAAACGCTAGTGTGAAAGTACCCTGAGAAAGCTGATCTCCCCATTCATTGCTCTGCTAGATTTATACGCTGACAGATTAAGGGGAGTGTCCTTTCTGCTGCAGTCAGGGGGGCATGTCCATGCTCTTCCTATCACAGCTCAGGAGGCAGTTGAAAGATGAAACTGAGCATGTGCAGCCATCTCAGTGAGCAGGACAAAGAAATAAGAAAAAGAGCAGACAGCAGGTGGCGCTGTACCGGTACATTTTATTGAATAACTCGCTGGCATGTCATTTTTAATTACATGCAAATACAAAAGAATTCAGATCCAGGTGCTGGTTTGAAAACTTAAATATTTTTCGTGGTACAACCCCTTTAATGGAGATTTAAAAAAAAAATAATAATAACTGCTTTAACAAATGAATCATAAGGAATCCTGAAATCATGATTCCAGTGTAAACGAAGCTGAACATTTACCAGCCCAACAGTGGGCATCTATAATCTAAAATCTAACTAGCGTTACAATATTTTTTCATTCATGACATGAAGGAAGAGGCGCATATACAGTGGAAAACTGCTTACGCTGTGGAAACTCTTATTTTTGCCATCATTCAGATCATAATTTTAACGCTATGATCATAAAGTTTACCAGAAACGAGTGTGAAGAATGACCAGCAGCGCGCTCTACCTATACATCAGTACCAGTCATCCTACAGGCATCATTTATTATAGAACCTGTGTCAGAAACGGGTGCAAAAATGTCACAAACTGCGGGTTTGTGACTTTTTAAACATGACATTTCGAAAAGTGTGCATGGCATAAGCTTGGCCATCAGCCCTGGCACATTTAGCAGTATTTATGTCAGTTATCCAGTATAAATGAAGACTGAAATCTACGCCAGCGATGAGATGATGTAGATTTCAATCATGTAGATTTCAATCATGTACACAGACTGCAGGAATATGCTGTGCCTCATCATAAATTAAAGGGGTATTCCAGTTGTGACAAGTTATCCCTTAGAATAGGGGATGATGACTATTAGATCTGTGAGGGTCATACCACGGGGACCCCTATCGAACACGAGAATGGGGACCCGGTACCCCTCAAAATGAATGGTGTGGGAGTTCAAGCATGTGCTCTGCCCCTAGTGAGCTGCACACAAGTGAGTAGCTGTCACGGTCTCTAACGTGACAGGTGTCAGAAGATCTAAGAGACTGGCTGCATGTGATGTGATCGGACAGCCTCTTTTGGTTTCACTTGTTTCAGTGTTGTTGCTGGTAATGACCACACCTCTTGTCTCAGGTGCAGCTTTAGTGGTCATTCAAACTCCTCTATTTAATCTGGCTTCATCCATCATGCTATGCGGTTGATCGCTTCAATTAGGTATTGGGAGGTGCTGGTGTTTGGTCCTCTTCTGAGTTCCCGCTCGTCCATTTACTTCAGAAGTTGGGGCGGCTCGTTCCTATACAAGTGTAAAGGAACGAGCCATCCCATTAAAATGAATGGGACAGCTTGGGTGTAATTGCACCTGCTCACCGCTGCAGATGCGACGGCGAGCAGGTAAACAATAAATAGAAGGCAGCGCTGGCACGGTGCGCGCCTTCTCTTGAAACCGATCAGCTGTATGAAGAGAACGTAGCACTCCTGTGAACACTGAATTCTTTTCACATTTCTTTTCAAGTGAATAGGACAGAGGAGCTGTGATTACACCCACTCGCCTCTGCAATGTCAGCAAGCAGATAAACTGTGAAGAGAATTAGAGAATGCAGTGCTACATCATACAGCTGAGCTATGGGGGTGTCAGCCCCCCGCTGGTCTGATATTGAAGACCCATCCTGAGGACAAGTCATCAATATGGGGAAAGCAGAAAACGCTTTTAAACAACTATTTTTTTTGAGTAACGTGAATAGTTTCCAAGTCCGAATTTCTCTGCAAACATAGATCCTACGTGTCGATACTACAAGAAGAAGTGAATAGAAGTGGCTCACACTAACCTCTGGTTGTACATCCCCCTGTAGTTGTAGTTCGTTCTGTGATTTGGTAGTGGTTTTGGGTCCAGTGGCCTGTAGATGGCTGGCTCACCACGCTTCATTGCAAGACCATTCAGCTCAACAGTTGGTGTTATGCTACCTAGAAGAACAGCACACGGATGTCAACACAAAGCACAAGGCATAACTATTAATACATATGATAATACAGTTCACAAAAAGAAAAAAAGAAAATCCTGACTTGATGGTTTAATCCCACCTCTGGGTCAACAAACTCATCCTGTGAATGAGGAGCCTGGTCAAGAGCGTGACCACACGTGAATGCGCCTTCTCCATTAGGTTTAATGCAGATCGCAGAGCTGTGCGCAGGTCCAGCTAGTTCAGTACCATATGGCCATACTTGCCAACTCTCCTGGAAAGCAGTCCACCATGATATATAACTGTACGTGGCATTATCGGACACAACCCTGACACCCATAACCTGATCTGAGAGGGTTGCGAGAGATCAAGAAAAAAAAAAAAAAAAGAGGAGTGTTGTACACAAAAAGGAGCATGTCCACATCCCAAAGGTTTTTTAGCGCCTTGCGGAGCACATCCACAAGTATGTCTACGGCCTCAGTGTACTGCCAATCTGCCATACAGACTGCATTAGGCACCTGAAGGAGCATGCTACAATTTACGGATTGCTACAGAAGCCTGCAAAAATCTTCAATAAATTGCTGGAAGCATACAGAGGGGCAGCAGATGCAAGCCCCTATAGGAGCCCCTTTAAAGAGTTATAATACACCTGTGTTAACGAGGCGTAAATCTATACGTGATATGCGTAGACAGGTAGGCAAACCTCCTGCTAGGCCACGGATTACAATTAGAGATGAGCAACTTTCATATTTTGAAATTTGTTCACGCTTTGTTTGGTGGTAACAGCAGAATTGTTACCACGGACCATAACGCAATTCTATGACGGAACGCATAACGGAATGCCTTTAGTCTATGGGCTGCAAAACAGATCCGTCCCGTTTCAGTTATGCAGGGGAGTCCTCTCCTGCATATCGGAAACAGGACGGATCCGTTATGCAGCGCATAGACTTCTATTATGACGAAATGAATAACGGAATGCCTCTAAAGGCATTCCGTCATAGAATTGCGTTATGGTCCGTGGTAACGAAATCCATAACGCAATTCTGCTTTTACCACCAAATGAAGCGTGAACGAATTACATAACATGAAATGCGCTCATCTCTAATTATAATGGAAATTGATATGGAATGGAAAGTGACCGTGCAAAGTAGACACCTGTCCGCTGGGAAATTCTCAATGGTCAAATACTACCTATGAAGACACTTGGCATTTTAAATTATTCTAGGAAAATTGCTGTTAACAGTAATAGTAAGACAAGTATCAGTAATATGTGTTTCTTACATGCACAAAGTACTGAGCAAATCAATTTTTTTTAGGTCCCGTTTTATCCCCAGACCTTCATGTTTTACAGTAAGAAGGACCAATTCTCAGTCAGGTGCTAATATAAAAGTCTAATTATTCCAAGGGGCACCAAAACTACTAAAAAGAGACAGAAGATACTCCTGGTCACTGTAATTCATGATTCCAACTTGAAACACATCTTTGCTCAAAAATACTTTGCGATATCACAGAGTCAGTGTGCTGTCCTGCATACGGCATTTCAAACAGTCACGCTCATGTTTGACCTCCTCTACCGCTCTAGAAAGCAGACAAATTTGCAGCAAAATCCATGGTCAATCTGGGCACACAACAGGTCGGAAGATCTACAGCATGCCCCCAGAGATCACACTACATACTCCCTTTAGCATTTTATGGAGTATTTTTGGCCAAGGAAGAGAATGAAAGCTGCATTAATTCAAATAAATAATATGTAGGTCTACACAACGTTAAGAAGTGGCTATTTATGCAGGGAAACCATTACTAGTCTACTCTATAACTGTCTTCCATGCATAAATAGCAAATTTAGACAATTTTAAATGTATCTGACATCATACACTAAACATAAGACCCAACACTGAATCTCTACCTTTCTAGAAGCACCATATCCACCACTCAGGGACCAGAGCTGTAACACATGTAAAACACAATAGTAACAATTGAACAGGGAGGTCTGGTCGTAGTGGGTGACACTATAGAAGAAGAAACCAGGGTGGAGGACTGGAGACAGCAGCGGTGGTCTGGTGGCAGTGCATTGCTTGGTGACACTGTGGAAAAGTGACCAACATCGTCGATGGAAAGGAGGAACTCAGAGTACCTAATGCTATACCCCCAGACTCAAATATTTTACTGTGACTCCTGCAATGTGTCAAAATTGTAAAAGTTTTTTTAAATGCTCTATTTTCATGGCAAACTTCTACTTCCCTGCACCTTCTGAATACAGTTGTCTCTAAGAGATGTGTGCAGACATCTGGCATCTACAAACTGGAGTGCACTGAAAGATTAATAAACACCCTGGGTGGCACTGGTTATGGTTAATGTTCTGTCCCAGCACTGGGAGATTCATTGCAGTATCATTACAGATCACATCTGCTGTATTTCTGTAGTTATTAGTTAGGTAACAGCACCATCTAGCGGTGGTAAACAAGTATTGCACCTTGTGTTTCTTTATCGTATTGTGGAAGTGCTATGCATTGTGGAATAGAAAAGTCTTCATTCTACAGGCTACAGCACATCAGCAGAGCTGTTCTTCATGCAGTTCTCCTATTATGTTATGCAGTGCAGTTTAGCTAGGTATAAGTGCTAGACTTTCACACTGGCGTTTTGGTTTCCGTTTGTGAGATACGTTCAGGGCTCTCAGAAGCGGTCCAAAACTGATCAGTTTTGCCCTTAATACATTCTGAATGGATAAGGATCCGCTCAGAATTTATCAGTTTGGCTCCGTTCCGCCTCCATTCCTCTTTGGAGGTGAACACCAAAATGCTGCTTGCAGCGTTTCAGTGTCCGTCTGACGAAACTAAGCCAAACAGATCCGTCCTGACACACAATGTAAGTCAATGGGGGCGGATCCTTTTTCACTGACACAATATGGCACAATAGAAAACAGATCAGTCCCCCATCGACTTTCAATGGTGTTCAAGACGGATCCGTCCTGGCTATGTTAAAGATAATACAAACGGATGCATGCAGTTGTATTATCTGAACGGATGCGTTTGTGCAGATCCATGACGGATCCGCACCAAACGCGAGTGTGAAAGTAGCCTTACTCAGGGAAGAAGTTGTTATATTGTTAGATGCTAGACATGCAATCCATGTATAGGCAGCCATTTTGGACATATGCTCTTGTTGACCAATAAACAAGTTATACTACAGAAAACAGTCCTCTTATTTGGAAGACAGGAATGGTTTATGCTGTGTGTCAGACTGCACACTGTGTGAACATGTATGAAGACAGAACAGTTAATAAGCCCCAGGAAGGTACCCCAACATTCACTAGCGGCCACCTCTTACAAGATGCTGCTTACACTGCCATTCCACTGGAAGTGATGGCAGCACAGCCATACCAGTGAGCTTCCCCTTCCTCAGCGGTCTCAGAATGGTGCTGGATGGACCTGTAGTGCGCCAAAATTAGCCAATCAGCAGACTCCTTTCTAATAACAAAGCTCTTTACTCTATGTCTACCCCTGGTGGTGACTTGTTAGTATAGAGTTTTGTTATTTGGAGCACCAGCAGTATTGCTGTGCTACCGGTGCCATTCATAGTGCACTCATTAAGTGCAGGGAAAGCTTCATGCGTATTGATATGCATGAGGCTTTTTTCAAAGCGCAAAAGTGCCTGTACAGGTGTCTATGTAAGGTTGCAATAAAGCCTGCTATATGGGTGCTGTATGGTAATACGTGTTCACTAGTGAAGACCCTGCATCACCATGGACTGGCTAGTGCAGCCTGAACAGGAAAAGTTTGAGAAACCAAGCTGTAGACGATCATGCTAGGACTCCCAAAATTAGCAGAAACCCTAGCTGCTTCTACCTTGTGAGCCATATTCAACAACTGCAGGTAAATATTCAACGTGAAATTCAACGTTTCCAAGTCCAGGAAGTTTCTGGTTTTCAGTTGGAACCTCTAATCACAGACTGAAAGAAGTGAAGAACGCGGTATAACCAATACTACTTTTTAAGTTGTGTGTGCAATACTATCAATGTGGAAACATTATCGTAGATAAGTAATTGATGGCATTAAGTCACCCAGCTGGTTGGAGACTACAGTTATAGACCATCTATAAAATACACATTTATATATCAGATAACTGGGGGGAAAAAAAGGGCTTTAAAGCTGCCTACACATGCAAACAATTCCAATATGTTTCATGGACAATCTAATGGCTTTGAGAAGTCACAGGGTTACTGTCTGGGGAAAAAAAAAAAAAAATGTTTCAGACAATATATATTTTTCTACCGTCTTTTCATCAGAGCAGTAAGCCAAAGTTCTGATTGCAACTCCAACTCCTGCATAAATGGGCAATAGGCCTGCACAATATATCGCGAAAGCAATCGCAATCAATCGCCATATCGCAATCGCAATTTGCCGACCCAAAAATGCTGCAATTATATTACCGTATTTTTCCCCCCCAAAAGTGTGTCTTATAAAGCGATGGTTGACTTTCTACGTGACACTATCTCCGGCCGCTATGCTGCACAGCGTGCCCAGCGATACATCAGTTACAGTGCGGGGAGGGAGAGGGGGGCTGGAAGAAAGTCGTTATTTTATTGAACACATGTTCTTATATCTATTTTATTTATCTGTTCTGTGCAGCGCTATTAAGAAAATGGCAAGTTTTGTATTTTGTACTTTTGCACTAATGCAAATATGTATTTTATTTTGAAAAACACTGCGCGTTTCAGTTCATGAGTTCAGCATAACTACATTTCACATTATCAGCCATCTGTGTGCGCTCTTACCTTGAAAATCCAAGCAGACAGACCTCTAGCACAATTCCCTTAAAATATCGCATATCGTTATCGCAATTTTTAGGGCCCTAATCGCAATCTCACAAAATTCCCATATCGTGCAGCCCTAATGGGCAATAATGTAGTAATAAATTTACTGTAGTATAATGGGGACGCCTATCACCTAGTAGATACTGACTACCTATCCAGAGGATAGTCTGATATAAATATCAGTTCGCAACCAGCTATTTATAGTATATGGGGTTCCCACCTCTGTATATATCTATAATAAAGATACAGCAATTTTTCCTTATTTTAAGTTTGCTTCTTTATTTCAAGGTATGTGCGTAATGTGCGGCAGTATGTGCAAACGTTTTCGGCTGCGCAGAGCCTTCTTCAGACACTGTGCCGCAATTGAATTGTAGAATAGATAGGAGAAGGTCACACCGCTAGGTTTAGGAGCTATCTCGAGCTAGACAGCTCCTAAACCTAGCGGTGTGACCTTCTCCTATCTATTCTACAATTCAGTGATGCACAGTGTCTGAAAAGCTCGTGCAGCAGCATTACTACTACTACCGCATCTACCTTGAAATAAAGAAGCAAATTTAAAATAAGGAAACATTTCTGTATCTTTATTATAGATATATCCAGAGGAGAGGTCATCAATATAAAAAAGGCAGAAAGGCCCTTTAAAGGCACGCAGGACCAGAGTGGCAGGGTGTAGGATTCTTTCCATAGCAGAGGCAGGCTGCAGGATCCTGTGAAAAGTTCCTTCCTCCCAGACAACCCCTTTAATGCTGTCCTCCTGTTCTGTCTAGCAGCTCAGAGATGACTGCAGGAATGCCTAATACTGTACTTTCTAATCTAGTCTTCATTACTGAGCACGTGCAGCACAGTCTCCGGCATTGTAACTAGGGGCCTTGGAGCAGCAGATACAGAGTATAAGGGACAGGAGAGGTGAGAAGTGATTATCTATCACCACTAGAACACCCTGCTCATCACTGTTTATAGTATAAGGACAGGTGAGAAATGATTATCTATCACCACTAGAACACCCTGCTCATCACTGTTTATAGTATAAGGACAGGGGAGAACTGATTATCTATCACCACTAGAGCACCCTGCTTATCACTGTTTATAGTATAAGGACAGGAGAGAACTGATTATCACCACTAGAACACCCTGCTTATCACTGTTTATGGTATAAGGGCAGGGGAGAACTGATTATCACCACTAGAGCACCCTGCTTATCACTGTTTATAGTATAAGGGCAGGGGAGAACTGATTATCACCACTAGAGCACCCTGCTCATCACTATTTATGGTATAAGGACAGGGGAGAACTGATTATCACCACTAGAGCACCCTGCTTATCACTGTTTATTGTATAAGGGCAGGGGAGAACTGATTATCTATCACCACTAGAACACCCGGCTTATCACTGTTTATGGTATAAGGACAGGGGAGAACTGATTATCACCACTAGAGCACCCTGCTTATCACTGTTTATTGTATAAGGACAGGGGAGAACTGATTATCACCACTAGAACACCCTGCTCATCACAATTTATGGTATAAGGACAGGGGAGAACTGATTATCACCACTAGAGCACCCTGCTTATCACTGTTTATTGTATAAGGACAGGGGAGAACTGATTATCACCACTAGAGCACCCTGCTTATCACTGTTTATAGTATAAGGACAGGGAGAACTGATTATCTATCACCACTAGAACACCCTGCTTATCACTGTGTATAGCATAAGGACAGGAGAGGGGAGAACTGACTATCACCACTAGAACACCCTGCTTATCACTGTGTATAGCATAAGGACAGGAGAGGGGAGAACTGACTGTCACCACTAGAACACCCCGCTTATGACTGTTTATTGTATAAGGACAGGGGAGAACTGATTATCACCACTAGAACACCCTGCTTATCACTGTTTATTGTATAAGGACAGGAGAGAACTGATTATCTATCACCACTAGAACACCCTGCTTATCACTGTTTATGGTATAAGGACAGGAGAGAACTGATTATCTATCACCACTAGAACACCCTGCTTATCACTGTTTATAGTATAAGGACAGGGGAGAACTGATTATCTATCACCACTAGAACACCCTGCTTATCACTGTTTATTGTATAAGGACAGGAGAGAACTGATTATCTATCACTAGAACACCCTGCTTATCACTGTTTATGGTATAAGGACAGGAGAGAACTGATTATCACCACTAGAACACCCTGCTTATCACTGTTTATAGTATAAGGACAGGAGAGAACTGATTATCACCACTAGAACACCCTGCTTATTACTGTTTATAGTATAAGGACAGGAGAGAACACAGGAGAGGGGAGTACTGATTATCTATCACCACTAGAACACCCTGCTTATCACTGTTTATGGTATAAGGACAGGGGAGAACTGATTATCACCACTAGAACACCCGGCTTATCACTGTTTATAGTATAAGGACAGGGGAGAACTGATTATCACCACTAGAACACCCTGCCTATCACTGTTTATAGTATAAGGACAGGGGAGAACTGATTATCATCACTAGAACACCTTGCTTATCACTGTTTATAGTATAAGGACAGGGGAGAACTGATTATCTATCACCACTAGAACACCCTGCTTATTACTGTTTATAGTATAAGGACAGGGGAGAACTGATTATCTATCACCACTAGAACACCCTGCTTATTACTGTTTATAGTATAAGGACAGGGGAGAACTGATTATCACCACTAGAACACCCTGCTTATTACTGTTTATAGTATAAGGACAGGGGAGAACTGATTATCACCACTAGAACACCCTGCTTATCACTGTGTATAGCATAAGGACAGGAGAGGGGAGAACTGATTATCACCACTAGAGCACCCTGCTTATCACTGTTTATAGTATAAGGACAGGGGAGAACTGATTATCTATCACCACTAGAGCACCCTGCTTATTACTGTTTATTGTATAAGGACAGGGGAGAACTGATTATCTATCACCACTAGAACACCCTTCTTATCACTGTTTATTGTATAAGGACAGGAGAGAACTGATTATCACTACTAGAACACCCTGCTTATCACTGTTTATTGTATAAGGACAGGGAGAACTCATTATCTATCACCACTAGAACACCCTGCTTATCACTGTTTATATAGTATAAGGACAGGGGAGACCTGATTATCTATCACCACTAGAACACCCTGCCTATCACTGTTTATAGTATAAGGACAGGGGAGAACTGATTATCACCACTAGAACACCCTGCTTATCACTGTTTATAGTATAAGGACAGGGAGAACTCATTATCTATCACCACTAGAACACCCTGCTTATCACTGTTTAATAGTATAAGGACAGGAGAGACCTGATTATCTATCACCACTAGAACACCCTGCTTATCACTGTTTATAGTATAAGGACAGGGGAGACCTGATTATCTATCACCACTAGAACACCCTGCTTATCACTGTTTATAGTATAAGGACAGGGGAGAACTGATTATCTATCACCACTAGAGCACCCTGCTTATCACTGTTTATTGTATAAGGACAGGAGAGAACTGATTATCTATCACCACTAGAACACCCTGCTTATCACTGTTTATGGTATAAGGACAGGAGAGAACTGATTATCTATCACTAGAACACCCTGCTTATCACTGTTTATGGTATAAGGACAGGAGAGAACTGATTATCTATCACCACTAGAGCACCCTGCTTATCACTATTTATGGTATAAGGACAGGAGAGAACTGATTATCACCACTAGAACACCCTGCTTATCACTGTTTATAGTATAAGGACAGGAGAGAACTGATTATCACCACTAGAACACCCGGCTTATCACTGTTTATAGTATAAGGACAGAGGGAAGAGACTGATTATCTATCACCACTAGAACACCCTGCTTATCACTGTTTATGAGTATAAGGACAGGGGAGAACTGATCTATCACCACTAGAACACCCTGCTTATCACTGTTTATAGTATAAGGACAGGGAGAACTGATTATCATCACACTAGAACACCCTGCTTATTACTGTTTATAGTATAAGGACAGGAGAGAACACAGGAGAGGGGAGTACTGATTATCTATCACCACTAGAACACCCTGCTTATCACTGTTTATAGTATAAGGACAGGGGAGAACTGATTATCTCCACTAGAACACCCTGCTTATCACTGTTTATAGTATAAGGACAGGGGAGAACTGATTATCTATCACCACTAGAACACCCTGCTTATCACTGTTTATAGTATAAGGACAGGGGAGAACTGATTATCACCACTAGAACACCCTGCTTATCACTGTTTATAGTATAAGGACAGGGAGAACTGTATCTATCACCACTAGAACACCCTGCTTATCACTGTTTATAGTATAAGGACAGGGGAGAACTGATTATCATCCACTAGAACACCCTGCTTATCACTGTTTATAGTATAAGGACAGGGGAGAACTGATTATCTATCACCACTAGAACACCCTGCTTATTACTGTTTATAGTATAAGGACAGGGGAGAACTGATTATCTATCACCACTAGAACACCCTGCTTATTACTGTTTATAGTATAAGGACAGGGGAGAACTGATTATCACCACTAGAGCACCCTGCTTATCACTGGTTATGGTATAAGGACAGGGGAGAACTGATTATCTATCACCACTAGAACACCCTGCTTATCACTGTTTATAGTATAAGGACAGGGGAGAACTGATTATCACCACTAGAACACCCTGCTTATCACTGTTTATAGTATAAGGACAGGGGAGAACTGATTATCTATCACCACTAGAACACCCTGCTTATTACTGTTTATAGTATAAGGACAGGGGAGAACTGATTATCTATCACCACTAGAACACCCTGCTTATTACTGTTTATAGTATAAGGACAGGGGAGAACTGATTATCACCACTAGAGCACCCTGCTTATTACTGTTTATAGTATAAGGACAGGAGAGAACACAGGAGAGGGGAGTACTGATTATCTATCACCACTAGAACACCCTGCTTATCACTGTTTATGGTATAAGGACAGGGGAGAACTGATTATCACCACTAGAACACCCGGCTTATCACTGTTTATAGTATAAGGACAGGGGAGAGCTGATTATCACCACTAGGACACCCTGCTTATCACTGTTTATAGTATAAGGACAGGGGAGAACTGATTATCTATCACCACTAGAACACCCTGCTTATCACTGTTTATATAGTATAAGGACAGGGGAGACCTGATTATCTATCACCACTAGAACACCCTGCCTATCACTGTTTATAGTATAAGAACAGGGGAGAACTGATTATCACCACTAGAACACCCTGCTTATCACTGTTTATAGTATAAGGACAGGGAGTCCTTTCTGGGGGCAGTATCACCTAGATACTACACCTATCACCTGCAGTGGCATATGTCCATGTCAGGACGTTATCACTGGAGCAGCAAGTACAGACACTAGTGAGGCACCGGGAAGCACTGGAAAAGGGGCGGCAGAGAATCAGTAAGGAAAGCAGGACTTCTTTTATTATTTTAGACCATTCTAAGTATTTTTCAAAAACAGTTTTACATGGTTGGACAACCCCTTTCAAACACAAAAACAAAAACTAGAAAACTAATGACAAACTGGAAAAAGTTATAGTCTAACTAGATATGTAAGCTAGCATATATATTTGCTTCCATATAGACGTCTAGATTCTCTCACAGCAGCAAAAATCTAAAACAAAGACAAACAAGAAAAGGGTTACCAGGACCGAGCAACCCAGAAGAAGAACTGCAGAAGAAAGTTTACAATATACGCAACATCCAGATGTTGGTTGGAGCAACCGCTCTGGAACCCAGTTACATAATGCTCCTCTTTCTTCTGCAGGTAAGATCTGATCAAATAAGGTGGGGTGTTGGTCCTGGAAACCCCCTTTAAGTGTAGGCCAAGCTTTGATCCATTTGGAAAAACAAACAGAACTGCAGTAAGCTCCAATAACTAAACAGCTCTTCGTCTACATGCAGCTATGTGGAGACAAATGGTAGCCACTCAGACAGGAAGTGGTTGCTAGGCAACGGGAGGTCGCACAGCCTGAGGACTGGAATATGCCAAGGCCCCTTTCACACGGGCGAGTTTTCCGCGTGGGTGCAATGCGTGACCTGAACACATTGCACCTGCACTGAATCCGGGACCATTCATTTCTATGGGGCTGTGCACATGAGCGGCGATTGTTACGCATCACTTCTGCGTTGCGTGAAAATCGCAGCATGCTGTATATTGTGTGTTTTACACGCAACGCAGGCCCCATAGAAGTGAATGGGGCTGCGGGAAAATCGCAAGCATCCGCAATCAAGTGCGGATGCAGTGCGATTTTCCCGCAAGGACCTGTGGTGACGTCACATCACATGGTCCAATCACCATGGTGATGGACCATGTGATGAGCTCAGTGACATCATCACAGGTCCTTTAGCCGGCCGCTAATGATTGAAGAAGAGATCGGCAACTACGCAATCAAGTGGACAAGGGGAGTTTATTTTTTTTATTTTTAACCCCTCCATCCACATTTTTACTTTGCATTCTGTATTGAGAATGCTATTATTTTCCCTTATAACCATGTTATAAGGGAAAATAATAAAATCTACAGAATACTCAACCCGAAACCGGACTTCAGTGATGAAGTCTGGGTTCGGGTCTGGGCACCAAACATGCCGATTAATCCCACACGCGTGCAAAACGCATTAAAACGCTTTGCACTCGTGTGGAAAAATTGGGGAATGTAGGTAGAGGCTGCGAAGGCCAGATATATTATTAACTAGTGTACAGCAGCACAGCGACATCCATGTGTGGTCCACAAGTTATGGAAACTGTACTATTCTTGTCCGTACTGCAGACAAGAATAGGCTCTATTTAAAAAAAATAAAATAATAATATACAGTTGGTCCTGTGAAAATTTGAAAATTACAGGATGCACATGGACCGCATTTGTATTTTGTCGATCCGCGATTTGTGGACTGCAATACGGATATGATCGTGTTCGGAAGGCCCAACGCTGGTCGGCTCAGCCTCTGCCAATCAGTGCTAGGCTTGTTTTTTTTTTTAACTCCAGGACGTCATGCCATCAGCACAGCACAGAACCTATTGCTGCCTGCGAGTGGAGGGCCCTGTGTGTGCAGCAGAGGAGTATGGGAATATTGTTACATAGGACTGCAGGTAAAATCTGCTACAATATCTGTACTCAGAGCCATCACTGTGTTCTCTATGGTGATACATAGATCCTGTTTTGTAGTGTCTCTTGTGTACATTACGGCGAGGGTGGGTGGTCTTGACTAGACACGGGAGGAGGGGTTGGGAAGAAAAGAGGGCGCGGCAGAAAGAGGGAGTTTGCGGGGTAGAGCCCATTCAAAAATATGCTAGAGCCCAGCCCCCAGCAGATACCGTATAGATACAGCAGGCAGACACTGTATAAATACTACTGAGCAGGCAATAACAAGGAATGAACAGTTCCTTCCCGATAACTGCCGGCTCGTCAGAGGAGTTGAGAGCTGCATTAGTATGCAGCAATCACCTCGGCACTGCAAACGCCTGTCCCCATACAGGTTTACTGATTCTGGACATCAGATAGCCGTTTACAGAGCACGGTCTGCTGCCCAGATGCTAATGTTTTTGGTGTCAGCATAATAACACAGACTAATTATTGGGACCTAGCATCCATCCCAACGTTCACGATAATCTGCTCGCTGATCGTCTGTTATGGTCTCTTTACACAGGACTGTTTCACCACTGGAATTTTTCAGAAACACAGGCAAATATATAATAGTAATAATAATTATATTCATAAACCCAGAACAAACATCAACAAGAACTAAGCAAACACAAAACACTTCTTGGAGCTAAAAAATGGTTCCCAAACTGATCCCTTGAAACGCTGCCTACTCAAATAAACGCCATGCATACAGAAAAGGAAATGTGGTTACAGACCGAAGTTCAGCAGCATTCCCATCAACTGGAGGAGCTGGAGCAGAGAGTGCTCATGATGGAAAGTGAAGTAGAAAGAGCCCACTCGCAAATTAAAGAGGTACTCCAAACCAATATATTTTTGAAAGATAAAGTAGATGATCTTGAAAATAGATCACGGCGAAACAATCTACGTGTGGTTGGGGTACCTGAAGCCATATCGCCGCATCAGCTTGCGCGACTCTGTGCACAAGATATACCACAAGCCCTGGGGTTACAGGGCAGCTTCACTGTGGAAAGAGCTCACAGAATCGGTCCGCCTCCCCAGCATGACCACATTCAGGGCCACACCAGACCCAGACCGGTTATTGTACGCTATTTAAATTATGCATCTAAGGAAGCCATTCTATCAAAATATAAAAAGTCTTCCCAACCGCTACTAGTGAACAATCACAAGATGCTATTGTTCGGTGACTACTCGGTGGAAGTCAC
The DNA here is from genome assembly GCA_033119425.1 of Bufotes viridis. NCBI lineage: Eukaryota > Metazoa > Chordata > Amphibia > Anura > Bufonidae > Bufotes > Bufotes viridis. The sequence continues at coordinate 54,951,849 of CM065593.1, forward strand.
AAAACGCAGGAGAGCGTTCTCTACCATTTGCACCTCTTTGGTACACAAGAAAACAAGATTCGCTCTGCTATATCCAGCGACATTGAAGGTGTTTCATCAGGATGGATCTGTGGATACCTACCTAACACCCAAGGAAGCGGAGGAGGCCCTAGATCTGGCGGAGGACACCACGTCTTTACAGCCCTCACAGATGAGGGGAAATGGCGTGACGAGAGGACGGCGGAACAAGATGCCGGGACGTCACGGATCTCCTGGACGTTATGCAACAAGTCAGCGAGAGACGCCACCACGGTCCGGCTCGAGGGACCCGACCTGGGACTGACTGTGATCTATCCTGAGACGGCAAGGACACGTGAGATGTTAGAGGGTTAATTACCGCTGCTCCTCTTTACGGAGGGCTACCTTAACGTTGCCTACGACAATGAGGGCAGTTTTTCTTTTTCAAGTATTTCTACATGTATTACCGTGTTCAAATGGGTGAGAGAGTTATTGGGGTAAAGTGTTTACGATGTGGTTGAAAGTACGACCTATATATGGTCACACTTACGCGAAAAAAGTGAAGTCCAGAAAATGGAGGGAGGTTTTAATTCCATTGTTTAGAATGTTCTCTGGTTTGGGGATTTGTTGTGCCTGGGGGGGAGGGGGTGGGGTGTCACTTAGGAACTTTGTGGAAATGGCATTTAACATTAGGTTGCGGTTTTGTCTGACTACCCGCTTATGGGGGTCTTTCCTGGGAGAGCATCACATTTTTGACATAACATGAGGATAATATCATGGAACGTAAAGGGCCTTCGCTCCCCATATAAACGTATGTCTGTACTGCGCCATCTTAAAAAACTCAAGTGTGATGTGGCCCTCCTCCAGGAAACGCACCTAGAGGAAAACGATTTTTGGCGATTGCGAAGGATGTGGGTGGGCCGGGTTTATGGTTCTTCGTGTGTAGGGAGGAAGGCGGGGGTGATCATCCTCTTGCATAGGAATCTGCAAGCAGAAGTTTCATCTACGCAGGTAGATAAAGAAGGGAGGTTAGCGAAAATTATATTAGACATGCAAGGAGTATTCCTGACAATATATAATGTGTACGCCCCGAATACGGCACAGGCTACTTTTTATAAAGATTTGGAAAATACATTGTTGAAGGAGGGGAGGGATCACCTCATTGTAGCTGGAGACTTTAATAGGGTCCATGACGAACGTGAAGATAGACGTCATAACCAGGCATTGTCCTATGCAAACCCACAGGGTGCCCATACTCTCACCCCACTGCTAGTAAGGACGGGCCTCATAGATATATGGAGGTACCATCACCCGGCCGATAGAGAATACTCTCATTTTTCTCATTCTCAGGTATCATGGTCTAGGATTGATTACATGTTGGTCTCTGGGAACCTTTTGACCAGGATCCGAGACGCCCAGATTTCTGATCTGATAATCTCTGACCATGCCCCAGTGATGGTGGAAATGAGTGATGTCATTTCAAAGGGCTCGGATTTCCTTTGGAGACTTCCCCCTCATCTATTAAGAGATGAAGATTTTGTCAACCTACTGAGAGGATGGTGGTGGGAATTTTCCCAAGATAATGACTCGTATAGGAGTAACCCAGCCATCTTTTGGGACACAGCTAAGGCTGTAGTGAGGGGACGCATCATGGCCTACACGGTGGGGAGGAAAAAAGAGGCGCAACGTAAATATGAAGAGGCAGCGGCCCTATTGAGAGTAGCCTATACGGACTTCCTCCGAAATCCCTCAGACAGTAATAAAAACCGGTGGGTAACTGCTAAGCACTCCTTTGATTACTACCTGGAAGGCAGAGAAAAATGGTATGGGGACAGGAAAAGAGCCGATTTATTCCGCCATGGCAACAAGATGGGTAAACTGTTATCAAATTTGTCCAAATCGTATACACCAGTAACCCATTATAGGCCTCTTAAAGATGACAAGGGGACATTACGCACCCATCCGAAGGAGGTGGTAGAGCTTTTTGGAGCTTACTTTAGTAAATTGTATTCCCCAGAACCCTATGATAGGGAAACAGCTCACGATCTATTGAGTCGTATTACCCTTCCGACTATAACGCCGGAGGCATTACACTCTATTAATAAGGAGATAGGAGAGGAGGAGGTTAAACAAACCATAAAAAGTCTGTCTAATGGTAAAGCCCCCGGCCCTGACGGCTTCCCAGCCGAATTCTATAAGTGTATCTCAGGAGAAATTACCCCCACGTTGACGTCACTTTACAATACCGTCTTGCAGGGCAGGGGTCTCCCCCCTTCTGGTAGGATGGCTTACATAAAGGTCCTGCCAAAACAGGGGAAGGACTTGTCTCAGCCGGGATCCTATAGGCCGATCTCCCTCATTAACCAGGACATCAAAATCTTATCTAAACTCCTGGCCACGCGCTTAGCCGATATACTGCCGGACTTGATAGGTCCGCATCAAGTGGGCTTTATGAAGGGACGGTCGGCGGTCTCCAATATCCGGAGAGTTTTGGCGGTACTAGACGCCCGCAAGAGAGAGAATTCTTCGTCCAATCCTGCCCTTCTTGCCATAGATGCCGAGAAGGCTTTTGATAATGTGCAATGGGCATGGTTGGACAAAGTACTGAATGCTATGGAGATTAAGGGAAATTTCCGTAATTATTTAGGGGCCATCTATGACAATCCGATGGCACAGGTATATATTCCGGGCTTCCTCTCTACGAGGATAGCGCTGGGAAAAGGAACTAGACAGGGTTGCCCATTGGCCCCCTTGCTCTTTAACATAGCTTTAGAACCTCTAGCTCGCTTCCTCATCCATGACAATTCTTTTGAGGGCATTAGGGTGGGCAATCAGGAGATTAAATTATCCTGTTTTGCAGATGACCTTTTAATTTTCTCGGGTGCGCCAGACACTCAATTACAACAGATACTCGATGTCCTCATCCACTACGGGTCTGCGATAGGGTACAAAATCAATGTGACTAAAAGCCAAGTCTTCTTTCTAGATCACTCGGTCGGGGGTTTCCACAGCCATAGTAGGATGGAGGTACGTCAGGACCATTTCACCTATTTAGGGATAAAGATAGGTAGGACACCGAACTCGCTGTATTCCCTTAACTACAATCCATTAATACAAAAAATAGTGGGAGAGCTGGAACGTTGGAGGGATCTACCCTTGTCACTACATGGGAGAGCCCATTTATTAAAAATGACTAGCTTTGCTAGGCTACTATATCCGACCCAGACTATACCAGTGTTGCTAAAACATAGTGATGTTACTAGACTCCAGAGGGCGTTTACCTCCTTCCTATGGAAGAACAAAAGACCTAGAATAGCATATGCTAAACTGACTATGCTTAAATGGGAGGGGGGGCTGCAACTGCCTAATATACGCCATTACAATCTAGCGGCCTTGGTACGTCACGTAAGGGATTGGATATGGGGTACCTCCTGTTTTACAGCCCAGGGAATAGAGCAAGCTTTGGCATCCCCTTGGGATTTGGTGGCGATGCTACACACAAGACTCCAACATATACCCTCGCCCGTTATTAAGGGACACCATCATAGCCTGGAAGGCGGTTCGTAAGATCTACAGGCTTCCAATTTATCTATCCCCTCATATGCCTTTGTGGGCGTTGCCGTCATTTCCCCAGGGGAAGGAAAATGCGATGTTTAGGATATGGAGAGAAAAAGGAATTAACTTCTTGAGGGATGTTTTGGATGTAACACACCAGAGGTTATTGACGTGGGAAGAGTGTCGCGATAAATATGGTCTTCCTCCGTCCCATTATCTACCCTTTCATCAGCTAAGGACCTACTGCAGGAAACAATCCGAAAGTCTGGGAGATTCAGATAGGTTGGCTTGGTTCGCGGCTCTCATGGGGACTACCTCTTCACCGATCCCACTTTCCGATTTATATCGCAGGATACATAGCACACAAGCACTGGGGGTAGTTGCGCAGGCCTTCTCTTCATGGGAACGTGAAATTGATGTGCCGGGCTTGGCTAAGATGATTAGGGGGGGTTTTGAAATGATCAGAAAAGCTATTTATAATGAGCAATGGCGTGAGACTCAACTTAGGATAATACATAAAGACACCCATGCCTTTGACTTATCGTACCGCGATGCTCCCTCACACTACTTAAGACATTGCCCCAAGTGCTTGTTGCCTAAGGCCAACTTATTACATGGGTTATGGAGCTGCCCTCACATAACTCACTTGTGGGACCGAGCAAAAGAATACATAGAGGGAACATGGGGAATAGAGTTAGACTTAACTCCTCAACAATGTATTTTTCAGTGTATCCCAAAGGTTCCAGGAGAGATTGATGGTAATTTAGTAGCTGAAAAGGGTATTCAGATTATTCTAATGTCTGTTAAAAAGGCACTATTGAGATACTGGCTGCAAAAAGCAGCGCCGTCATGGGAAGAGGTGATTGGCATTGTGAAACACATGCTTCTTATGGAGAGGTTGGACATGGAAAAATATAAGGAAAAAATGGTGGGCAAATTTATTAAAAAGTGGAGGAAGTTCATTGAAAAATCACTGATGGTGGAAGAGATCAAGGAACTTATGTCTCCATTTATACAGACTAAATGGTATATGGAGTCTAGACTAAACGGATCCCTGGGGAAATTGGAAGTATAATTCTGGGAAAGGGTCACCACTGTTTTTCTAAGGGGCGGAGACGCAACACAATACCAACTACTAGTTTCACCCAGGATGCCATTTCTACGGGTTTCGGGAGAGGGGTGGGATTCAAGAGGGGGGAGGTTTTAAGTTTTGGAAGTTATTCTCAGGGGGGTGGGGTGAAAATGTAAAAAGATGTCATATCTGCTTTTCTCTATATTGTACTGCTGAATTCCTGATGTCTGTGATTCTTATTGACATTTTAGTTTCCGCATGTATTCAGTATCATCTGTAATGCTTTAATCTGACATCCTTAATAAAAATTATATATCAAAAAAAAAAAAAAAAGGAAATGTGAATATAGATATTTAAAAACGTATTGGCCAATTGTTTCAATGAACCCCCCAGAAATAAAGCAGTTGTCCTGTTATTGTGGAAACAGGACAGTTCCCGGGATCCACCTTAAATAAAGAACAGGTAAGTACTTACCAGACAGATGCCATGCCACAACTCTGATTCCCCTGGCTGGGCTCTATTTACCCAGCTGCCATGGTAATGTCACATCAGCAGATCACTGGCCACAGTAGTGCACCTTATGAGGCCAGATTGGCTGCAGCAGTCACATGTTGCCAATGCCCCACCCAGTGAACCGGAATGGTAGCACAGCATGTCAGGTAAATACATACCAGTTCTTTATTCCAGGTGGATCCTTTAAATACAGATCCATAATATGCAAGTGCCCTCACTTAAATTTTGCTCCAAGTCACATGAACATTTTTTCTCAAAGGAGTTCTCTCACTTAAGCAAATAGCATTTATCATGTAGATACAGATAATACAAGACACTTACTAATGCATTGTGATTGTCCATATTGCCTCCTTGCTGGCTGGATTCATTTTTCCATCACATTATACACTGCTCGTATCCATGATTACGACCACCCTGCAATCCGTCAGCGGTGACAGTGTTTATACAATATAGGAAAAAGCTCTGGACTCTGGTGGCCAAGACCGCGGGAGTGTGCATAGCCCAGTACTTTTTTCTATAGTGTACAAGCACGACCACCACTGCTGGATTGCAGGGTGGTCATAACCATGGACACGAGCAGTAGATAATGCAACTGGAAAATGAATCCAGCCAGCAAAGGAAGCAATATGGACAATCACATTATATTAGTAAGTGCCTTGTATTAACTTTCTCTACATGATAAATGCCACTTACGGAAGTGAGACAACCTCTTTACTGGTCAGGTAATCACATTTAGGGCTCATGCACACTGCAGTAGCAGTTTTAGCGGTCCGCAGATTGCGGATCCGCAAAACACGGAAACCATGTGCCTCCTGCATTTTGCAGAACAAAACGTCCTGCCCAAAATAGAACTTTCCTATCCTTGTCTGTAATGCGGACAAGAATAGGACATGTTCTATATAGAGGGTGTAATGGAACGGACATACAGATGCGGACAGCACACCGTGAAGTGAATGGGTCCACATTTGATTCACTAAATATGCGGAATGGACGCAAACCAAAAATATGTTTAATGTGTGCATGAGTCCCTTAAAAGTAACTAAATCTTTTCACAACTTCCTTTTAAACTGCTCTAAGTAGCCCAGAAATGATTTTTTTTTTTTTTTGCACTTTATTAATCAATTATGGTTTTCCTACTTAAAAAAGGACCCAACTTCCGGTTCTGACGCGAGCATGAGCAGCCACGCTCACTAGAGCTCCGTGTAGTTCAGCTCTGCCCATCAATAGCTCCTCATCATACCAGGCTTGTTATCAGACCCATACCAGGCTTGTTATCGAACAGGTCCTGGGCTCATCAACGAAATACCTCGGTGCCGAGTCATATGGCCTGGTTTATTGTCACCATGGGGAGCAAGACTCGTCAAAAAGGACAGCAGAAGGTAGTGGAAATAGCCCCTTCAGCAAACAACATGGCGGACCATGCGTCGCTACCAGCTCCTGAAGACGCCTCACCACTACCACCTGGGGAAGATTACTTAGACGGAGATGACCAAAACGAAGATTTAAAAGTAAACTACAAAAAGGTTGGCACTTGAAGTAGCAGCCAGAATATTCCCCAACTTGCAAGAATCGCTCTCAATGACGGTCTCCGTGTCATTAGCGCACTTACATCAAGAAATATCAGAACACGACAGACGCCTGGCCGCTGGGGAGGAAAGGATAAATACCTTGGAAGATGAATGTACACGCTTAAAAACAGATTACACGAAACTACTCCAGGATAACAAACAGATGGGAGATAAAATAGACAACCTGGAAAACCGATCCAGGCGGAAAATTCTGAGGTTAGTTGGAGTACCTGTACAAGAACTTTTAGACTTATGCGAGCAAGAGCTACCCAAAGCACTCTGCTTACCCGCCATCTGCAAGGTTGAGAGAGCACACAGGGTCAGTCCATTATCACCGGCACTCCGCCGCAACCAAACAGACCCGCCATTACATCCAGCACTTATACAAAGGCCTAGACAGGTCATAGTGCGCTATCTAGACTTTTCAGACAAGTCCTCCATAATCCAGGCCTACAAGAAACGCAACAAACCTCTGGAGCTGCGAGACAGCCGTATACTGCTCTTTGAAGATTTTTCCGCAGAAGTCACCCGATGAAGACGAGAATGCTCAACCATTTGCTCCGAACTCAATTGTGCGCAGATCAAGTTCGTACTAATGTACCGAGCAATATTGCGGATCTACTACCCCGACGGCTCTGCGGATACCTACCACAATCTACAAGAGGCAAAAGCTGAATTGCAGATGATCCTCTTCAGACGATCAGGCCTGCCACCGCAGGACAGCCGAAGACGCAGACTTTCTCCATCAAGTGGTTCAACAACCGATGCAACAGAATTCAGATCGGCACAGGACCCCAAAGAGCAGAGAAAAAGATCCCGAGCACAGCCGGTGGACTATACAGGGACTTTGTACGGGGATGGCAGACAACATATTACTTCTACACTGGTTGGGGATCCCTATCTGATGTTATGAACCTGAGGGACAGACAGAGACGATTCCAGGGTGGTTATTATCAGACACCAGTGCAGTTTCACATCCTAATTGCCTAGCTCCTTATCAGCATCATTTCAAAAAGAGCACCTCAAGCGGTGTCAAGCGTGCCCACAACGGATGATCAGAGATCATGCTGGGAAGAAGTGACGTCAAAAATAACTGTCACTTAAGTGACTTTATGCTGTTATTCGTCTTCTGGTATGTTTTGTGGTTTAGTTGGGATGGGTATGAAGGATACTTCTTTATATGTCAGAGACATTAATGTGTAATACTGTTTTACAAGCTCCTGAAAGATGAGTTACCTGCTTTTGTCTCTAAGGGTACTTTCACACTAGCGTTTTGGATTCCGTTTGTGAGATCCGTTACAGGGCTCTCACAAACGTTCCAAAACGGATCAGTTAAGTCCCAATGCATTCTGAATGGATAAGGATCCGTTCAGAATGCATCAGTTAGGCTCCGTTCCGCCTCTATTACGTTTTGGAGGCGGACACCAAAACGCAGCATGCAGCATTTTGGTGTCCGTCTGAAGAGGCGAAGCCTAACGGATCCGTTTTTTTTTACAATGTAAGTCAATGGGGACGGATCCGTTGTCAGTGACACAATATGGTGCATTTGAAAACGGATCCGTTCCCCATTGACTTTCAATGTAATCCAAAACGGATCCGTTTTGGACTTTGTCATTTTTCTTTAAACCTAATGCAAACGGATCCGTTCTGAACGGATACAAACGTTTGCATTAGAGGTGCGGATCCGTCTGTGAAAATAAACAGACGGATCCGCACCAACGCTAGTGTGAAAGTACCCTAACTATGACAAAAATCATCACATGGAATGTTAAGGGTCTACGGTCTCCCCACAAATGTTTAATGGTGCCAACACACCTTAAACGCCAGATATAGTAGCACTGCTTCAGGAAACGCACTTGACCAGGGCAGACTTTTCCCATATGCAGCGACTATGGGCTGGTCGCGTGCTGGGATCGCCCTCTAGTGGCTCTAAAGGAGAGTTGTAGTACTACTTCATAAAAATCTGGTTCAGAAGGTGACATCTTCCCCATCCGAATCACTGAGTAGCTATAATATATACAGGCCAAATGACACCAATTCTTGTTTTTCGAGCATTTGAGAAACAGGCTACTTAAAGACCCTGTACCTTTCCAAATAGTTGCAGGGGATATGAACACAGTGATGATCCATGAGGAGGATCGCCGTAGTTCCCTAGGTCGCCAAATAATTCTCAGACATATGGATAAAGCTCCAATAAAAAAACTGACCTCAGACAGGTCTACAGGATGCATGGCGATTCACTCATTTCTCATCAGCACGTGATTCTTGGTCACGTATAGACTACTTCTTAGTGACAGAAAACATTATACAAAAAATGCTCGCCATAAACATAGGGGAACTAGTCATCTCTCATTACTCCCCAGTAACTATGGAAATTACGGATAGTATCTCAAGAGGGACAGATTTCATTTGGAGATTCCCATTGGATTTGGCTTCCAATGAGAATTTTTCAGAAATGCATTGGTGGGGGGTAGAGTTGAGCGAACTTCTGTTTTAAGTTCGACGTCCAAATTCGGGTTATCCAAGCATCCCGTTATGGATTCCGCTACCACGGACCATAACGGCATTTGGAATCCATAAGGGGATTCTTCAATGAACCCGAACCTTGGACAACACGGATGACCTGGGGTGACGTCACCGTCATGTGATCAGTGCAGGGGGCGTGGCTCAGTACTGGATTAGATAAGAGGTGGTAGCCTACGATCCAGTACTGAGCTACGCCCCCTGCACTGATCATATGACGGTGACGTCACCCCAGGTCCTTCACCCCGGATTCCAAATAGGGATGCTTGGATAACCCGAACCCGAACTTTGGACGCCGAACTTAAAACAGAAGTTCGCTCAACTCTAGTGGGGGGGATACTGGGATGCCAATGCACCCTCCTGCAAGCCACAACTGGCCTGGAGAGTGGGCAAAGGCAGTATTACGGTGAAAAATCTTGGCCTACACAAGGGGTTTAAAAAAAAAAAAAAAACACAAACTAAGAATTAACCAGCGCTCTGAGATTCCTATACAGAATTTCAACTGCGCCCATCTGCTCAGTCAAAAAACAAAATAGAGCGAGACCAAGGAGGAATATGATAGGTGGCAGAGACAAAGAGAGGAGTTGGAGGGGACACGGAGGGAAGCTTGACTATTTAAATTTGGGAACAAATCAGGCAAACTCCTTGCTTTTCTAGCAAAGGGGATGAAGCCCCCCTTCATTGATCTCTTCATTAAAAGACATACATGGCATACTCTACCATCAGTCGAAAGAAATACTTGAAATACTAAGGGAATATTACAAAAACCTTTATGCAACACCCAAAGAGGGATTCAAACCGGGGAAATCATGGCTAGAAAGTCTCTCAATGCCAAAAGTTACACCTGCAGAGCTGACAATTCTGAACCAACCCATCACAGAAGAAGTGCAGAGGGTAACTGGCCAATCAGGAAACGGGAAGGCCCCAGGACCAGATGGATATACAAAATATTAGCCCTAACAATCTCTCCAATCCTTACATCTCTATAGAACCAAATTCTACAGGGTCAACCAATACCCCCAGACATGAACACAGCATACATCAAAGTACTCCCAAAGCCAGGTAAAGACAGCACATTAGCATCATCTTATCGCCTGATCTCCCTCATTGACAATTATCTCAAATACCTCTCAAAGATATTAGCGGACAGACTATCGACTTTCCTACCTAAACTTATCACATCTCATGAGGTTGGCTTTATACAAGGTATTGGCGGTGCTGGTTGAGATCAAGCTACGCCTCCTCCTCCTTTACTCATCCCCAGCTCTCCTTGCTGTAGATGCAGAAAAAGCGTTTGGTAACGTGAGCTGGAGATGGCTGAACGAGGTATTGGACACCATGGGCTTTAAAGGCCAATTTAGAACATATATCACATCCCTATACAGCTCCCCTTTGGCTAGGATCTCCATACCTGGACACCTTTCACAAGGGTTCAAAAGGCACTAGATAAGGGTGTCCTCTTTCACCATTATTATTTAACCTAGCCCTAGAACCATTTTCTAAAGCAATAACTCTATCCAAACACATTGAAGGAATTGCCATTGGCAAACAGGAACTCAAACACGCTTTATTTGCTGATGATCTGTTGCTATTCTAGAACACCCTCATAGAAAGCTCCCAAATCTGTTTGAGCTCCTCTCTCGGTTTGGTTCAATGTCAGGTTTTAAAGTAAACATAACCAAGTGCGAACTACTGGACCTGCCAATGTCTCAGTCATCTCATAAGAAAAAAAACAAGAGACATACCGGTCACCACACCAACCCACAACATCAAATATTTAGGAATCCGAATAGGAAGCACTCCAGAATCCCTATATACTCTAAATTATCCTCCATTGTTTAAAAAAACCTCAGAACTTAAGCCCTGGTCTAGCCAGCCTGTTTCATTCCTGGGAAGATGTCACCTACTGAAAATGATGGGCTTTAGTAAACTACTATGTGCCATGCAAACCTTACCAATCTTACTGAAACATGCAGATATTCAACTACTTCTAAAAGCCTTCGATCATTTCTTTGGCAGTCCAGGCCGGGCAGAATATCTTGAACTACACTGACCAGACATAGAAGCAGAGGTGGCATTGGGCTTCCTGATATCAGAAATTATAACCTGGCAAGTCTGATGAGACATGGTCTGGACTGGATAAATAAAACCTCACACTACTCTGTGTTACCAATTGAAGAATAACTAGACCCTGGAGCTTAAAGGGAACCTGTCATCAACATCATACTAAGGGCAGACTAAAGTAGAGACAGGCGAGTTGATTTCAGCGGTCTGTCATTAATAAGGTAAAAGTAAGTGGTTGCCGAGAACCAACATCACAATCATTGCAGACTGGGCCTGCAAAAGAGTCATGGCCACCTCATAAGAGTCCTGGTTATTGATGAATTCCTGCTCTGCTGATGACTGACAGGCTTCCACCTAGTTTTCTCCCTTTATCTCTAGGAGATAACTGCCAATCATCAGCAGATGGCGGGAGAGCAGGAGATTATGAATAACCAGGACTCTCCTCAAGTAGATTTCACTCTTTTCAAGGCCTGGGCTGCAATGATTATGAAGCTGGTTCTCAGCAACCAATTACTTTTAGCTCATGGGTGACACATCGCTGAGATCAGTATTTCTGTCACTATTTTATGTTGCCCTCAGTGAGGTCAGCATAAAGTTATGACAGGTTCCCTTTAAATGCTATTCTACATACCAAATACTCAGACCTACCTAGCCCGGTAAAACATAGTGTACTGCTGCGAGACACAATAGCAGCATGGAAGGCGGTTAGGAAGCTATATAATCTACCATTCTTGATATCTAAAAGAATGGCGATTTGGAAACATCCAGAGTTGCATGCATATAAATACACAGTTCCAGAAATTCTCCGGGAGGGGCATAGAGGAGGTTAGGCACATTTGGAACCAGACAGAGAAGAGATACTGCACCTTTCAGAAATACAAACCCAATAATCATTTCCTACAGATCATTTCTTTGCATACCATCAGCCAATGGCATTTTTACGCCCTAGGGTAAATGATTTATCATCAGAATTCTCTACTAACCCTTTCCTGGGTTCCCCTGAAACAATAAAAGACCATATACGGCTCCCTGAGGGAGTTGAGCGCCAGGAAAGGAGACCCACCAATATTCAAGGCATGGCTCAAAGATTTGCCAAACTTAACTCCCCCGGACCAACTATTGAAAGGATGGGCTTTAAATTAAAAAATAGGTGAGTAGTGAGGTGTGGAGGGAGACTTACTTCAAAATAATACATAGGGCTATATATGGTTTCCATACTCCACGGGATCCCGACAAGATAAATGAGGGTAGAATAACACATTGCCCCAAATGCCAAACATCCAACACAGATCTCACTCATGGGCTTTGGTCATGTCCCAGGGTGAAATCCTGCGGAATTTTTTCTCTATAAGGGACAGCAAGGACTGCCAGAAGGATTTCACCTCAGGGAGCCGTATATGGTTGACAAGTCTTTTTTGGTTTTAGGGGAACCCAGGAAAGGGTCAAAAGGGTTAGTAGAGAACTGATCTGTAGGTAACTGTTATTGGGTTTGTATTTCCTGAAAGGTGTTTGTTCCTGCACCCTTTACTCGCAACCTCCTGTCCTGGTTCAACACACCAGATATGACCCGCAGAGCCAATCCCTGCAGAGGCGGGTTACAGCATATGAACAGCAGGGGCAGGGATCGGCGGTCAGCAATGCCTTTTTATTTTTAATTCTTTCTGACTTAAATTATCTGCCTGTAATGCCTGTAGGACATAATGGACATAATGCTTTTTTAGTTTTTCATACCCAATCCCTAAGAACATCGTAACGGGATGAGAGGCAGTTTTTCATGATATGTATTCTTAATGCCACCAATATGTATACTGAATTTTTTTGGGGGGGGGGGGGCGGCTAACAGCTGCGATTCCACAATTTTGGGTTTTTGGGCTATGTTTTTTACAGCATTCATCTTACTGTATAAACGGCAAGTAAACTTCATTCTGCAGATCAGTATGATGATAACAATACTGTAGATTTTCCATCTTTCGGTGCCTTTCTAGAAACAGAGAAATGAAAAGCTGGTGGCCCCAAATCATCGTAGGATGAAAATAAACGGCACCCGACATATCCATATTGCGGTCCGTCAGAGAGCCCAGGATTTTAGACAGAATAGAACTATATTTCTTAGATTTTTTAACAGAGGTCCCTAATGAACGTGAACACAGCCTTTTTAAAAAAATAATTAGATTATGTGTCACCATATTCTAAAAGCTATAACTTTATTTTTCCATCTACAGAACTGTGTACGTTTTTTTTTCGTTGCATCAGTTTCATTGGTACTATTTGGGGTACATGTGACGTTTACCTCTGGCAGGGCTCAATAGGAGAATTTAAGACGGCAGGCCCGGGGTCGATAAGCAAAAAAAAGGTGTTTTTTCATTTTCTCATTACACATACAAGTGGGTTTAGTGAAGGAAAGAATTTTTCTTTAACACAATGCATACTTCTTGTAACTCAATAGAAGCAACATTACATTGCTGAACAATTACTGTGTCCATCAAAACAGTTCTTGCTTGCTGCCTAGAAAACTCACACATGAATCAGGGTAATGGTATGTAGCAAAAAGCTATGCCATTTAGGCTCTGTTCACACCACATTAGGTACGCCCATCCAGCATCCATGTGACGTCCTTGTTACATCTGTTCTTTTTGAGGATCCATTTTAACTATGCCTGTTTCCCATATGGTTCCGCAAAAAAAAAAAAACAGACACGAAAAAAAGTTTGTGAGGCCTTACCTTAGTATTCGACTACACTTTCCAATTCCAGTAAACAGCATGTACATACTACTTTTTTAAAACTATGGGGCTGAACGGCAAACATACGCAGCTTGTATGTGAGGAAGTTGTATCCTTTTGGACTGTCTGTCCATGCCAAACTTCTGTAAAACAAAGGGACAGAAGCGCTGCTCTGGGCAATGTGCCATTTTGGTTTTTATTAGCTCTACATGGCTGTCTGAGCGGGTGGTATACGGATCCATAGAAAGTATATGGGGTCCATAGTCCACAAGAGCAGAGACAAGCTGACATCAGATGGAGAAGAGCACATGCCCTTTGTTTTACAAAAGTTTAGTTATCTTATCAAGGGATTGTCCAGGACTAAAAAAAAACATAGCGGCTTTATTCCAAAAACAGTATCACATCTGTCCACGGCTTGTGTCTGGGATTGCAGCTCCGCTCCAGTGAACTGAATGAGCCAGAGTAGTAATACCGCACACACAACCTGAGAAATCAGGAGGCCTCTTATACATTAGATGGTTGCCTGAATTGCTGGGTTCAACCAACATAGATCGAATGTGTATGGCCAGCTTTAGACAAGACAGTCTAAAAATGCTCCAGATTTTTCACAGTTGCCTTATGTTACACCAGAATTTTGAACCAAAAAAGTGTTCAGCCACACCCCTGATCAGTAGGCCACTGCCCTTCCCACCAAGCAGCGTGCTCTTGTTGGAAGCATCAAAAAAAACAAAAAAACAAAACACAGATCTCAACACTTAAGAAATGCAGTGCAACGCATGTTCGCTTTTTTTTTTCTTTGCTGTGAATTTGGAGTTTTCATTATTAAATCTCACTCAGTGCTCTGAAAAGCTCCAGGATTGTTATTTGATGGGGAATACACGCCCCCGACATGGCAGGAGTGGAGACAGGTCCTCTTTAAAAGGGGCGGAGCATGACAAAGGTAATCAAAGAACACCAAGGACAGGAGCCATGCACAGCCTTTTCAGACCCTGTCCTCAGCATCACAAAGGTCTGCCTAATTATGCAGGGATTTGTCCCCCAGTATCATATCCATGCATAAGGAGATAGATCTGCCATTTGGGAACGCTGCGAGACCACATCTGTAGAAGATGACATGATGGGCGTCTTTATTGATGGTTATCCAGCTTTCCCAGAAACAGTTAAAACAAAACAAAAAATTTGCAGAATGAATTTTACCGGACTATGTTCCCTAAGGGTATATTCACACTGGTTTTTAAAGGGATTGTCCCACGAATAACCTTCTACGTTCTTCAAACCAGCACCTGGATCTAAATACTTTGTAGTTAAAATGTATTATAGCTACTGATTCATTCAATGAAATACATCTGTATAGCGCCACCTGCTGTTTGTTCTTTTTCTAATATCTCTCTCCTGCTCACTGAGGTGTAAGCTCATGCATGCTCAGTCCCATCCAGGGTCGTAACTATAGGGGAAGCGGCTGCTTTGGGGCCCTGACCCAGAAGGGGCCCATCCAAGAGGAGGAGAAGTACTAAAAGATTTTGTCAGGGCCCCTGAACATTATTACACAATGAAATTACATACAGTGGCAGTATAGACAGTGTAGAAAAGGGATGGAACAGCTGCCGGGCCTGGTCTGAGAGAGCGATCTTTACTAGCCACAGGAAAGGGGGCGGCATGAAAGGAAGGGGTTGTGAAAAACTTACTGGGGGAGGGGGCCCCATTCAAAAATTTGCTGTGGGGCCGTCTTTTCTAGTTACGCCACTGGTCCCATCCTTTAACTGACACCAGCTGCAGCAGAAAGGACACATCCTCTGAGAGGACAAATCCCTAAGCGGCTAGCTTGAAATAAATCTAGCAGAATAATTGGAGAAATTATTCAGGAGATCTTAGGATCCATGTGAGGTACAGGGCTGGTTCCAAGTTTGTTATACAGAGATTGCTGTGTACTATATGATGTCCGATTTGCATTTTTTACATTAATCACGGGATAACCGCATTAAGCAGATTTCTCATTGTTTTCCAAAGGAATCCATGTCATCAGGTCACATGTTGATGGGTTTACCACACGGGGATTAGCCTCACTGAATAGGGCTAGACCAAATGCAAACCCGAGGCAGTTCATACTGCAAATCCATGGGCGAAATTTGAGGGTCAGCCTCTAAGATTTCTGCCACAAATTTTGCACTGCATTTTTCCCCATAACTATAAAGTCATGTGAACATACCCTAAGACAGTAATGGAATAGAATAAAGTAAGATGACAGAAAGTTGAGCCCATAGCCAACCCAGTTCTATTTACCTTTAGCAGAGAGTCTTGCTGAAGAGTATTTAATTCGATGCAGATGAGCAGCTTCTGTGTAGCGGCAGATAAAAACAATTACCATCGATCCTTACTAAATGATATGCTAAGCTTAAAGGAGTAATCGAAAATTTGGATATTGATGGCCTATCCCCAGGATAAGCCAGCAATAGCAGATCGGCAGGGTCTGACACCCCGCATTTTGGCGATCAATTGTTTCCTTGTAGCTGTGGTTGTCAGAAATACGCCACTCTGTACATTTTGTGTGGACGGAGCTGGAAACTGCAGCACTGCTCCCGCAATGGGAACAGTGCTGCATTTACTAGCTCTGTCCACTACACAATGCACAGGAACTGTAGAACAACTGATCAGCGGGGGTGTTGGGTGTCAGACATCGTTGATCTGATACTGCTAGCTGGTCCTGAGGATAGGCCATCAATATCAAAATCCTGGACAACCCCTGCTTAATATTCTTCAAAGACTTATTGGTGAGACCACAATATGGCTGCATCCAACGGATACATTTATGCTAAGCCCCAGGAAGTATTTTACACAGTTTAAGGTACAGATGGACAAGACGTTCTACAAAGCAAGATATACTTACTTGGGTTATTGTTAAGGATATTTTTTGTCTGTCTTGGAGCCGGTTTGGGGAGTCTGGTCTCCGATAATGCTAGACTCGCTGCAGCATGTTGCGCCTTCTTAATGCTAGTGCTCTCAGCTTCCCATGTTTGATCGCCTAGTGTCAGCTGAACTGTAAATAACTTGGAAAATAAAAAAAAGGAGGGAAAAAAAATAGAAAACAGTCGACATTAGAAATTAATTAGTTATATGATGTGTGTCATTTTAAACGTATTGATCAGTAGTTTCCGGGCGGTGTGGCCCCAGCAATCCCTAGAATGGAGGGGCAAAGGTGCTCTGCTTTTTCTGCTTCTCCTAGGCACATTATCCTTCCAGACGCTTCTTACACGAGTCTTACAAAAAGAGTCCGATGGAGAAAGACAGGCCAAGTTTATTAGGAGGCAGAGGCTTCTTAATAAATTTGGCACATCCTGTGGCTGTCTGTGCACCAGAAACTGAAATCTGCGCCAGCACATATTTCAACTAAAATGCACACCAAGTTTCTGGCGTGGGAGGCCACGTCCTCACTCGCTAAGCCTGATGTGTGCCAAAACTTGTGACTTTTTATGCCACATTTGTCACGTAAAAAATCTGTGAGAAATCTGTCAGATAAGCAGCCACAAAAGCAAGTTGCCCAACATATAATAAATGGTGACGTTCCGAGGTGCTTAGAGCACCTATGGTGCAAATGCTCATCAGGATGTGAGATGTACAGCAACCAGATCTGTGTTGCCTAATCTGCATTTCTTAGGTCCATGTTAAAGGGGTATTCCGATTTCAGACATTTATGGCCCATCGATGGGACCCACTCTTACCTCTAGAATGGGGCTCCTGAAGTAAAGGGAGAGCAGCCGTGCAAGCGCAAAAACCCTCTGTTCACCGCTGTGGGAGTTCCAAAAACTGCAGAGGGCTGGCTCAGCTATTTGTGGAAGTCCCAAAAGGGGTTAAAGGGGTATTCCGATTTCAGACATTTATGGCCCATCGATGGGACCCACTCTTACCTCTAGAATGGGGCTCCTGAAGTAAAGGGAGAGCAGCCGTGCAAGCGCAAAAACACTCTGTTCACCGCTGTGGGAGTTCCAAAAACTGCAGAGTGCTGGCTCAGCTATTTGTGGAAGTCCCACTGCGCTGAATGGAGAGCTGGGCGTACATGTGCGGTGCACTCTCCTTTCACCGGTATAGGACTTCCGAAAATAGCCAAGCGTACTCACTCAGCTATTTACAGAACCCCTACATCACGCCGTGCATGTGCAGTGTTATGTCTTCCGCTTTGGGGGCCAAGTTCTGGAGATAGGAGCGGTTCCCAGAAGTAGGACCCGCACCTATCTGGAACGGACGGCCTAACCTAGCGATATATTATCAATGTCTGAGATGGGCATAACATCTTTAATAGATTTGCAGGATTGATGCAAATGTATTACTACCTTTATCTTGGCATGCTTCAGAGAGGCAGGGTATGCTCCTCCTGTTATGCTTGGCCCTAGACTGGCCATACACACGAGATGCCATTCAGCGGAGCGATCGTCCAGCAGACAGCCGTCTCTCCCTGCCCCATACACAAACATGTTTGGCTCGGCTAAGTGTGTCTGTGTTCTGAATGAAGAGAGGGGAGTAAAGGTGGATTTACACAGCCTGATTTCTGGGCAGATTACTGGGAATGACCGTTCCTGTGAATGATGATTCCCGACAATCGGCCCATCTAAACGCTCCCCCGATCACCCAATGAGCGAGCAAAACACTAGTTCATCAGGTGATCCCGTCTTTTTTGCAGGCACATCAATCACTGTTTCCGGGCAGCAGATAGTGCTGTCTAATCAGCAATCTGCTGCCCGGAAACAATGATTCTGTATGAGGGATCACAATAGCCTTCCCTCCTCCTCCTCATACTGTGAAGGAGATCTCCTCCACTGAATGAGCAGCAGACTGTCAGGAAGGAAGTGTTCCTTCCTCACAACCGGCTGTTACATTGTGCGGTGTAAATCCCCTTTAAGCCACTGACCGACACCACTGAAAGGAATTGTCTGCCCGAGAACAAAACGACAGAGCATGTTGTAATCCAACTACCCAATCCTTTTGGTGGGTGAGAAGGTTGGTGAATATTTACTAAAGCCAGATAGAGGGGACTGCAGGCAGCTGGAAGGTGACAATTTCCTGTATATTACAGGGGTTTAAATACTCACATGTACAACTGATTTCTACAATAAGTAGAGGTTTATACTGTTTATAGAGACAGATGCAGCCGCTCTACCTTGCAATGCGCTGGTCCTCTTTCATCTAGAAGTTTATATTGTGGCTGAATCCTATTAAAGCGGGCTAACTCATTCACCAAACACATTGGCGTTTTCTCTTTGGGGTTTGTCATGTTTTCATGGAGAGGCACTGAACAGAGACAAAGAAATGGGTTAGAGGGAGATCTTATGAAACAAGAGTCATTTTCAGCATATGATTAGATACAAGTATATTGGCCCAGATTTACTAATCCTATAAGGAAAGCTTAGACTGTCTAGACCTGCACCAGGGCTCAGGCTGGGTGAGAAATGTGGTGCAGGGACAGACACTCTTGTTACTTTGATACAGAACGTTACTACCAAAATAATGCATCTTGGTCCATGTCCCGTTTTTCCATGAAGCTACTCTCCCCCCCCCCCCCCCTCTTTCTGATAAACCCCACACTATCAAGCAAGTTGGGGGAAAAAAAACATAAAAACCCTAGTTTAGCCAATCCAGCACCAATCTACGCCCCTTTCTAAACTGATTTTAGATGCAGACACTGGCATTGCATTAAAATAAAAATCGCCTAGGCCGTGAGACCGCCACTGATTCTGAGAACGGTCCACCATCAGAAAGCAGCTCATCAATATCGAAGTGAGCATGCAGAAAACACAGAGTTTCCAATTCTCAACTTGTGAGCAGCCACTAGCGACTGATGCGAGGACTAACCCATTCTCAGAAGCAGAGCGCGTCACTGCCAGGCAGATGTGTGACGCAGTCGGTTGAGACTGGACCACAGCACAGCCAGGGAGAAGGAGAGGCCCACTGAGAAACCCTGCCATCTCCTCCCTGTACCGATGGGCAGTATTAAACATACAGGACACGAAAACTGCAGCGGGGCACGCAAATGGTATATGAAAAAAAGAATGATGGCAGCAAGTTAAGGTACTTAATTAATCATAAAAAAATAATTAGATAAAAATACATGAAAGGTCCTCTTTAACAATGATTTCCTGCTGACAGACTCCCTCTAAAGGGCATCTGTCAGCAGATTTGTACCTATGAAACTGGCCGACCTGTTACATGTGCGTTTGGCACATGGTAACACCTGTGCAGGATCTTTTTGTGGTACATGTGGTCCGCTGCCGGCATCCTCCACTGTATGCAGTTTACCTGGGGATTTCCGTTCGCAACGCATCACATGGGCAGGATTTGCTCCCCCGAATAGAAATGCGCAACGGCATTTGGGGTCTTGAGCATCTTTTGCCCTTTAGACCAATTTATTTCGCGATTGTGTGCGTTTGGCAGCTGAAGGCATCTGCGTTGGTCCCTTTTTCATATGTGCCCACATTGCTGAGAAAAATCATGTTTTAATATATGCAAATGAGCCTCTAGGAGCAACGGGGGCGTTACCATTACACCTAGAGGCTCAGCTCTCTCTGCAACTGCCGCGTCCTCTGCACTTTGATTGACAGGGCCAGGCAGTGAAAACATGATAACACCTGGCAAAGAGCAGAGCCTCTAGGTGTAATGGCAACGCCCCCGTTGCTCCTAGAGGCTCATTTGCATATACTAAAAACATCATTTTTCTCAGCAGTGCGGGCACATAGGAAGATGGGACCAACACAGATGTCTTCAGCAGCCAAGTGCACATGTAACAGGTCAGCCAGTTTCATAGGTACCAGTCTGCTGATGGATGCCCTTTAAGTATTAATTTAAAGTTTTCTGCAACTGTGTATTTAACACATTAGGTGTCAAGGTAACATTTGCTACATCTGTACCAAACCCCTGATGTTCTGCAGCTTTCCTTAGGAGGTGCTTGACGCCAAGTCCCGAATATACGCTGCACTGTACCTTCCAAGAGTTTGGCTGGCCCTTCTTCCCTGGCCACGCTTGGCGAGCTAACAGAGGATGATGAATCCACAAGACTTTCTACGGGGCTATCTGCGGGTAAATCTGTAGCCGATCCATTCACGGAGCTTTGCACACTCATCGGACTGGTACTTGTGGCAGGAGCGGGTAGCACAGACGAAAAAGAAGAGTCACACATGGATGCAGATGAGGGTGCCTTAATGTGTGCCATTCTCTAGCTCTGTGACATGTGAAAACAGAAACGTTTGGTTACATACAGTACACGGCTCACGTCATGCGGTATAATATTATATAATAGTATACATCTACATGTATAGTATCCATAGCTTATCCCATGTTGATTAATCTGCCCCTTTAAGAAAAATGGGTTTTATACACCAGATCATGTTGCATTTGTTCACATAATTTTTATTTTATTTTTGAATATCAAACTTCACCTTCTTTTACTACAAGTTACAATCTAATCTCTTCTTTTGGCCTCATTCACACAAGCATATTTGGAATCCGCTGCTAATGAATGGCGCTATTCACATGGGCGTATCATTTCCGCCGGTATTTAAAATACGTAGCACGTTGGAGTTTAGCACGTATTTGCTTACAACACATTACAGTCTATGGGAGTGCGTCACAAATGCCGGGAGGAAGGAATACGCATGTAAATCCTGATGAAATCCTGAAGCAATACTGATGGTGTATCATCCGGTATCGGTCTATAATCCAGAGCCAGAATGCTGACGGACTTCAATACGTTTGTGTGAAAGCAGCCTGTCAGGAAGCATGTAGTTCTCTTGTCAGGGATATCACAAATATTCACTCAATCCACAATAAAAATGCAAAAAAATAAAAATAAAAATCTAACCTAAGAGGCAGATTTAGGCTTCGTTCACATCACCGTTCAGCCATTAAACAGAGCAGGAGAACGGAAAGGATGGATTCGGCACATAACTGAGTCCTAACTGAGCCGCACGGAGCCCAAAGACCCCATAGACTGTAATGGGGTCCGTTAGGTGTCCGCTCAGAAGATGATTTTGGAGCGGAGACAAAACTCTTGCATGAACTACTTTTGTCTCCTCTACAAAATCATCTTCTGAGCGGACACCTAACGGACCCCATTATAGTCTATGGGGTCTTTGGGCTCCGTTCGGCTCAGTTAGGGCTCAGTTATGTGCCGAATCCATCCTTTCCGTTCTCCTGCTCTGTTTAAAGGCTGGACGGTGACGTGAACGAAGCCTTACTAATCATGTCCAAAATCACATAACTGATATCATTACAAATTCATTATAAGCACAAGATTACTATTCCTCCATTTTCACATCAAGGGCCACACTTTGTCCGGGGGAGCACTGTAAACTTAAAGTGGCCCTGGGAAAAAAAAAAAAAAAAAAACTAAGTGGCCCCAATATTGGGTTCAAATTGACAGAAAGTGAGGCAACATAAGTAGATGGGACCACTACAAGTTGGCAGGGTCAGTAATACCATAGTGCAGCCCAGGATACCATCCCAGAGAAGCGAATACCACAGTGCAGCACAAAGTACCATTGATTTGAATGGCTGCTGTGTAATTCCTCATTTTCCGTGTGGTGGTACTGCAGGGAAAAAGATTTAGTTCCAAGTTTCCGCAACATTACTGGTGATCTCTGGAGGTGAGAACAGGTGGACACCATGACCAGTATACTGCCAAGACAGCCAAGGCAGACAATCCGATTAGCCCAATGTCAGACGAGCGGGTCCACTGCGGGAAACACGCTCCACGCGGGAGCTTGATGTCCCGTTATGGACACTGCTCCTGTGACATGAGCACACAGCACTATAATGATTTATAAAGCTGTATGTCTCTGCTTGACTTTTGCTGCAATGATTTGTACTCACATAATGCCATCAGTACAAATGAATACAGCAAGGTCAGGCAGAGACACACAGCATTATAAATCATTATAATGCCGTGCGCTCATATCACAGGAGCAGTGTCCATAAGGGGAAATCAGGATCCGCAGTGGACACGCTCGTCTGACATTAGCCTTAAAGTGAACCTGTCAGGTGATATCTGCTGCCAAATCTCAGAGCAAGATATGACAGAGGGAGAGAAGCTGAGCTCTGCAATATTTCACTTTACAAGATTTCAGAGTAAAAAGCAGGAGTACACCCCAGGCAGGACTCCCAAGAGGGACAGAGGGAGTCCTGATTACATCGGCCCACACAGGATGATTGACAACCTTCTGGGTACACACACTGATAGGAGAGCTGTCAATCATCCTGTGTGGGCAGGGTCATCAGGACTCTCACTACCTCTCCTAGGAGTCCTGTCAGGGTTTACTCGGATTTTCCAAATTATATAAACCTATACATCAGCTCAGCTTCTCTTCCTCCATCATATCTTGCTTTCAGATAGGGAGGCGCAAATCACCCAACTGGTTCACTTTAAAGGTGTTGTAAAAATAAAAAAAAGAGGGGGGACTCATTCCTCTCCACAGGATCTATAAAGAGAAGACGGCTTACCTGCTTTCTGGCGCCAGCTCTCCGCTCCTTCGCATGCGATTCTCCGCTGAGCTCCCTCAATGTGAACATCCAGTTGACATCGCCGTGGCAGTCACCGGCTCCCCTTACGTCATGAAAAATTGTCACATGACAAAAGGGGACGCAGTCTCAGGCCCGGCCAGCGATTGGCTGTGGCGATGTCAAACCAGATGTTGACATTGAGGGGGCCCAGTGTAGCATCGTAGGCCTGCAGGAGAAAAGCTGGGGAGCGGGCTCCAGGAAGTAGGCGTTTCCTTCACAGGTCCAGCACACCCCTTTAAGCTTCACAGTTAATAATGCTTTAAACTATACTGCCTGTATACACAGATCATCTGGTCAGTTCGGTACAGTCTAGGAATAGCACAATGCAAATTCCCTTCCTTGCAGTGTCATATCATTGAGTCATCAGACAAACCAGGCACATGCGGGGACAGGGACCATCTGCTGGAACTGCACAGAGATCTGGATCCCGAGCCCTGACCTGCACCAAAAACGCTGACACATTAGGGGTGTCATATCAATCGTAGGTGCTTTACACGAAGATGAAGTTTCTTTCGATTGAATGGTGCACATTAGAACGGGGTATATTGCACTATATTGTGTCATAGGTTTATTATAACAATGCAAAATATTCTAAAAGCAGATTATTCCTCCAAAAACATTCCTCCCATATACAAAGTGGTCGCACATGTGCCCTGCAGCGCCAATCAATGTTTATGGGGTTAGGCATTTTACTAGACTGCCTCCACCAGCCCCACAGACCAAGGCCTCATGCACATGACCTATCGGTTTTGCGGTCCTCAAATCATTTTGACGTCTGAATTGTATACAATGCGGATCGGACACGGATACAAAATATGGTCATGTGCATGAGGCCTAAGACAGGAGGGGCAGTGCACACATCTATAGCCATCGTTCCATCCAAACTCCTCCTCACCCCGATCCTGCAGTGAAGACAAACGACCCATGATGGATAGATACATAGCTGCATCTTTTTTTTTTTTTTTTTTTACATAGAATACTTCTCAGAAGAGAGAAGGAACACTTTCCAAAATAAAGTCTTTTTAACGGCCTTTTGCTTCCCTCCATTCCGTGTTGCGGACAAGAACTGGCATTTCTAACAGAGGGCAGGACGTACTGATCGGGGCTGAAACGATTACTCAAATTAATCGATTAACTCGACACAAAAAAATCCTCAATGCCAATTTTTTGCATCGATGATTCGTTTGTGCCATGGAGTGTGAGGGAAGAGCTTGCTATTACTCACGCGCCATGGTCACCCGCCTGCCCGCACAGCGCTGCACTGGATCCTGACGTACACGCATCGTCAGGAGTCCGACACAGTGCAGCACGTAAAGAAGAGGATGGAGAATCTCTGGAGTGTCTGCAGCGCCCCTACAGGAAAGGTAAGTATTATAGTTCACTGGCGCTGTGGCTGGAAACTGATGGTTAAGGGGGGAGTGGGGGAACTGATGGCATTGGAGGGGGAGCAACTGGCGACATGGGTTAAGCTGGTGACACTGGGGGGGGGGGGGGAGCTGTGACACTGCTGGAGGAACTAATTGCATTGGAGGGGGAACTGATGGCACTGGGGGGGTGCTGGTGGCACTGGGGGAGGAACTAATGGCACTGGGGGAGGAACTAATGGCAGGGGAGCTGATGACCTTTTATAGAGAAAGAGATGACTTTTTTTTATTAGAGTACTCGATTAATCGGTAGAATACTTGATTACTAAAATAATCGATAGCTGCAGCCCTACTACTGATCCTCAAAATGCAGAACTCACACAGCCGGTATCCGTGTTTTGCGGACCACGTAGAGGTCATGTGCAGGAGGCCGTAGGTCACCTGCATACAATGTGGATTATGCACGTTTTTCCATGTAGATTTTTGTATAGAAAAACAGCAGTGTAAGGGCTCATTCAGACGGTTGTACGAATGAGTCCGCATCCATTCTGCAATTTTGCATAACGGTGTGGACACATTCATTTCAATGGGGCCGCAAAAGTAGCGGACAGCACACCATTCGCTGTCCGCAACCGTGGCTCCATTTCTCGGTCCCTCAAAAAAGATAGAAAATGCCTATTCTTGTCTGCGATTGCGGACAAGAATAGGACATGCTCTATTACAGTTGCGCAAATTGTGGAATGCACACGGTTGGTATCAGAGTTTTGCGGATCCGCAAAACGCTACGGTGAATACGGCTACAAGCAAGTGAATAGGATTTGACAAATCTCATGTACACTTTGACCTTTTGTATAGCGGTTTCCCCCCCACAGACTTGGCCCCCTGCACAGGCTGCGGATTACATGCAGCTTTTCAATGCGGATACTTGTGCGGAAAAACCACACCGCAATACAGTACCAGCAAAAAACGCAAGTAACATACTGAATTTCAGTTTTGAAACCCTCACCCGTGTGCAGGTAGCGTTAGGATCCCGCTGTTCTCTGGGACGGATTCATCTTACTGCCTGCAGATAGACGTCTAGAAAGCGATGACTTAAACCGATTTAATATAATTACTTCACAGCTACGTAATTCAGCTACTAATTTCTAACAATTAGGTTACGGTTCTCAACTCTCCCACGTGCTGAGACACCCGCAGCTACAATAAATCACCCCAATGGGCCAGGCCTGAACCTGCCGCTCACACCATTACTCCAGCATTCACCCACTGACGTCCATAGAGCAGGCGACGGATTACACAACCTCCTCTGGATGACAAATGCAGGATACTAGACCGGCTTAGGCCGCATTCACACACTGCAGTTACACTGACATTCTACAATACTGCTGTGACCACAGAAGAAATGGAAACCTACAGGTGCATCTCAAAGAAGAATATCATTGAAAAGTTAATTTCAATAATTCAATTCAAAAAGTGAAATCCTATAGATTTATGACACACAGAGTGATTTATTTCTTTATATGTTCCGGCCATGAGGAGGAATACAAGACCAATGGTGATGCTCTCATTGCTCCAAAGGCCTAATCTGCATATTAAGAAATAGTATCCTAACTCAGGAAACCTCGGGAAAACACCCAGAAATCCCCTTAAAAGGTGTTTTTCAACCAATGCATTTTTCCCAGACTGCTCGACAGTGGAAATGACACTTACCCGCCTATATACCGCAGCAGTTTGCGTCCGGCAGGTTCTACGATTGCCAGCTGGATGCGGACGAAATGTCCGCCGAACCCCATTATACTTACTTCTCTGCCGGAATTTACACCACGGGTGTGAAACTAGCCTTAGGCCTCTTTCACACGGGCGTCATGTTTGTGCGTTGCGGGAATATGAGCGATTTTTCGGTGCGTGTGCAGACGTTTGTAATGCGTTTTGCACGCGTGTGTGAAAAATCGCCATGTTTGGTACCCAGACCCGAAGCCGGACTTCAGCACTGAAGTCCGATTTCGGGTGGAGTATTCTGGAGATTTTATTATTTTCCCTTATAACATGGTTATAAGGGGAAATAATAGCATTCTTAATAGAGAAAGCAAAGTAAAAAGGGCCCTAAAGGGTTAAAAATAATAAAAACATAAACTTACCCCCTCCATTTGATCGCGTAGCAGCCGGTTACCGGTCTCCTGCTCTGTATTCAGCCGGGAAGGGGGTGAAGGACCTTCCGTGACATCACTGGGTCACATGGTCCAATCACCTGCTTCCACGTGCTGATACCCGCGCGGAAAACTCGCCCGTGTGAAAGAGGCCTTAGAGATTTATGGCATTTCCAGTAAAAATGTCATGCAGGTGGGGAAGGTCCCATCTTTGTCAGCATTTAGGTGCCCAGAACAGAGGTGGTATCTCCAACCATTCACGTCTACTGAGCTTTGCGCTGCTGTTTCCATAACCCCTGGAGGCTTCATTGAGTAGAGACCACTCCACGTAATCTCCACCTGGATAGTACCCATAGAGGGAGATTTATCATGGCTGGTCTAAAGGAAACCTGGCTAAGAGTACTTTCACACTAGCGTTAGAGGATTCCGGCAGGCAGTTCCGATACGGAAATCGGTGTGCAAAAAGATACCATTCGTTTCCGGGTGCAGATCCGTCTCTCTGGTGTCATCCGGAAAAACGGATCCAGTATTTATCTCTTTCACATTTTTAAAGGTCTGCGCATGCGCAGACCGGAAAACCGGATCAGATTTTCCCGAACACTTGGTACCAGATCCGGCATTAATACATTTCTTTCTTTCAAATCTTTATTTTTCAATTCTAAAGTCAAGGCATGACATTTGCACAGTAATATGCACAATACATTTAAGGCACATGGGTAGTCAAATTGACAAGATTAGCAACAATTCCAAACTACAATTAATAATCAGAACGCAACTAACTAGGATCACATTCAAAGTTAGAGCAGTAATAAATCTGCGTCAAGACAGCGTGGAACAAGATTGCTGAGGTATAAGTCGTTGAAGCTAGTGACCTGGTCATCTAAGGGTACTTTCACACTTGCGGCAGGACGGATCCGGCAGGCTATTCAGCCTGCCGGATCCGTCCTGCCGCAAGTGCCCGTGCACTGCCGTGCTGCCGCTCCGTCCCCATTGACTAGAATGGGGCGGGGGCAGAGCACGGCACTGCAGGGCCGGAGATCGCCGGACTAAAAGTCCTGCATGTCCGACTTTTCAGTCCTGTGATCTTTGCCGTGCGCTGCCGTGCTGCGCCGTAGCTCCGCCCCCGCCCCATTATAGTTGATGGTGACGGAGCGGCAGCACGGCAGTGCATGGGCACTTGCGGCAGGACGGATCCGTCCTGCCGCAAGTGTCAAAGCACCCTAAGCAGGAGGTGGGACAGGCCCAGCTAGTTTACCCAGATGAGGCAACCAACAAGCTGAATGTACCTACTCCTATGGGCAAGGGATATATATATGTAGAATATGGAAAAACCTGTATTTTATAATATAGAATAATATATAAGTCAAGATACAATAGGGAGTCTTGTAGCATTATACCAGTTAAACCAAGGAGCCCATAGTTTTAGAAACTTATCATGGGAAAAAGATTCCCAGCTAGAGAATTCCTCAAATCTGCAGATTTCACAAACTTTGTCTATCCATTCCTCACGGGTAGGGGCTACTGTTGAGAGCCAAAAACGAGGTATTAGTACTTTGGCCGCTGCCATAAGATGTGGCACTAAAGAGTGTTTTGTCAGAGGGTATTCTTGGGATGGCAGATTCAGGAGGACCACAGTGGGAGAAAGGGGAGTGTCCACAGAGCAGACGGATTGGATGACACTCGACACCAATTTCCAGAACGGGGTGAGTATTGGGCAAGACCACCAGATGTGGTAATTCGTGACATCTCCAACTACTTTCTTCTTCGAGGAGGTAGTTGTCAAAAAAGATGCCATACCAGGAAGGGAGGTAATCAGGCTGAAGCAAATCCAAATACTGTTTACAGAAAAATCTAAAGTGGCCGAAGTGCAGTGGGGACCAGCTATCTAATATGAATGATGTCTGGAGATCCCCCACGGGGGGTATACACCTGTTGTGCAACAAGTCACCAAGACTAGGCCACATGTTGTATATGTCTGAATAACCATTTAAAAGGTAGTATGGGAGGAGCTTAATTGGCATGAGAGGTGAAGGGCTTGAATGAAAGCCAAGAAGGGGATGCCCTGGTAAAAGGTTGAGAAGTTAAGAGGACCTGGCGGTATCCCTGCCTGGAAGGAGTATCTGAGGCTTTGACTTTCCACAGATTAGTCAATTCAGTTGGGGTGAGAACTTGTCGCGCTATTTGACAACCTAGCTTTTGGTTGTTGGGGTTCAGTATTTCTGAATGCAACCGGAGGAAGGACGACCAGTAGTAGTACTTGAAATCTGGCATACCAATGCCTCCTCTACTTTTTGGACGGATCAGCATGTTGTGAGATATTCCAGGTTTGGTCTGTTTCCAAATGAAAGAGTGGCATTAATACATTTCAATGGAAAATAATGCTGAATCCGGCATTCCGGCAAGTGTTCCAGAATTTTGGTTAGAGAAAATACCGCAGCATGCTGCGGTATCTTCTCCAGCCAAATACCGTAAAAGTGACTGAACTGAATACATCCTGATGCATACTGAACGGATTGCTCTCCATTCAGAATGCATTAGGACAAAACTAAAGAGTTTTGTTCCGGTATTGAGCCCCTAGGACGGAACTCAATACCGGAAAACTTTAATGCTAGTGTGAAAGTAGCCTTAGGTGTCCATAACATACAATCAGATTCCACGCCACCTTTCATTTTCCAAAGGAGCTCTGAAAAATGTAAGGTGGAATCTGATTGGCAGCTATGGGCGACTAAGTCAATTTTCCTTTACAACAGTTTTTAGAAATCTCGGCCAAAGTGTGCAGAATACGAACCAGGGATATCCTGTGCTTATGTGATAAATGCCCAAGAGGAGACAAATGCAAGTCCTAGCTTGTCTGGCCAAGACTTGAGGTAGGCTGGTATACAAAGCAGAAGGCCGATAGATACAAAACCCGAAACTGACCAACTGCAAATCCTAGGTGGCTTCTCACACGAGCTGTGTATGTACAGGTTCAGATACAGTATCATGCCGTACAAATACAACTGTCTGGGATTCTGGAGACCAATAAGAGCGTGAAAGAACTAAACATGGGCCATACCATTCTCTGTAGGAGAGTGGGGAGCACCGGGAGTCATATGACGCAACGTCTATGTGATGAGAGCAGCCTATATTTGGTTTTATCCTTGTTGATGCCGGCAGAGATGTCACATGACAGGGTCAATGTCCCCCGACTGCAGGTTCTGCCGGCTGACACAGACACGGAGGACTCCCGCCAAACACACTGGGGGGATTATTGCAGGAGTCTGCATTGCTGTAATTTGAGTAAAATGTATCAAGTGTCACATAATGTCTGATAAATCCATTTTATCTTTAATGGGTCATTTCCACCTTGGACATTAGGAGCATATCGCTAGTATATGCCCCCAATGTCTGATAGGCTCAAGTCCCACCTCTGGGACCCGCACCTACAGGGCCGGTGAAAGGATTTTTGCCAACACAAGCAAAGCTACATTTTGGCGCCCCCCATGATCACATTATGACCCCTATTGTGTCACACCTTTCCCCCCATGTCACATTTCTCCCCCTCCATGGCACAGACATTTGATTTGTCTCCCCCTCCCATCATGTCACCCGTGACCCCCCCCCCCCATTAATGTTGTGTAATTAGAAACAATATGCGCTCTACGCTCATTACCTACCGCCTACCCTACAGCAGTCGACAGTCCATCTGGGCTCGCTGTGTGAGTCACAGTCGCCAACAGCTGCCTGCCGCGGAGCCACACACCCCAAGTGAGCCCGTGACTGTGTTGCCATGCTGCCGCTCTGTGAGTGAGGGGCACACGCATGCTGGGGTGGGCGGGCGGCGGCGCTGCAGTGGAACTCGCCACAAGTGGTTTTAAAGAAAAGAGCCATTTTTCCGCCCCCCCTTCTCTGCGCCCTAAGGCAGCCGCTTGGTCTGCCCTATTATAGCACCGGCCTTGCGCACCTATACTTAGAACGGAAAAAAACGAAAAGTGCCAGAGGTCGCACCACATACGCACGGCCACCCTTCATTCATTTCTATGGGAGAATCAAAAAAAACTTTTGGGAAGTCCCAATGAAATGAATGGAAAGCACACTGTGCAAGCGTGGCCAAACAGCTGCATTGTTTCTGGGCAGCAGATCACTGTTCAGGGTGCTTTCACACTAGTGTTTTTTGCGGATCCGTCATGGATCTGCAAAAACAGTTCAGTTACAATAATACAACCGCATGCATCCGTCATGAACGGATCCGGTAGTATTATGTCTTCTATAGCCCGTCATAAACACCATTGAAAATCAATGGCGGGCAGATCCGTTTTCTATTGTGTCAGGACGGATCCGTCTTCGTCCGCACCACATCGCGGACATAAAAACGCTGCTTGCAGCGTTATTCGGTCCGCAATGGGGACGCAACCAAAGGACACGGAAAGCATTCTGGTGCATTCCGTTTTGTCCCCATTGACAATGAATGGGGACAAAACTGAAGCGTTTTCTTCCGCTATTGAGATGATGGATCTCAATAGTCTCCTGACTATTGGCACGTGCATTGTTAAAGGCCTGTGGAGGCAATTATTTATTACTGCATTCTACTCATTTTGGGTTAGGAATCCTCTTTTCAGTTGGTCTTTTCTCTGTACAGATGTCAGTCCCTGTGTATCTGCAGAGTAGCAGGCTTTCTGTTCAGGCCTAGTTCACACTTCAGTGATTCTGAGCCAAAACCAGGACTGAAGGCTACAAAGATAAAGCCTAATGGAAAGATTTGCTCCTGTTCAGTGTTCCTGCACCTGGTTATGGCTCACAATAAGGCCTCATGCACACGACCGTAGGTGTTTTGCGGTACGCAACCCACAAAACACGGAAGCTGTTCCGCGTTCCGTAATTTGTGGAACGGAAAGCGGCCCATTGTAGAAATGCCTATTCTTGTCCGCAGAACGGACAAGAACAGGACATGCTATATTTTTTTTGCAGGGCCACGGAACAGAGCAACGGACACGGACAGCACACAGAGTGCTGTCCGCATCTTTTGCGGCCCCATTAAAGTGAATAGGTCCCCGTCCGAGCCGCAAAATATGCGGCTCGGACGCGGACCCAAAATACGTTCGTGTCCAATTAAAGGGGTTGTCTCATCTCAGACAATTGGGGCATATCGCTAGGATTTGCCCCCATGGTCTGATAGGTGCGGGTCCCACCGCTGGAACCCGCACCTATATCGGGAACAGAGCCTAGTAAAGTGGTGGCTGGAGGACTCCGGTCTGGCCACCACCAACCTCTCTCCCCATAGAAGTGAATGGGGGCGCACCGCGCATGACCGGCCACTGCTCCCATTCACTTCTATGGGACTGAGAGAAATAGCCCAGTCAGCATGTAGGCGAAGACAAAGTATAACTCAGGAACGGAGCCTTGGGTCAACAAAAGAAGAATGTGGCTACTATGCAAACGGTTTCATAGGAAGCGGTTTACGAGGTGTCAGGAGTTCAGAGATAAGGGCTTCTATCCGACAGGACTCACCATGAACAGAAAACCTGCCAGAGACGGACGCTGTACAGAGAAAGGGGCGGAGCATTTTAATAAAGACCAACGGAAAAATGATTCGTAGCCAAAAAGAGTAGAATGCAATAATAAGAAAAAAAGTCCCAAAGGCGTCCATGGCTTTTAAATCTACCGTCCTTCACGGCAAATCCAGGCGCCAGAATCCCCTCCCCCACCCACACATACAGCCAAGGCCTGTGCAAAAATATGCAACTTTTCTATGCCAGTAACCTGCTGTAGAGCCTTTAATAAATTGCCCCATTGTTGTCACAGGACTATATGTACCTGGAGCGTAGCTGTATGTGCAGAGGATACAGAGCAAAAATCTAAATTATGCCCCCCATCTCCACTTGGAAAGTTGACACCGCCTGACCATTGCCCTAATCTTGCAGTAATTATGGAGGTGGGGGCCTCCCTAAACTATGGAGGCTCCACAGGCTGCTCCTCGGTATGTGATCCTCTGCGTGGCAGACGTGTCGCCTAGTAGTGCACGACTTTTCACGATGCAAACATTGTACATCAGTATATCCATACACACAGGTGCGATCATGGGGATGTATGACAAAGAACACCTGAATAATGTACTGTGTGGGTCGGTATATATAAATAATGCTGCCCAGTATCACACACACACACTATATAATGCTGCCCAGTATCACACACACACACTATATAATGCTGCCCAGTATCCCACACACACACACACTGTATAATGCTGCCCAGTATCTCACACACACACACTGTATAATGCTGCCCAGTATCTCACACACACACACTGTATAATGCTGCCCAGTATCTCACACACACACACTGTATAATGCTGCCCAGTATCACACACACACACTGTATAATGCTGCCCAGTATCCCACACACACACACACTGTATAATGCTGCCCAGTATCTCACACACACACACTGTATAATGCTGCCCAGTATCTCACACACACACACTGTATAATGCTGCCCAGTATCACACACACACACACTGTATAATGCTGCCCAGTATCACACACACACTATATAATGCTGCCCAGTATCACACACACTATATAATGCTGCCCAGTATCACACACACTATATAATGCTGCCCAGTAACACACACACACACTATATAATGCTGCCCAGTATCTCACACACACACACTATATAATGCTGCCCAGTATCACACACACACACACTGTATAATGCTGCCCAGTATCTCACACACACACACACACACACTGTATAATGCTGCCCAGTATCTCACACACACATACTATATAATGCTGCCCAGTATCACACACACACACTGTATAATGCTGCCCAGTATCACACATATATAATGCTGCCCAGTATCACACACACACACTATATAATGCTGCCCAGTATCACACATATATAATGCTGCCCAGTATCACACATATATAATGCTGCCCAGTATCACTCACACATATAATGCTGCCCAGTATCTCACACACACACACACATACTATATAATGCTGCCCAGTATCACACATATAATGCTGCCCAGTATCACACACACACACACTATATAATGCTGCCCAGTATCACACACACACATACTATATAATGCTGCCCAGTATCACACACACACACTGTATAATGCTGCCCAGTATCATACACACATACTATATAATGCTGCCCAGTATCACACACACATACTATATAATGCTGCCCAGTATCACACACACACACTGTATAATGCTGCCCAGTATCATACACACATACTATATAATGCTGCCCAGTATCACACACATATACTGGTGTCCAGTATCACACACACATACTATATACTGGTGTCCAGTATCACACACACATACTATATACTGGTGTCCAGTATCACACACACATACTATATACTGGTGTCCAGTATCACACACACATACTATATACTGGTGTCCAGTATCTCACACACATACTATATACTGGTGCCCAGTATCACACACACATACTATATACTGGTGCCCAGTATCTCACACACATACTATATACTGGTGCCCAGTATCTCACACATACTATATAATTCTGCCCAGTATCTCACACACATACTATATACTGGTGCCCAGTATCTCACACATACTATATAATTCTGCCCAGTATCACACACATACTATATACTGGTGCCCAGTATCTCACACACATACTATATAATTCTGCCCAGTATCACACACATACTATATACTGGTGCCCAGTATCTCACACACATACTATATAATTCTGCCCAGTATCACACACATACTATATACTGGTGCCCAGTATCTCACACACATACTATATACTGCTGCCCAGTATCTCACACATACTACATAATGCCCACTATCACACACATACTATATAATGCCCAGTATCACACACATACTATATACTGGTGCCCAGTATCTCACACATACTATATAATGCTGCCCAGTATCTCACACATACTATATAATGCTGCCCAGTATCACACACATACTATATAATGCTGCCCAGTATCACACACATACTATATAATGCTGCCCAGTATCACACACATACTATGTAATGCTGCCCAGTATCACACACATACTATGTAATGCTGCCCAGTATCACACACATACTATGTAATGCTGCCCAGTATCTCACACATACTACATAATGCCCAGTATCACACACATATAATACTGCCCAGTATCTCACACTACACCGGGCAGCAGAGCACACCTCCCAGTACATGCTGCACCCTGCATGCTATGATACACCGGGCGCCTCAGCATTCATCAGCCTGGGATACCCGGGGATAAGCCGCTCTCTGCGGTGCTGCAGACACCTGCACGTCACACGTGAGTCACGACAATCGCCAGCCCTTGTGTCGTGCCGCACAGTTACCTGGCTGTCCCGGGCCGGGCTGCTCACACCTCCAACATTGACAAACACTAAAGAGAATGAGCGTCCACGGACCGCCCCCTCCCCTGACAGCGGCTGCACACACCAAGTCCCGGGGAAGGGGGATACCGTAATAAATCTGTCTTGTATGCTTCAACAAAATTGGTGTTACTAAACAGCAACGATTACAACATAACAAGACAATATGTATTATGGTTTCGCAATTCTTTACTTTCTAACGTGGGTTATCTTTTTGGGGTATTATCACTAAAATGTCAAATGTCTTCCCCTGTCTGTGCGGTGGTAGTGTCCACCGCCCTCACGCTCGTCGGCACTGAAAAGCAGCCATTATTCACATCTCTAGCGACACCAGGTGGTCAGACCCGGGAAGTGCAGAAGAATAATTGCTTGCTGGAGAGCTAGGAAGCACAGAAGCAGAGGGATAAAGGGAAGAGGAGGAGGAGGGGAAGAAGTTGCTGGAAGCACAGAAAGCAGTCTTAGTATTAAACAGTAGCTGGAAATATAAACCTGCAATTCAGTCACATTTAAGGCAATGAGGAGGACACATGGTGACCATTTGTATTGTGTAACATTCTTTTGATGTGCAAGAAATGTGTGACCAGTGTTCTGACTGCAAAAATACTGATGTGAAATATAAGTAAAATCTAAACCATCAGTGGTCTCCTTACAACCCGAAATCTGTAGTAGCTATCACCCGCAGGTCCTGGCATGCCATTTAATTTACTTCCCATCTTTTATATAGCGCCAACATATTCCATAGCACCCTACACCGTTTATAATCCCTCGTCAATCCTTGTCCTCCCCGCATAGGCGCATACACAAGGGACAATTTAGTGCAGGGATGCTCAACCTGTGGCTCTCCAGCTGTAGCAAAACTACAACTCCCAGTATGCCCTAATAGCTGTAGACTGTCCAGGCATGCTGGGAGTTGTAGATTTGCCACAGCTGGAGGGCCGCAGGTTTGGCATGCCTGATTAGAGGATGCCTATCAGTAAGTCTAGGAAACTCTGTAAAAACCAGTCTAAAGTGACAGAAGGCGGAGACAGCAATATCTTAGTGCTGCACATTATACCACCCCAACAGAACGAAATACCACAGTGCTGCACATTATACCACCCCAACAGAACGAAATACCACAGTGCTGCACAATATACCACCCCAACAGAACGAAATACCACAGTGCTGCACATTATACCACCCCAACAGAACGAAATACCACAGTGCTGCACATTATACCACCCCAACAGAACGAAATACCACAGTGCAGCACATTATACCACCCCAACAGAACGAAATACCACAGTACTGCACATTATACCACCCCAACAGAACAAAATACCACAGTGCTGCACATTATACCACCCCAACAGAACGAAATACCACAGTGCTGCACAATATACCACCCCAACAGAATGAAATACCACAGTGCTGCACAATATACCACCCCAACAGAATGAAATACCACAGTGCTGCACAATATACCACCCCAACAGAACAAAATACTACAGTGCTGCACAATATACCACCCCAACAGAACAAAATACTACAGTGCTGCACAATATACCACCCCAACAGAACAAAATACCACAGTGCTGCACATTATACCACCCCAACAGAACGAAATACAACAGTGCAGCACATTATACCACCCCAACAGAACGAAATACCACAGTGCTGCACATTATACCACCCCAACAGAACAAAATACCACAGTGCTGCACATTATACCACCCCAACAGAACGAAATACCACAGTGCTGCACAATATACCACCCCAACAGAACGAAATACCACAGTGCTGAACAATATACCACCCCAACAGAACGAAATACCACAGTGCTGCACAATATACCACCCCAACAGAACAAAATACTACAGTGCTGCACAATATACCACCCCAACAGAACAAAATACCACAGTGCTGCACATTATACCACCCCAACAGAACGAAATACCACAGTGCAGCACAAAATACTGCCGTATTCAATTGTATCACTGTCCTGAAGATGGCGGTACAGTTGAATTCAGGAGAGGGCCTATGGCCGCCAGCCATGTGCATTAGTACCTAATGCTTCTAACATTAGTACTTAGAGCATCAGATGGTTATGTACCTGGCTGGCAGCCGTAAGGAGGGCTTGGGTGGGACCCTGGTAAAAACCCGCACAAACACATGGAGAACTACAGTATCTCACAAAAGTGTGTAAAACCTTCACTTTTTTGTAAATCTTTTATTCCATCTTAAGATCTGACACTTTGATACAATGTAAAGTAGTCAGTGTACAGCTTGTATAACAGTGTAAATGTTGTGTGCCCTCAAAATAACTCATCACACAGGCATTAATGCCTAAACCGCCGGCAACAAAAGTGAGTACACCCCTATGTGAAAATGGCCAAATTGTGTCCAATTAGACATTTTCCCTCCCCAGTGTCATGTGACTCGTTAGTATTACAAGGTCTCAGGTGTGAGTGGGGAGCAGGTGTGTTAAATTTGGCGTTATCGCTCTGACACCCTCTCATACTGGTCACTAGAAGTTCAACATGGAACCTCATGGCAAACAACTCTCTGAGGATCTGAAAAAAAATAAAATAATTGTTGCTCTATATAAAGATGGCCTAAGCTATATGAAGATTGCCAACACCCTGAAACTGAGCTGCAGCATGGTGGCCAAGACCATACAACGGATTAATAAGACAGGCTCCACAGGATCCACAAAACACACACGGATGTGTGAATGGACCTTAAGTACATAGATTACTGGAACCATTTTCTGGGGTCTGATGAGACCAAGATAAACTTATTTAGTTCAGATGATGTCAAACGTGTGTGGCGGCTAGGGATGAGCGAATCCACTTCGGATGAAACATCTCAATTCGCATAAAATTTCGTTTCAATACTGTATGGAGTATGCGCGTATTAGAATGTATTGGCTTTGATTAGCGAAGTTATTACTTCGCATAATAATTTCAGAAATTGATTTATACTGTAAAAAAACTTTTCCTGAACTCGGGTTCAGTTACAAGGTACCACTTGGAACCAAACCCGAAATTCAGGAAATGTTTTTTTTTTTTTTACAGTAGAAATTGATTTATGAAGTTATTATGCAAAGTCTCGCGAGACTTTGCAAAGTAATAGCTTCGGCTCATCAGAGCCAATACATTCTAATACTGGACGGCGTGCTCACTCCATACAGTATTGAAACGAAGTTTTATGCTTATCGACTTCAGAGGTTTCATCCGAAGTCGATTCGCTCGCTGAGGAGTTCAAAGACAAGTGTGTCTTGCCTACAGTCAAGCATGGCGGTGGGAGTGTCATGGTTGGGGGCTCCATGAGTGCTGCGGCTGTGGAGAGCTATAGTTCATTGAGGGAACCATGAATACCAACATATACTGTGACATACCATGGCAGAGCATGATCCCCTCCTTGTGAAAACTGGGCCGCAGGTCAGTATTCCAACATAATGACCCAAAACACACCTCCAAGACAACCACTGCCTTGCTAAAGAAACTGAGCGTAATGCCTTATTCACACATCAGTGTTTGGTCAGTGTTTTCCATCAGTGATTTTGAGCCAAAACCAGAAGTAGAGACTACACAGACATAAGGGAAAGATCTGCACCTGTTTTGTGTTTAGAGCCGCACCTGGTTTTGGCTCGAAATCACGGACCGAACACTGACTGCGTGAATAAGGCATAAAGGTGCTGGACTGGCCAAGCATGTCTCCAGACCTAAACCCTCTTGATCATCTGTGGGGCATCCTCAAAAGGAAGGTGGAGGAGCGCAAGGTCTCTAACATTTACCAGCTCCAAGATGATGTCATGGAGGACTGGAAGAGGATTCCAGTGGTAACCGGTGAAGCTCTAGTGAACTCCATGTCCTAGAGAGTTCCACACTAAATATTGACACTTTGGGCACAATTTGGCCATTTTCACTTAGGGGTGTACTCACTTTTGTTGTGTGTTGAGTTTTGTGTTGGGGAGGGGGTGGGGGCTCATGGACCCAGTTGCAAAAGTGTAGCTTGGGCTCCCCACTGCTGCGATCCACTGGTAGCTTTAAGACTGGCAATGTTACCTCTGAGCCTCTGTAACTATTTTGCGAGTTAGCCAAGAGCCTGAGCACTGTTCTCTTCACGCTGCGCAATACAGAACAGTGTAGTAACGTGTAGCACCCTTGTCATTTTAACTCATCCATGCAAGTCTTGGCTTAAGTACCTGGTGGCAAATGCAACCTCTGCTGACCATAAAGAAAGTTAACAAGCCTGCCTTCCCCTGCTTTTTGCCATGCGGTCGCCACTAGGGGGAGCTCCTGTTGTTCGTCATGAATGAGCCAGCACGGTGAGCTGCTCACTAACTTGAACAATAGGAGATGGCTGAGAGCCATTTTCCTTTTTTAGGCCAGACACGCACGAGGTAAATGCAATAAACTCGCAACATGTGTCAGTCTGCATTTCCGTACTGACCTCCGCCCCTCTGACAGGATTGCACAGCATTGTAATAATTTATAATTCTGTGTGACCTTGAGAGTCCTGGAATCTACTGAATCACACTGACTTAACACTGTCAGTGTAAGGACTCATTCACACGATCATAGGCCATCTGTGCCTGTATTGCGTACCCATTGACTTAACCTGGTCCGCTATCTGCAAGATATGGAGCGGAGGCACGGATTGGATGCACTATGAATCGCCGTATATTTCAGATCGCGGACCTGTTCAAGTCAATGGATCTGCGCTGCAATACAGGATTCGCAGGGCCAGTGTCCGTGCCTTGTGGACTGCAATTTCTGGTCCGCAGCACGGGCACGGACGGCCTACAGGTGTGTGAATGAGCCTCGATTCAGTAGATTCCAGGACTCTCAGGGTCACACAGAATTATAAATCTGAGTCAGAATTGGACCGCACACTGACACACGCTGCAAGTTTATGGCATCCCTGTAGATTATAAGCCCTTGCTGCAGGGCCCTCTCTCCTTTTGTACCAGTTTGTAACTTGTCTTGTTCATGCTTAGTGCAATTGTCTGTATTATGTATGTGCGCCGCTTATCATATGTACAGCGCCATGGGATGAATGGCGCTATAATAATATTCAACTCACTCGTGTGTCTGGACTAACAGCATTGTTTAGATCAGCAGGTTTTCGACACACGGCTATCCCATGATCAGCTGTCCGGCAGTGGCTCCGTCCACTGGAGGGTGAATAGAGCTGGTTACTGCAAAACTGCTCCTATTCACCTAAATCCCGGACACTTGGAGTTTTGTCCATAGTTCCAGACAAAACTTCTCCAACTCCTCAAGGACCCAGGACGAGAATGCACGTCCTAAATGGCTGGTACTTAGTGCCCCAGGACGAGCATTCTTGTCCTGCAGTCCTTCAATTCCCCTATGTGCGGTGCTGCGATTAGTGGCAGGGATCCTGCTGTTACTGACAGCTGGATCACTGCTGCATCCACCAGCATCCAGCATCGGTGATAGCGCCGGTGCCCTCACATGCTGCGGTCAGCGCTGACCACAGCATATGGGAGGTTTGCGCTCCCTCTCCTCAGCCATCGGGTCCCTGTGCTGCGTTGACGGGGACCCGATGGTTGTCATGGCAGCCCCAAGCCAATCAAAGGAACTTGGGGCCCAGCAGCTACGGAGGCTGGCTCTCATAGGCAAACAATCAGTGTATTAGGCCTCATGCACACGACCATATTTGTTTTGCGGTCTGCAAATTGCAGATCCACAAAAAAAATAAAAAAAACGGATGACGTCTGTATGGCATCCTTTTTTTTTTAGCGGATCCATTGTAATAATGCCTCTCCTTGTCCGCAAACTAGAAAAAAATAGGACATCCTCTATTTTTTTTGCGGGGCTACGGAACGGACATACTGATGCAGACAGCACATAGAAATTAATGGGTCCGCATCCTATCAGCAAAAAAAACCAAAAAACGGAACAGACAAGGAAACAAAATACGGTCAAGTGCATGAGCCCTTACACTGTGTAATACACTGATAGTTAATGCAGTACAATACAGATGTATTGTGCTGCATTGAAACAGGGATCAGACCCTGTAATGTTGAAGTCCCATAGTGGGACAAAAATATATTTTTTTATAAAAGTGAAATAAGTGTTTTTAACAATACATTTTTTTTAAGTTTCAATAAAAAAAAGTCCCTAAAACAGAAAAATAAAATAAGACAGTAGGTATCATCGTGTGCATAACAACCTGCTGTATAAAAATATCACATGATCCACAAAGTAAAAAAATAAATAAATAAATAAAAACTGCTAAAAAAGCCCTTTTTTGTCACCTTTCATCACAAAAAGAGTAACACCAAGTGATGAAAAAGACATACTGGTATGTATTCAAAAATAATTCCAATCAAACCATCATCTCATCATGCGAAAAATGAGACCCTACCTAAGACAATTGATCAAAAAATAAAAAAGATATGGCTTTCAGAAAATTGAAACATAAAAACACACTTGTTTCAAAAATGCTTTTATTGTTTAAAACCAAAATATATTTTAAAAAACAAACATAATTATGTATCACCGCGTCCGTAACAACCTGCTCTTTAAAAAAAAAAAAAAAAAATCACAAGCTAACCTGTCTGGTGAACACCATAAAAAATGAAAACCGTGCCAAAAAAGCAATTTTTTGTCATCATACATCACAATATAATACCATACATCACAAGTGTAATAACAAATGATCCAAAAGTAGTATGTACCCAAAATAGTACCAATCAAACAGTCATCTCATC
The DNA here is from genome assembly GCA_033119425.1 of Bufotes viridis. Lineage (NCBI taxonomy): Eukaryota > Metazoa > Chordata > Amphibia > Anura > Bufonidae > Bufotes > Bufotes viridis. The sequence goes on from CM065593.1 coordinate 54,994,025, forward strand.
CCACAAAAAATTAGACCCTACCTAAGACAATCGGCCGAAAAATAAAAATATGACTTTCAGAAAAAGGAGACATAAAAACTTGATTTTTTTCAAAAATGCTTTATTATGTAAAACTGAAACAAAATAAAAATAAAAGTAGACCTATTTAATATCGTTGCCTCCATAACATGCTCTATAAAAATAGCACATGATCTAACCTGTCAGATGAACACCGTAAAAAACAAAAAATAAAAACTTTGCCAAAACAGCTATTTTTTGGTTACTATACCTCAAAAAAGCATAGTAACATAGTACATAAGGCCGAAAAAGACATCTGTCCATCCAGTTCGGCCTGTCATCATAATACAGAGCAATCAAGTCATTTCTACGACAAAATAGTACCAATAAAAGTGTCACCTTATCCTATAATTTCCAAAATGGTGTCACTTTTTTGGAGTTTCTACTCTAGGGGTGAATCAGGAGGTCTTTAAATGTCATAAGGCAACTTAAAACTATCACAGTGAAATCTGCCCTCCAAAATCCATATGGCACTCCTTTCCTTCTAGGCCCTGCCGTGTGCCGTTCACCAGTTTACAACCACATATGGGTTTTTTCTGTAAACTGCATTATCGGGATAATAAATATTGAGTTTTATTTGGCTGTTAACCCTTGATGTGTTACAGGAAAAAAATGAATTAAAATGGCAAATCTGCCAAAAAAATTCTTGTGGAACACCTAAAGGGTTAACAAAGTTTGTAAAATCAGTTTTGAATAACTTGAGGGATGTAGTTTCTATAATAGGGTCATTTATGTGGGGTTTCCACTATGTAAGCCCCACAAAGTGACTTTAGTATTGAAGTGGTCCTTAAAAAAGCGCGTTTCAGAAATTTTCTTAAAAACATAAAAATTTGCTTCTAAAATTCTAAGCCTTATAAGATCCTAAAAAATAAAATTACATTTACAAAATGATGCAAATATGAAAGTGGACAGTAAAAAAAATGTAAAATAATAACTCTTATGATGTATCACTATCTGCCTTAAAAGCAGATAAATATAAATTTTGAAAATTGCAAATTTTTCCAAATTTTTGGTAAATTAGGATTTTCTAATAAATAAAGGTAAATTATATAGACAAAATTTTTTCACTATCATGAAGTACAATGTGTCGTGAGAAAACAATCTCAGAATGGCTTGGATGAGTAAAAGCATTCCGAAGTTATTACCACATAAAGGGACACGTGTCAAGTTTTAAAAAATATGGCAAGGTCCTTAAAGGGGTTATCCTAATATATATATTGATGACCTATCCTCAGGATAGATCATCAATATCTGATTGGTGGGGGTCAGACACCCAGGATCCCTAACTATCAGATGTTAGAATAGGTTGAGCGCTCAATAAGCGTCGCGGCTTCTTCCTAGGCCATGTGATGTCAGCGTACATCGGTCACATGGCCCAAATAAATACCAAGCACTGCTGCTATACCACATACAGCACTGTGCTTGGAAAGCCGTCATCCCAAGGATAGGTCATCATTATCATTTCACGAATAACCCCTTTAGGTTAGGTCGGTTGCATTGGAGTACAGCAATCTTCAATCTTCACAGGTTCTCAACTGAACTGAGGTCTGGTCTTTGATTAGACCATCCCAAGATATGTAATTGCTTCCCCTTAAACCACTCCCGTATAGCTTTAGCAGTATGTTCAGGGTCGTTGTTCTGCTGGAAAGTGAACCTCCCTCCCAGTCTCCAATTTCAAAGCACCCCAACATCCTGATACCTCACTGTTGGAATGGTATTATTGGGTTGATGGAAATTTCCCCTGATGGCCATAAAGTTACATTTTAGTCTCATCTGACCAGAGCACCTTCTTCTGTGTATTTAGGGCGTCTGTAACATGTAATGGCGTTTAGTATACGGCTCATAGCAGTCCTATGGACAGATACTTCCATCTCCGCTATAGATTTTGGAGCTCCTTCCATGTTAGTGTCTTCGTTGAGTCTCTGATTAATGCCCCCCTGGTCCGGTCTGTGAGTTTTAGTGGGCCACCTTGTTTCCTCAGATTTACACTTGTGCCATATTCTTTCCATTTTGTTATAGATTTAATGGTGCTCTGAGCTTTTTTTTTTTATAACCCAGGCCTGATACATACTCTACTTCTCCACTACTTTGTCTCTGAACTGTTTGAAGGCTCCTTGATCCTCATGTTTCTTGCTTACCCTGGGTTCACACCTGAGCGTTTCTGAGACGCGCGTTTTCCGCGCGATTTTGGCAATAGTAAACGCGCGTTTCTGTGATTGACTGCAGTGTTGTTCAATGACCAAATATCCCTGTCTATATGAAGTTTGGCCAATCAGAGCTGGGGTTTGGCCTTTCTAGCATGTTGCGCGTTCGAACACGCGTTTTCAGTGTCAAAAACGCACAATATACAAGCGTTGCGTGTTCCCATTGAAGTCTATGGGCCAAAACGCGCGACAAACGCCCCCAAAAAAGCTCAAGTACTTGTTTATGCGTCGGGCGTTTTTCAGCGCGTTTGAACACGCCGTAAAAATGCGAAAATGTGAACCAGTCCCAAGTGTGAACTGAGGGTTAGGCCTTGTTCCCACTTCAGTTTTCGGCTAGTGATTTGTGAGCCAAAAACAGAGCAGGTACAGATCGTTCCATTATACCTTATCTGTGTGTAGGCTTCACTTCTGGTTTTTGCTTACAAATCACTGATGGAAATACCTGACCAAACACTGAAGTGTGAACGAGACCTTAGTGTCACTAACTCGGGGGTCTTTCCGAACAGAATTATTTATCCTCACGTCATGTGACACTTTGATGACGTACAGGCAGACCTTATTCAAGTCATTATGTGGATATAAAAGTTGACTGGTTGGACCAGAGCTTATTTTACGGTTTCATAGCAAAGTGGGTGAATACATACCGTAACTTTTTTTTTTTTTAACAAGTTAATTTGTCAGGAAAAAGATCACAGTTAGGCCTCATGCACATGAACGCATTTTGTTTCTGTGTCCGTTACGTTTTGTTTTTTTTGCGGATAGGATGTGGACCCATTCATTTCAACCATATGTCCATTCCCTATCCCCGCAAAAAATAGAGCATGTCGTATTTTTGTCTGTTTTATGGACAAGCATAGGCATTGTAACAATGGATTTGCAAAAAACCTACCACCAATCACAAGGACAGGGATCCTCCTAAATGAACGGAGCAGCCGGTCAGGCAGAAGGCAGTTATGAGAGCCTCCGATAAATAATTCAGAAAACCCAGCATGGATCATAAATAGCCTGAAGGTGGATTTATTAGGAATTTACCTGATAGTCTGCCATTTGAAAGGTCTTCAGATGTCCTGGGTGGGTCTTTGGCCGCTCATGAAGATCATTGGTAAGACATCTACTAGAACCTCACAGCACTTTGACGTGTGGAGAGCACTCTGTTGGCGAAGGGCGCCGACATGTACACATCAAAGTGCCTAATCTCCATTATCTTCAAGAGCTCTTATGGCGCTCTATGTGTCTCTAATGTCCAATAATCCAGCAGTTTGTATATATACGCTACGTACGGAGTGTATGAACAAGCTCAGTAGCTTCCATTTCCTAAGTCATTATTTTACTTACCAAAAAACCTCAGCAAATGGCTACGTATGGATCGCAGCCTCAGTACGAATTGAATGGATGAAGAAAGATAAATCAATAATAATGACACAAACCGTAAGTTAAAGAAAAAGGATTTATTCGACCAAGAATAATCCATTAAACCCAGCGACAGTATGATGTGTTTGTAAAGAAATAATGCTTTGCCTGCTGTGGACTTTCAAGGTTGCCAACTCCACTTCTGTAGCCTTCATGCAAAGGCTTAATGCTGCCCAGTAACATAAAAGGCTGATTCAAGAACTGTCACAGTGTTAAAATCCCAACTTAAAAGCATAAAAGAAGTGCGTTTTCTGCAATGCAGCATTACCAATGATAAGATGGGCAACATTCTCAGCTCCTACAAGTCTGAGGGGTTCTCGGAATATATATGAAGAAAGTTAAAAAACACCCCCCCTCCCGAGACCCATGAGGACAAATACTGCTGGGAAAATCATAAAGGCCTCTATGAGCCAGAGTAGAGAGCTGCTAACCAGCGGCTAGCACACCAGAGGTCCATGTGTTAAGGCCCCTTTACACTGCTAGATATAGCAGATGGTTGGGAAGGAAGCGTTCCTTCCTGACAATCACCTGCTCATCAGTGATCTCCTCCACAGTATGATGAGGAGCGATCCCTAATGCCATAGTCTCCATACAAAAATCACCGTTTAGACGGCATGATCTTCTGCCAGCAAACAATTTAGGTGACTGCACAAACGATCATCATACCGGACGAACTAGCGATTCGCTCGCTCATTGGGTAATCGATGGCACCTTTACACCAGCAGATAATCACTAACAAGTTATCGATTATCTGGCCAATGCTCGGCCAGTATAAGGGGGCCTCTAGGTGTCCTGCCATTCATTTGACTGACTGCATGTCATACATCTCCCCTGCGGTGGCTGTCTGCTGGGGGGTTCGTCAGAGCCAGACCGGTGATAATGGAGAACAGACAGTTCTCCTATGACAGGGGTGTTCTGTGATAAGACCCCTTTGAGGACCTAGTGTGCCAAAGCATTACATTTCTGGTCCACATAATGGGCTAGTTCCTAGGCCGATCATTGAGGTCGCAAGAGCAGGATCTCCCTCAGATTGTCTTCAGGGAAGCAGCCACTGCTAAAGAGTAGAATAAGAACATGAAATGCTAGAAAAAGAAGATCTCAGGGGCCGGTGCTACCGAAACCACACTTCAGGAAATGCAGGACATTAATAAGTTTATAGAAAAACAGTACAACTCCCAAAAGGAAAAAAAAAAACGAACTCCACGCACAGTGGTTGATTACATATTAAAGGGGCATTTCAATCTGATATTACAGTATATCCTTAAAGGGGTTGTTTCACTTCAAATGACATTTATCACGTAGAGAAAGTTACTACAAGGCACTTACTAATGTACTGTTATTATCCATATTACTTCCTTTACTGGCTGGATTTATTTTTCCATCACATTATACACTGCTCTTTTCCAGGGGTTACGACCACCCTGTAATCCAGCAGCGGTCGTGGTGCTTGCACACTATAGGAAACAGCTGCGGCCTCTCTGGTGGCCGGGTCCGTGGTAGAGCGCGCTGGTACACATGCACAGCAGCTCCCGTTCCAGCCACCACATATCTGCGCTGGAGCGGTGGCCCCAACCCATGGAAATGAGCAGTGTATAATGCAATGGAAAAAGGACAATACAATCCATTAGTTAGTGCCTTGTATCAACTTTGTCTACGTAAGAAAAGCAATTTGCTAAACAGAGACCACCCCTTTAAGATTAGCCATATAATTATGATCATGGAGGCCAGACCTCAGGGCTTTTCTCCAGCGCAGCGCCTCTCCTGTCCACACGTTGTATGCTGAACTGCAAATCAGCTCTGCTTTAGTGAACAGGGCTGCTGAGTAGGGATGAGCGAATCGACTTCGGAACGCTTCATCCAAAGTCGATTCGCATAAAACTTTAAACACTGTACGGAGCGAGACTTTGGGTAATAACTTCGTAAATTTATTACTGTGAAAAACCTTACTACCGAACTCTGGTTTGGTTCCTGGAACCGAACCAGAGTTCGGTAGCAAGGTTTTTTACAGTAAAAATTTATTTACAAATTTATTACCCGAAGTCTCGCGAAGTGATAACTTCAGCTCATCGGAGCCAATACATTCTAATACTGTATGAAGCGCTCGCTCCGTACAATATTCAAACTAAGTTTTATGCAAATCGCTCCTAACTACTGCTGAGCCTACCTGCACAGAGGATGGAAAAATACCGAATGTAACAAAGTCTACAGGAGCATAACCTAAAATAAACCCGAAGCTGATACTAAAGACAAGAAAACAAAGGCAATAATAAGCAAGCTATTGAGAGGATTCATGTCTCTCCTACATACAGGGTATAACAGGTCCTAGCACCCCAGTATAATCTCAGTCCACTGCTCTGTAATATTGCATTATTGTGGAATGAAATATTAGAAGCCCAGGTTTGTAGATATAAAGATATAGAACTCTGTGATCCTAAATAATGTCTTTATAGAATGATGAAATCTCTCCCCCAATCGTATTTCCATTAACTTTTTACAATAAACTGTTGCATTAAGAACAAGGTTAAGATAAAGGAAAATCAAAAATAGAATATTTAGCTCTATGGCATTATTACAGGGGGTTTCAGGATTCGGAATATGGCCTCCACATTTTTACAGCGGTCTGTCCACCTGAATGTCCTACACTTCGCAGTGGCAGTTCTGGGTATTGTACTTTCTTCCCATTCAGTTGAATGGAATGAAGCTGCAATACCCAGCACTATTACTACAAAGTAGATGATGCTCACACATCCAACATGGCCTCTTCAAACAGCTGATTAGCCAGGGTGCGGAGAGTCGGACTCTACTCTCGTAAGCCATCAATATCCTGAACCCAGGAAACCCCTTTAAAGAGATTTTCCAAGCTCCTGATATTGACGACCTATCTTCAGGATGCGTTATTGATATTTGATCGGTGGGGGGTCTGACACCATGCAGTCTCTAGCTCTGAATGGAGCAGGAAGTTCAGCCCTGTCCAAAGCGTGTTACTGCAACTGAGCTCCCATTCACTTTAATAGGAGAGTAAAGGGGTTGTGCAGCCAGTAATATTGACGACCGATTTGCAGGATAGGTCATCAATAGCTGATCGGCAGAGGTCTCCCTGCACTCAGTCGATCTGCAGTTTGAAGGGGAGGTAGTACTAGTGCGAGCGCTACTTCCTCTTCAACATTACACTTCGTATGGTCTTGCTTGCCGCGGCGGCACAGTTTAACTACAAGCGCTTGCACAATTCAAGTGAATTACGCTGTGCTGCAGAGATTTCCGAAACGACACACAGTGTAATCCTGAAGAGGGAGTAGCACTCACACGAGCATCGCCTCCTCTTCAAACAGCTAAGCGGCGGGGGTGCCGGGTGACAGACCCTCAATGATCCTGAGGATAGGTCATCAACATCACTAGCTGCCCAACCCTTTTAAGGAAGCAACCCTGCACGGCCACTACACTTTGAACGAAGTGGTCTGCTTCCCGTTTCCTGGCGGCTGCAGGAAGCTGCTGCTCGGTGAGGGTGTACGGTGTGGAACCCTCACCGATCAGATATTAAGGAGCTATCCTGAGGATAGGTCATCAATATCAGGAGCCTGGAAAACCCCTGCAAGCTCTGGAGGAAGAGGACTGTGGTCTAAGAAAATAGAATTTTTTTCCCACTTGCTGCACAGTAAAGTTGATACTACCTTGAGGATTCTACTGATGATGGCAGGCGTCACGACAAATATAAAGCAAATATATGACAACGTTTCTTGGTCTAAGTAAAGTTTTGTATTAATTAAACATGACGTACAACACAACAACAAAATAACCAAAAAAAGTGACAAAATGTGTTTCTTTGCAAACGTAACACATGAGACTGAGCAGGGCCCATGCCGATGGCGAGAAAACAGGAAATTCAAATGAGAAGGGAAAAGAAACCTATAATATGGTACTTAGGCCTATGTAAAAACTGCAGCTCAATCATCTCATCACCCCTACCAATACAAAGCCCTGATTAAAGTGTACCGCCATTTTGTAGGCGTTTCTGACAACTGGCGCCTACGACTTCACCAAGGTATGAGGCACTTCCAGTCTCATATTTCGGTAAAGTCACTAATCCAGATTATAAACGGCAGAATGACCTATTAAATTATAAATCGGTCCTAACAAAATGGTGCCTCGGTTTTATATAGGCGGCAGGTACGCTTTGCCTAAAGCCTAGCATATCGCAAATGCTTTTATCTATACTATTGACAGCTATATACAACTTAGGTATGTCCCCTCCTGGGTCTGAGAATTTTTTTTTGCGGTACCGGTCCATTGCACTCATCAGAAGACATTCACAAATAACCTGACATAAAGGAAACAAGAGAATAAATATACAGGGGTCCTGTTTCGCAGTCCTTCAGGTGGAGCCAGAATAACAGTGCATAGTATCCCGATGTCACGGATGGCAATGTAATGGAAGTGTTCCTTCTTATCCCACATCCAGGAGGCCCTATCATGCATTTAGATGTGTTATTGCACAATACATGAGGACCTGGGAAATCTTGGAAAGCATAAGAGAAAGTAAAATGGAATTTCATCCTGACACCTGCATTTCTCCAGTGTGACTTACAAAGCATGTCAGCTGCATGTGCTCAGAAGGCGAGCAACATGCGTCACAATGCACACTAGTAAAAATGCAGTAAAAAGGAAGAAGTCTTCTTTTCATTCAGTCACCTCTTGTCAAAGGTAAAAGTTCAAAGACTTGAAGGATCAAAGTGCTTGTTTTTCAGCAGGGTTAATCTTCTTCTAGAGGGGCGTGAGGCTGGCATCAACATGTATCATCTTTAATAAAAAACAGAAAAAAAAGAATAATATAAACATTACATACATCACAACAGGAGGCATCTTACTGTGGAAGGGTCGCTCCTATAAAATCACATATTTTGCAAATTCACTAATAAATGGTTGACCAAATGCTCAAGACGTGCACCGCACTGCCAAACATCTGCTACACAACATCTCATTCGAAAGCCGCGGACACTAATGTGGGGGGTTGGTCTTCACTTTCATGACTACAGTTGGGCTAGGAGATTATTTTTTCCTGGAAATCCATTTTTTTTTGCAGATTAGATGCTGACCCTTTACCTCTATGAGGCCTTTTTCTTCCATTCCACACCCTCCTCCAGTCCTCCCTCTATATAAATTACATGCCTTCCTCCAGTCCCTCTCTATATAAATTACATACCCTCCTCCAGTCCTCCCTCTATATAAATTACATAACCCCCCAACAGGCCTCCCTCTATATAAATTACATACCCTCCTCCCTCTATATAAATTATATACCCTCCTCCAGTCCTCCCTCTATATAAATTACATACCCTCCTCCAGTCCTCCCTCTATAAAAATTATATGCCTTCCTCCAGTCCCTCTCTATATAAATTACATGCCCTCCTCCAGTCCTCCCTATATAAATTACATACCCTCCTCCAGTCCCTCTCTATATAAATTACATGCCCTCCTCCAGTCCTCCCTATATAAATTACATAACCCCCCCACAGGCCTCCCTCTATATAAATTACATACCCTCCTCCCTCTATATAAATTACATACCCTCCTCCCTCTATATAAATTACATACCCTCCTCCAGTCCTCCCTATATAAATTACATACCCTCCTCCAGTCCTCCCTCTATATAAATTACATACCCTCCTCCAGTCCTCCCTCTATATAAATTACATACCCCCCTCCAGTCCTCCCTCTATATAAATTACATACCCTCCTCCAGTCCCTCTCTATATAAATTACATACCCTCCTCCAGTCCCTCTCTATATAAATTACATACCCTCCTCCAGTCCTCCCTCTATATAAATTACATACCCTCCTCCAGTCCTCCCTCTATATAAATTACATACCCTCCTCAGTCCTCCCTCTATATAAATTACATACCTCCTCCAGTCCTCTCTATATAAATTACATGCCCTCCTCCAGTCCTCTCTATATAAATTACATACCCTCCTCCAGTCCTCCCTCTATATAAATTACATGCCCTCCTCCAGTCCTCCCTCTATATAAATTACATACCCTCCTCCAGTCCTCCCTCTATATAAATTACATACCCTCCTCCAGTCCTCCCTCTATATAAATTACATACCCTCCTCCAGTCACTCCCTCTATATAAATTACATACCCTCCTCCAGTCCTCCCTCTATATAAATTACATACCCTCCTCCAGTCCTCTCTATATAAATTACATACCCTCCTCCAGTCCTCCTCTATATAAATTACATACCCTCCTCCAGTCCTCCCTCTATATAAATTACATACCCTCCTCCAGTCCTCCCTCTATATAAATTACATACCCTCCTCCAGTCCTCCCTCTATATAAATTACATACCCTCCTCCAGTCCTCCCTCTATATAAATTACATACCCTCCTCCAGTCCTCCCTCTATATAAATTACATACCCTCCTCCAGTCCTCCCTCTATATAAATTACATACCCTCCTCCAGTCCTCCCTCTATATAAATTACATACCCTCCTCCAGTCCTCCCTCTATATAAATTACATACCCTCCTCCAGTCCTCCCTCTATATAAATTACATACCCTCCTCCAGTCCTCCCTCTATATAAATTACATGCCCTCCTCCAGTCCTCCCTCTATATAAATTACATACCCTCCTCCAGTCCTCCCTCTATATAAATTACATACCCCCTCCAGTCCTCCCTCTATATAAATTACATACCCTCCTCCAGTCCTCCCTCTATATAAATTACATACCCTCCTCCAGTCCTCCCTCTATATAAATTACATACCCTCCTCCAGTCCTCCCTCTATATAAATTACATACCCTCCTCCAGTCCTCCCTCTATATAAATTACATACCCTCCTCCAGTCCTCCCTCTATATAAATTACATACCCTCCTCCAGTCCTCCCTCTATATAAATTACATACCCTCCTCCAGTCCTCCTCTATATAAATTACATACCCTCCTCCAGTCCTCCCTCTATATAAATTACATACCCTCCTCCAGTCCTCCCTCTATATAAATTACATACCCTCCTCCAGTCCCTCTCTATAAAATTACATAACCTCCTCCAGTCCTCCCTCTATATAAATTACATGCCTTCCTCCAGTCCCTCTCTATATAAATTACATACCCTCCTCCAGTCCCTCTCTATATAAATTACATACCCCCCTCCACTCCTCCCTCTATATAAATTACATACCGTCCTCCCTCTATATAAATTACATACCCTCCTCCAGTCCTCCCTCCCTATAAATTACATACCGTCCTCCAGTCCTCCCTCCATATAAATTACATACCGTCCTCCCTCTATATAAATTAGATATCCTCCTAGATATACTGATGCCCTGGCTCTCAGCAGCCATGTGCAGACTCAGACTCGGTGCTCCCATCTTTCTCAGGGAACTGATGGGGATTACAGTAGTGCACTCTCTCCGCTGACCAAATCCCCAACCCCCGAGTGGCTGCTACAGCGGGATCCCAACTGCAGTCAGCGGCAGCGCCCCCTGTGATCTGGAGCGTTGCCTCAGCGCAGCATGTGCGGCCCTCTGCAGCCTCTGCCTGGATTAATAGCTCAGGCAGCAGGGACTTCAAATACCCGTACGTACTGCGGTGATTCAGTGCTCCAGAGGGGAGTAATTAATGTCCCGATATTTAAAAATGGACATCGTCGGACTGAGAGAAAGCAAATTAATCACATTCATTTAATAATCTCGCAGCCCTAACTGCAAGACTTCATGTTCATTCAGCCACAAGAAAGAACACTGTTCAGGTGAATGAAATTCTTCCCCGCTATACTCTGAAAAGCCACCTTTATGGATTGTTTAGTGGCAGGGGTACAGTCAGGATGAAACAGAAAAGGCTCATCCCTAAGATAGTGACAAAGTTGGAGACACAAAACTCACTTCAATGTTTCCATAATTCAAGGCTACGGTTCTGGTAAAATTAGGTTTCTCCTTGTGAAGTCTGCAAAAATGAGTATAGGGAGTCTTAAGGCGGCCATACATGAGATTAAAGTCTATTCCATCCATTCCGTCTAAATATTGTTTGGAAAACTAGAGTGAACGACCATTCTCGATGGCGGACTGTGGACTCTTGTCTTACAAAAACATAATCCGCCATCCTGGAAAACTTCAGCCTGTGTATGGCATGATGGGCTTATTTACATTGTGCTCAAGTACCAGGGAGTCGTATGAACGATCCCACAGACAACTGATCGGCTGCAATGCGGCTGATCATTATCTCAAATGTATGGCCAGTTTAACAGGCCGTAGAATGCCATCTGGGGGGGGAGACATTCATCTGGAGACAGCTGTTTCAGGGGGGTTTCTGACCCTTGTCCGTGCAGAGCATGCTACTTCTCTGTCTGGAGAAGAGGCTTTTGACTTTTCTCCATCAGGTATATGATGCAGGAGTAAAAGCTGTCTGGGTACCCTGCTCTGACAAGGGACAAAAACCTGAAACAGCTGTCTGCGGAAAGAGGTCTTTTTCTAATGGCTTATATTCCAAGTAATGGTTCCAAGGCCAGATGTTCACCAATAGGTGGCAGCAGAGAGCCGGCTTACTTATTTTACACAGCGTCCTGGATAAGAGCTTATTCTCGATTCAAGGCTCTGGACTGATCTGAACATTTTTCCAATTGGTCCGAAGATTGCAAATGACAAACTAATGAAAAATTTGAATAGACCAAAATAAGTACAATGCAACAACAAAACAAAAAAAAATGCATTGAAAGGTGTCCAGAGCCTTTAACGGGGTTGCGCCGCGAAAATTATTCTTTCAAACCAGCACCTTGATATCAATACATTTTATTACAGGCAGTTACTTAAGTTTTATTGAATAACCTGGTGGCTTTACTAAACTTATCTGTACTGCTTCACCTGCCCTTTGTTCTTTACCCTATTTCTCCGTCCACCTCAGTAACATTGCTGGTCGCACATGCTCAATGCCATCCTTCAACCGCCGACAGCTGTACCTAATGTTAGACACTGACCGTTACAGGGAGAGCTGTAGCAGGAAGGACACGGTAGGGAGCACTGGACCCATGTGAGGTACAGGGCTGATATTAGCTCTGTTAGACGGTCGTGTACTATACGATGTCCGATTTTCAATTTTTACATCAATCTTGAGATGATCCCTTTAAGTTTTTCCGCCACTAAACATAAGGATGCATTCCGAACTGCAAAGAACAGTCCCAGCCCAGTGGCAGGCTCGTACAATGCATCCGTACAAGAAGCTTTTTTTCGAGCATTGGCCAATCTCAGTTTAGTCTGACATATTGCCAAATAATGAAGTTGCGTTAAAAGGATTGTATAGCAGGGAAAAAAATATATTCCTAGGGGGCTTAAAGGGGTATTCCCATCTCAGACAATGGGGACATATCGCTAGCACCTACAACGAGAACGAAGCGGGGATTTCGTAGAGTTCGTCCACCACCAAGTGCTGCTCCCATAGAAGTGAATATGACTGCACCGCGCATGCGCTCAGCTATTTTCAGCGGCTGTGTGAATGGGGGGCGGCTGTGCATGCGCAGTACACCCTCCATTCATTTCCCCGCTCCATTCTCACTGTAGGTGCAGGTCCCACCAGTGGGACCCACACCTAATAGACGATGGGGGCATATCCTAGCGATATGCCCCCATTGTCTGAGATGGGAAAACCCCTTTAAGGAGGACCTTTTACCATGAAATACAATGCAATCTGCAGGCAGCAAGTTAAAGAGTAGGAGAAGCTGAGCAGATTGATATATACTGTATTTTTTGCACCATAAGACGCACTGTTTTCCCCCTAAAGCGCGGGGAAAATGGCAGTGTGTGTTATGGAGCGAATACTAATGACCGTTTCCATTATGGAAGCGGTCATTAATATGCAGGAGGTACGGGGAGCGGTGAGTGTAGCACTGCACTGGCTGAGGTCTGATGGACCTGGGAGTCGGATACAGAGGTCTGATAGAGCTGTTTTGTCCCACGTACAGATGAAGTCAGAAAAAAACTGATTTAAATGCATAAATTACAAGTTTTGCTGAAACTTTTCCTACAAAACTATATCAATCCACTCAGCTCCTCTTGCTCTAGGCTGCCTGCAGACTGCACTGCATTTTGTGGTGACAGGTTCCCTTTAAAGGGGCTGTTCCAATGCAGCAAATGGTATTTATCATGTAGAGAAACTGAATAAAAGGCAGTTACTAATGTACTGTGATTGTCCATATTGCCTCCTATACTGGCTTGATTCATTTTCCCACCACATTATACACTGCTTGTTTCCAGGGGTTACGACCACCCTGTAATCCAGCAGCGGTGGCTGTGCTTGCACACTATAGGAAAAAGGTCCCGGCCACCAGTGAGGCTGGAGCCTTTTCCTGCATGGCCACCGCTGCTGGATTACAGGGTGGTCGTAACCCCTGGAAACGAGCAGTGTATAATGTGGTGGGAGGCAATATGGACAATCACAGTACATTAGTAAGTGCCTTTTATTAAGATTTCTCTATATGATAAATGCCACTTGCTGAAGTAAGACAACCCCTTTAAGGCCCCTTTACATGGGCTATTCTTTGGGGCAATTATAGGGAAGGGCGGTCCCAGGATAACTGCCCTGTAAAAAGGTGTCTCTAATCACCCAATGAATTAGCAAACGCGTGCTGATCAGGTGAACGCATCGCTGATGTGGAACCTAAATGATAGTGTCTGGGCAGTAGATTGTGCCATTTAAACAGCAATCTGCTGCCCAGAAACAATAAATGTGTATGGGGACAAGCGATCCCTCTAGAAAGGCGATAACTTTATATACATGCAGGCAATTATTGGTAATGAACGGCTTGCTCCTGATAACTGCCTGCGGTGTCGGCTTCTGTAAAGGGGCCTATAGAGTGGGTTAACAAAAAAAGACTAAAGCAGCCAAATGACACCTTACCCCCACTGCTCCTGTTCAGTCACTTACAGGGGGACCTGTTAAAAAAAAAAACTGTTCCACGCTGGACAACTCCTTGATGTCCTTAGCACGAGTTTCCACTACTCCAGTGGTGGTGTACCTTACACAACTCCAGCCACTGCGCGTCTGATCATCCATGGAAACCGCTCACTAGAGCTCCCAAGGCACAAACCCTGAGCTCCCGCAGGACACAACTTGCACGCTACCTGCCTGATCACATAAAGATCTCATTCAGACCTCTTCACAGCTCAACCACTCCATAGTAACAGCGGGCAGGCTCTGAGGACGGCGGAAACACAAGAAATATATTCTAGCTGGAGACGGGTGTCCTGGAGGCCTACCTAGTATTGGACTCTACTGCTAACCGGGGTTTCCTGTGGTCGTGGCTGTCAAGGCCACATGCCATGCAATAACTAGAAGGAACCCATACCTTTTCCATGTTATCTTCAGTTCTGAGAAACTATTACAAGTGAATAGTAATTTACGGCTACGGTATCTACACCACGCTTAGTATACTTACCATGATACCACCATTTCGTTTTCTTTGGATTTTTGTTGCATGTTCTTACATAAAATGAGTTATCTGGAGGTCGTCTCTGAAAACAAGAATGAGAACATAAAAAAACAAACTATATAAACAGCTAAAAGCAACACTGCAGCCCTACCAGGGGAGCGGAGGTGGCTTTTTGGAGGCACACGACACAATACTTGTGAGATACATCGTCAGAAATATAACAGCATTATTAATGGAATGAATAGAGATCCACTCAGGAGCCTGCAGACCATCACTGGACAGACTACAAAACGGTGCTGTAAAGCAGCCTGTAATTCGTTGGCAAGACGTCAGGTCAGGGCCCTATGCTCTATACAATCAGCCATTACATTAAAACCAATATCATGAAGGTCCTGCCCAGGGGCATAGCTAACGGCTCATGAGCCCTGGTGCAAGAGTTCAGCTTGGGCCCCCCTTCCCTCAGTGCTTTGTGTGTCTTCTCATGCGGGACAGGAGTCCCTGGGCCCCCTCAGGCTCCTGGAACCAGTAGCGACTGCTACCTCTGCACCCCCTATAGCTACATCCTGATGACAGATCAGCTGTCATTGAGGCATGGACTCCACAAGACCTCTGAAGGTGTCCTGTGGTATCTGCCACCAAGACATTAAACACAGATCCTTTAGAGCAGGGTTCCCCAACTCCAGTCCTCAGGGCCCACTTGCCGGTGAGAATTTAGGAGTATCCCACAGAATGAATACTTGTGGTAAATCCTAATGGATGGACACTAATTATATCACCCGCCTAATACTAAGGAAATCCTGAAAACATGACCGGCAGGTGGGCCCTGAGGACTGGAGCTGAGGACCACTGCTTTAGAGCGAATGGGTCATCAAAAAATTACCTATTGTTTATTTTTAATTTTTATGTTATGCAGGTAGATTCTTTTTTTTTTTGGAGTCAATAGACACAATGTACAGGATGGGACTCTGTCTTTTATGGGATATTGTTCTAGGCCTGCTCTGTGACCTGTGCAGAGGTCAGGAGGGAGTAGATGAGCCCTGATATCACCTATTGTGAAGGGTGGATCCTGTGACAGCTGTAATTCTGTCTGTGATGATAATGAGAGGACTCCTAAAGAGAACAGGAAGTCTCAACATATTATTAGGCGTAGTGGCCAGCCAGAAAGCTGCACATTTAGATTGTTTATTTTTTTTTTATAAAACATGTAGTTTGTGATATAGAAAATTAAATTAGAAAAAAATAAAAAAATAATCGTCAGAAGTTCTAAAAAAATATGTTTAACATGAAAGTGTCATCTAAGCAATATGTCATTTTCTGATTATAGATTCCCTCTAAAGGGGTTGTCTCTCACTTCAGCAAATAGCATTTATTATGTAGAGAAAGTTAATAGAAGGCACTTACTAATGTATAGTTATTATCTATATTGCTTCCTTTTGAAAAAAATTAATGGCCTCTGTGCCCTCCCATGGCCTCGGCCTCTGTGCCCTCCCATGGCCTCGGCCTCTGTGCCCTCCCATGGCCTCGGCCTCTGTGCCCTCCCATGGCCTCGGCCTCTGTGCCCTCCCATGGCCTCGGCCTCTGTGCCCTCCCATGGCCTCGGCCTCTGTGCCCTCCCATGGCCTCGGCCTCTGTGCCCTCCCATGGCCTCGGCCTCTGTGCCCTCCCATGGCCTCGGCCTCTGTGCCCTCCCATGGCCTCGGCCTCTGTGCCCTCCCATGGCCTCGGCCTCTGTGCCCTCCCATGGTCTCCTTTAGTGTGCAAGCACGGCCACTGCTAATGGATTACAGGGCGGTCGTCACCATGGATATGAGCAGTGTATGATGTGATGGAAAAATGAATCCAGTCAGCAAAGGAAGCAATATGGACAATCACATTATATTAGTAAGTGCCTTGTATTAACTTTCTCTACATGATAAATGCCACTTGCTGAAGTGAGACAGCCCCTTTAAGGCCCCTTTACATGGGCTATTCTTTAATTCTTGTAAGTTCTTAGGTGGAACCTCTATGTATCGGACCTGTTTTTCTAGCACAAATCACGGATGCCAGCTTTGACTAACGTCTGAGGAATTTGGAGGCTGAATCAACACCTTGAACTTTTTGTCAAACCCTTCCTGAACAGTTTTTGCATTGTGGCCAGGGCATTATCCTGCTTAAAGAGGCCATTGCTATTAGGGATTACCACTATTACGAAGGGTGTATGGTAGTAGCATATCAAAGTAACATCCACATGAATGCCAAGACCCGAGGTTTCTCAGCAGTACATTTCACAATGCCTGGGGGAATAGTATGAGGAACATGGCAAAGAGTACAATGTCTTGACTCCAAATTTCCCAATTCTCAATCTGACTGAGCATCTGTGGTATGTGCTGGAACGACTGGTGTAATCCATGACACTACCACCTTGCAATTTACAGGATTTAAAGGATCTCAGCTAATGTCTTAGTGGCAGATACCACAGAACAGGTCTTGGGGAGTCCATGCCTTGTCAGGTCAGAGATGTCTTGGAGGTATGAATGGAACCCACACAATATTAGGCAGATGGTTATTCTGGCGACTACTGTTGAGCGAACCTGTGTTTTCAAGTTTGGCGTACAAGGCTCGTCTCTAGTTAAAATCCGTGGTAGCAGAATTCATAATGGAATTCTCAGATAACCCGAACCTTGTACGCCGAACATCCCTACTTGAAGAAAAGCGCAAGCTTCCGTGGCAGAGTTTCTGCTGATTACAACAGGAGCCAGAGAACAAGACCATACCGAATGCATAAAGGTAAAAGGCAGTGCACTATGGAAATCCACCTGAGGTCAGGAAAAGCAGCTACAGAGATAAATTCGGATAAAGTCCTGCACATATGAATTCATCAGTGTAACTGAGAGGGACACTAAGAGAAAGTCAATGCAATTGTCTGATGTGAGACAGGAGCAACCCTGGAGATGCCGGCAGAGTACAAAGGGATTACTCATCAAGCGACACAGGTTGCCTGTGGAGAAACGATCATATGAGTAAAAACTAGGTTACATTCCTGAGCTATAAATGAAATGACCTCGTTTAGTCTTTACGCAGATAAAATACACTGCCCTGCGCCGGACAATCCTCCTGCAGCGGTGAGAGGAGCCGGTCTGACACTGCTGGGAAGAGGGGCCAAGAATGGGAAAATATCTGAGCAGATGGAGAAACTATCTGGGCTGTGATCTGTACAGAGTGGAAGAACCAGATTCAATACAAAGTTATGTCTTATAGGAAATCGATCTGGCTCACACAGTTGTTTACACAGAAATGCCATAAAAACCATATTCAGTATGGACACAAAGCGATTTCTGTGGGAAAGAAAAAGTCAACGCAAATTCATGTGTGAAGTGTCACTGGGCTTTTGGAAAACCTTTGACATGTCTTTGCGATATTGGTCTTTGATCAGTGGGGGTCTCAGCGCTGGGAACCCCACCGATCGCTAGTACGAGGAGAGAGAGGTCCCGACAGTCCTCGCTGCATGAGACAGGCTCCACAGAAAGTCTACGAGTCCATCTGGATTGTCCCTCCTCAGTGTAGGAGATGCAAAGCACTATGTCAGCACTTCTCTGTCCTCATTTTAGCGATCGGTGGCAGTCTCAGCGCTCAGACCCCTACCTATCAAACCCTGTGATACGTCACTATGACATATCAAACGTTTTTACATGTTCAGTGACCCTTTAAAAGGGTTGTTAATGATTACAGAAACATGACTTCTTTCTTCTAGAAACAGCACCACACCTGTCCATTAGTAGTGTATGGTATTGTCTCTGCTTATTAGGCCCCATGCACATGGCCATTGTCCAGCCATGGCCGTATTGCGGCCTGCAAACAGCGGGTCCGCAACGGGCACTGGCCGTGTGCACCCTGCATCACAGATTCACTTGATGGTGCAGAACGGAGGCAGAAAACCCCACTAAAGCACCACGGAGTGCTTCCGTGGGGTTTCTGTCCGTGCCTCGACACCACAAAAAAGTAGCGCATGGATTACTTTTTTGAGATGTGGAGCGTCGGATGCAGATCGTAGACCCCATTCAAGCGAATGGGTCAGTGTCCGGATGCGGCGGCCCTACGGTTGGTGCATTCAGGATAGCAACTTGTGGTCCACAGCATGGGCCCGGCCATCACAAGTTTGTGTGCATGAGGCCTAAACAAAGGATTATAATAACTGCAATTATTATACCTGCATTTCATGAATATCATTTTTACTGTGGCTCCAAATGGGAAGTCCTTTGTAATGTTGTCACACCGTACCTTTTCTTTGCAGCTGGACAGCATGCTGATTATACTAAGACAAACTGACTGCACCGACAGCGCAGGAGACCAATCTTCCGTTAAAATAGATAAACAGATATGACCATTGCTATACACATGAGGATGGACAGGGATATTATCACCAGTGAACATGACCTGAAATATGAAAGATATTAGGCAGCTAGTGAAAAGTGAATTCACAAAATTGTACACCATATTCTGAATACTTAAAGCGTACCAAAGTTTTCAAAAAAAGTTTGCATAATGCTGGTGCTTCTTTGTACAATCATAACTGTGAAGTCATTTTCAGCCACATTATTCCCTGTTTCAGCTGCACAGCTAGATGCATTTCACTAAGAAGGGGGGGGGGCGTATCCCTTCAGTGAAGTCTGCCAGCACTGTACTGCTGTGACGTCCTTTCCCTTACGTCCCACTATGTTTGCTTTCAGCTCTGGAGCCCACAGAACAGATAGGAAGGGGGAAATCACACTAAGGCTCATGCACACGACCGTATGTATATTGCGGTCCGCAGATCTTGTCTGACAAAAGGCAGTGGACTGCAACTTAGGTGGAAGCGAGATCCCTAGTGGCCATGACTTTACAACTTTTTTTTAAGGCAGATGCAGGCATATTTTTTAAAAAAATTAGGCTAGTTTCACACTAGCAGCCGCCTTTTCCAGCAGGGGAACAACCTACCGGATCCATGCTACTGCACTGTGCCGAGGAGGCAGGAATAAAACTACGACATGTTGTAGTTTTATTCCGGCCACCTCTCTCAATGTTTGCCGTGCTGCGGCCGGACCCCATTATAGTGAATGGGGCCGGAGCGGACTTCCGGCGGCACAGTGCACTAGCGGTAGCACGGATCCGGCAGGCTGTTCCCCCGTCAGAACAGCCTGTCGGAGAAGGCTGCCGCTAGTGTGAAACTAGCCTTAATTTACAAATTTACTACTTACACCATTCTCTAGTAAATGAAATTGTGTGAAAGTACAGTGACTCTTTAAAGGAGTTCTACAAAGTATAAAACATGTCCCCCAATGCCCAGGCCCCTCATATAGATTATACTTACCCCGCTCCCAACGTTGCTCCTTATCCCCACACGCCCGCCACGGCATCTTGGGTAACGCTAGGGAGGCTTGTCCCTGTTGCGGCCTGCTATTGGCTCTCCACCCCCAACCCCCCGTCGCCAGATGATTTGATCCACGCGACAGGGAGATGCAATGGCAGCCATGCGGGGAGCATGAGCGGGGTAAGTATAATCTATATGAGGGGCATGTTTTATACTTTGGATAACCCCTTTAAGGCTTGTTTCATATTAGAAGCAGGGAACAGCCTGCCAGACCTCTGTTCACTCCGGATGTATGTATGGCTCTGTCTGGCCGCATCCCAATGGGGACCTCTGTTGGTCCCCATAACAGCTAACGGGGCCGGGCGGAGCCTTACATTCTTTTAGCAATGCCGGAGTGCAGAAACATCTGGCAGGCTGTTCCCTGCCGGATATAGAGCGCTAGTGTGCAACTAGCCTAATAAATCAGTCTAAAAGTTGGAGTCTGGTTTCCATTATGCAGGACAGAAAACAGAGTCCTACATAATGGAAACCAGATGGATCTGTTATGCTTGCCATAGACTTCTATTATGATGGATCAAAACGGAATGCCGTTTTGCATTACGAATTCCGTTATACCAGTATTTCTACACCACCCGAACACCGAACCCAAACCTGTAAAGTTTGGGTTCGCTCATCCCTAGTGATCACGTCTACACTGCCTGGCCCCGTCAAAGTGGAGAGTCAGAGCAGAGCCTCTAGGTGTAACGGCAACTCCCCCGTTGCTCCTAGAGGCTCATTTGCATATATTAAAATATCACTTTTCTCAGTAATGCAGACACATATGAACAAGGGACCAACACAGATGCCTTCAGCTGCCAAACGCACATGTAACAGGTCGGCCAGTGTCATAGGTACAAATCTGCTGACAGATGCCCTTTAAATCAGACAAAGGGAGATTGTTACGACTATGTGCTTGTAATACTCTGTTACTCATATGGCATTTTATTCTCCTATAGATGTAATGCTTTCAGGGAAGAACACCTCCATAATACAACATGGCTGCACAATCCTATGAGAAGAAACCTCCATGTGCTTCAGGATGAAATCAGAGGCCCGAGGAGGTAGGGCACATGTCACTGAATATAGACTTCTATGGGTGCGCCATTAGGGATCTGTAATGTGGCCGTGTGATGAAAATATCTTACCTGAGGAGAATCAAAAGGGTATCGACTGCTGAACTTAAATAAAAGCTGAAACTTTTCGCCTTCGTACAGGGTTCCTGGAGCACCTTCCATATCTACAATCCACCTGAAGGCATAAAGACAAATAAGTTACAAAAGACAACAGCAACTATGCAAGCGCTGCAGACCAAAGAAATGGTTTACAAAGCGTTCTTCTACAGCACCCTCGTGCTTCAGATTTTACCTCGTCTGAGGGCCACATCACATGGGGACTGGGGCAAATCAGCACCCTGCTACACCGTCTGCAGAATACCCCATGTCACCTATCTCTATGCCTTGTGACGCAGTGAAGGGTCTGTTAGTAGATGGAGGCTTTTTCCCCCCCAGCATATGCTGCAGAGACTGAGGTCAAGCACCGGGCCGGGTTTCACTTGCCGGTCCGGGCATTGTGGACGCCCAACTCTCATTAAAGGCAGCTAGATTGGGGGATAGAGCCGTCGGTGTGAAGGTATGAGGCTTGTGCCTGGACGAAGGTTTGTGACCTGTTTGGGGAAGACAGGACGACTAAATCCTAGACTTAAACTTTGGTGTGGACCTGTTTGCCAAGTGTGAACACACGCTTTGGACTCTATGCAGGACCTGCAGCACGGTGAGAACAAACACCAGGACTTTCAACTAAGGTGAAGTTGTTTGCTGAGCTGTCAAACCTGCTAGTGTGAATAAAACACCGCAGTTTGATCAAGAGCTGTTTTTGGTGCCTCTGTTCTGCGTCCGCTCACCCTGCCTACCAGAGCGAATCCCCACAGCCTTTAGAAGCAGATGTGAAACTGGCAGCACAAACACTGATGCAATATAGATAGTAGCTGCAAAGTAATATCTGGAATAATCAAGATATCTTATCAGTTAGGTGGCTTTTGCACTGGGAAAGCACTTAGAGCATGTGTCAAACGTAAGGTACGCACACAACCGTATGTATTGTGTATTCTGCAAATTGCGAATATATGCATGAACAGTATCTGTACGGACATACAGATGTGGAGAGCACATGGATCATCCGTGTGCTTTCCGCATCTGTATATACTTTTTGAAAAAAAAATAAAAAATAGATTATGTCCTATACTTGCCTGCAAAATGCAGATCACAGGCCCATTAAAGTCAACCATTCCAAAAATAAAATGCGGAAGGCACAAGGACAGCATCTCTATTTTCCAGATCAGCGGTTTGCGGACTACAAAACAGACACGGTCGTGTGCATGAGGACCAAGCGTTTATTCTGGGACAGTGTCCTTTCTGCCTCAGTCTGACTGATATACGGAACTGCATAGTCCTCTGCACTATTCCATATAGAGGTAAGTAGCTTTAGGACTGCTTCACATGAGGGAATCCCTTGCATAAATCACGCTCCCTGTGTGTGAGCGTGATTCTCCATTCTGGACTTGCAAGAGCACAGGACATTATCATGGGTTATAATGCCGTGTGTGTCTGCTTGACCTTACTTCTACGGGAATCAGTGACAAGGCTGTCAGTATGATCCCATAGGCCCCTTTCGGACGAGCGAGTTCCACGCATCGCATCGGACTCACAGTGGGAGATAGCAGTGACATAATGCTCTGTGTTATCCAATACATTCCAGAACTGTAAGGGTTACATAGCATCATAAATCAATATAATGCTATGCGACCCCAGCAGTGCTGGGAGGTCAGGACGGGAGCTGCCACATACTCACGCTGCGAGTCCGATGCGTGGAACTCGCTCGTCTGAAAGGGGCCTTAGGAGTAAGGTCAAACAGAGACACATAGGAGTATAAATCAGTGTAGTCCAGAACGGAGGATCACGTTCACACATGGAGTGTGATTCCTGCAATGGACTCGCTCGTGTGAAACAGCCCTTAAAGGGAGTTTTTTTTCCACAGCATTTTCCAGATTTTTTTCCCCAGGCACTTTTTTTTTGGGACATCCAGATGGTACTGTTATGGGTCAGTGGCAGCTTTTGTTTTTAAAAAAAAGCACCATATTCTGAGTATGGCATTTTTTCAATCAGGTTTTCCATGGGACGAGAATAACACCAGAAACAAATGCATGCTGTAAATATTACATATCAAAAACATTTGGAGACCAAAAAAATGCAATAAAAATGCTTTAAATTCATGGCATTCTTTTTATAAAAGGACAAAATGCTGACAAAACAGCGGGTCTGTGAAGGAAGCCTTACAAAAGCTTTGCTCACAATTGTCTGCTAGATTTGTGAGTAGTCGAAGCACGAAGGAAAGTTATAACATGGAGCGGCGCTCTAACCCGTACAATTCGCAAAGTGAATGATCACCTGACGCAGCAGCGTTGTCTGCACACTACCCGGGGCATTTGTCTCAGGGCTCTTTGGATAAGTGAAATCTCAAACATCTGTCTGTGATAATTAGTTTGCCAGGAGGGCAGTGGCGTAGCGTGGGGGGGGGGGGGGGTGAGTCGTACGTTGCCCCGGACGCAAAATTGCAGGGGCGCCAGGCAGCAAGCACTTTAATGAGGGCCACGGGAGCCTATGGTTCCCGTCCCCTTCGTTCTTCCTCACAGGCTTCGGGCTAGTGGCCTGAAGCCTATGAGACAGTAGAGCGACGGTAGTGGCTTGAATGGAGTTGCTCCTGGCAGGAATTATGTCAGTGGAAGAGGCGGAGTCTCATCATCCAGGGGCGGGGCCTCAAGATTTTCAGGAGATTCTACAGAGCAGGTTGTTGGACAGAGGAGCAGAGGCTGCAGGTCGGTGTGTGGAGGAGAATAGGGACTTATTTTTTATTGGGGTGCTTTTTGCAGGGGCTGAAGGGAGAAGGAATCATCCTTGTACTGGAGACTATGTTACAGGAGTCTGAAGAGGGGGGGTGATATTATTTACATGGGACTGTATGCTGGAGGGGCTGAAGGCAGGAGAGAGATGTATTGTACATGGGACTGTATTCTGGAGGGGCTGAAGGCAGGGGGGAGGTTGTATCTTACATGGGACTGTATCCTGGAGGGACTAAAGGTAGGGGAGTGATGTATCTTAAATGGGACTGTATGCTGGAGGGGCTGAAGGCAGGGGGAGTGATGTATTTTACATGGGACTGTTTGCAAGAACGGCTGAAGGCAGGGGGAGTGATGCATCTTACATGGGACTGCATGCTGGAGGTGATGTAGGCAGGCGGCGAAGAGAGGGAGGGTGATATTATTTACATGGGACTGTATGCTGGAGGCTCGGGGTAGTTTTGTATTTTACATGGGACTGTATGTTGGAGGGGCTGAAGGCAGGGGGAAGGTTGTATCTTACATGGGACTGTATGCTGGAGGGGCTGAAGGCAGGGGGAGTGATGTATTTTACATGGGACTGTATGCTGGAGGGGCTGAAGGCAGGGGGAGTGATGTATCTTACATGGGACTGCATGCTGGAGGGGCTGAAGGCGGGTAATGATGCATTTTACATGGCACTGTATGCTGGAGGCACTGAAGGCAGGTGGAGTGATGTATCTTACATGGGACTGTATGCTGGAGGGGCTGAAGGCAGGGAAGTGATGTATTTTACATGGAACTGTATGCTGGAGGAGCTGAAGGCAGGGGGAGTGATGTATTTTACATGGGACTGTATGCTGGAGGGGCTGAAGGCAGGTGGAGTGATGCATTTTACATGGAACTGTATGCTGGTGTTGCGTAGGACTGCAGGTGATATCTACTACATTATCTGTAAAAAGGGGGCATGGCCACAGGTTGGTGGTGGTGGGGGCGCAATACTTGGTTTTGCCCCGGGTGCTGGCTACCCACGCTACGCCACTGCAGGAGAGCCCAATTAAAAGAAAATTACTTAAGACGTTCCACATTATTAAGCAGGCCACAGGTTTCAAGCAATATGGGAAAGAGAAAGGATCCCTGCTGCTAAAAAGCGTCAAATAGTGCAATGCCTTGGACAAGGTATGAATACATTACATATTTCACAAAACTTGAGCGTGATCATCGTACTGTGAAGAGATTTGTGGCTGATTCAGAGATCAGACGAGTTCATGCAGATAAAGGAATAACGAGGAAGGTTTCTGGCAGACAAATTCATCAGATTAAGGGCTCATGCACACGACCGCGCTGTGTTTTGAGGTGTGCAAATTGTAGATCCGCTAAACAGAGATGTCGCACGTGTGCGTCCCGCAATTTGCGGAACGGAACAAGCTGTCCATAATAGAAATAACTGTTCTTGTCCGTAAAACAGACAAGAATAGGACATCTTCTATTTATTTTGCGGCCCCACGGAAAGCAGCAAACAGGTATTTGAAGGTGCAGAGGCCTGCAGTTGTGCATAAACCTACTATTCAGCCAGTGCCGTGCAACCCTAGATGGTCCACATGGATGAAGTTTTGGATGATTGGTGGATGGTCACCATGTCCCAACAAGGCTGCAACGTCAGCAAGGAGATGGTGGAGTCATGTTTTGGGAGGGAGAAGACTGGTAGGTCCATTTAGGTCATTCTCACCCCTGAAGGTGTGAGAATGACCTCGGCAACATATATAGAATTTCTGAATGACCACTTTCTTCCATGGTACAAAAAGAAGAACCGTGGCTCCCATAGCAAATTCATCTTCATTCCATACCATCTCATGTAACACAACAAAGACAAATACCTCAGAGTCATTGGCTGCTAATGGGCATTAAAGGAGAGAAACTCATGGTGTGGGCCACCATCCTCCTCTGACCTCAACCCTACTGAGAACCTCTGGCGTATCATCAAGCAGAAGATGAGGGTGGGAGGCAGTTCACATCAAAACAGCAGCTCTGGAAGGCTATGCTGACATCCTGCAAAGAAATTCACGGAGAAACTCTCCAAAAACTCTCAAGTTCAATGGATGAAAGAATTGTGAAGGTGAAATAAAAAAGGGGTCCTAGGTTAACATGCAACGTGGCCTGTTAAGACGTTTTTGATTGAAATAGCTTTTGATTTCAGTAAATATGACCTCTTAATGCAAATTCAACAAATGACCATTTTTAGTTCTTTACAACCTACAAACTCTGTTGTGCATAATCATTTCGAATTGTGCATTTTGATTTTTTTTGTGTGAAAAAAATACTGTCATCATTGGGAGGTTTTTTCAATAAAATTTGATTTATACTGTAATGGTTGATGACTTATATACTTGTCATTTGCATCGAACATTTAGGAAAATCAGAGAAAAATATAATTTGCATAATCATTTTGAATGCTATATTATATACATAAATATATCTATACACACACACAATGTATTTTTCGTCCTATAAGACGCACTTTTTCCCCCCCACAAAAATGTCACTGTGTCTTATGGGGCGAATACTAATAAGGCTTCCTGGTGCTCGGCTGTGCTGTGGCTGCGCACAGTGCGCTTCAGGTCACAGCACAGCGGCAGCAGAAAGAAGAGAGAGCGATGGCGGTGAGGAGCGGCAGCGTCTGGAGCAGGAGAGGTAAGTGGGTCTTTTTTTTATTTGCTCTGTGGCATGGGGGCTGATCTGAGGTATGGGGGTCTTATTAACATTAAAGGTCTGACTGGGGCTGTGAGCTGAGGTCTGATTGCTGGCCTGATCTGAGGTCTAATAAATTTTTTTTTTCTTATTGTCCTTTAAAACCTAGCTGCGTCTTATAGGGTGAAAAATACTGTTTATATATATATATATATATATATATATATATATATATATATATATATATAAAATCACATAAATCATATTTACATACAACCAAACCAATTACACTTAAAAAATTAGGAATTTGTAGAACTGTATTATCTCTGTGTGTATCCCAGGCGATCAGCCAACTCCCCTTCCGTCTCACAATCCTGTGTCTGGCTGTAAGTCAACTGGATGCAGAAGAACCCTCCCCCTCTGTTCTGTCTGTAATTGAAGCCCCACCACCTCTTTTTCCAGAGATCAGAAGGAACACGACAGACAGTGAAGGCAGGTTTATCTCCGGTTTACATTTAATATTTACTTCTAGGTTTTTATTACCCGAGTTGAAGATAAAAACAGGGAAAAATACTGCACCAAGAATTAATCTTGACTCCCTGAAAAAACAACTATTTTGCTGACCAGCGACAGAACCCACACAAAATAAGGTAGGGGGCGTGACAGTATTCCGGTTAGCCATCCCACATAAGAGGACAGCTACAATTATTTGCAAAGAGTGAATAAGCACAAGATGTAATTACGGCGTTTGTGGCAAGCTCTAATTTGGGACATTCACAACTACAAGCTACACAAGTTCCTTGTCACTCTTTATGGACAGACATGACATTTATTTGTCAACCTGTGGGAGCACCAGGCGTTTACATAGGCAACCAGCTAATTACGGCAAACCCAGCCTGGCAGACATTAATAGAAGCAGTGACGCACCTTTATGATGCCATTCAGACGTCCACACAAGCCAGTTCATATTAAAAAAAAAAAAAAACTGCATGCACACAACCGTATTTTTGGTCCTCATCCCATCCACATTTTCTGTGGATCGGATGCCGACTCATTTATTTCTATGGGGCTGCAAAAAATGTGGCATAATGTCCATTCCACCACCCCACAAAAAAAAAAAAAAAAGATCCAATGTCCTATTCTTGTCCGTTTTGAGGAAAAGAACAGGCATTTTTTTAACAAACGGAGGGAAGTACAGAACGGGAAAATGCCCTGGGATACACGGTGGGCATCCGGTGTTTCGCAGAGAGCAAAAACAGACACAGTCGTGTGGATGGGGCCTAAAAAGTATAATGGAGATATGAGGTAATGGCATATAGGATATTTCCTTCCACTGACCAATCCTAAGAGCAATGAGGCTGTGCTCAGCAACCTTGTGTCATTTCACCAAGTAATACTGAAAAATACATAACCCTGCACACATCGCTATGCACAGGCCCAATACAAGACGGCAATGAACCATGTTAGCCAGGTTTTTTTTTTCTAGGTCCCCCCAAAATGAATGCAGATAGATATGCTAAACTCAAAACCCCATATGGAAATAATGCAAAAAGGTATTAATTCCAGAATGACTCACTTTAAAAAAAAAAAAAAAAAAAACTTTTTGTGCGATCCAAAGGCCAAAATAGCTTTGTCCTTAAAGGGATTTTGATACTGATGACCTATCTTCTGCATAAGACATCAGTATCTGATCAGTGGGGGTCTGACACCGGGAGCCCCGCCGATCAGCTGTTTAAGAAGGCACCGAGGGGCTCAGCTATGGCCTTCCCACTGGCTGTAAGACAACTGGCTGGAGCAGTCACCCTCTGCATTGTTTTCAGTATTCCAAAAAGATTGTTAAGATCCAACTACTCAGCTGGACTCCAGCCAAAGATGGAATAGATCAGCAGGAAATTAACCCTTGTGTTCTCTGGAAGATTCCTACAACTCTTTCTGGCTGGCGGCAGGGCACGGTATAAGGACATGAGTTCCCTCATTCAACAAAACCAGAATGCCGCTAACAAAGAGAAGACCTTTCTTTGGCAGATTCCGCCTGCCCACTTACTCACTAGAATAGCTGGAATGAAAGGTTTATTTCTTCTACAGTATTTCCGGCTGCACCCATCACACAGTTTCCGAATTCAGACGAACGTGTCTAAAAAAGTGGGTGCAACATCTGTCATACAAAGAGCCTGACTCGATTATGGTTTTTATTTTTTTTTGCCATTACACCGCGATGCTAAATTTCTATTCCGGGAGCATTAAGATAACCAGACGTTCAGGAAAGCGCTTATATAAGAAAATCCCTCAATGAAAAGGCCTCCTGAAACGCACAGCATTAATCCCATTGCTTTACAGAATAACCGGACACACATCAAAACTAAGCTGCACGTTTAGAGACTGAACTGGGTTCATGTTCGAATTAAGATATCAGCGCTGACAATGCGACACATAGGCCGCCCCTCTCACAATACATTTCATCACTGCCATTAGCAATAGGATAGGACTTTGAGCGCACCCGCAGCACCCCTAGAGCCGGCCATACACATCAGACAGCGGCCAGTACCGATTAGTCTGCCAGCTTTTACATGATTATGGAATAATATCGATTACCCACAAAAAAAAATTTTCGTAGCACACCATGGACGCATATGGGATATAATAATACATATGCACCAGTATAGAGCTGTAGATTAGAACTAGGGCAGACTTGGACGGTGGGGGGAGTTGTAGAATACGATATAGCTGGCATTGAATGAAGCGAGTTTCGGATGCTTCATCTGAAGTGACTTCGTTCAAAACTTCGGAATACGTTTTGAACATTAGAATGTATGGGCTCCGATGAGCCGAAGTAAGTTATTCGCGAAGAAGCGCTTGACTTCGTTGAATAACTTCGGTAGTTGATTATTACAGTAGAAACCACTAAAACTTGAAACCGAAATTGGCTTCGGTTCCGAGGTACATGCAGCTGTCATTGGGACCTGTTTCTAACAGCTGTAACTTGTGATGTATTGCAGCTAGATGGTCTTGTTTTAAAACTTACGATAATCAGCTTTTAAACAATCTCTGACGGATATCTGTAGCTGCTACACAGCCTAAGATCCAGCTATCGGTAGCAAGGACCTAGAAGACGTGTCCATGGCTACCGCAGTGCCACCCTGCAAAGTAGTGTGAGATTCGTCCTTGGAAGGGGTTAAAGTTCACAAACATTTTCTGCAATGTCTGAATAGCGTTTTGAAGATACGTTGCGTTGCGCTTTACATTTGTTATTTAACAGGAAAATATGCAACAAATAACTCACATAAATCCTATCTAATAACAGTATGAGCATTTACGGACACATGATTTACAGGCAACTGTGGACATTTTACGTTCATGACGCTGACCACAGCAACCAATCGTGTTCCTCTTTCATTTTACTAACGGCCTCTAAAATAATAATAAAATAAAAAAATGACAGCTGAAGTCTAATTGTTTTTTTAGACTTCACTTTTCCCCCCGCACCAGCTTTGCCATATCCCCCTCACTGAGCTTACAGATTTCCAGACTTCCCCCGAACTCCTCCGTACGTGTAATGAAAAGCCCATTAAAAGGTAAGCGATTTACGCCGGCCGCGCATTCAGAGGAAGTGGTTGCAGATCCTTTTCATTTCACTTACTGCGTAATGGAATTCTGAACGCTCTTTTCATTTAAGGTCATTCCTGGTGGAGGCTCGTTCTGCAAAGCCAACAGTTCTTTCTGCAGCCGCTTCTGCAAAGCATTAAAAGAGGCGTCATATTAATAAACCCATCTGCATTGACGTGGTGGTACATGTCATCACCCCCACACATATCACATAGCTAGTCACTACAGGTATTCAGAGCTTCCCATCATATAGGGGGGACACGTGAAGGCCAGAAATCGCACATGCGGTACAATAGAAACGTGAACGGTAACAATGCCATTTGCCAGCAAACAGAGAATCTGTATCAGGACTGGAAAGTAAATATCACAGCGGGCGGCACCAGGCGATAAATGCCTCGAATGATGCCATCTTATGTAGTCCGAGCAAAGTACAGTATTTTTGGATTTGTTTTCTAATATGTTGTCAGTACTGATGCAGCTTGAAGGGCGCAGGATACAAATCTGTAAAATAGGGGGAGAGAGCAAAACTAGTGCAAGATAAAAGGGTGCACTTAATAAGTGCAACGGTCCAGTTGTAGTTTACAGTCTCCGAACAAAGAATTCCCAAAATATGATTTCAGCAATGGCCTGTTTCACATCCGCGTTTAAAGAGCACCTTTCATGGGATTATGAGGTAGAAACTAGTACGCTTACCAGATAGGGCGGCCCCTACAGATGGCAGCACTTTTTTTTTTTTTCCTTTTCCCTAAAATACCCCTCCATTCCGGCGCTGTACCCCCCGGCTGTTTTTGGCACCTGATATGTTACTTTAGAGCAGGCATCCTCAAACTGCGGCCCTCCAGATGTTGCAAAACTACAACTCCCAGCATACCCGAACAGCCTATAGCAGGGCATTGTGGGAACTGTAGTTTTACAACAGCTGGAGGGCCGCAGTTTGAGGATGCCTGCTTTAGGCTACTTTCACACTAGCGTTTTGGATTCCGTTTGTGAGATCCGTTTCAGGGCTCTCACAAACCCTCCAAAACGGATCAGTTCAGCCCCAATGCATTCTGAATGGATAAGGATCCGCTCAGAATGCATCAGTTCGGCTCCGTTCCGCCTCTATTCCGTTTTGGAGGCGGACACCAAAACGCAGCATGCAGCATTTTGGTGTCCGTCTGAAGAGGCGGAGCCTAACGGATCTGTTTTTTTTACAACGTAAGTCAATGGGGACGGATCCGTTTTCAATGACACAATATGGTGCATTTGAAAACGCATCTGTCCCCCACTGACTTTCAATGTAATTCAAAATGGATCTGTTTTGGACTTTGTCATTTTTCTTTAAACCTAATGCAAACGGATCCGTTCTGAACGGATACAAACGTTTGCATTAAAGGTGCGGATCCGTCTGTGCAAATAAACAGACGGATCCGCACCAACGCAAGTGTGAAAGTACCCTTAGACTAGAGTATTGGTACAGGGAGCAGGAGACCGCCCTGTTTCTCAATCAGCGTCTCATTCTCCCTGGCTGTGACGCTCTCCTCTGCGATTGAACCGAGATACATTCGGGGCAAATACTTCAACATGGACTCAAGTGCAACGGACTACGAATATTATT
Organism: Bufotes viridis; assembly: GCA_033119425.1. Lineage (NCBI taxonomy): Eukaryota > Metazoa > Chordata > Amphibia > Anura > Bufonidae > Bufotes > Bufotes viridis. Next base: position 55,026,240 of record CM065593.1, read on the forward strand.
ACAATACATTCCCCATCAATAATAAGTTGAGTATTCGTAAACCTGCCGCCACTGTATGCTGCAATGAGTTTCACTATGAAGGGGTTGTCTCTGGTAAGAAGTTTACCCAGCAATATACAGAGACTTCAGGCACAGCTGTAGGACAAGGGCAGTGCAGAGTCTATGAAATCAGTGACCTCCACCCAGAAGCTCTGAAGAGCAGATACCGCCCTATAGACCAACTCTCCTATAGTCTCCTCCTGGACTTGGAGCTGCCGTTCCCATAAATATTACTGAAGAAGCCCCCTCTATTGTGCTCACACCTCTTTAAGGGTCCACACCAAAATTCCAGCGAGCGACACGTGGGGTCTTCCTGCGAGTGCCCCCCACGGTTTATCTCTATTCAGTAGTGCTAAACCATGAGCATGTCCATGACATTGAAAGTGAGAACCCTTCTGCAGAATACGAGGTAAATTTTGACAGTGTCAGAACCCACCATGTGAACGGGTCCTAGGAGTGGCAATGTATACATTGTTAGTACCACTTTCCACAACAATACATATGTAATGGTTACTTATTGTAATCCTCAATATGTGGAGAAACACGTATTTTCCAAGTGTGGGCACTGCTTGGGTGCGGCAGTGATAAAAAAAGGTCAGATATCCTGGTAAACAGAACGGTATGGGTTGCGGCAGAGGGTGTGTCCTTTGGGGAACCATGGGCTTCTGATCCGTCCCTCCGTTCCGCAGACCCATTTCAAGTGAATCCGCTTTCGTGATACGGTGCGCACGTGGATGGTACCCGTATATTGCAGACCCGCCGTTTGCGGGCCACAATATGGGCACGGCTGACACGCTGTTGTGTACATGAGGCCTTAAACGCCAAAAAAGATTTAAAAAGTCACCAGTTCCAGCAAACACAACTTACCGTAGCCTAATTTAGAGCAATGAATTATACAAAGACGTTTGAATGGAGGAGGACTGGTGGACGGCCATTTACTGTCCATATTATACATGCAGATTTTCCATACGGTTTTTCATGTGGAAAATCCACAGTATAAGGCCTCATGCACACGGCCATGGCCGCAAACAACGGGTCCGCAATATGTGGGCACCGGCCGTATGCTCACTTGAAAGGGGTCCGCAATCCGGAGGTGCACGGTCGCTTGTGGTCTTTGGTGCGGATCTGACGCGGTTTTGCCCCAGACCTCACCCTTCCATTGAAAAGGCTGAAACCTGCGCCAGAAATCTCACAAACAATTGACATGCTGCAGATTTCTAAATTCTCACGTCGGGTACATTTCTGCATGGAGATTTGTCTTGTACTGTATAAGGGCTCATGCACACGACCGCTGGACGTTTTGCGGATCTGCAATTTGCAGGCTGCCAAACACCGATACTGGCTGTGTGCATTCTGCTTTTCAACGGAACATCCGGCCCATAATAGAAGTCCTATCCTTGTCCGTAATGTTCTATTTTTTTTGCGAAATTACCATACGGACAAAAAGATGCACATGGAGTCACTTCCGGTTTTTCTTGAGACCCCACTGAAGTGATTGGGTCTGCAAATAAAACGAAACGGACACAGAATAAAAAATTAAATGTTTGTCTGATGAGCCCTAATGCTGCGCTTTTTCGAGCGGGCAGGGGTGGGATGATATGGCCTAAAAATTTATATTGCGACATAATATGAAGCATGTGCGATATGCGATATATATTATGATATAAATTTTCTATATTGAGGGGGGTTGTTAAACTTTTTTTTTTTTTTTCCTTCAACTTTATTTAATAACTATTTAGCCTCCTTTAGGGGCTAGGACTTTGTGCTATTCACCCTGATAGAACTCTATTAGGTAAATAGGACTTGAAACTGACCCTGATGCCCTGTGCACACAGCAGCAGGGAAGCTGATCATAGCAGCCAGGACATCAGTAGTGTCCTGGCTGCCATGGTACCCGATCGGAGCCCCAGGATTGCACTGCTGGGGCTCCGATCACAACTGCCACTGCCACCAATGATGGGGGCCACTGTGCCACCAATAAGTGAATAGAAACATAGCCTGATGTGCCGGCCATATACCATACTGTTTCTCAGATTGGCACCTCAGATACATCGCAACCAACCCTCAGGCTCTGAGGGGTTAATTGCGGCGGATCGCAGGCAGGCAGTCATAGAAGCGGGTATGATATATGGCCGGCACATGCAGGCATATACGACCTTAATTAGGGGGCACATAGGGGCACTTACTATTATGTATGTGCTGGGCCCGTCGCCCGCTCTGGCCCCCGTCACATGGTGGGAACACCAGGGAGTGAGACATCAGCCTCTCCCTGGGCATTCCTTCTCCCTGCCTGTGACGTCCTGCCACAGGCCACAGTCCCTCCTCCTCCGGCCTCATTGGTAGCAGTGGCTACAGTCCTCCCCTCCTTCTCTATTGGCGGTCTCTCAGTGGGGAGGGAGGGACTCTCCTTCCACTGTGCCGGCTCAGGAGCAACATGGTATGTGCCGAGAGCGGCGATACACATAGCTCTATCGCGATATGGCGATATAGACAAAATCGACATCGTGGCACAAATTCATATCGCATATCGCCTATATCGCCATATCAGCCCCACCCTACGTGCAGGTACTTATACAGTGATGGGCAACTTGCGCTCTCCAGCTGTTGCTAAACCACAACTCCCACCATGCCCTGCAGTAGGCTGATAGCTATAGACAGGCTTTGCATGCTGGGAGTTGTAGTTCTGTAACAGCTGGAGAGCCGCACGTCGCCCATCACTGCCCTAATAGAATAGAGGTTGGTGCTCCAAGGTTGTCTTTCCTAATGGAAGTGGGCTGTGGAGCGCAGCATTGCAGTCGCACAGCCACCTACCTGCTCATTTATTAATGTCTGTCAATCTGCGGCATGTTACGCCCATAGTTACGGCCTGTGATATCTGTGCCTAAGGGCAAGGCACTGCTCAGCTGATGCAAGGAGCACATACTAATGTGAGAATCAAGAATCAAACGGTCAAGCGTGCAGTAAGTGAACTGTCCCTCTATACATCCTCCTGATCACATGAATGAAATCAAGTGAGGACACAAAATGCTGATGTTTCATCAGGCCCGCGACGCCCGGCCGCTCTCCTCCTCAGCTGTGAGCATGAATTGGCCGCCCGGGGAATTCTCCTCGTGCTTAACCTCTTCACATCATGTACTCGGCAGCACAATGCTGGCCACAAAATCCTTCCAGCCGGAAGCAAACAGGTCGGCTCATGGACTAGAAGCAGCAGTCCACACGGAACAGGACATTTATACCGCCGATCTGTGGAAATATCCACAAGTCACTCCCTGCCAGCGTAAAGTCTCCGTGAATCACTGACGTGTGCTCCACGGACGGCGCACGTCCCTGTTGATTTTAATGTCTGTATTTAGACATCAGTGTTTTAGCGCGGTCCGTGTTTTTACCACAGAAGCATGCTCTATTTTGCCCGTGTTCACGGATCCATCACGCCCACTGTATTCTATGGGTCCATGAAAACCACAGATGCAACGCAGACGCCATCCGTGTTTCACGGATCATTAGGAAGAGATGCTTTGAAAACGTGGATGGCACATGGACAGCAAAAAACGGACACACGGATCCTTCACGGATGCATCACTGACCAGCAGCTCACGGAATTGAGCACGGACGTGTGAATGAGGCTTAATGCACTGCAGATTTTATGCCTGCAAATCCAGAGGGTAAACCTGCAGCGTGATCCCTGTGTGTGAACAAACCCTAAGAACGGTGGCGCAGAGCTGCTCAGGAAACCAGTTGGCATATACTGATACTGGCGTACGGCCAACTGGTACGTCAATGTGGAAATCTGATGTGGCACACGCCGAATTTCTCAATACAGCGCACCTACAGCAAGCGGAAATCTTTAGCCAACTGATGGAAAATTGATAGATGCCACAATATGGGCCTGACGAACATGGCATCCAGCTCCCCCGCCATTCTCTGCCATTAGAACAGAAATATATCCTACAGCACAGTACACAGTCTACACCCCCGCCATAGGGCGTTCAGTACTACTGTAATATTAATAATGCCCTTATTATAAGAGACACACATAAAACGAGCTGCATGCTTCCGTTTAAAGGGACGGTATGGAAACTGTTGTGCTAAGAATCTGCCAGGGGATGCGTCCATTGTTACAGAATGGCTACCAGCATAATCCATCACCCGTCAGACTGGGAACATTTCCCAAGGTTAGTGGAAGGAGGAGAAGGTTAGACTCAACAACGTAATGACATGTTCACGTATAGACCTAGACGAGGCTATAAGGCCTCTGCATACGAGTGCGTTCAGTCCGGGAAACGTGCTCCGTGAAATGGCTGCATTTCCAGTACCAAAAACGGCTCTCCTCTAACCGGACTAGCAGTTCTGCCTGACTGCGGGTCAACTGTACTCATGGCATTACGTGTGCACAGCAGACCGCCGTCAGGAAGAAACTTACAGCATCTTAGTCATTGTTATGCTGTGACTTCAGTCAGAGGAGCAGTGCTAGGCCGGGAAATGCAGCCATCTCACAGAGAACTGAATGTGCTGGTGTGAACACGGCCTAACAAGCTTCTGGAGAACAGAAGGGAAACTCTGCTTTATCATAGGCCAATATCACATGGTACACATGGACAGGACAGGTATAGGGGATGTATATAAGGGATATAACAGGACAGGTATAGGGGGTGTATATAAGGGGGTATAACAGGACAGGTATAGGGGATGTATATAAGGGGTATAACAGGACAGGTATAGGGGATGTATATAAGGATATAACAGGACAGGTATAGGGGATGTATATAAGGATATAACAGGACAGGTATAGGGGGTGTATATAAGAGATATAACCGGACAGGTATAGGGGGTGTATATAAGGATATAACAGGACAGGTATAGGGGATGTATAAGGGGTATAACAGGACAGGTATAGGGAATGTATATAAGGGGTATAACAGGACAGGTATAGGGGATGTATATAAGGGGTATAACAGGACAGGTATAGGGGATGTATATAAGGGGTATAACAGGACAGGTATAGGGGATGTATATAAGGGGGATATAACAGGACAGGTATAGGGGATGTATATAAGGGGTATAACAGGACAGGTATAGGGGATGTATATTAAGGGTATAACAGGACAGGTATAGGGGATGTATATAAGGGGTATAACAGGACAGGTATAGGGGATGTATATAAGGGGTATAACAGGACAGGTATAGGGGATGTATATAAGGGATATAACAGGACAGGTATAGGGGATGTATATAAGGGATATAACAGGACAGGTATAGGGATGTATATAAGAGATATAACAGGACAGGTATAGGGATGTATATAAGGGATATAACAGGACAGGTATAGGGATGTATATAAGGGGTATAACAGGACAGGTATAGGGATGTATATAAGGGATATAACAGGACAGGTATAGGGATGATATATAAGGGTATAACAGGACAGGTATAGGGGATGTATATAAGGGCATAACAGGACAGGTATAGGGGATGTATATAAGGGTATAACAGGACAGGTATAGGGATTAAGGGCATACAGGACAGGTATAGGGGATGTATATAAGGGGTATAACAGGACAGGTATAGGGATGTATATAAGGGATATAACAGGACAGGTATAGGGATGTATATAAGGGATATAACAGGACAGGTATAGGGATGTATATAAGGGATATAACAGGACAGGTATAGGGATGTATATAAGGGATATAACAGGACAGGTATAGGGGATGTATATAAGGGATATAACAGGACAGGTATAGGGGATGTATATAAGGATATAACAGGACAGGTATAGGGGATGTATATAAGAGATATAACAGGACAGGTATAGGGGATGTATATAAGAGATATAACAGGACAGGTATAGGGGATGTATATAAGGGATATAACAGGACAGGTATAGGGATGTATATAAGGGATATAACAGGACAGGTATAGGGATGTATATAGGGTATAACAGGACAGGTATAGGGGATGTATATAAGGGATATAACAGGACAGGTATAGGGGATGTATATAAGGGATATAACAGGACAGGTATAGGGGATGTATATAAGGGATATAACAGGACAGGTATAGGGGATGTATATAAGGGATATAACTAGGACAGGTATAGGGATGTATATAAGGGATATAACAGGACAGGTATAGGGGATGTATATAAGGGTATAACAGGACAGGTATAGGGGATGTATATAAGGGTATAACAGGACAGGTATAGGGGATGTATATAAGGGATATAACAGGACAGGTATAGGGGATGTATATAAGAGATATAACCGGACAGGTATAGGGGATATAACAGGACAGGTATAGGGGGTGTATATAAGGGGTATAACAGGACAGGTATAGGGGATGTATATAAGAGATATAACAGGACAGGTATAGGGAGTGTATATAAGGGGTATAACCGGACAGGTATAGGGGATGTATATAAGGGGTATAACAGGACAGGTATAGGGGATGTATATAAGGGATATAACAGGACAGGTATAGGGGATGTATATAAGGGATATAACAGGACAGGTATAGGGGATGTATATAAGGGATATAACAGGACAGGTATAGGGGATGTATATAAGGGATATAACAGGACAGGTATAGGGATGTATATAAGGGATATAACAGGACAGGTATAGGGGATGTATATAAGGATATAACAGGACAGGTATAGGGATGTATATAAGGATATAACAGGACAGGTATAGGGATGTATATAAGGATATAACAGGACAGGTATAGGGGTGTATATAAGAGATATAACAGGACAGGTATAGGGGATGTATATAAGGGATATAACAGGACAGGTATAGGGGATGTATATAAGGGATATAACAGGACAGGTATAGGGGATGTATATAAGGGATATAACAGGACAGGTATAGGGGATGTATATAAGGGGTATAACAGGACAGGTATAGGGGATGTATATACGGATATAACAGGACAGGTATAGGGGATGTATATAAGGATATAACAGGACAGGTATAGGGGATGTATATAAGGGATATAACAGGACAGGTATAGGGGATGTATATAAGGGATATAACAGGACAGGTATAGGGGATGTATATAAGAGATATAACAGGACAGGTATAGGGGATGTATATAAGGGATATAACAGGACAGGTATAGGGGATGTATATAAGGGATATAACAGGACAGGTATAGGGATGTATATAAGGGATATAACAGGACAGGTATAGGGGATGTATATAAGGGATATAACAGGACAGGTATAGGGGATGTATATAAGGATATAACAGGACAGGTATAGGGGATGTATATAAGGATATAACAGGACAGGTATAGGGATGTATATAAGGGATATAACAGGACAGGTATAGGGGATGTATATAAGGGATATAACAGGACAGGTATAGGGGATGTATATAAGGATATAACAGGACAGGTATAGGGGATGTATATAAGGGATATAACAGGACAGGTATAGGGATGTATATAAGGGATATAACAGGACAGGTATAGGGATGATATATAGGAGATATAACAGGACAGGTATAGGGATGTATATAAGGATATAACAGGACAGGTATAGGGATGTATATAAGAGATATAACAGGACAGGTATAGGGGATGTATATAAGGGATATAACAGGACAGGTATAGGGATGTATATAAGGGATATAACAGGACAGGTATAGGGGATGTATATAAGGGATATAACAGGACAGGTATAGGGGATGTATATAAGGATATAACAGGACAGGTATAGGGGATGTATATAAGGGATATAACAGGACAGGTATAGGGGATGTATATAAGGGATATAACAGGACAGGTATAGGGGATGTATATAAGGATATAACAGGACAGGTATAGGGGATGTATATAAGGATATAACAGGACAGGTATAGGGGATGTATATAAGGGATATAACAGGACAGGTATAGGGGATGTATATAAGGGATATAACAGGACAGGTATAGGGATGTATATAAGGGATATAACAGGACAGGTATAGGGGATGTATATAAGGGATATAACAGGACAGGTATAGGGGATGTATATAAGGGATATAACAGGACAGGTATATGAGGGATATAACAGGACAGGTATAGGGATGTATATAAGGATATAACAGGACAGGTATAGGGATGTATATAAGGATATAACAGGACAGGTATAGGGGATGTATATAAGGATATAACAGGACAGGTATAGGGATGTATATAAGGGATATAACAGGACAGGTATAGGGGATGTATATAAGAGATATAACAGGACAGGTATAGGGGTGTATATAAGAGATATAACAGGACAGGTATAGGGATGTATATAAGGATATAACAGGACAGGTATAGGGGATGTATATAAGGGATATAACAGGACAGGTATAGGGGATGTATATAAGGGATATAACAGGACAGGTATAGGGGATGTATATAAGGGATATAACAGGACAGGTATAGGGGATGTATATAAGAGATATAACAGGACAGGTATAGGGATGTATATAAGGATATAACAGGACAGGTATAGGGGATGTATATAAGGGATATAACAGGACAGGTATAGGGGATGTATATAAGGATATAACAGGACAGGTATAGGGGATGTATATAAGGATATAACAGGACAGGTATAGGGATGTATATAAGGATATAACAGGACAGGTATAGGGGATGTATATAAGGGATATAACAGGACAGGTATAGGGATGTATATAAGGGATATAACAGGACAGGTATAGGGATGTATATAAGGGATATAACAGGACAGGTATAGGGGATGTATATAAGAGATATAACAGGACAGGTATAGGGGATGTATATAAGAGATATAACAGGACAGGTATAGGGGATGTATATAAGGATATAACAGGACAGGTATAGGGGATGTATATAAGGGATATAACAGGACAGGTATAGGGGATGTATATAAGGATATAACAGGACAGGTATAGGATGATATAAGGATATAACAGGACAGGTATAGGGATGTATATAAGGGATATAACAGGACAGGTATAGGGATGTATATAAGGGATATAACAGGACAGGTATAGGGGATGTATATAAGGGATATAACAGGACAGGTATAGGGGATGTATATAAGGGATATAACAGGACAGGTATAGGGGATGTATATAAGGGATATAACAGGACAGGTATAGGGGATGTATATAAGAGATATAACAGGACAGGTATAGGGGATGTATATAAGGGATATAACAGGACAGGTATAGGGGATGTATATAAGGATATAACAGGACAGGTATAGGGATGTATATAAGGATATAACAGGACAGGTATAGGGGATGTATATAAGGATATAACAGGACAGGTATAGGGATGTATATAAGGGATATAACAGGACAGGTATAGGGATGTATATAAGGGATATAACAGGACAGGTATAGGGGATGTATATAAGGATATAACAGGACAGGTATAGGGGATGTATATAAGGGATATAACAGGACAGGTATAGGGATGTATATAAGGGATATAACAGGACAGGTATAGGGGATGTATATAAGGGATATAACAGGACAGGTATAGGGGATGTATATAAGGGATATAACAGGACAGGTATAGGGGATGTATATAAGAGATATAACAGGACAGGTATAGGGGATGTATATAAGAGATATAACAGGACAGGTATAGGGGATGTATATAAGGGATATAACAGGACAGGTATAGGGATGTATATAAGAGATATAACAGGACAGGTATAGGGATGTATATAAGGGATATAACAGGACAGGTATAGGGAGATGTATATAAGGGATATAACAGGACAGGTATAGGGATATGCATATAGAGGATATAACAGGACAGGTATAGGGATGTATATGACAGGTATAGAGGATATAACAGGACAGGTATAGAGGATATAACAGGACAGGTATAGGGGATATACACAGGACAGGTATAGGGTGTATATAAGGATATAACAGGACAGGTATAGAGGATGTATATAGGGATATAACAGGACAGGTATAGGGGATGTATATAAGGGATATAACAGGACAGGTATAGGGGATGTATATAAGGATATAACAGGACAGGTATAGGGATGTATATAAGGATATAACAGGACAGGTATAGGGATGTATATAAGGATATAACAGGACAGGTATAGGGATGTATATAAGGGATATAACAGGACAGGTATAGGGGATGTATATAAGGGATATAACAGGACAGGTATAGGGATGTAACATGACAGTATAGAGGATATAACATAGGACAGGTATAGGGGGATATAACAGGACAGGTATAGAGGATATAACAGGACAGGTATAGGGATATAAGATATAACAGGACAGGTATAGGGGATGTATATAAGGATATAACAGGACAGGTATAGGGGATGTATATAAGGGATATAACAGGACAGGTATAGGGATGTATATAAGGGATATAACAGGACAGGTATAGGGGATGTATATAAGGATATAACAGGACAGGTATAGGGGATGTATATAAGGGATATAACAGGACAGGTATAGGGGATGTATATAAGAGATATAACAGGACAGGTATAGGGATGTATATAAGGATATAACAGGACAGGTATAGGGGATGTATATAAGGGATATAACAGGACAGGTATAGGGGATGTATATAAGGGATATAACAGGACAGGTATAGGGGATGTATATAAGGGATATAACAGGACAGGTATAGGGATGTATATAAGAGATATAACAGGACAGGTATAGGGGATGTATATAAGAGATATAACAGGACAGGTATAGGGATGTATATAAGAGATATAACAGACAGGTATAGGGATGATATAACAGGACAGGTATAGGGGTGTATATAGGGATATAACAGGACAGGTATAGGGGATGTATATAAGGGATATAACAGGACAGGTATAGGGATGTATATAAGGGATATAACAGGACAGGTATAGGGATGTATATAAGGGATATAACAGGACAGGTATAGGGGATGTATATAAGGATATAACAGGACAGGTATAGGGGATGTATATAAGGGATATAACAGGACAGGTATAGAGGATATAACAGGACAGGTATAGGGATGTATATAAGGATATAACAGGACAGGTATAGGGGATGTATATAAGGGATATAACAGGACAGGTATAGGGATGTATATAAGATATAACAGGACAGGTATAGGGGTGTATATAAGATATAACAGGACAGGTATAGGGGATATACAAGAGATATAACAGACAGGCATAGGGGATGTATATAAGGGATATAACAGGACAGGTATAGGATGTATACAGGATAGGGATATAACAGGACAGGTATAGGGGATATAACAGGACAGGTATAGGGGATATAACAGGACAGGTATAGGGGATATAACAGGACAGGTATAGGGATGTATATAAGGATATAACAGGACAGGTATAGGGATGTATATAAGGATATAACAGGACAGGTATAGGGATGTATATAAGAGATATAACAGGACAGGTATAGGGATGTATATAAGAGATATAACAGGACAGGTATAGGGGATGTATATAAGGATATAACAGGACAGGTATAGGGGATATAACAGGACAGGTATAAGGGATATAACAGGACAGGTATAGGGATGTATATAAGGTATAACAGGACAGGTATAGGGGATATAACAGGACAGGTATAGGGGATATAACAGGACAGGTATAGGGGATATAACAGGACAGGTATAGGGGTATAACAGGACAGGTATAGGGATATAACAGGACAGGTATAGGGGATATAACAGGACAGGTATAGGGATATAACAGGACAGGTATAGGGATACAACAGGACAGGTATAGGGGATGTATATAAGGATATAACAGGACAGGTATAGGGATGTATATAAGGGATATAACAGGACAGGTATAGGGGATAACAGGACAGGTATAGGGATATAACAGGACAGGTATAGGGATATAACAGGACAGGTATAGGGATATAACAGGACAGGTATAGGGATGCATATAAGGGATATAACAGGACAGGTATAGGGGATGTATATAAGGGATATAACAGGACAGGTATAGGGATGTATATAAGGGATATAACAGGACAGGTATAGGGATGTATATAAGGATATAACAGGACAGGTATAATATATAGGACATAACAGGACAGGTATAGGGATGTATATAAGAGATATAACAGGACAGGTATATAGGATATAACAGGACAGGTATAGGGGATGTATATAAGGATATAACAGGACAGGTATAGGGGATGTATATAAGGATATAACAGGACAGGTATAGGGGATGTATATAAGGGATATAACAGGACAGGTATAGGGGATGTATATAAGGGATATAACAGGACAGGTATAGGGGATGTATATAAGGGATATAACAGGACAGGTATAGGGGATGTATATAAGGGGTATAACAGGACAGGTATAGAGGATATAACAGGACAGGTATAGGGGATGTATATAAGGGATATAACAGGACAGGTATAGGGGGTGTATATAAGGATATAACAGGACAGGTATAGGGGATGTATATAGAGTATATAACAGGACAGGTATAGGGGATGTATATAAGGGGTATAACAGGACAGGTATAGGGGGTGTATATAAGGGATATAACAGGACAGGTATAGGGGATGTATATAAGGGATATAACAGGACAGGTATAGGGGGTGTATATAAGGGATATAACAGGACAGGTATAGGGGATGTATATAAGGGATATAACAGGACAGGTATAGGGGATGTATATAAGGGATATAACAGGACAGGTATAGGGGATGTATATAAGGGGTATAACAGGACAGGTATAGAGGATATAACAGGACAGGTATAGGGGATGTATATAAGGGGTATAACAGGACAGGTATAGAGGATATAACAGGACAGGTATAGGGGATGTATATAAGGGGTATAACAGGACAGGTGCAGGGGATGTATATAAGGGGGTACCTCTGGGAATGACATCACATGTGATAAGGTTAGGTCCCATAAAAGTTATAAAGTGAGAGAATTTACTTTCCATGAAGTAACCAAACAGGTGCAGGAAACCATTAGGTCACAAGTCACAACACGTACTACTTATCCACTGTCAACACGGAAGGGACACGTATCTGACAGTGAGCTAATGGCGGTCACACAGAACGGTGACTTCAGGACCCCCACCCCCCAGACTCCTCAGTATCTGCAGCACAGGAAGGGTGCGGATCCGGGGCAGCCGGGTGTTAAATTCGCGCAGCACTCACCTGCATTGACGCCATGATGTGTACCCGCCCCCTCCCGCCTGCGGTGACATCACACCACACGTGACCTGCACGGCCGAAGACATTCATCGCATGCGCACTGTTGGTCCCTTTACAACGCCTGCGTTTCAGCTTGTCTGTGATGGGTTAAACTGCGCATGTGCACAGCAGGTCAGCTCTGTCCCAGTGTCCTTGTGTCAGTTTAAAACCTCCATGAAAGTTAGTGTGAGGGGCTGTTTCACTTCAGCAAGTGGCATGTCATGTAAAGGAAGTGAATACAAGCCAATTACTAATGTATTGTTATTATCCATATTGCCTCCTCGCGTTCATTTCGCATTATATGCTGCTGGTATCCATGGTTATGACCACCCAGCAATCCATCAGTGGTGGCCGTGCTTGCACACTATAGGAAAAAGTGCTGGCCTCTCTCTAGTAGTGTGATTTGAAAGTTCGGCGTTCGGGTTATCTAAGAATTCCGTAATGGATTCCATGACCAGGGGCGTCGCTAGGGCTTTTTATTCAGGGCTCCGAATCAAACTACCACTGCCCCGAACCTCGCCAGGGCCGTCTTTAACGCTGGGCAATAGGGAAAGCTGTCCCGGGCCCAGTTGCTCCTGGGGGGCCCAAGGCAGCTGCCTCCTGAGCCCTGCTGGCCACAGCCCACAAATTCAATGAGTGCTCTCTACTCACTGCTTCCTGGTCCTCGGCTCTCCGCTGTGAAGGCTGTGCACATGTGAGGTCGCGCTATGACCTCACGCTGTGTGCGCCAGTTCACAGCACAGACTGAAGAGGAGGAAGACCGAGCGCGGGCGGTGAGGAGTGGCGGCGTCCGGAGCAGGAAAGGTACGTGTTTTGTTTTTTTACTTATGAGGCTGATGGAGGCACTGGGGGCTGAATAGAGGCACTGGGGGCTGATGGAGGCACTGAGGGCTGATGAGGCACTGGGGGCTGAATAGAGGCACTGGGGGCTGATGGAGGCACTGAGGGCTGAATAGAGGCACTGGGGGCTGATGGAGGCACTGTGGGCTGAAGAGAGGCACTGGGGGCTAATGGAGGCATTGCGCTGATGGGGGCTGATGTTAATTTTTATTATGCAAATTTTTACACAGTGGGCTTGTGCCCTGGATGTTTTCAGACCCTAGCAACGCCCTGCCAGGGACCATAACGGAGTTCTATGACGGCATGCGCCACGGAAGCCTATAACTGGCATTCCGCCTTAATAGTAGTCTTTGTGTGTCATAGAGATCTATTATAACGGAATTCAATCTGGAATGCCTGTTCTAGGCTTCCGTGGAGCATGCAGTCATAGAATTCGTTATGGTCCGTGGTAACAGAATTCTTAGACAACCCGAACTTGCAAATCGCAAGTTCGCTCAACACTACTCTCTAGTGACCAGGACCGTGGGAGCGCACATAGGCTGGTGTAAGAGCACGTTCTCACAGCACAGGTTTCTCATCTGTAATCTGAGACAAAAATCTGCAACTGAAAAACTAACATTTTTCTATGGATTGGCCAAAAATCCAGGCAAGGATTAGTGCCATTGTAATGGAGTTCGGCCGCTTTCACACAATCAGGGTTCGGTCAGTGATTTTCATCAGTGATTGTGAGTCAAAACCAAAAAAACAGATAAATAAAGGAGGTGCAGATCTTTCCCTTATACCTGATCTCTGTGGAGGCTCCACTCCTGGTTTTGGCTCACAGTCACTGATGGAAATCACTGACCAAACCCTGAGGCCTTGTCCACATTTCTGTGTCAGAGACACATCTGTAAAAAAAAAAGCGTACATGTTTCATTAGTGAAGATGTCCATGAAGGATCCGTGGTTGCTCCGTGTTTCCGTTTTACCATCCGTGTGTCATCCAGTAATTCATCGACACTGATTAGCTGAAAATTTATTTCCAAAGAATCTCCTATTAGGCTGGGTTTCAGACTTGAGCGTTTACAGCGCGTTCCTCACGCACTGTAAAAACGCTCAACAAGCGAAACCCATGTTTTCCTATGGGCATGGTTCTCACCTGAGCGTTTTACAGCACGTGCGAACACGCTTGTGAAACGCCCCTACGCCCAAGAAGCTCCTGTACTTCTTTGGACATAGAGGCGTTTACAGCGTGTCCCCATAGGGATATATAAGCGCAAGCGCGCGCACGCGTGATGATTTTACTTTCATTGTCACGATGCGAAAATAAAAGTAAAGATAGAGCGTCGCACTGCGTGACATAGGAGCCGCGCAGGTGTGAACCCTGCCTAAGTCTTTAGTGAAAAACGGACGCACCACAGATGCCATCCGTGTTGTGTCCATGATTTTCACCGACCCATAGACTTCCATGGGCGTGCTTGGTCCGCATCAGGGATCAAAGTAGTGCATGTCCCTGTGATTTTTTGCTGATCCACGGTCAGTAAAAAAGTACTGAAAATGAGTAGACACATTTAAATCAATGGGTACATGTGCTGTCCGTGAAAAACGGAAATGTGGACAAGGCCTGACTGTGTGAATACAGCCTTAGGGCGTTGTGCCATTCCCGGCCAATAAGGCTCCGCTTTGACCTCATTCATTGTCATTGGGGACAAAACTAATCAGTATGCATTCCGTTCCATTTTGTAGCATTTTTGACTGGACACAAACCGTTGCAAGCTGTGGTTTTTGTGTCCAGTCTGACAAATCGGATCTAGCAGCAGAATCAATGTAGATCAATGATGCCGGATCGATATAACAAAACCACATTCTAACTAAACGGATGCATCTGGACCATTGGTCCGGTTTTGAGATCCTCTGTGGATCTCAAAACCGGAAACCAAAACGCAAGTGTAAGAAACATGCCTTAGGCCACATTCACACTACTGTGGTGCCACCATGCCCGTGTTGCAGACAGCTAACTGTGGGTCCACTAAAACACGGGCGCCCGGCTGTGTGAACTCTGTGGTGCCGACCCATTCGGGCACATTTATCAAGATCGCCTTCTATTAAACCAGACATACTGCCTGTTACCCTGGGTTTCACACCTGAGCGTTTCTGAGGCGCGCGTGTCTGTACGCGTATTACAGCTGCGTTTTGCAAATAGGAAACGCGCGTCATGCAGCGCGTTCGTGACTCTGGAGACCAATTGAAAAGGCATATCTACACTTTATCGCGTGTTAAACGCGCGTTTACGTGCGTTCCCATTGAAGTCTATGGTGCAAGCTGCGACAAAACGCCCCAAAGAAGCTCAAGAACTTCTTTGAGCGTAGGGCGTTTTACAGCGCGTTCAAACGCGCTGTAAAGCGCTCAGGTGAGAACCATGCCCATAGGGAAACATGAGTTTTCTCCTGTTGAGCGTTTTACAGCGCGTTCGAGCACGCTGTAAAACGCCTGAAGTGTGAACTGAGGGTCAGGGTTGATCATGCTGATTAAAACAATATCCTTCTTTTGTCTATACGCTAAACAGCTACAGAGAAACCTGTGTTTTATTTGTATGCAAATGAGAAGTTGGAGCACCAGGAGGCGGGGCAGAATGTTTTGCTGTCCGCAAATCGTGGATCCCGACTGTGAGCATGCTGCCTTTTTTCCCTGTCTAGGAGAAAAAGACTCTATTCTTGTTCGCAAAACGGATAAGAATAGGGCATGTTCCTATTTTTATGGGGCAGTGGATGCAGACTGCACACCGGTGTACTGTCTGCATCTTTGCAGTCCCGTTGAGATGAATGGGTCCACATCCGATCCGTGTTTTGACCAAAAATACGTCCGTCTGCATGAGGATTTATGCTGATGGGCGCTCCAATGCGTAATTTCTTTTCATTTATTTTACTCAGTTATATAGTGGCATGTCATGTAAAGGAAGTGAATACAAGCCAATTACTAATGTATTGTTATTATCCATATTGCCTCCTCGCGTTCATTTCGCATTATATGCTGCTGGTATCCATGGTTATGACCACCCAGCAATCCATCAGTGGTGGCCGTGCTTGCACACTATAGGAAAAAGTGCTGGCCTCTCTCTAGTAGTGTGATTTGAAAGTTCGGCGTTCGGGTTATCTAAGAATTCCGTAATGGATTCCATGACCAGGGGCGTCGCTAGGGCTTTTTATTCAGGGCTCCGAATCAAACTACCACTGCCCCGAACCTCGCCAGGGCCGTCTTTAACGCTGGGCAATAGGGAAAGCTGTCCCGGGCCCAGTTGCTCCTGGGGGGCCCAAGGCAGCTGCCTCCTGAGCCCTGCTGGCCACAGCCCACAAATTCAATGAGTGCTCTCTACTCACTGCTTCCTGGTCCTCGGCTCTCCGCTGTGAAGGCTGTGCACATGTGAGGTCGCGCTATGACCTCACGCTGTGTGCGCCAGTTCACAGCACAGACTGAAGAGGAGGAAGACCGAGCGCGGGCGGTGAGGAGTGGCGGCGTCCGGAGCAGGAAAGGTACGTTTTTTGTTTTTTTTACTTATGAGGCTGATGGAGGCACTGGGGGCTGAATAGAGGCATATAGAGGCACTGTGGGCTGAAGAGAGGCACTGGGGGCTAATGGAGGCATCTGGGCGCTGATGGGGGCTGATGTTAATTTTTATTATGCAAATTTTTACACAGTGGGCTTGTGCCCTGGATGTTTTCAGACCCTAGCAACGCCCCTGCCAGGGACCATAACGGAGTTCTATGACGGCATGCGCCACGGAAGCCTATAACTGGCATTCCGTCTTAATAGTAGTCTTTGTGGGTCATAGAGATCTATTATAACGGAATTCAATCTGGAATGCCTGTTCTAGGATTCCGTGGAGCATGCAGTCATAGAATTCCGTTATGGTCCGTGGTAACAGAATTCTTAGACAACCCGAACTTGCAAATCGTAAGTTCGCTCAACACTACTCTCTAGTGACCAGGACCGTGGGAGCGCACATAGGCTGGTGTAAGAGCACGTTCTCACAGCACAGGTTTCTCATCTGTAATCTGAGACAAAAATTTGCAACTGAAAAACTAACATTTTTCTATGGATTGGCCAGGCAAGGATTAGTGCCATTTAGTTCGGCCGCTTTCACACAATCAGGGTTCGGTCAGTAATTTTCATCAGTGATTGTGAGTCAAAACCACAGATATATAAAACAGGAGCAGATCTTTCTCTTACACCTTATGTCTGTGGAGGCTCCACTCCTGGTTTTGGCTCACAGTCAGGGCCGGCGCTTCCATAGAGGCAAGGGGGGCAATTGCCCCCGGGCCCCCGAGTCCTTAGGGGCCCCCAAGCAGTGGCGGATCCAGGGGGGGGGGCAACGGGGCAATTGCCCCCCCCGATATTGTGGCAGCACCGGCGGCAGTGACAGGAGATGAACGCTTCCACTGTGGAAGCGATTATCTCCATAGTGATCTGTATCGCCGTCCTCTGGACAGCGATACAGATCGCTGTGCAGTGCGGCAGGGGAGGGAGAGGCGTCTCCCTCTCCTGCTCCTCTGATAGGCTGCCGGCCTCGTGCCGACAGCCTATCAGAGCGGTTCAGGCGGCGCGATGACGCCATCGCGCCGCCTGAGCAGAGGATAGAACGGGACACAGGCCGGAAGAGGCCTGCATCCAGCGCTGCAAGGAGGTAAGTAGGAGGAGGGAGGGGGAAAGGAGCCTGCACATGATTTTGGGGGAGGGGAAGGAGCCTGCACATGATTTTGGGGGAGGGGGAAGGAGTCTGGACATGATTTTGGGGGAGGGGCGAAGGAGCCTGGACATGATTTTGGGGGAGGGGAAGGAGCCTGGACATGATTTTGGGGGAGGGGAAGGAGCCTGGACATGATTTTGGGGGAGGGGAAGGAGCCTGGACATGATTTTGGGGGAGGGAAGGAAGGAGCCTGCACATGATTTTTTGGGGGAGGGAAGGAGCCTGCACATGATTTTGGGGGGAGGGAAGGAGCCTGCACATGATTTTGGTGGGGGTTGGGAGAAGGAGCCTGCACATGATTTTGGGGGTTGGGAGAAGGAGCCTGCACATGATTTTGGGGGGGTTGGGAGAAGGAGCCTGCACATGATTTTGGGGGAGTGGAAGGAGACTGGACATGATTTTGGGGGGAGGGAAGGAGCCTGCACATGATTTTTTGGGGGAGGGGAAGGAGCCTGCACATGATTTTGGGGGAGGGGAAGGAGCCTGCACATGATTTTGGTGGGGGTTGGGAGAAGGAGCCTGCACATGATTTTGGGGGTTGGGAGAAGGAGCCTGCACGTGATTTTTTTTTGGGGGAGGGAAGGAGCCTGCACATGATTTTGGGGGAGGGGGGACATGATGGGGGAGAGAGGAGACTCGGGGGCACTATGGGGACAATACTGATGTATTTTATATGGGGGTAGTAGGATAATTTGTCCAGAATATGGGAGGATGATGGAAAAGTAGTAACTGAGATTTATTTTGTTGTCAAACTGCAGAGACGAAACCTGACGGTCTGGTCTGAAGGTCTGAAAGGAGAAGATGAGGAAAGAGAACATCTACATCACAGGAGACGTCACTGGATGGAAGAGGTAAGTGGGGCTGTATTTCTGTAGTGATGGGAGCTGGGGGGGGGGAGGAGATGTGCAGATGTGCTGGAGAAATGAGCCATGGGGTTGGGGGGGGGGGGAGAGATGTGCTGCTGCCACTGGCCCATACAGGGGAGAAATGTGCCATTCGGGGGAGGGGGGAGTATGCGGCAATGGAGGGGGCGGGGAGAAATTATGTGACGCGAAGGGGGGGTGATTGATGACGTGACACTGAGGGGGGGGGCCCCTTATTGTTTTTCGCCCCCGGGCCCCATTTCACCTAGAACCGGCCCTGCTCACAGTCACTGATGGAAATCACTGACCAAACCCTGAGGCCTTGTCCACATTTCTGTGTCAGAGACACATCCGTAAAAAAAAAACGTACATGTTTCATCCGTGAAGATGTCCATGAAGGATTCGTGGTTGCTCCGTGTGTCCGTTTTTACCATCCGTGTGTCATCCGTAATTCACCGACACTGATTAGCTGAAAATTTATTTCCAAAGAATCTCCTATTAGGCTGGGTTCAGACTTAAGCATTTTACAGCGCATTCCTACGCGCTGTAAAACGCTCAACAGGCGAAAACCCATGTTTGCCTAAGGGAATGGTTCTCACCTGAGCGTTTTACAGCACGTACGAACGCGCTGTAAAACGCCCTACGCCCAAAAAGTACAGGAGCTTCTTTGGGGCATATTGTCGCGCTTCCCCCATAGGGATATATAGCGCAGACGCGCGATTTTTACTTTCATTTTCACGATGCGAAAATAAAAGTAAAGATAAAGTGTCGTACGCGCGAAGCGGGACCCGCAGGTGTGAACCCTGCCTAAGTCTTTAGTGGAAAACGGACGCTCCACAGATGCCATCTGTGTTGTGTCCATAATTTTCACCGACCCATAGACTTCTATGGGCGTGCTTGGTCCGCATCAGGGATCAAAGTAGTGCATGTCCCTGTGATTTTTTACTGACCCACGGTCAGTAAAAAAAAAGTACTGAAATGAGTAGACACATTTAAATCAATGGGTACATGTGCTGTCCGTGAAAAACGGAAATGTGGATTGTGGACAAGGCCTGACTGTGTGAATACAGCCTTAGGGTGTTGTGCCATTCCCGGCCAATAAGGCTCCGTTTTGACCTCATTCATTGTCAGTGGGGACAAAACTAATCAGTATGCATTCCGTTCCATTTTGTAGCATTTTTTGACTGGACACAAAACCGTTGCAAGCTGTGGTTTTCGTGTCCAGTCTGCAAAAAATCGGATCT
The DNA here is from genome assembly GCA_033119425.1 of Bufotes viridis. Taxonomy (NCBI): domain Eukaryota; kingdom Metazoa; phylum Chordata; class Amphibia; order Anura; family Bufonidae; genus Bufotes; species Bufotes viridis. Next base: position 55,047,143 of record CM065593.1, read on the forward strand.
AGCAGCAGAATCAATGTAGATCAATGATGCCGGATCGATATAACAAAACCACATTCTAACTAAACGGATGCATCTGGACCATTCTGGTCCGGTTTTGAGATCCTCTGTGGATCCTTAGGCCACATTAGCCTTAGGCCACATTCACACTACTGTGGTGCCACCGTGCCCGTGTTGCAGACAGCTAACTGTGGGTCCACAAAACACGGGCGCCGGCTGTGTGAACTCTGTGGTGCCGACTCATTCGGGCACATTTATCAAGATCGCCTTCTATTAAACCAGACATACTGCCTGTTACCCTGGGTTCACACCTGAGCGTTTCTGAGACGTGCGTTTTGCGCGCGTATTACAGTGCGTTTTTGCAAATAGGAAACGCGCGTCATACGCGCGTTCGTGACTCTGGAGACCAATTGAAAAAGGCATATCTACACTTTATCGCGTGTTAAACGCGCGTTTTACGTGCGTTCCCATTGAAGTCTATGGGTGTAAACGCGCGACAAAACGCCCCAAAGAAGCTCAAGAACTTCTTTGAGCGTAGGGCGTTTTACAGCGTGTTCAAACGCGCTGTAAAACGCTCAGGTGAGAACCATGCCCATAGGGAAACATGAGTTTTCTCCTGTTGAGCGTTTTACAGCGCGTTCGAACGCGCTGTAAAACACGCAAGTGTGAACTGAGGGTCAGGGTTGATCATGCCGATTAAAACAACATCCTTCTTTTGTCTGTACGCTAAACAGCTACAGAGAAACCTGTGTTTTATTTGTATGCAAATGAGAAGTTGGAGCACCAGGAGGCGGGGCAGAATGTTTTGCTGTCCGCTAATCGTGGATCCCGACTGTGAGCATGCTGCCTTTTTTTCCCTGTCTAGAAAAAAGACCTATTCTTGTTCGCAAAACGGATAAGAATAGGGCATGTTCTATTTTTTATGGGGCAGTGGATGCAGACTGCACACCGGTGTACTGTCTGCATCTTTTGCAGTCCCGTTGAGATGAATGGGTCCACATCCGATCCGTGTTTTTGACCAAAAATACGTCCGTCTGCATGAGGATTTATGCTGATGGGCGCTCCAATGCGTAATTTCTTTTCATTTATTTTACTCAGTTATATAGTGCTCTAAAGATATCTGCATTACACTGGACCTCATTTATTAAAACGGTCTAACAGGAAAACTGTCTTAGTTGCCAATAGCAACCAATCAGCGCCCACCTTACATTTCTTAAGGTGTTCTCCAAAAATGAAAGGTGAGCTCTAATTGGTTGCAATAGGCAACTAAGACAGTTAACCTGTTAGATAGTTTTGATGAATGAGCTCTCAATCTAAGCTCTCCGTCATTATGTGTTTGGCGTTTGGGAGGAATCCAGAGTAGCTGGAGGAGGAAACCCACACAAACTCCATGCAGAGGTTGTCCTTGGTCTGATTCTAACCTAGGACCCCAGTGCTAACCACTGAGCCACCGCGTTGCCCAATAATATGAGGTGCCCCGAGGCGTCTAGACCCCATTCTCAAACCATGCAACGGTTTTGAGCCACAAGAAGCAACTAGTCACCCAGGTATTCCAAGGCTCTGCCAGCCAGTGATGCGTGCGCTGAGTAATAATTGTTCTTCCATTGTCCATGTCCACTCTTTATCTGCACATTTCACACATCCAGTCCCACTCCTTTTTGTGTTCACACACCGCACCCATAATCTCTCCTTCTTTCCATCATGTCCATTGCACCTACCTATTAGTGCCTTTTGCAATTTTGTCCCTTCTATTGAAGTGGATACAATTGGACCCAGTGAGCCGGACCAGAATCCGATTCGTATTTATTCAACCCCACCGTCATTTCTGCTACTATTTTTGGGTACATACGACTTTTTGGTCGCTTTTAATTCTATTTTTGGGAGGAGTGATGAACAAAAAAACAGACATTCTGGCATTTATATTTTTTTTGTTCACAATGCGCATTACAGCTGCAATCAAAATTATACAACTTCCATTGTAAATTAGGTTTTTTAGCCAAATTTACAAACTTTCTTCTGTTTCCAATCAAATAAGAGCAAGTTCAATAACTGCCTGCCTCTGACAGCCATTGCCTTCTTTTACAGTGGAGTCAGGAACGATTCCAGGTTCTGTTTGGGATCCCACGATGGTCGGGTTTGAATACTGAGACCTCATGGTGAGCGTTCAATACTGCCTTTGCTGCGGAACGGCTGGTGTGATGATCTGGGGAATCATTGCCTACAACAGTCGATCACCCCTATTAGTGATATGGGGGTCACTAACAGCTCAGCGATATGTGTAGGACAACCTGCAGGCACATGTGGTGCCTCTCATAGCAGGACTTTAAACTGGCATGTTGTAGCAGGGTTAGGGTGCCCTCACACGTTGCGGAATTTTACGCAACATAATTCGCAGGTGCAGATTTTACAAAGTTGCAATACAGCCTAAAATGAGTATTTTCTTTGTGAGTTATGTTGCGTATGCCTGTGAGGATTAGGCTACTTTCACACTTGCGTTTACATTTTCGGGTATTGAGATCCGTCATAGGAGAAAAATGCTTCCATTTTATCCCTATTCATTGTCAATGGGGACAAAACGGAACTGAACAATGCCTTCCGTTTGGTTGCGTTCCCATACTGGAGAGCAAACCGCAGCAAGCTGCGGTTTTCTTTCCATCGTGGGATGCAGAGCAAAATGGATCGTGCATGACCCACAATGCAAGTCAATGGGGACAGATCCGTTTTCTCAGACACAATAGAAAACTGATCCGTCCCCCATTGACTTTCAATGGTGTTCATGACGGATCATTGCTATGTTAAGGCACTATAATGCTCACCCACACTCACAACTTATGTGTAGGATCTACAGGGCCAGGTACAACATCTGAGGGAACATTTTCAGCAGGTTCCCATACGGAACCTATCCATGCCCTAGCACTGTGATGGCTAACCTCCGCAATTCCAGCTGTGGTAAAATTACAACTCCCAAGTTGAACACTTGCTTGGCTGGTATTAGAACTTCATAGAAATGAATGGAGCATCCTGGGGGTCAAAGTTTCACCACAACTTGAGTGCCGGAGGTTAGCCATCACTGGCCTAGCATATCTCGTCTTGTATTCAGGCTGAATTTTGTAGACCTAGGTCCAGAAGAAGCAAGTCTGTTAGTGTAGGTCCTTCTGCAGAAGCTGCCTTGCCGTTGGTAGATGGGCTGGGAACAATTTTGATTGAAAATGTGTGTAGAGCTTCTAATTTACATGTATAGTAAGTACAGCAGTAATGCAATACAGAGTAACCCATGTTTTGGCTGTTCGCATGTGTCTATGTGTGGCAGCAGTGTGCCGCAGCATATAGGGCCAGAGTTGCAAACTCCACGTTTGTGACCTTTTAAAGGGGCGTATCACCGTCGCCCCCCCGACTTTCCCAAAAAGGGGGCGTGCTGTTGGCAGGGCCAGCAACCCATAGCACATTTATCATTTTTTACGCCTGTTTTCTGGTGTAAAAAAACCTTAAATCTACGCCAGATAGGCACAGCATCCGGCAGTCGATGCCCCTTATTTATGATGAGGCGTACGCCTGATAAACATGGCCCATAGTGTCGGTTTCGTTTTGCATGTCAGCCATGGTAGCGTTCTCCTGCACTTTTATTACATACTGTTTAGAAGTGCTGGTCTAAAGTTGCATTTTGCATTGTTTGCATTGTCCTACATTGCCCTGAATTTCCAACGCCTAGGCCCAGGAAAGGCAAGTCTCCTCCTATGACATGGACTTGCAGCATTATAATGATTTATAATATTTTTTGTTCCTGCCCAACCTCGACTCATAAGCGCAGCATTCAGGATAGGAAATACTTCTGACACACGGAGCTTATTTCCCTCACTGAATACACTCGTGTGAAATTGGCCTTAGCGTAGGTCCCATCTGCAGAAGCCACCTTGTCACTGGTAGATGGGCACGACACAAAATGTGTGCAAAAAGGAAATAGTAAGTACAGCGGTGATGCAGTTCAGATTAGCCCATGTTTGCATGTGTCTTTGCACATGAAGCAGTGTGCCGGTATATATAGAGTTTTTAGCTTTTGTATCCAGGCCAGAGGCTGCCCGGGGCCCTAGAGCCTTCTTTCAATTGTACAGTTGTAAACTTTTTTTCTAATATTGTAACTAGAGATGAGCGAACTTTAAAAAAAAGTCAGGCGTTTTGGTTGTGGTAAGTCGCGCATCCCGTTATGGATTCCACTATAGCGGCATATGGAATCCATAAGGGGCGGCTGCCACCAACCCGAACTGTTGAACAGCCGAAGGACCTGGGGTGATGTCACTGTCATGTGATCAGTGCAGGGGGCGTGGCTCACCCCAGGTCCTTCGGCTGTTCAACAGTTCGGGTTGGTGGCAGCCGCCCCTTATGGATTCCATATGCCGCTATAGTGGAATCCATAACGGGATGCGCGACTTACCACCACCCGAACGCCAAACTTTTTTTTAAAGTTCGCTCATCTCTAATTGTAACCACTTACATATATTATCAGTACATTCATATATTACATATAAAGTTTCTTTTGACTCCTTGTTTTTGTTGTTGTTTAGTTAAGTCAGTGTATATGTAAGCTGCAGAAGACAAATTGTTCTATATATTCATATATATACACAGTCAAGGCCAAGTGTTGGCACCCCTAACATTTTTCCAGAAAAGGAAGTATTTCTCCCAGAAAATTACTGCAATTACACATGTTTTGTTATACATGTTTATTTACTTTGTGTGTATTGGAACACAAAAAAACAGAAAAAAAGGCAAATTGGACATAATGTCACACAAAATTCAAAATGGGGCGGACAAAATTTTTGGCACCTTTTCAAAAATGTGGGTAAACAACTTTGTTTCAAGCATGTTATGCTCATTCAAAGTCACCCATGGTAACAAGTGTGGCCAATATAAAAATCCCACCTGAAACCAGATCAAAAGGGGAGAAGTTGACTCAGTCATGCATTGTGTGTCTGTGTGAGCCAGAAAGGGAAGAAGACAACTGTCTGAGGACTTGAGAACCAAAATTCCGGAAAAATATCAACCCATGACACTGTAGCTAATCTCCTTGGGCGTGGACGGAAGAGAAGAATTGACGAAAGGTTGCAACGCAGAATAGTCCAGATGGTGGATAAGCAGCCCCAATCAAGTTGCAAAGAAACTCGACATTTGAATGAAATGAAACGCTATGGCAGGAGACCCAGGAGGTCCCCACTGCTGACACAGACATAAAAAAGCTAGACTACAGTTTGCTAAAATGTACATAAGCAAACCAAAATGCTTCCGGGAAAACGTCTTGTGGACAGATGAGACCAAGATAGTGTTCACCGAAAAGCGGAATGAGGCCTACAAAGAAAAGAACACAGTACCTACAGTCAAATATGGTGGAGGTTCAAAGATGTTTGAGGTTGTTTTGCTACCTCTGGCACCGGGTGCCTTCACTGTATGCAAGGCATCATGAAATCTGAAGATTACCAAAGGATTTTGGGTCGCAATGTAGGGCCCAGTGTCAGAAAACTGGGTTTGTGTCCTAGGTCATGGGTCTTCCAGCAGGCCAGTGACCCCAAACATACACTGACTAGAAAAAGGGTGACAATGTTTTGAACTTTTGACTTTCAGGCTCCATATTTCACCATCCACTACAGCTTTGAACACGAGACTGCCATCATTTTACAGACAATCATCGTGGCTATCTTACACATAAATTGGACTATTTAGCATATGATTAGTTATGCAGTTTCTTGTCATATAACTGCATTGTTACTGTTTTGCTCTTATAATTCTACATTTTTATTATTTTAGTAGTATCTTATAAATCCTACTTTGGCTTCCCACACTGCCTGAATCCTTCTGGGCATGCGCTTGATCAGATTCAAGCATGTCTTGACCAAAATCTTTTCCCAGGTCTCTACTACATGTTCCCAATGTTGGTGCATACTGGTCAACTCACTTGGGTACGAATACAGCTTTTTCTTAAACTCTACCCACAAGTGCTCGATTTGGTTGGGGTCTGAGGACTGTGAGGCCAATCCGGCAGCTATACTTCATTGTCATTGAACCATTTATTCGCCAATCTCGATGTATGCTTTGGGTCGTTGTCCTGCTGGAACACTATGTCATCCTTTTCATACCCATAGTACTTGAGTGTACAAAGTAACTCATCTTGTAGGATAATCACATATAGCTCAGCATTGAGACCACCATCGATCCTGGTCAAGTATCCAACGCCTTTGGCTGTGAAACAACCCCATATTATCAGGCTTCCTCCACTGAACAGTCCCTTCAATTTCTCGATCCTTTAGCCCCCTTTTCCTCCAGAGCCATTTGCACCCATCAGAGCCCAGTCTATTGACTTTTGTCTCAGCACTCCAAATCACCTGTTTCCAATCCTCTACTGTCGCCTGTTCGTACCTTTTTGCAAAGTCGAGCCAACGCTTCTTATGACGATATTAAAGTCAAGGCTTCTTCACCTTTCTTCGGGCCACCATTCCTGACTTGTGTAATGCGCGTCGCACAGTGCTTGCATGGAGTTCTGCAATCTCACTATTACGAAGCATACAAGCCTCCTCCACTGCCGTGTTTGTTGCAGCAGAACTGATAGACCTTGTGATGAGCCGACTTGTTGACTCCGATATTTTGCCTGGATGTCCGACTGTATTCTTCCAACTGTCATGGCACTGAAATGATGTAGTTCGGCAATTTTCTTGGCCGAGATACTGCTATCAATGAGCTAGATGATGCCGTTTCTCTTTTCTTGGAAAACCTGAAAGTCAAAAGTTCAAAACATTTTTGACCCTTTTTCTCGTCAGTGTACTTTAAGAAGCACCCAGAATTGGATGGGAACAAAGTGCTGGAGAGTTCATTGAACACCTATGGAGAGATCTTAGAATTGCTGTTGGGAGTAGGCACCCTTCAAATATGAGACCTGGAGCAGTTTGCAAAGGAGTGGGCCAAAATTCCAGTTGAGAGGTGTAAGAAGCTTGTTGATGGTTATAGCAAGCGATTGATTTCAGTTATTTCTTCCAAAGGGTGTGCAACCAAATACTAAAAGGGTTGTCTCACTACAGCAAATATCATTTATTATGTAGAGAAAGTTTATACAAGCCACTTACTAATGTATAGTGATTGTCCATATTGCTTCCTCTGACTGGATTCATTTTTCCATCACATTATACACAGCTCGTTTCCATGGTTACGATCACCCTGTAATCCAGCAGCAGTGACCATGCTTGAACACTATACAAAAAAGCACCAGCCTATTTGAGCTCCCACGATCCTGGCAATTAGACAGTCCGCCACTTTTTGTGCAAACGCGACCATCGATGATGGATTGCAGGGTGGTCTGTAACCATGGAAGCGAGCAGTGTATAACGTGATGGAAAATGAATCCAGCCAGCAAAGGAGGCAATATGGACAATCACAATACATTAGTAAGTGGCTTGTATTAACTTTCTCTACATGATAAATGCCACTTGCTGAAGTGAGACAGCCCCTTTAAGTTGAGGGTGCCAGTTTAGCTTTTGGGTTTCGTTTTTACGGCATTTGCCATGCAGTATAAGTGGCATGATAACTATATTCTGCAGGTTAGTATGATTACGTGGCTAGCAAACGTATAACTTTTTTCAACTACTTTTGCACAACAAAAAGATTAATTTGTTGAGTGAGGCTGAATCCACAGGCAGATCAGTGAAAACTGCAAACGTATGGCAGAAATCAGAGCGTCAACCCTGAATTTTTGCAGCAAATACACGGGATATTTCTGACATGCACCTTTACTGCGTTTCCATTACAGATATTTGTGTCACTGGGGAACTTGACCAAATAAGGCCATCACTTCTATAATACACTACAATATTACTGTATTGCAGTGTACTGTACATGTAGGGCAGGGTCTATTAGGTGACATACCTGATGGCCATGGTTTGGCTGCCACAGCAACCCCTTGGCACGCTCAATCTTCTTGGGGCAGGAGGGCGCAATGAGATAACCCTCCTATCTATCCACTTAGATGCTGTGGTCAGAGCTGACTGCTGCATCTAAAAGGTTAAATGGCCCAGATCGGAGTATCCTGGCTGTTAGAATGGGACACCATCACTGTTTGTAGCACCTGCATTATTCCCATGATTTAAGGGGCAGGTAGGGGGTTAATTATATAATACTTATCAAAGAAAACTGACCACAGATCATTCTTTATTGATATATAACTTCCTTACCCTATAAACCAATTGTAGAAAGGAACCTTCTTCTAAGGCTAATCTGACAGTGTGTTTGGTCCAGGAAACAGTCCTTGTGCCCGCCACATTTCCTGGACCAAACACCGCTCCTCTAACCTGAACTCACAGCATCATGATGACTGCAGACTTCTGCACTGTGCGAGTACACTAGAGTAGAACCACAGTCAAGCAGGCGAATCATTATGATGCTGGGAGATCCGGTCAGAAAAGCAGTTTTCGGTCTGTGAAATACAGCTGTCACATGGAGACTGTTTCCTGGACTGAACATGCTCTTGTGCAATTAGCCTTAGCCAGAAAAAGAGGTCCTGCAGCAGCTGCAGCCTGCAACTTTAATATAGTCATGAAACTCCTTGGTGACATACAATATTCTTGTAATTTATAGTACCGAATAAAATCTCATATACAACCTTGAACGCCACAGACATGAAAACAGCAATATCGAATTCGGATATTGGTTTATTGATGTTGCTATGTGGGGGAAAAAACGTATGCGAAGAGGCAGAGGGTTTCAGTTCTTCACGGAGTATGGGGAAACTGTTGCATAATATACATCACGCAGAAAAAAAAAAAGTGTGCAAGCATGCTAAAATGCCAAAAAAATACTAAATTGAGGTGGTATTTAAATACAAAAAAAAAAATAACAGTAATTTCCCATAATTTACTTTATTCAACAATCAAGGAAGTTTGCCGCCATCAGGAGCTCCAGGGCGATCTCGGGTGCAATGGGGAACTCTGGGATTTCTGTGGAACTGTTTGTGTAACGAACTTTGTAGGTGAAATACATGCAGACTTTTGACAGGACGTGAGAAGGGATCTCTCTAAAGTTCACTTCATTGGTTTCATTTTCAGCAAACTGCCCTGAAAAAAAAAAAAGAATATGGATGTAATCAGGACGTTTCAATGCAAACGGTGGTAGTAATCTTATATAGCAGGCATGCTCAACCTGCGGCCCTCCAGCTGTTGCAAAACTACAACTCCCAGCATGCCCGAACAGCCGGCAGCTATCAGCCTACAGCAGGGAATTGTGGGAGTTGTAGTTTTACAACAGCTGGAGGGCCGCAGGTTGAGCATGCCTGTTATATAGGATGAGTCTGTGTAATAACGCACAACGCTGCCTGTGGTTTCATCTGTGTATTTATTAACCTCTTGGTGCCTTAAAGAGTTACTTTTCGGCAAACCTTTGATAGGTCATAGAGATATATATTGTGGGGCTCTGAGTGCCGAGACCCCCACCGATCAGCAGGAGGAGGAGAGAGAAGCGCAGGCGTATCAAGCTCTCTCAGGCCAGAATCTGTCATTACAAGCCGGCACCTGGCACATGCAAAGTGAAGCAAAATCCACTGGCCTAGGACTTAAAGGGGTTATCCTGGAAATAATATTGATGACCCATCCTCAGGTATCAATATGAGATCACTTAGGACCCCCCATCGATTATCTGTTAGAAGAGGATGGGCGCTCCCGTGAGGGCTGCGCTTTCTAGGCCATGTGACGTCATCGTACATTAGTCACATGGCTTTGTTGGAGCTCGGCCCCATTGAAGTGAAGGGGCTGAGATGCAATACCAAGCACAGCCACTAAACAATGTACGGCGCTGCGCTTGGTAAGCTACAGGGAGCCTGCAGTGCTCTACAGAGCTCCGGTGAGCACGCCGGCTCCCTAAAGCCACTGATTGGCGGGGGTGCCGGGACTCGGATCCCCGCCTATGTGATGATGATAACCTATCCCGAGGATTTCCTGGATAACGCCTTTAACCTGCGTAATGCATATGAGCAGCCAGAGCGGACTTGTAGAATGTAACACAGTAATACACTCCATACAAAAGGTTGGTGTAATGTCATCATAATGGAAGCAACGCCCAGTCTGTTCCTATCTGCATAGAGACCCTCCATCCGTGATTTCATTGTATTTTCATGGCAACAATACTGCCGTCTGCAGCGCTATTCTTGCGCTACAAAAACCAACTCCTTATAACACCAATAAATTCAAAGATTGGAAAATATCAATTTATAAAAAAGGGATCCAGACCCAAGAAAAAAAACATTTTAATATTCAGTGCAGACAAAAATGCCACATACCTGGACCACTCAACATGGCTTTTATTGTTCCAGATGTCAAAGCATGCTCCCGTTTAACGATGAATTCGTGGCCATCTGAGGAAATGAGCTTTACGTACATAGCATCAGGCCCTTCACAGCCGCCATATGTCTTCTCTTCGCCATCTGGAAGGACACATTACTGCAAATCAGTCACAGCACAGAGAACTCCCAGAGAGATTTATGAACTCATCTCCGATCAGCAAGTTTCAGACACTAAAAATGATACATGTCTGTTTTGAATAAATCATTTTTACTAAATTTATGTTGCACACGGTGAATGTTCTTTCCTTCATTAGTGAACATTGCAAATCCCCCGGACCAAAATCTGGAGTTCTTAATCAACAAGTCTGTTAACGGACATTCATTATGGGTTATGACTCCCCCCAATGGGATACAGCTTCATCTACATACTAAGGCCTCATGCACACGACTGTGTTCGCAAATCCATAAAACACAGATACCGGCGGCGTACATCCTGTATTTACCCATTCTGCACGTCCCGCCATATGTTACAAATGCCTATTCTTGTCTGCAAAAGGACAAGAAAATGACTTTTTCCTGGGCCGCAGAACGTACATCATTTTGAAATGAAAGCAGTTATCTGAAATTTTAACCCCCTCCCCCCCCATATGCCGGGCCCCTCAAACGGAATAAAATTACCCCTACGCCTATAAAAACATCCGGTGTCATTGGGTAGTTGTGTGGCGGTTTGGTTCAGAGCAGCCAATGGCGGGGGGGTGGGGGAGACGAGCCAGCTCCCTAGCGTCACCCGCGATGCTAGGGAGGCTTCCCCGTCACCACCTGCCATTGGCTGGGCCGCAGGTTGAGCTTGCCTGCCCTATACTATAAGAAGCCCCAAAAACGCAGGTTCCCTACGGAAAAAACATGCGCTTATTCGGAAGTTTTTATAGCTGTAGCTAATAAATTGTTATCTTATAATAGGTCCCCTTCATGTGCAATATAGCTATTTTTACAGTGTTATAATCTCCTAAAAGTAAATGTACGTGGACATTGTCAGAGGAGAGAATCTGCGCTGATAGCCTGGCGCTATTGGCTGGGCTGTCGAGTGCGTTCATGTGATCGCATGCTCGGCCGCCTGGGAACTGAACTGGCTTCTGTTTCCCATAAATGATATCACTTACAGGAAGTCCTACCTACTAACTACTGTGATCGAGGAGACATCTTGGGCCGTATGTCCTAACTGGGGTAAGCCACATGCCCCATTTTGGTGTCCATCAAGTGGGGATGAACTATTTATTCGAGATTATAATTGGAGCTACGCTTTAAATAAGCGATTATGAGCCGTTAGGAGTAGAGTTGAGCGAACTTGTATTTTAAGTTCGGCGTCCAAAGTTCGGGTTCGGTTTATCTTAGAATCCTGTTATGGATTCGCTGCCACGGACCATAACGGAATGGGGAATCCAAATTCGTGCAACCGTCTTTCACTGCTCTACTTCCTTCTTCTCCTCCACACAGAGCACAGGAGCTCCGCCCCTCATGTCACATGATCATTATACCAGGCCCTAACCACCTCTTATCTAATCCAGTGCTGAGCCACACCCCCTGCACTGATCACATGACTGTGACGTCACTCCAGGTCCTTAGTGTTGTCCAAGGTTCAGGTTCATCGAAGAATCCCCTTATGGATTCAAAATTCCATTTTGGTCCGTGGTAGCGGAATCTATAACGGGATTCTAAGATAACCCGAACTTTGGACCCCGATCTTAAAATACAAGTTCGCTCAACTCTAGTTAGGAGTTCAGAAATGAGGGCGACACATGGAGCCGTCAGGGCTGCTGTCTGATGGATTCAACGCAAAACAGAAATCGATCATCTTAAGATATATTAAAGGTAAAGGCTGTTGAAAATTTTTAATAAAGACCAATTGAAAAATAAAATAAGCAATAACTAAAAAATGTGCAATAATTAAAAAAAAAAAAAAGCCCCCAAAGGTGTTCATAGACTTTAACAGCCTACTATCTGCACCAGTGGCCAGTGAAATAAACTGGTTATATAGACTGGTTTCAAAATTACATTTTACTGTATTTTTTAAACCCCGAATTGGGTTCAGGTTCATACACGTCTGGAATTAAATCCTTCATAAAAGTGTGTGAAATATAAGGATTTGTGTTGCTTTTGGGCATTTAATACCAGGTGGTCTCTGCTTCCTTTGAGATAGCTCCTCCACTTTCTAGTGGCATAATGACATGGAGACAGGACGACCCATGGTAGTGGGGGCCTGGCACTAAACTCTTCTTGTTTCAGACATAAATCCACAGCATCTGCCTGCAGCCACCACTAGGGGTAAGCTCTGTGCAAACAAATGGTTACAGCTTCCACTGAGTTTAATGGTAACTGCATAAATTTGTAAGCACCGGGCCTCCACTTGTGGTGGCTGCTGGCAGCTAGTTTTATACTACACTGTGTATTTATACCAGTATGTGGAAGGCTTAGCATTGTCTGGTGTAACTATATTGAGAAATATGGTGCTCAGATTAGGGTCGTCACGATGCCAAACGATTTCAATACCATAAAAAAGTGTTGTGATACTCGATACCACACAAATAATGGAACGTCCGGGCCATAATAGAACAGTCCTATCCTATTTTTTGGGGGGGACAAGGTGACTAAAAAAATTGCAAATTGCGTGTTTTTTTTTTTCTGTTACAGTGTTCACCACATAGGAGATTTTTTAAAGTATTTTAATAGTTCCAGGGGTGTGGAAATTTAAAAAAAAACTACTTGTCGAAGGACTAAAGCGGGGGCTCAATCTACTTGTCCCTCATGACCATCTACTTGTCCTGAACTTATACCAATGTTATACTGTATGGGGGCGGGGGCCACAAGGAGATGTTATACTGTATGGAGCGGGGGCCAAAAGGAGACGTTATGCTGTATGGGGGCAGGGCCACAAGGAGACATTATGCTGTATGGGGGCGGGGGCCACAGTGAGATGTTATACTGTATGGGGGTAGGGGCCACAGGGAGACGTTATACTGTATGGGGGCGGGGGCCACAGGGAGACGTTATACTGTATGGGGGCGGGGGCCACAGGGAGACGTTATACTGTATGGGGGCGGGGGCCACAGGGAGACGTTATACTGTGCGGGGGCAGCCGCTTGGTGACATTATACTGTATGGGGCACTAGGGCAGCCCCAAGGTGACGTTATACTGTATGTGGGCAGCCGCAAGGAGACGTTATACTGTATGGGGGCGGGGGCCACAGGGAGGCGTTATACTGTATGGGGGCGGGGGCCACAGGGTGACGTTATACTGTATGGGGGCCACAAGGAGACGTTATACTGTATGGGGGCCACAAGGAGACGTTATACTGTATGGGGGCAGCCGCAAGGAGATGTTATACTGTATGGGGGCCACAAGGAGACGTTATACTGTATGGGGGCCACAAGGAGACGTTATACTGTATGGGGGCAACAGGGAGCCATTATAGTTTTCAAGTGCCACGTGCAGTGCACAACCTTTATTTCTGACACCCTGGCTCTTAGGCCCCCTGCAGATAAGTGTTCCTCCCGGAGCCTGTCCACATCGCAGCTCCCGGCCTGACCTGCAAGCATTGACTGGGGTCACATAGCATTATACCGATTTATGATGCTATGTAACCCTTACAGTTCTGGAATGTGTTGGATAACACTGACAGCATTATGTCAGTGTTATCCAACACATTCCAGAACTGTAAGGGTTACATAGCATCATAAATCAGTATAATGCTATGTTAGCCCAGTCAATGCTTGCAGGTCAGGAAGGGAGCTGTGATGTGGACAGGCTCCGGGAGGAACACTTATCTGCAGGGGGCCGTGTGGTCTCTCTCTACTCTTCTCTCATCTTGGCCTGCAATTACTCACTCTCTGGAGACGGTGTGCTGTTACTGTGCGCTCCGTGCTGGCAGGTGGGCGGAGACTTTGATACAGGAGCCGGGAGGAGCCGGGGGCCGGCCTGCAGGAAGTGATATGTACGGTACTCACGATGCAGGGGCAGGCTGACAGATTTAGGAGCGGTCAGCTCGCATATGACCGCTCCTATTACTGCCCAACCCACTTGTCCTTGCTACTTGCCCGAAGCAGGGCTAAACAACTGTTCAAACTACTTGCCCGGCGCCCGGAACTGCATGTCCCGGGCGTCGGGCTATAGGAATTCCACACCCCTGAGTTCAGACTTTTTCGGACGTGACGATACCCAATATATATATATTTTTTATTGTGTTTATATTTTTATATGTAAAATTGGGAAAGGGAGCGATTTAAACATTTAATATTTTGGTGGTGGTGGGTTCATTTTTTATTTTATTTTAGCCCCCTTAGGGGCTAGAACCCTTGTCCTATTCACCCTAACAGAGCTCTCCTATGGTGAATAGGACTTTACACTCTCCGTGCTGCCCTGGGCTTTGTGCACACCGCAACAGGGAGCTTACCATGGCAGGCATAGAAGGCTTCAGTAGCGTCTTGGCTGCCATGGTAACCGATCGGAGCCCCGCAATTTCACTGCTGGAGGTCCGATCGGAAGCTGCCACTGCCACCAATGAATAGACCGAGGTGGAGGGGACCCTGTGGCCACTGTCATCAATGACTATAATACTGGGGTGGGGGTACACTGCGCCACCAATTAATATAATTTACCATTAATTACAAACGTATGCGGCTGGATATGGCCGGTACCCGGCCTTAATGACAGGGGTCCCACCGAACTTCGTCAACGCACCTGAGGGGTTAATTGATGCAGTTCGGCGGATCGCTGTGCCCTGTCATTGAGGCTGGCACCCGTAGCCTACATTTGTATTTAGGGTTAAATTATATTCATTGGTGGTGCAGTGGCCACAGCCCTTCCCCATCTCAGTGCTCAAATCTCCTCCTTGGTGGCCAGCGGCAGCCGTGTCACAGAGGGGAAGGAAGGAGGGACTCTACTTCTTGATTGTGGTGCTGAGGAGACGATGGTGCGTGCCCAGGGTGGCGCATGCCATGTTCTCTAAGAAATGCTAGGTTGCACAGTAGCTCAGCCTAGTATCGAAAGACAGCAATTGGATCGATTGGGTATTAAAAATTCCATAACCGGCGCAACCCAGGCGCTAATTTATAAAGAACCTGTGCTACTTTTTTTTAAACATAGAATTTGAATATAATGAAGGGGGCATAGCGCAACTTTTTTTAAAAAATTTCCTCCAAGTCTTTCTAAAAATAAAAATGAAATCTCATGGGTGGAATGGGTTAAGGCATAATGTGTTTGGGGACTGGTCATATCTGTGTAAGCCAAAGTCCATAAAGGTGGAAGCGGATACAATGGAGAAGAGAACACTGTACATTATTTTTAAGTATGACATAAAAAAAAGGAACCTACCCATCCTAATGATGATGATGTCTTTCTGGATAATGATTTCTAAAGGGAAAAAAAGCTGAATTAGTTTATAAATGAAATAAGCATTCCAGTTTTTTTTATATTTGGGCCCCCATTTGTAACATCACTGAGGGTTCGTGTAGTACAGTAATAGCCCTTACTGGCCGCATTCTGCAGAAAATCACACTTTACACGGCCTACACAGGGCCGTGTTAATTCACACC
Source organism: Bufotes viridis (assembly GCA_033119425.1). NCBI lineage: Eukaryota > Metazoa > Chordata > Amphibia > Anura > Bufonidae > Bufotes > Bufotes viridis. Next base: position 55,063,035 of record CM065593.1, read on the forward strand.
TCAGTGTTTGGTCAGTGATTGAGAGCCAGAAACCAGGATAGGATCCCACACAGAGATCAGGTACAAGGGAAAGATCTGCACCAGTCCGGTGTTTAGAACGGCACCTGGTTTTGCCTCACAATTAGGCTTATTGCACACAAACGTGTGCGACCTGTGCCCGTATTGCGGACCGCATTTGCAGATCCGAAATACACGGGCACCATTCCGTGGCCATTCCACATCGTGGATTCAGACCCATTCATTTCAATGGGTCCACAAATACGGAGATGCGGAACGGAGTGACGTAGTCGCTCCGTTCCGTACTTCCGTCCCGCAAAAAGATAGGACATGTCCTATCTTTTTGCGGAACGGGCAGATCGCGGACCCATTCAAGTGAATGGGTCTGCGATCTGCTGCGGCTGCCCCACGGTCGGTGCCATGCACTGCGGGGCCCAATTTGCAGCCCGCAGCACGGGGCTCACACGTTCGTGTGAAAGAGCCCTTAGTGATGGAGATCACTGATCGAACACTGATTTGTGAATAAGGCAGGGTATAAAAGGCTTCGTACAGACAGCACTGTATAAGGCTTAGGCTCCATTCACACGTCCACAATTCCATTCCGCATTTTGCGGACCCATTTATTTTTATGGGGACACACTATGTCCCACCCGGATGCGGAATTGCGGATCCGCACTTCCGGGTGTGCAAAAAAATAGAACATGTCTAATTCTTGTCCGCAACTGCATTTTCTATGAGAGTGCAAGCGATGTGCAGTCCGCAAAATGCGGAACGCACATTGCCAGTGTCCATGTTTTGCGGATCCGCAAAACACACACAGACGTTTGAATGGAGCCTTATGTTTTATCAACGCCCTCATTTCTTAAATCCAGGAAGGGCCCAAGAACTTCTAGAAGTGAGGGTGCCAGTGTAGTATCAGGACAACATTTCCCTGATGAAGTCCCCCAAACAACAGGGATGGGAGGGACCCAAAAAAGAATGTGTTCCAAAAGGGGTATAGGAAAGGACACCACTGTGAAACCCTGGCTGGTGCATGACGGATTGCTTCAAATTCTACCACTCACCCATGGATTATTCATTTTATCTTATATGTGCCCTGGAATTTTACCGTTTTATTACACTCTGATGTAAATGCATAAATGCTGGAAAAAAAACGCTGCCGGAGATGTGAACGTGGCCTTAGGCCCCTTTCACAGGAGCGAGTTTTCCGTGCGGGTGCAATGCGTGATGTGAACGCATAGCACCCGCACTGAATCCTGACCCATTCATTTCAATGGGGCCGTGTACATAAGCGTTTTTTTTTTTCACGCATCAGTTCTGCGCCGTGTGAGAATCGCAGCATGTTCTATATTCTGCGCAGCCCTGGCCCCATAGAAGTGATGTGGCTTCAGTGAGAAACGCATTGCATCCGGAAGCAAGTGCGGGTGCGTTGCGTTTTTCACTGATGGTTGCTAGGAGATATTGTTTGTAAACATTCAGTTTTTTATCACGTCCGTGAAAAACGTATCAAAGCGCATTGCACCCGCGCAGAAAAAACTGAATGCAATGGCAGACAAAACTGAGTGAACTTGCTTGCAAAATGGTGCGAGTTTCCCTGAACGCACCCCGAGTCAATCCGTCACGCTCGTGTGAAAGAGGCCTTAGGGTGCAGCCACACAGCGCGGTTGTGATTCAGGTGAGAACTGTGATAGAAATCACTGACCAAAGCCCTGAAATGCGAACTAGGCCTAAGGCGTACACAGAAGCAGTTTAGGGCTCATGCACACAGCCGTAGCTGTTTTTGCAATCCGAAAAACACGGATATGGTCAGTGTGTGTTCCACATTTTGTAGGATGGAACGCCCTGCCCTCTTTTGTGGGGTTGCAGAACGGACATATGGATGCGGCTAGCATTTGGTGTGCTGTCCGCATCTTTTGTGGCCCCACTGAACTGAATGGAATCAGAAAATCAGCACAGATTTCAATGCGATTTTTTGTGCATTTCTGGTCCAAAACCTAAACAATTGACAAGCTGTGGGTTTCATAATCTGCACAACTGGTCAATTTTCACACGGAAGAAAAAAGCAAAGTGTACATGAGACGCGTCTAACCTCATAGCGTATTACGCGGCGGTTTTCAACCTTTTGCAGCCAAGTGAATGCACATAAGATTCACACAAATTTATGGGGGGGGGGGGGGATTTGTCGCAGATCTCACCTTTTAACAGAAAAGAATAAACTCTGCAGCTAAAACGACATGCTGCAGATTTAGAAATCCACACGGAACAACGTGTGTAACCTCATACACTTTGCTGGTACTGTACTACGCTGTGGTTTTCCGTAACGTTTGCAGGTGGTCTTAGGATACGAGTATACGGCGCAGTAGTGTCACGAGTGTGACATGGCCAAACTGCATTCGAGTGCCATGTAGCCAAAAGGGCCGCAGCCGGCTCTACTTAAAGGGATTCTGCAGTTATTTTAAACTGCCGATCAGCTGTTTGTGGAGGCAGGAGCGCCGCGGCCTTCTGTTTACTGCTGGCCGAGGGACGTCACGACTAGTATCACTGGCCTCGGCGAGGCTAAGCTCTGTTCATTAGAATGAAGCTTAGCCGCGCCCAGACCAGGGATACTAGTCGTGACGTCACTGGGCCTGCAGTAATAGCGAGAAGGCCGCGGTGCTACTGCCAGTGCCGCTGCCTTCTCAAACAGCTGATCGGTGGGGGTCACGGGTTTCGGACTCCCGCCAATCAGATGCTGATGATCTATCCAGAGGACAGATCATCAGTTTAAAATAACTGCAGAACCTCTTTAAACTAATAGGACTGCTCTGTTCAGTGAGTCTGTATTGTTAATGGCTGCATGGCACCCTCAATACGGCACATCCATTAACAATGCACACAGTGCGGTGTCATTAGTTTAACCAGAGCCCGCTGCAGCCCTTCCAGCCACATGGTACTCAGCACGGCCGCGCCACGTGGTCGCACATTAACACGGTCCAATAGTCTGGCCGATTATCGGGGGCGAGTGTTTGTATAAATCAGGCATCCTCAAACTGCGGCCCTCCAGCTGTTGCAAAACTACAACTCCCAGCATGCCCGAACAGCCTACAGGTATCAGCCTGCAGCAGGGCATTGTGGGAGTTGTAGTTTTACAACAGCTGGAGGGCCGCAGTTTGAGGATGCCTGGTATAAATGGTTGATCCCAATAATTGGCCCCCGTAAGGGTGCGTCCAGACAGAGGATTCTGGGCCAAAACTGGGCTGAATCTGCGCTGAAAAAGTCTCCATTGTTTTCAATGGGAGGCCACACCACAGTTCACGCAGGCGAACAAAATTAGCCGCACGCTTTTCAAGGCCACACCAAGAATGTACAGGTCTATTCTTAGCCCGCGCTCAGATCTCCAGCAGGATGATCCAGCTGCCTGATCTGGCACAAATGCTGCCCAGATCAAAATCCATTGCAGCAGCTTCTGTCCGGCCTAAACCAGGCATTTATGCTGGAAAGCGGTGATCTGTAGAATCCAGCAACACCGGATCTGGTGAACTCCGCTGGTTCTTCTCTGCCAGAACAGCCTACCAGAAATATCCACTTAGATGTGAACGTGGCCTTACCACACGGTAACCCTGCAAAGCCGCAGTGGGAGCCTGCTCGTGGTAAAGCTCCAGTCGATGTCCGCATGAAAACTCACGGCAGAGGTTTCCGCTGTGGGAGACGGGGAGGATTTTGGTGTGGACTAAACCCTCCGTCTGAACATTAGGGTGCTACATTCAGCTTTTTATGCAGTTTTGGAAGCCAAAACCACGAGCGGATTAAAAAACATTAGAGATGTTGTATCCGCCCTAAATGCTTCTTTTATAATCCAAAACCTTGCATCAAAAATCCTAAAGGTGTGGCAGCACCCCAAGGCTAGCTGCAGATGTTGTGGGTTATGCGCAGTTCTGTGCAGATCCTCGCAATGGGAAAGGCAGGGACGGAAAAATTCTAGCCCGGACTTCTTGAAGGGGCTCCCCGCAGTTACGGGCGCCGGGCTCCTGTCCAGCACATCCTTGCAGAGATAAACGCACAATGCCTGGAACAGGTTAAGGCTACTTTCACACTTGCGGCAGAACAGATCCGACAGGCTGCTCACCCTGTCGGATCCATCCTGCCGCTATTTCACCGTGCCGCCGGACTGCCGCTCCGTCCCCATTGACTATAATGGGGGTGGGGGTGGAGCTACGGCGCAGCACGGCAGTGCACGGCGAGAGGCCACTGGACTAAAAAGTCGGACATGCAGTACTTCTAGTCCGACGGCCTCTCGCCGTGCTGCGCAGGAGCCACGCCCCGATTATAGTCAATGGGGACAGAGCGACAGTCAGGCGAAATAGCAGCATGACGAATCCGTCCTGCCGCAAGTATTAAAGTACGCTAAGCTCCCATATGCAATGTAGGACTTTGTTAGGCTACTTTCACACTAGCGTGTTTCTGGATCTGGCAGGGATCAGCAAAAACGCTTCCATAACTGATAATACAACCGTCTGCATCCATTATTAATGCATCCGGTTGTATTATCTTTAAAGTAGCCAAGATGGATCCGTCATGAACTCCACTGAAAGTCAATAGACAGATCCGTTCTTTATTGTGTCCGAGAAAACAGATCTGTCCTCATTGACTTGCATTGCAGCTCTGCATCCCACAACGGAAAAACCCCAGATAAATGACCCCCATCATCTTCACCATTACAGGGGTCATCACTCTGTTCTCCCTGAGCCCCCCATGACGAGGCGGCCTATCTATGTAGTCAGGACCCATCCTCCCCCTACTGGTCAGGGCTTTAGGAAGGCTGGGGGACAACAGGGCCTGTACAGACGTCTCCCTTGTCTCCAAAGAACAGGGGGTTAATAGGAAGCCCTTGCCTGCAATGTCTATCACCTCCTGGAAACCTCTGCTCTCTGCCACAATAATGGAGGCTTCTTACAGCCGCATGGGTGGACACAGAAGACCGGTATCCAGGCGAGAACTACAGGCCATCCGCTGTAACACTGCGCCGACCCCTCAGCTCTACAGGCAGCTATAGTGTAAGCCGGCAGCCACTCACCCGGACGGGCACCCTGCTCCCCACAAGCTCGAGGCCCACCTAGCGACAGCACAATCACTTCCGGAAAGCCTGGCCCCCGCAGCGGAAACGGAAAGGTCGTATCTACATGGAACGGAAATGACGTCATGTACACAGTTTCCCTGGTAACCGAGCGTGACGCTGCCTTGTTCTCAGCAGAAAGTCTACTCAGAAGAACAGCTGGTTGCAAAATAGGATTCCAGGCTACACATACAGTGGGTGCAGGACCTGAGGAAAAGCCCCACAAGAAGTGCATACACACAGCAGTTATTATTTAAGGGTTAACTGGAGCAATTAAAAAAAATATATATATTTTTTTTTACCAACCTCCAGACATTTTGAAAATCCATAGTAACCTGGTACCTGCGGCTTGATTCCCAGTCCCTGGTTCCCCTCAGTGGCCTTCTGGTCCCTGTCATCTTCCTGCACATTTGGAGGCATGGGCTCCATAAGTGTAGGCATTGTAGCCATGAGTGGCATGCCTCTGCTGGTTCAGGGGCTGCTGGGGGACGCGCCATCCCTGAGGCCAGTCATTGGCCCCGTCCATGCAGGGGGTTGACAGAAGGGGACTGGAAGTTCAGTGAAGACATCCCTGGAGCCAGAGCCATGCAGCAGGGACCAGGGTAATATGAAGGTCTTCAGAAGTCCCCCTTACCGTGGACGTTCAACGGGACCGCTAGAGCAGAGTCCTTGAGATATCGTAAAGGGGTTGTCAGGGTTCAGAGCTGAACCTACCCACATTTCCACCCACCAGCCCCCCTAATATGAGCATCGGAGCATTTCATGGACTGTTTGCTTACTCAGACACACTGCTAGGTGGGGGCTTCCGCCTAGCAGTGCTGCCGGTGATGTCACCGGCACTGATGGGCTGGCTTTAGTGCTGCCATAGCCATTTTACAGGCTAGGGCAGTTAGAAAGCCTGCCCATCAATGCTGGTGACATCACCGGGCTCACTACTGGGTGGAAGCCCCCACCGAGCAGTCTCCAAGGAGTGCCCAGTACATCACCATAAAAAGCATCGGAGCATGAAATATCAGGGGGGCTGCCGGGGTGAAAATGAGGATATGGCCGGGTTCAGTTCTGAACAAGGACAACCCCTTTAACTGTAGCCCTTTTCTAGTGCAGTGCAACCACATGAACGTCAAATAATGCAATTTTACAATGTGACATTTCAGTCTTCATGGCCTGCAACCAAATTGGTCCTGTAGCCTTAGGCCTCTTTCACACGGGCTTGAGGTGGACGCATTGCACCCGCACTGAATCCGGACCCATTCATTTCTATGGGGCTGTGCACATGAGCAGTGATTTTCACACATCACTTCTGCGTTGCGTGAAAATCGCAGCATGCTCCAGTTGCTGCGTATTTCATGCAACGCAGGCCCCATAGAAATGAATGGGGCTGCGGGAAAACTGCAAGCAAGTGCGGATGCGGTGCGATTTTCCCGCATGGTTGCTAAGCGACGAGACCCGATCTATATTATTTTCCCTTATAACATGGTTATAAGGGGAAATAATAGCATTCTTAATAAAGAATGCATAGTAAAATGAGGATGAAGGGGTTAAAAATAAAAAAACTTAACTTACCTTAGCCACTTGATCGCGTAGTTGGCGATCTCTCTTCATGCTTTAGCTGCAGTCTAAAGGACCTGTGATGACGTCACATCATATGGTCCAATCACATGGTCCAATCACCTTTAGCTAGTAGCTGAAGCTTGAAGAGAGGACAAATCGCCAACTACGCGATCAAGTGGCAAAGGTAAGTTAAGTTTTATTATTTTTAACCCCTTCCACTTCATTTTACTAAGCATTCTTTATTAAGAATGCTATTATTTCCCTTTATAACCATGTTTATAACCATGACCAAATTCACCAGAATACTCAACCTGAAACTGGACTTCAGTGATGAAGTCCGGCTTAGGGTCTGGGTACCAAACATGGCGATTTTTCCAACGCGCGTGCAAAACTCATTACAAACGTTTGCACACGCGCGGAAAAATCGTGCATATTCCCGCAACGCACCCGCATTCAATCCGGGCGTCAAACATGACGCCCGTGTGAAAGAGGCCTTAGGCTAGTTTCACAATTGCACTTATCGGATCTGACAGGCCCTTCCAGCAGAGAACAGCCTGCTGGAGTTCACCGGATCCAGCCTAGCCGTATACTGCCACTCATCACCGGACCCCACTGACTATAATGGGATCCGGCATCAGTGCCGGGGTTCAGCCGGACGAAAACTACAGCATGCACTGGTTTTTCTCTGGCCAAAAAACAGCCCTCAGCTGGAAACCGGCTGGATCCCATTATAGCCGGGGAACAGCAGGATCCGATAAACGCAAGTGTGAAACTAGTCCTAGCTTAAAGGGGTTCTGCAGTTTGTTTACACTGATGATCTGTCCTCTGGATAGATCATCAGCATCTGATCGGTGGGGGTCCGACACCCGGGACCCCGGTCAGCTCCAGGAGCGCCGCGGCCTTCTCACTGTTTACCGCCGGCCCAGTGACGTCACGACTAGTATCCCTGGCCTGGGCTAAGCTCCATTGAAGTGAACAGAGCTTAGCCGCCCCCAGGCCAGTGATACAAGTCGTGACGTCACTGGGCCGGCGGTAAACAGTGAGAAGGCCGCGCCGCTGCCTTCTCACAGCTGATTGGCGGGGGTCCCAGGTGTTGGACCCCCACCGATCAAATGCTGATGATCTATCCAGAGGATAGATCATCAGTTTAAACAAACTGCAGAACCCCTTTACAATATGTGGCATAAAATATAGTTGCTAAATTAACTCTTGGAGGACCTGGCGATTTTTTATTTTCGTTTTTTCATATCACAGGAACATAACAGTTTCCCTGATTTCAGCTGGGGGAGGCTATAATGAGTGGGGGAACACGCAGGCCGCACATTTTTTACTGCTCAGATGCCATGGTCACATTTGACCATGGTGACTGAGGGGTCAAATGTTTATGATTGGCCTTGAATGGGTTTTACATAGCAATCTCTTTGTAACAAAGCTAGAACCAGCCCTGTACCTCACACGGGTCCAGAGATCTCCCCATTCATTGCTCTGCTAGATTTATATCAAGCTGACAGCTTAAGGGGAGTGTCCTTTCTGCTGCAGCTCAGGGGGTGGGTCTTTTCTGCTGATGCTCTCTCCCTTTCACAGCCCAGGAGGCAGTTGAAGGGTGAAACTGAGCATGTGCGGCCTTCTCAGTGAAAAGAAATAAGAAAAAAAAAAAACAGCAGGTGGCGCTATACAGATATGTTTTACTGAATAGCTCAGTGGTTATACAAAATTTTTAATTACATGCAATTACAAAAGTATTCAGATGCAGGTGCTGGTTGTGCACCCCGCCCCCGTGCTGTGGACCGCAAATAGCGGTACGCAATGCATGGGTACTAGCCGAGTGCACGCCATTTGCGGATGAGGGTCCATTCACTTGAATGGTTCCACGTTCTGAAAGATATGTTCCAAAAAATAGAACATTTATTTTTTTTGCGGTGCGGAGGCACAGACAGAAATCCCACAGAAAAGCTTCATTCAAGTCAATGGGCTCATTCAAGTCAATGGGTTTGTGACACGGAGTGCACATGGCCGGTACTCATATATTGCGGACCTACTGTTTGCGGACGCAATACGGGCACAGGCACAGATGCTAGTGTACATGAGCCCTAAGGGGCTACACGGTGAAAGTGACATCGCATGGCCAACAATTCCTGTGTAGGAGGGCAGCCAATGAAATCAATGGGGTTGCAGCGGGACTTGAAAATTGGCACGACAATCACAAACAATCCAAAACCTGTATTTTTGCCATTCTGGGGTTGCGATCACGTGGAAGTCACTCTGCAAACCCATTCAGTCTAATGGACGCACTGCTACACAGAGATCTTTGGCCGCGCAACAGGCGACACAGCCAAAACTGCATTGTAGCCCCGTTCTACATGGGCAACTGATTTACACAGTGGCCAAACGTTTTGAGACTGACACAATTTTGGTTTTCACAAAGAGTGCTGCTTCAGTGTTTTTAGATCTTTTGGTCGGATGTTTCTATGCTGTACTGAAGGTTTATCACAATTTCTGTGTTCTTGTTTGTCCATCCACTTTTTGAGGATTGATTACAGGTTCTCAATAAAATTGAAATCTGGGAACCCGAAATTTCAATGTTTTGTTTACCGAGCCACTTCCCATATTTTTCGCCCCATAAGACGCACTTTTTCCCTCCAAAGTGGAGGAAAAGTGTCATATGGGGCGAATACTAATGAGCGCTTCCATTAGTACAGAGGGATCAGGAAGCGGTGAATGCAGCGCTCCCCGCTCTCTGTACTCACCGCTTCCTGGTCCTCTGCTGTCGGCTGTGACTGCGCAGAGCGTGAGGACGCCCTGTGACCTCATACTGTTCGTATCGGCTCACAGCACAGCGCGCAGCAGGAAGAAGAGAGAGCTGGATTCTGGGAGACCGCAGCGTCCGATGCAGGAGAGGTAAGTTGATTTTTGTAATTTTATTTGCTCATGGCATGGGGATCTGATCTGAAGCATGGGGTTTCATCTGAGGCATGGGGGTCTTATCTGAGGCATGAGGGTCTAATCTGAGGCATGGGGCTCCCTCTATGGGAGCAGTGCTTGGTGGTGGACGGACCCAGGAAATCAGGGGTCCCCCAGCCACAGCGCTCCCAGCTTCGTTCTGTTTGTAGGTGCGGGTCCCAGGTTGCATTTAATTGCAATTCTTCTGATTTCTCTTCAGGACAATCTAGGCTTAAAGGGTTTCTGTCACCAACTTTTGACATTATAAGCTGTCTGACATTAGCTATGTGCTAATGTCAGACCAGCTTGATAATGTCTTTTTTATAAAAATCCGCTGTATATATAGTCTGAAAAACTTACTTTTATATTATGTAAATTAGCCTCTAGGAGCAGGGGGGGCGTTGCCCTGCTCCTAGCGGCTCCGTCCGGCAACCTGCTGGCACGCCCCTTCACACTTTGATTGACAGTGCAGGGCAGCGATCCTCCTGCACTGTCTCGTTCTAATCGCGCGCTGCGCGCCGCTCTGTATTCGGCGCAGGCGCGGTGAGCAGAGGACGCTGGTGCCTGCTGTCCTCTGCTCACCGCGCCTGCGCCGAATACAGAGCGGCGCGGGCGCGCGATTTCAGAACGAGACAGTGCAGGAGGATCGCTGCCCTGCACTGTCAATCAAAGTGTGAAGGGGCGTGCCAGCAGGTTGCCGGACGGAGCCGCTAGGAGCAGGGCAACGCCCCCCCTGCTCCTAGAGGCTAATTTACATAATATAAAAGTAAGTTTTTCAGACTATATATACAGCGGATTTTTATAAAAAAGACATTATCAAGCTGGTCTGACATTAGCACATAGCTAATGTCAGACAGCTTATAATGTCAAAAGTTGGTGACAGAAACCCTTTAAAGTAAATTACCACCATAAAAAATGAAGCAGCAAACTTTGTGAAAACCAAAATTTGTGTCAGTCTCAAAACTTTGGGCCAGGCCTTGTCTGCCATAGCCGAAGTCATTTGCAGCTCTGATTAATAAAGTGGGGTCAGAAGTGGAGGATCCAGGGGTATTCCGGTTATATAACGTGATCCCTATCGGTGGGCTCCATACCCCTCAGATTCCCCCTGAAATGAATGGAGCAGCCGGTCCACCTTCTCTCCAGATTTCCCATAGAAATGAATGGAGAGGCAGGGCACACGCCTGACCGGCTGCTTCGCATTTTGGGGGTCCTACCACTGATCTAATAGTTATTCCCTGTCCTATGGATATCGGCTAACTTTATGTAACCAGGCAGAATTCCCCTTTAATACACCCTGAGGACGTGTTCACATGGTTGACTTTCCACACAGATTTCAGTGCGTATTCTGCACCAGAATTCCGGGGAAAACCGCAGCAAATCCACATCCCATTGCTCTTCCATGTAACACTGAAGTCTGTGGCTGGCAGTCTGATTTATTGGGGGCGCTCTGCTGGATGTTTGTGGAGGAGCAGTCATAAAAGGGTTAACTGCCTTCTCAGCTCTTCAGGCTGGTGACCTGTTACTGTGGAGGAGCAGTCATAAAAGGGTTAACTGCCTTCTCAGCTCTTCGGGCTGGTGACCTGTTACTGTGGAGGAGCAGTCATAAACGGGTTAACTGCCTTCTCATCTCTTCAGGCTGGTGACCTGTTACCCTCTTCACACCCCTCTTGCTGTCTCCCCCTATGTTTCCCAGGCAGCGGTAAGCCCCGCCCAGCAGCCGCCAGTCACGTGACTTTATTGTTGCTCCAGACGTCACCAGGCAGCGGGGTGGACGCTATCACTTCCGGGTCACTTTAATGTATCCGGGTGGCAGCGCTGAATGACAGCCGCCCCACATCCGGGTCAGCGGCGCAGAGGACGAGCATGCTGTGGGCTGCCCTGTATGGGGGGCGCAGGCCGGCGCTGGGGGTGCTGCGCAGGACGCTGTGTCTGGGGAGGTCACGGACGTGCGTCTTCTCCCTGTCCCTGCAGAGCAGGGCGCCGCCCAGGAGTCAGGTGAGGCGGACATTGTATCTGGTGTGTGCCTCTGGTGCTGGACTGACCCCATCAGATCACGTGAGCAGTGTGCATCAGGACCCCCTCATCATTACCTTACACCTAAGGCCAGCCTAATATTCCACCTATAGAGAGCCGGCCACGTACACAAGACCGGCCAGCGGCCAACCCCCGTCTAAACAAACCGATGTGTATGGGCGACCCCAATCAGCAGATGCAGGGGTGGGAGGATGGACAGCACAAGGACCACATCTGTATTTTGTGGATCGATGATTTGGTCATGTAAATGAGGCCTCATGGTTGGGGTCCAGATACACGAGTCGTGCTGCATTTTGCGCCCAAGGACTGGAGGGTAGTTGTGTCAGCATAGAAATGACTGGCGTTTGGCGGGACCCCCAAATGGGAACAAATCCAACGCTGCTGGGTTTCTGGAGATTCTGAGGTTGTGGCAAACGTAAATGGTGCACCGCGACCCCATTGTTTTCTATCCTAGTGCCGCTACACGCCAGTCCTTGGGGGCGGTGACCGAGGGCACGGTGTACCTGCGCCATAGAGGGTCACAGACATAAATAAAGGACCAAGGCTAATACTTCTGACTCATTTGTATGATTTGGTTATTTCTTTATTTACAGTCGTGGCCAAAAGTTTTGAGAATGACATAAATATTGGAAAAGTTGCTGCTTAACTTTTTAAAATAGCAATTTGCATATACTCCAGAATGTTATGGAGAGTGATCAGATGAATTGCATAGTCCTTCTTTGCCATGAAAATTAACTTAATCCCCAAAAAAACCTTTCCACTGCCTTTCATTGCTGTCATTAAAGGACCTGCTGAGATCATTTCAGTAATCGTGCTGTTAACTCAGGTGAGAATGTTGACGAGCACAAGGCTGGAGATCATTATGTCAGGCTGATTGGGGTAAAATGGCAGACTTGACATGTTAAAAGGAGGGCGATGCTTGAAATCATTCTTCCATTGTTAACCATGGTGACCTGCAAAGAAACGCGTGCAGCCATAATTGCGTTGCATAAAAATGGCTTCACAGGCAAGGATATTGTGGCTACTAAGATTTCACCTCAATCAACAATTTATAGGATCATCAAGAACTTCAAGGAAAGAGGTTCAATTCTTGTTAAGAAGGCTTCAGGGCGTCCAAGAAAGTCCAGCAAGTGCCAGGATCGTCTCATAAAGAGGATTCAGCTGCGGGATCGGAGTGCCACCAGTGCAGAGCTTGCTCAGGAATGGCAGCAGGCAGGTGTGAGCGCATCTGCACGCACAGTGAGGCGAAGACTTTTGGCCTGGTGTCAAGAAGGGCAGTAAAGAAGCCACTTCTCTCCAATAAAAACATCAGGGACAGATTGATCTTCTGCAGAAAGTATGGTGAATGGGACTGCTGAGGACTGGGGCAAAGTCATATTCTCCGATGAAGCCTCTTTCCGATTGTTTGGGGCATCTGGAAAAAGGCTTGTCCGGAGAAGAAAAGGTGAGCGCTACCATCAGTCCTGTGTTATCAACAGTAAAGCATCCTGAGACCATTCATGTGTGGGGTTGCTTCTCATCCAAGGGAGTGGGCTCACTCACAATTTTTCCCAAAAACACAGCCATGAATAAAGAATGGTACCAAAGCACCCTCCAACAGCAACTTCTTCCAACAATCCAACCACAGTTTGGTGAAGAACAATGCATTTTCCAGCACGATGGAGCACCGTGCCATAAGGCAAAAGTGATAACTAAGTGGCTCGGGGACCAAAACGTTGACATTTTGGGTCTATGGCCTGGAAACTCCCCAGATCTTAATCCCATTGAGAACTTGTGGTCAATCCTCAAGAGGCGGGTGGACAAACAAAAACCCACTAATTCTGACAAACCAAGAAGTGATTATGAAAGAATGGGTTGCAATCAGTCAGGAATTGGCCCAGCAGTTGATTGAGAGCATGCCCAGTCGAATTGCAGAGGTCCTGAAAAAGAAGGGCCAACACTGCAAATACTGACTCTTTGCATAAATGTCATGTAATTGTCGATAAAAGCCTTTGAAACGTATGAAGTGCGTGTAATTATATTTCACTACATCACAGAAACAACTGAAACAAATATCTAAAAGCAGTTTAGCAGCAAACTTTGTGAAAACTAATATTTGTGTCATTCTCAAAACTTTTGGCCACGACTGTACTTTTAGGAATTGTGTAAAAATCAGATGTAATGGAAGTGAAATGTATGCAGAAATTGGATAATTCTGAAGGAGGCACAGACTTTGGAGCACCAATACATGAGATAGATAGAACCCTAGAGGACCTGTCACCGCTCCTGACATGTCTGCCTTAATAGCTTCATGCATCCCCCTTGTAATAACAATTCTGGAGCATCTATTCTATTCTTATGGCTCCATGTTGTGCTGTTCCTTTATTTCTACTAGAAGTTATGAAATAATTGCTAGCAGTCTGCAGTAAGGGTACAGAGGGGTGGTAACCAGTTTGGGGGGTGTACCTGCACAGTCAGACAATGGCAGCACTGATTGGATAGAGTGAGTCTGTGCAGGTACACCCCCCAACTTGTTACCTCCCCTCTGTACCCTTACTGCAGACTGCTAGCAATTCATTCATATCTTCTAGTAGAAATAATAGAGGAATGGCACAACATAGAGCCAGAAGAATAGATGCAAGAAGCTATTAAAACAGACATGTCAGGAGAGGTGACAGGTCCTCTTGAATGTAGTATGATGGGAGGGCAGAAGATGGGGGTACGTGAAGGACAACAACATGTGCAAAAGAAGGGGCCACGGTAAGTCGTTCTGTAGAGCTGTCCGTGACGTGCTGAATTCCCCCCCAATCAAGGATCAGGCATGTTGGATTTCATCATGCCCTATCCTTTTGTTCTCAGAGAAATAAGCCATCAGGTTTCTGGCAGTGATTTACTCCCCATTTAGAACACCCAGCCGAGCATGCATGTGTATGGGGCAGTCAGGAAAGTTGACCATCAGCCGAACAGGCATTTGGCTTATTGCTGTCCTATGTGTGTGGCTGGCTTTACAGTAAAACCCGGGCCAGCAGGATGTCTATTATACACATTTATTAGTACTATTTTGGTTTAGTACTGTTTACTGTGTATTGGCCGTTCACCTGAATGGGAGAGAGCTGCAGTACTCTGAACGGCCACAATGAAAAGTACCACGGTCTGAGGGTGAACCAGTCTTCTGACCACTGCTAATAGATTATTGATGGCCTGTACTAGGGATAAGTCATCAGTTCCACAACCCCTTCCAGCATCCTTTCCCTGTCTGTCGTGTATGTTGTGGCTTTGGCATTCTCTGACGCAAACATTTCTTGTTTTTTGTGCCTTTCTTTCTCTACAATAGGTTTCTGTACCTGATGTGAAGTTTGTTCGCTTCGTCCGCACGTCCTCCACTCCAGTAAACCATGAGGAGGACAGGCTGGTTTATATTGGAAACCTGGGAACGGCAGTGCTCGGTACGTCCTTGGCTGATATGTCTGCCGCATCCTACTTGACGTCATCCATGCAGGTGGAGCAGCATCAGTGTAAGGCCTCATGCACACGGCCGTTGGTGTTTTGCGGATTCGCAAAACACAGAGGCTGTTCCGCGAATTACGGAACGCGGCCCATTGTAAAAATGCCTATTCTTGTCCGCAAAACGGACAATAATAGGACATGTTATATTTTTTTTTGCGGGGCCACGGAACGGAGCAAAGGACGCGGACAGCACACGGAGTGCTGTCCGCATCTTTTGCGGCCCCATTAAAGTGAATGGGTCCGAGCCGCAAAATATGTGGCTCGGACGCGGACCACAACAGCCGTGTGCATGAGGCCTTAGACTGGGGCTACACGGTGACATCATTGCAGTGTGGTCTATGATGGCAAAGTGGCCTTCGACCTGCCACCAAGGGTCCAGGTGTTGGATCCTGGATGATGTGGTGTCACCTTGTAGCCCCAACCTCACACAGAGGTAGTGGGTGCAAGTACCAGTCAACTGGGAGAATATTGAAGAGCTGCTTCTATGTGACCTTTATATGCAGACAAGGTATTGAAATTTCATTTTGGATTTCAAGATCCTAATCCCCTTTTGTCCTAAAAGATAAGACCTCCTAAATGTGCCTGGCAGCATCTTATCCCCTCTTCTTGCCGATAGAATTTGGGATGACATTGGTGTCTGTATTCTCACAGGGAGTGTGGGGAATAAGCTCTACTCTGCCCTAGGTGCAGACGGCCATATGTGTTGGGGAGCAGATGTGGTGTCTACTGCTGTAAATATCCGCTATATCGGCATTCAGTGCAGCATTTGTACTGGTGTCGTATTAGATATTATAAAGGAAAGGCATGACTGCTCCGTAAGACGCATACTGATGATCTATCCGCAGGATGGAGGAAAAAAATGAGGTTATGCAGCAGCACTCTGCAAACACGAATAATGTACAACAGTGCCATAGAAAATATTCTGGTGCTAATGCTACCCTTAGTTTTGCAAATGAGATGCTTCACAAATTATTTTGTACAAAATTATTTGAGCCCGTCTGCCAAACGTTACGGCGACCTCGATTAGACGGGTTCCTAACGCTAAATCCTACCTGTTATGCGACATAACGGCCACATAAAATCCAGGGAGTGCAGGTTCCACATGCATGCTGGGTCCACTCTGCTTTTTACCATTTTTGGTGCCATAACAGCCTCCATTGAATCCAGGGATGCAGGTACCAGCATGCATGCTGAGCCCACTCTATGCTCTTCCTGGTGCCAAAATGGCTACTAATAGATACAAATGAGAACATGCTAAAGCTTTATACTTACTATAATTAAAATCAGCCTATAGGGCAGACATGCTACTCAGTTGTGCAAGACCTAATGGAGTCAGCCACACCTCAGGATAGTTCATCAGTATCTGATCAGTGGGGGTCCGACACCCCGACCTCCAACAATCAGCAGTTTGAGAACGTAATAGCACCACAGCCTTCTCATAGCTTTCCCCTGGCCAGTAAAGACACGTTCATGTGTCACGTGGCCTAGGAGTAGCTCAGCCCAATCAAGTGAATGGGGCTGAGCACGATACCAAGCACACCCACTATACCAGTGTTCCCCAACCAGTGTGCCTCCAGCTGTTGCAAAACTACAACTCCCAGCATGCCCGCACAGCAAAAGGCTGTCCGGGCATGCTGGGAGTTGTAGTTTCGCAACAGTTGGAGGCACACTGGTTGGGAAACACTGCACTATACTATGTGCAATGTGTTTGGTAAGCTGAGCGGCGGGGGTCCCGGGTGTTAGACCCCGACTGATCAGATACCGATGACGTATCCTGAGGATAATTATACTGGCAGAACACAATTCAGGAGACCCCAGAAAAGCAGAGCGAGCATACATGTTTTCTACGCCTAGTCTTTGGCTTTCTCTGGATCTAAGTTCTAGGTTGCTTTTAAAGGGCCGGTGTCCTCAGTGTTAAACTTGCTAGATATATATACATACAGTTAGAATATGTGTGTTACTAATCTGTTCTTTATTATTCATACAGGGGTGAAGTTCTTCTCCTACTCTACCAGCGTGGTCAGCCTAATTATTCTACCAATGATTTTTGCAAAGTCTGGCATCGGAATAGACAGTCTTCCATTGAAGATCGCTTTCTTGAGCATGGTTGGATTCTTCACCTTCATTACTCCTGTTACTTTGCATGTGTTGACCAAGGGCTATGTGGTTCGCTTATATTACAACAAGGAGAGGGACCTTTATACTGCAATCACTTACAATGCCTTTCTTAGAGAGAAAAGGACTGAGTTTTCCCCAGAAGATGTTGAAGTACCTGGAGTGAGCAAGATGTTCACCACATTTTATGCCAAGAAGAAATCCATGCTGATAAATCCACTGTTATTTCCCAATTCCAATGATTATCAGCACCTTATGGGCTATGATAAACCCTTCACTTTTAATTTAGAAGACCTAAATCCTCCCTCTAAGGAAAAATAAACTGTGTGTGTAAAGGTGTCATTTTCTTAAGATTTTTTTTTTTTTTTAAGATGATGATTAACGCTTCCTTTCACACGTGAAGTTTTGAGTAAAGCTGAGCTCAATTTTCCATCCACAGGATCTGTGTGAAGGGATGGTACATACCTGATAGCACGTAAGGGAAGCTGCTGAGAGCGCAATACCATTAAAGGGGTTCTCTGGGACCCTCAGAGCACAGCCACATCTAGCAGGTCCACTACAGAAAAAACGTAGCATATCTGGATGAAATCTGCAGGGGCAAAATCCTCACGGTTTTACTATAGATTTCTATCAATAATTATGCAAGTTTCCTTAGCAAAGGGAGAAATCCGCGGCATAAATTGGCATTTACAATTCGCACTGCATCTCACGTTATGTGCGGATCTCGGCGCAGAAATTTTCTGCAGTGTGTGGAGAAGATCTGTGAAAATGTTATCCACTTCCCTGCTCCTGTAGAAAGGTCACAGCATTTACTCTATGTATGACCTTATAATACGCTAGCATTGTTTGTTCGGCGTGGGTCCGATGTAGCCGGTTCTGTGCAGTCCAGTGGATGGGTTCACATAGTGATTGACAGGCTCTTCTTTATGAATATGCATGCTTAGCTGTCAGTCACTCTGCCCACACATTAGATAGCATGCTCCATATGACACTAAGCAAATCTGACGTGTTCTCTGAGTGCAGACAGTAAATCCTGACAGGACCCCTAGGAGAGACCATGAGACGCCTGAGGACCCTGCCCGCACAGTATGATTGGCAGCTTACTGTCTATACATACTGAAACAGGGAGAGCTGTCCATCACTGTGTGCGCGTGGGGTAATCGGGACTGTTGGGCCCCTTTCACATGAGCGAGTGCAATGAGTGATGCTAACGGACCGGACCCATTCATTTCAAAGGGGCTATGTACATGAGCGGTGGTTTTCACGCATCACTTTTGCGTTGCGTGAAAATCGCAGCAGGTTCTATCTGCAATTTTCATGCAACGCTGGCCCCATTGAAGTGAAGGGGGTTTCGTGAAAATCGCATCCGCAAGCAAGTGCGGATGCTATGCGATTTTTACAGATGGTTGCTTAGAGATGTTGTTTGCACACATTCAGTTTTTTTTATCACGCGCGTGCAAAACGCAGTAAATAGCATTGCACCCACATGATAAAGACTGAACCCGATCACAAACAAGACTGAATGACTTTGTTTTTACTGAACACATCCGGACATAATCCGGACACGCTCGTCTGCAAGGGGCCTTACTTTTTCTCCTAGAAGTCCTCTCAGGAGTTACTGAAAAGTTCTGCTCTAAATCTTGTACACATCTAAATATATATGCGGTTGATCTCAGGAGGCTTTTCCCTCTAAGATCTGCACTGCGCAAGCCCTGTCAATCAAAGTGGAGAAGCAGCTGCAGAGAAAGCAGAGTCTCTAGGTGTAATGGTAACGCCCCCGTTGCTCCTAGAGGCTCATTTGCATATATTAAAACACAATTTTTCTCAGCAATGGGAACACATATGAACATGGGACCAACACAGATGTCTTCAGCTGCCAAGAGCACATGTAACAGGTCAGCCAGTGTCATTATCATATTGTAGAAAAAAAATGCATATAACATACAGGGTAATAGACAAGTCTAGCAAGGCTCCAGTTCATTCCAGACCAGGGGACCTTTCTTGGCACTCTCTGCCGTAGTAACTCTTTAGATCAGTATTGATCACTGCATCTGAGATCATAGTTAACTCCAATCCTGGCCAATGCGATAGGGTGTCAGCTGTGTGCGGGCCAAACTTGTGCCTTAAAGGGGTAATCCAGAAATTGATTATGATGACCTATCCTTAGGATAAGTCATGATGATTATATCAGTGGGGGTCCAAGTCCCGACACCACGCCAATCAAATGTTTCAGGGAGCTACAGCACTCACTGGAGCCCTGGTGATCACAGCCGGCTCCCGGCAGCTTTAGAAGCACAGCGCCCTTCATCTTATAGCGGCTGTGCTTGGTATTGCAGTTCAGCCCTTTTTACTTTAATGGGGCTGAGCTGCGACTAGGCCACGTGACCGATGAACATGATATCGCATGGCCTAGGAAGAGACCTGTGCACTCACAGAGCACTGGCCTCTTCCAACAGCTGATCAACAGGGGTCCTGGTTGTTGGCCCCTCACCGATCTGATGTTGATGATGACCTGCCCAGAGGATAGGTCATCAATATAAATTCCTGGGAAACCCCTTTAATAGTATGGGCTGGTGCAGGAACTACCTGCTTCCCATAACATACTATTATGGCATACTACAGAAAGGAATTAAAGGGGTTATCTAAGACCTATAATTCCCACCCATATGCCTAAACCCCTCACACAGATTGTACTTATCTTGCTCCCTGGCACCTACTTTGCTTCTGATGCAGACACGGCCGCCGCTGTATCACCCCTGTCGTGCGGATTAAAACATCCATCAACAGGGGTGCTTAGGTAATAGCAGGCCGCGGCGGGAACAGCCTCTCTAGCATCGTGGTCCCCATAGTGGTCACCGTATAATGTGTGCCAATACAAAAATCTTTCTTTACAATGTCCACTAAGTACAAAAAATGCCCCCTTATGCACCAGTACAAAAAGCTCCCTTATAACATGTATCAGTACAAAAAAGCACCCCCTTTTACTGCCCCCAGTAGAACAGATATCCCCATAGTGGCCCCCTTATAATCTGTGCCAGTACAAAAATGCTCCTTTTTACAGCTGCAATGTCCCCATACTGCTTTCTCCAGTTACAAAATTGTGGCCCAACAGCATGCTGGCAAATAAAAATAATGAATAAGCAATGCAGTGCAAGCCATAGACTTCTTCTAGTCTGTGCCCCGAGCTCTATGCAGCCCGGCTCAGGCAGCGCGATAATGATGATGCCGGCCTCTGATGGGCTACAGCAGCGTTTCTCAAATAGTGGGGCGCGCCCCCCATGGCTCCGTAAAGGGGGGCTCCAGGTGACAGGAGATGAACGCTTCCACTGTGGAAGCGTTCATCTCCATAGTGATCTGTATCGCCGTCCTCTGGACAGCGACACAGATCGCTGTGCTGTGCAGCAGGGGAGGGAGAGGAGTCTCTATTGGGGGGGGGGGAGCCTGCACATGATTTGGGGGGGGGGGGGGAGCCTGGACCCTGCACATGATTTGGGGGGAGGGGGTTAATGTAGCCTGCACATAATTGGGGAGGGGGGTTAATGGAGCCTGCATATGATTTGGGGGGGGGGGGGGTTAATGGAGCCTGCACATGATTTGGGGGGAGGGGGGGTTAATGGAGCCTGCACATGATTTGGGGGGGTTAATGGCCCTCACCTGTGGGGAGATTGGTGTACTTATAACAATTTTATAGACAAATGATACTATTTACAGTCGCGCGGGGGGCGCGAAATGTTTTCTTCTTCCTAGGGGGGGCGTGACAGAAAATAATTGAGAAGCACTGGGCTACAGGAACTAGGACTAAAGCCTATTAGAGGAAACAGTGGGAGGGAGACATCGCTCTCGTTTCCCCTCACGGTATTCCTGAGTACAGAAATGCAGTTGAATATGTAGAGATGAGCGTTTCCACAATGAAGCGCTCCTTGGACATGGCCCTTCTGCTGCCCCCCTCTTGCCCCTACCTTTTGCTGCCTGAGGCAATCACCTCACCTCATTGGCAGTGCACCCCTGATAGCCATATAAAGGCTTGTGGGCTTAATTTTACATTTTAGTGGCACCATTTAGGCTAGGTCTACATGACGACATTTGTCGTGCGACAATTTTTATAATGGTAGTCTATGGTGTCGCACTTCAACATGCTGATGGATTTTTCTGCGACTGTCGCATCGCAGTTGCAGCATGTTGCAGTGCGACACCATAGACCACCATTATAAAAATTGTGTCGCGCAGTGTAGTTGTGCCCTATGTGTCACACGACTTATTGTCATCGCGTAGACCTAGCCTTAATGTTCCATCTAATGGATTGCAAAATTGTTAAAAAATATATTTGTGGAGTAAATAAAAATGCAATTCCGCCATTGTTGTTTGGGTTTATCTTTTTAGGGTGCTCATTATGCAGTAAAATTACATGAAGTCATTATGATCACAATGATAAAAAAAAGATTATATCGTTTTTAATATTTTACTACTTTGAGAAAATTAAAAACCAGTTTAATAAAATACTTTCTGTTGTGTTTTTACATATTCTGACACCCATAACTTTTTTTTTTTACTTTTTCTTCAACTGGGGTGTTGCTTTTTTTTTTGTAGGGCGAGCTTTAGCTTTTTTTTGGTATTATTTTGGGGAAAAAATGGTAATTCTGATGTTGAGATTTATCAGGAAACCTGACCGTGTGGCCATTTACTTTGATGGGTGTCAGCCATGGTGACCTAAAGGAGGAGGCAGGTACAGTAAAATGCAACGGTGAAGCAGCTCCACTATTCACCAGCTCGTGCTCTCTCGAGCAGCAGACGCAATGTGGTGACGTTATTGCACTTGTTCAGCTGAGCTAGAAACTGTATCTTTTTTTTATTTTATTATCACTAAGGGGGCAACATTCTTGTAAGAGGAGCACTAAAGGGTCAGCACTGTGTTGGGACACTAAGGCCCCTTTCACACGAGCTAGTTTTCCGCGCGGGTGCGTTGCGTGACGTGAACGGATAACCCCCCTACTGAATCCTGACCCATTCATTTTAATGAGTCTTTGTACATGAGCATTTTTTTCACGCCTCAGTTCTGCGTGGAGTGAGAATCGCAGCATGATCTACACTCACCTAAAGAATTATTTGGACCATCTGTTCTATTTCTCATTAATGCAATTATCTAGTCAACCAATCACATGGCAGTTGCTTCAATGCATTTAGGGGTGTGGTCCTGGTCAAGACAATCTCCTAAACTCCAAACTGAATGTCAGACCGGGAAAGAAAGGTGATTTAAGCTATTTTGAGCGTGGCATGGTTGTTGGTGCCAGACGGGCCGGTCTGAGTATTTCACAATCTGCTCAGTTACTGGGATTTTCACGCACAACCATTTCTAGGGTTTACAAAGAATGGTGTGAAAAGGGAAAAACATCCATATGCGGCAGTCCTGTGGGCGAAAATGCCTTGTGGATGCTAGAGGTCAGAGGAGAATGGGCTGACTGATTCAAGCTGATAGAAGAGCAACGTTGACTGAAATAACCACTCGTTACAGCCGAGGTATGCAGCAAAGCATTTGTGAAGCAACAACATGCACAACCTTGAGGCGGATAGGCTACAACAGCAGAAGACCCCACCGGGTACCACTCATCTCCACTACAAATAGGAAAAAGAGGCTACAATCTGCACGAGCTCACCAAAATTAGACTGTTGAAGACTGGAAAAATGTTGCCTTGTCTGATGAGTCTCGATTTCTGTTGAGACATTCAAATGGTAGAGTCCGAATTTGGCGTAAACAGAATGAGAACATGTATCCATCATGCCTTGTTACCACTGTGCCGGCTGGTGGTGGTGGTGTAATGGTGTGGGGGATGTTTTCTGGGCACACTTTAGGTCCCTTAGTGCCAATTGGCCATCGTTTAAATTGCACAGGCTACCTGAGCATTGTTTCTGACCATGTCCATCCCTTCATGACCACCATGTACCCATCTTCTGATGGCTACTTCCAGCAGGATAATGCACCATGTCACAAAGCTCGAATCATTTCAAATTGGTTTCTTGAACATGACAATGAGTTCACTGTACTAAAATGGCCCCCACAGTCACCAGATCTCAACCCAATAGAACATCTTTGGGATGTGGTGGAACAGGAGCTTCGTGCCCTGGATGTGCATCCCTCAAATCTCCATCAACTGCAAGATGCTATCCTATCAATATGGGCCAACATTTCTAAAGAATGCTATCAGCACCTTGTTGAATCAATACCACGTAGAATTAAGGCAGTTTTGAAGGCAAAAGGGTATTAGTATGGTGTTCCTAATAACTCTTTAGGTGAGTGTATATTCTGGGTTTTTTTTACGCAGCCCTGGCCCCACAAAAGTGAATGGGGCTTCAGTGAAAAACGCATTGCATCCGGAAGCAAGTGCGGATGCAATGAGTTTTTCACTGATGGTTGCTAAGAGATGTCGTTTGCAAACCTTCATTTTTTTATCACACGCGTGAAAAACGCTTCAAAATGCATTGCACTCGTGCGGAAAAAACTGAACGCAATCGCAGACAAAACGGATAGAACTTGCTTGCAAAATGATGCGATTTTCACTGAATGCATCCTGAACGCATCCGGACCTAATCCGTCACGCTCGTGTGAAAGAGGCCTAAGGGAGTGTTTTACTGTCTAGGGCCTCTATGGGGGCAATTTAAGGTGTAGAGACATTATGGGGACATTTTATAGTATGAGGGCATTCTACTGTGTGGGGGCAATAAGGACACATAACTACTCTCTGGGGTCACAAAGGGGGCATAACTACTTTATGGGGCCACTAAGAGTGCATTCTACTGTGTGGGATCATAACTACTGTGTGGGGATGCAAAAGGAACTTGGGCATGTATAACTAGGCGCCGTATGAACTTATTCACACAGCCAGTGTCCGGTCAGTGATTGTGAGACAGAACCAGGTGTGGGTCTAAATACAGAACAGGAGCAGATCTTTCCCTTATATCTTATGTCTGTGGAGGCTCCAATCCCGTTTTTTTCTCACAATCACTGATGGAAATCACTGACCAAACACTGATATGTAAATAAGGCTTTAGAGGCGTGGCTCAGTGTATAAAAAACATGTGCGGCACACTACACATGCCACTGCTTTTGTCCCTCTTTGGGCTTTTCAAAAGTTAGGAGGTATGGTTTAACATGTCTGAGATATTCCTGCCGCAAAGACTTCCAACTTTTGAAATAGCCTAGTGAAAGTTGCATTTTAGGATTCAAGTCACATAAATCTCACATCATCCACATTTAGTTTGTAAATAAGGTTTCTCATTCACACACTAAAAAGAAGATCCATCATAGAGTGGAATTATCTTCTTTGTAGGCTTCAGACAGTGCTTAGAGATGGGAAGCGGCTGTTGGCTGCATAAAACATGTGTCTTAGGGCTCGTTCACACAAAAGTTTTTTGCGTTCCGTAAACGGGCCGTTTATACCGTCCGTATACGGAACCATTCATTTCAATGGGTTCGCAAAAAGAAAACGGAATGTACTCTGTATGCATTCCGTTTCCGTATTTCCGTTTTTCCATTCCGTTCAAAGATAGAACATGTCCTATTATTCTCCACATAACGGACAAGGATAGTACAGTTCTATCAGGGGCCAGCTGTTCCGTTCCGCAAAATATAAAATGCACGAGGACGTCATCTGTATTTTTTTCGGATCTGTTGTAATAATGCCAAAACAGACAAGATTAGGACACGCTCTATTTTTTTTTTGTGGGGCTACGGAACGGACATACAAATGCAGATAGTACACGGTGTGCTGTCAGCATTTTTTGCCGACCCATTGAAATGAAGGGGTCTGCATCCTATCCGCAAAAAAAAACGGAACGGACACGGAAACAAAATACGTTCGTGTGCATGTAGCCTTATCCTCCGGTGACTATTTAATTAGACAAATAAAGAAGAAATTATACAGACACGGTAAATAGTGTTAAATAATGTAAGGTTTATTATATGTTTATTTTATATGTGCTGGTTACCTCCCATCACTCACGAAGAGCGTACAGCAACACTCAGGACAGGAAAAAAACCCCTGTGGAGGAAACCGGTGGGAATCCATGGCTGCTGAACTGCCCTTCCTCCAGGCATACTAAGGGAGGTGACCGCTATAACATAGGTTTTGGTGTGTGTGTAGTGTATGTATGTGAGTATTTGTAGTGATTGTGTAGTACTTGTGTGTGTATGTATGTGAGTATTTGTAGTGATTGTGTAGTACTTGTGTATGTATGTGAGTATTTGTAGTGATTGTGTAGTACTTGTGTATGTGTGTGTAGTGATTGTTGGCATTTCTGTGTGTTTTTTGAGTGTGCGTCTACAAAGGATATATTCCGGGTCCTTATCCATCTTGTTGCTCTTCACCTTGCAGGTCTGGCAGTGATGTTCCCCATCCTGGCAGCAGTATATCTAAGGCTACTTTCACACTAGCGTTTTTGCTGGATCCGGCGGGGTTCATCAAAAACGCTTCCGTTACTGATAATACAACCATCTGCATCCGTTATGAACAGATCCGGTTGTATTATTTTTAACATAGCCAAGACAGACCCGTCATGAACTCCATTGAAAGTCAATGGGGGACGGATCCATTTTCTATTGTGTCAGAGAAAAAGATCCGTCTTGCTCCGCATCCCAGGACGGAAAGCAAACCGCAGCATGCTGCCATTCGCTCTCCAGTGTGAGAACGGAATGTATTTTGGAGCACTAAGTTCTGTTCAGTCACGTTTTGTCCCTATTGACAATGAATAGGGACAAAGCGGAAGCATTTTTTTTCGTTATTGAGACCCTATGAGGGATCTCAATACCGGAAAATACTAACGCTAGTGTGAAAGTAGCCTAAGTCAGTCATAGAAATGGTAGAAGGAGAAGTTTATGTTGATTATAGGATAGAAACATATCAGTGTAATCAAGCCAATCTATTGCAACTTCTCATTAAAGAGGTATTTTCATCTTGGAATGCTATTACTATCGATAAGATGTCCAACTCGTAGTCTTTAGTCTTAAGAATCAAGGGACTCTTTCTCTTTGACAGCAGTGCTTCTGGTCGCTGCACTGGAACTGTAACATAGTCCCATTTAAGTGACTGATTTATCCTCTAAGACTAAGCCCTTTTACCACACCAACATAACACTTACAAGAGATTTACGGGTCTGCTGTGCCGGGTTCCTCTTTGTGTCCTTTTGGCAATAGATGTTCTCTGCCTCCTTGCATTCAATGGAAATGGTGTTACAAAAAAAGCAGGATACAGGACTGACCCATGGGCCTTTGATGGTGAACTCTTCTACACTCCTCCTGTAGCGGGCTACAGCCCAACTGTGATGGTCTTTCCTCTATCGCCAATGGTCAGGGTCTTGTGCCATGATCTAGAATTAAACTTCATATAAATTATTATAATCACCACCGACTTTTTCACAGGTGGTCCGGCCCACCCAAGCTTGAAACTCCATCTTGATGAGCAGCAGGTTGCGGAAGTGAAGAAGCTGCTCCCTCTGTATAGTCTGCCTTCATCCAAGGTCTCAGACTTAAAAATAATAAACTCAAGTACTCAAAGACGAATCTCCGTAGAGCATTCAAACAAAGTGTTGACCTAAGCAACTTCGGATCTATGATCCGAAGCTCGCTTTCCTTAAAACTAGTCATGGTTAGATGCTTTGCATTGACCCATAGAGACCTAGGTGGATGGTTGGGTGACCTGATTGATTTTGTATGGACCAATGAACTTAGGTTTAAATTTGGCAGACGGAATCTTAAATTTGAGGTCTCTCGTAGAGAGCCAAACTTGCTTGCCAAGTGTGAATGTTGAACTGAAGGAGCACTTTCTATCTGCGACCCTCTTCTGCCTGCTGATTGAATTCTACTGAACTTGCACCCAATCCTGTTTCAACTGGTCAATATAGGACTAGTCTATAGGAGTGCAGA